>JASERS010000003.1:49361584-49973524 GCA_036711965.1 Onthophagus sagittarius | reverse complement strand
CAAATATCAACAAAATTATCTTCGTTAATTCTCCAACATTACGATTTGGGGAGTACAACGGTAACAGGTATTCCAATGAAAGAGGAACAAAACGCCAGTTCTTCGGCAAATTATGACGTTGAAATCTTCCATTCAAGCGATGCTCACGCCACTATTTTAAAAGGAACAACTTCCTGCGATGCGGCTACAATAAAAACAGTCAAAGAAGGGTTTGAATATGAAACGGTAACGTTAAAATGGTGTACTCCGCGTGGTTGCAGCGCTGCAGAGTTGCAAAATTGTACAAAGATGCACAGAATTACTCCTGTTGATGTGAACTCTCGCCCCTCTTTATGTTTGATCAATTTTTTATTGAATGGTCGCAGTGTTATGTTAGAGATGTTAAGAAAGACAGGAGGAAAGATGACAAGTCATTTATTGGCTGCACATGGTGGGGAGATTTTTATTCACACTCTTTGTACTGCTAGGTAAGTGTACCTATATTACAACTTAAGATAACAAAGCGTGTTCAACTTGACAATCTAAGCAAATTTACATATGTTAGGTTAATAACAGGATAAATGGAACGGTAAAACATTTGTAAAGATTGTTTAAAATTCTTTTCTGAGAAATCTCATTTATCTAACATATGTACTTATATAAGTACGAAGGCTTTCCCGACCGGTGTTAATTGAACTAAAATTAAAACTAACACTAGCACTAACACTAGAGCTATCACTAGAACTATCACTAGGACTAACACTAGATCTAAAACTAGGAACTTTCGGCTTTTGCCGTGCTTTCTTTGAAAAAATATTTGACGTTTCGGATGCCATGTTGCAACCTTCTTCAGAAACTGGTTCGAAGTGAAACTACTAATCGTTTAACAATTAATTTTTGAGTTAAATCCAAAAATGTTAGATCGGGTCAATAGAGCTTCTAATACAATGAATCCTTTAAGTTTTTATACAAACAATTAATTGTTAAATGATTGAATGCTACAATTTTACGTCAACAAATTTAGAAAAGACGTAAACAGTCTTTGAAAGTACATATTTACTTGTAGCAAAATCAAGAAATCCTTATTAGAATGTAATTTTAATTCGTGAAAATATTCCGCAATTCCTTCAAAAAGCGGCAATTTATAATAAAGGTATCCCAATAAGAGTAGCCAATTTAACTTTGATACTATTATTATAGTAGCCGACTATTGCCGAATATTGCATTGATTGAACTATTGTCGACCAAGATCGCGCGAATATCAATGCAAAATTATATTCGCCGATACCGATGGGAAACGATACGAGTACAGGAATACATGATGTGTACAAATATATACGAGATAATTGTATTTCTCGTTTTACGTGTATTCGTACTCATAATCACGCGATGCTGTACATACTCATGCAGTGCTCTACTGCCAACGTGTCACTAACTATTTCCTAGTTCAAGGAAAAAGTCCAACACCTCATCAATGAATTAAAATCACTACGAGTGAGTGAAAATTTTTTTCACTCACTCTAATTTTCTTCAACCATTATCAGCGAAATATAAAAGGAACAACTCTTTGTTTAAACGTAACGGATGTTAACTATAAAACGGTAGGGAGCACATATGGAAAATTAAATTAAGTATTTCACATTTTTGTATAAATTATTAATTTTAATTAATTCATTAATTTTATGCGTAATGATGACTCCAATTTGACATAAGTGGTTGTTTATAAATCAATTAAGAGCATAACAACGTCAAAAAGTGTCTCAATTTGACATAACTGTTTGTTTATCAATCAACTAAGAGTATGACAATGTCAAAAAGTGTCGTCTCCGACATATCGACATGACAATACCCAGGAATTAATGAATTTTAACACCGAGTTTTCTCTAAATGGTAGGATTGAACAATAGTATATTACAGTACAAGTGAAGAAACTAAGGTTTTTCACTTACGCGTATGTCAGAGTACAAGAAAGACATACAAGTAAGTGGAAAATATTGGTTTCACAAATATTTCAAATATATTTCATATATTTCACAAATATTGGATTGAACAAAACGCGTGGAAAACCAACATTTTCTACTAACTTGTATGTCTTTCCATGGAAATCTGACATACGCGTGAGTGAAAAACCTTAGTTTTTTCAGATGTACTGTAAAATACAGTGTGTTAACTAATTATCGTACCCGAAATTTAGGCAACCAATATCACACTATTGGTATTGCAACGCGACGAATATTCCTATTATTTGAAATAATTTTTTCGAAAAATGCTATTAAAAGTTGACTTTTGTATAGTAATTAACGACTGTAAAAACGTGTTTCCTATGCTTAAAAGCGTCATAATCAACGTCGAAATCTGGGAAACGTTGGTTGAATTGCTGTATACAGCTTTGTAAGTAATAAACCCAACTATCGTCCGCATTCTGCGTACCGCTTTGATAATGTGCTATTAAAATAAAGGCATCATGTTCCGGTGTGAACGTCATAACGAAAGAAATAAAAATCTGAAAGAAATTCTCATTGAACGGTTTCGTTATTTTAATTTGTTTATTGACTTACCGCTTAAATCAATCGCTAGAAACAACAGCAACGATAGCTTTAAGAAGAACTGTTTGGAGAAATATAAAGGCAGCAAAAAATGGTTAAAGAATAAAGAGAATCCGGAAACACACAAAGCATACGACATTCGCGACAATAATAACCTAATAACGTTCGATCTGCTGTCAACATCTTGTTAAAATCTGGTTACTAATTTAAAAATATCGCCGTTACCACTACACAATGAGATACATAACCAACATTACAACGTGACGTAGGTTACGATAATTATTTAACACAGTGCACTAATAAACAATCATACTTTTAAAACATATTAAAATTGTTAGAATAACAATAAATTTGTATACCGGGCGAGTTATTAGTATCCCGGCGGACGATAGTCACTAAACCGTTTGACAAGGAAAAAAAGTTTTATATAAAGGTATAATATTTTATTTTTTTATATTTAAAATTATTTTCACTTATACAAGGTGTTCCATGTAGGCGTATCGGACAGTATGTCAATTTTTTTAAATGGACTAACCAATATATTTTATCATATGATTACTACTAAATTTGTTAATATAACCATATACGTTACTAACTCCTAGAGTTCTTAGTTCCTGAGATATTTCATTATTTCACCAGAATGTACCCATTGCAGTATCTTTTTAAATATGATTTAAAAATGACATATCTTCAGGTTTCGCTCTGAAACTATGCCAGATAATAATTAAAGCTAATGAATAAATGACTCTATCGAAAGATATTAGATACGCCATACAGAGTGCTTAAGTTTTTTTAATGGAACTTTAAATTATACAGAGTGTATATTGTGTGCTGGTTGAATTGCCCATCAGATTCCTTTTAATTAAGGGTAAGTATGACATGTGTCTAACTTTAATAGTATTCTTGATATTTAGAATTTAAAGAAAAATGTGTGATAAAATATGCCATTATTGCACTTAATATTATATTCTGTCTATTTTTATCAGTTTTTTTTTTAATTTTTCCTTTTATTATTTGATTAATACTTTATTATGAAAAATAATTCTTCTATCATATACTAAATTATAATGCGACTTGGTACTTTATGAACTTTACAAAGAATTATGTAGTCAAATATGTTACTGTGGTACCATATAAATTTATTTTCTGTACAGGTGTCTCACGTAACTGGTTCATCAGAACTTTTTTAGGTTCATGGGTTGTTGATTCTGATCTTTTAATCTAAAATATTTCCAATATGGCCACCACTTCCGGTCTACCGGAAGTAGACCTCAACTTCGTTATTTTAAATGGAATGCTATAGTTTTTATTACGCCATTCAATTATTCGTAAAGAAATATGTTGACTTTGATAACAGTTGTTGGTACCTACCGGTTTTTGTTTTCGAGTTATTTTGGTATTAATTGTTTTTTGGCAAATATCACCATGCTCTTTAAAAGCTCACATCTCAGCCGACGTGAATTCAAAAACGTTTTGCGTTGGTACGATAACTCTTCATATGCTGTCAAATAGATAGTCACTTATTATATCAGCGTACCTTATACAGACTGGTCAAAAATTGAATTACCGTTTCGCTGTATCCCATTCTTCTATATTAAGTATAATAATGGCGTATTCTATTACACATTTTTCTTTAAATTATAAATATCAGGAAAATTATTAAACTTAGACATATGATATACTTATTATTAATTAAAGGGAACATGATGGGCAATTCAATCAACACAAAAGATGCTCCATTTAAAAAATTATGAAAACATCATTTGATAAACATCAAAAGTAAGTGAAGTCTATGAACACGCTGCATAGTGTATCTAATATCTTTGGATACTGTCATATACTTATTGGCTTTGGTTATTATCTGACGTAGTTTCCAAGCAAAATCCGATAAAATGTCGTTTTTACAACGTTTTTAAGAAAGTCCCATAATGTGCATATTTTGGAGAAATAATTGAATATCTCAGAAACTATAAATTTTAAAAGTTAGTAGCATATACGGTTGTAACAACAAATTTAGTAGTATTTATAACATGATAAAATATACAGGTGTTCCATAAAAAAAAATGACGTACTCTCTGTTACACTATCTGTTAATAGAAAGTGGTGAGTTAAACAACTTTTGTAAAAAACATTTGTTCTTCCTCAAATAGTTTAGTGACTATTGTCCGCCGGGATACTAATAACTCACTCGGTATATGTACAGCACATGAGTAAAAAGGAAACTGACCCGACAAAAATTGAACTAAATCAGGGTTGAAAGAAAAACAGTTTTTTTTTTATTTTTGAACAAAACACCTATTTTTAATTATTTTAAACAGTTTTTTTTTTGTTTCAAACTTATTTTACGTTGCTACCAAAAAATTGTATTTTGAACCTGTTTTAAACGGTGTTTTAAACAAGCTGTTGGATATAAATGAAATATTTAAGAATATTTTTAAACCAAAAATCGAACCCTTACGTCCAAATTATGCCTTATACAGGGTGTTTCGGTGACTCGGGCACAAATTAAACCACATATACTAGAGTAGAAATTATGATGATTCGTGTAAAAATTTTTGCTCTAAACCAATAAATGGCGAAGTTATAGGTCATCAATGTCAAGAAATTTTAACTAATTTTTCTAAATATTTTCAATACTGTTAAAGATAGAGCACTAATTTGGTACAATGTAAACCAGTAGCAAGTAGAATCATTAGTCAGGGTGTGAGTTAAATCGATCTATGGGAACCATACATAAATTTATTTTCGAAACTTTTATAACTTTTACGAAATTTTGGTAAAATTCACCGTTGTTGAGTTAAATCCAAAAATGTTGGACCCCAGCAATAACAATAGCAAAAAAATCTTAGCTAGCCATGATAATTGAATGATGAATTGAGTTACCAACTCGCTAACAATCGTTTAACAATTAATCGTTTTTGTAAAATCTTCAAGGGTTCAAATCTTCAGGGTTGCTTTTAGAAGCTCTTTTTACTCTAATTATTGCCCTGGTCTAACATTTTTGGGTTGAACTCAAAAACGGCGAATTTTATCTAAATGTCGTAAAAGTAATAAAATTTCTAAAATAAATTTTCTATTGGAAAGTGCAAAAATAAGTATAGGTTTACGAGCAAATAAAAAAGTTCTGACCATATACATTTTGGGGAACACCTGTATAGCATTGTTCCAGTGGATCGATTTAAGTCACAAACTCTCTAATGATTCTACTTGATATTGGTTTACAACAGTAGTGTTTAAAAACAGTACAGAAAATATTCAGAAAAATCACTTAAAATGATTTTTAGATATTTTGATTTATAGGAATGTTTATGGATAATTTGTAGATAATCAAATTCCCTTTCTGATGGGGTATGAAAATATAGGGCATTCCTTTAAAAATTTTCGACTTTCACGCAATTAAATACAGAGAAACGGTAACTCAATTTTTGACCAGCCTGTATAAGATATACTGATACAAGTGGCAATCAAAATAACAGCATATGAAGAGTTATCGTACTAATGCAAAACGTTTTTGAGTTAACGTTGGCTGAGATATGTGCTTTTAAAGAGCATGGTGATATTTGCCAAAAAACACTTCAAAATAACTCAAAATAACTGGAAAACAAAAAACGCTAAGTACCAACAACTATTATCAAAGTCGACATATTTTCTTACATATAATTGAATGATGTAATAAAAACTATAGCATTCCATTTAAAATAACGAAGTTGAGGTCTACTTCCGGTGGACCGGAAGTGGTGGCCATCTTGAAAATATTTTAGATTAATAGATCGGAATGAACAACCCATGTTACCAAAATTTCAAGCCTTTACGAATAGTGGTACCTAGAAAAGTTCTAATGAACTAGTTACGTGAGACACCTGTATAGGAAGCCACTATCAGTGATCAATAATAATCTGGAATTCCCATCGTTTCTTATGTGAACCGGGTAGATCTGGTACATCTGGCTGGTGATGTTAATTTATTAACGAAACCGGTCCCAAGTATATTTAATACACATCCTGAGGAACAGAGGTCTTTTATTTTTATTTATACATATTGGTTTGTTATTAGAATTAAAATAGTAGACTAATACTGATTTAAGAGAATTGGGAAGTTATAGGCAAAATAGCGAAAACGTAATTTTTTTGTTTTTCGGCCTTATTTCAAAAACTTAATGCAAAAACTTAGTTGAAAATTGACGAGTTCTAAGATACCCAATTTTGTCACCTTTCTGTATCTCTTATGGTTTCTGAGATCCCAATCCTCACTATTGGATTGATCTCAGTCGTATTATAGTCGCAGTCGAATTTGAATTATCCTATATACTGAACCTCTAGGGAAAACTCAAATACGACAGAATGTTAAACAGTATTCTGTCAGTAGCTTATAGATGAGAGAATATTCTAAACATTACAGTAGCTTGCTTGCAGTGAAAGGACTAGACCATCACGGTTAATAATACTTTCATAGGAGCAAATAATCCTGGTTAACTACTGGAAAATGCCCAGTACAGCATTAAAGGCTTCACTTACTGTTTCATAAATAACGATTATTTGTATGAGTTTCAAGCAGTCAATCACACTCCAACTGGTTACCCTGTTATTAGTTTTTGCTCGGTTATTTTGTCTATTTGTATTCTAACTTAACTGTTTAAATACTAAAAAGTCTACAAAATCCGGTTTAAATACCCGTGTTTTTCAAGGTTTTCAGAAAAAGTTTGATAATTCATAAAAATTGAACCAAATAAATCTTGTAAAATCTTAGGCAATCCTTAACAATCTCTAATCTTATATACCAACTGTCAAGAAATACTTGAAAAATACAAGATAATTTCCTTATTAATACAAAATAATTTTGAATATGTTATATTTCTTATTGACATCCTTATTATTTTGGAACAGATCAGTACTAGAAGATCCACCTTCGATATCTGAAGGTTGTGGAGGACGAGTTACAGATTATAGAATTCCTGATTTTGGGTTATTCATTCAACAGAATAAGCTACTTTCTGTTAAATCTAATTATGGCGCTCAACTTCATCCAGTTCAAAGAATGAAATCCCGACTGAGCAGACACACCAAATATTGGCCTTTGACAATTAGTTCGACTTTGATATTCAATTTAAAAGGGGTAAAATTTATTTTTAGTAATATACACTGTTGGAAATTATTCTTAGAGCACATCATGCATAATCTGAATATGTGTGTCTAGTGCATTGAAATTTACTAGGGGGGTAGTACCAAATATTACCCCCATAGTATTTTACCCGTACATGGAGAGTGGCGCAACCCTGCTGGGAGGGGAGGCATCTATAGCGAGACGACGTGGCATGGAGGAGTGGTTATAATATAGATAAATTGGTGTAGTATTGTAGCGGGAGGGATGGCCAATCATTCTGCCTCAATTAGTCTCCATAACACCTCAATGTTAGCTTGTCTCGGCTCCCCCGGCTAACGTTGTTGGGGAAGCCGGACGTGCTATGGCGTTGTACTTATAATTCATCAACTAGAGCCTTATAGACTCCATAGCACGTCGCGCGTCGTGTAGCTGGGTTGCACCGCTCTCCATCTCAGGATAAGTTATACTACTTTGGTACTAGTTTAATACCTAATTTCATTGCAGTAGAGACACGTTCATTGCGTTCAATTTATATAGGTGTGCCATGAATTATTTCCCACAGTGTGGTTATAGAATTTTTACTATGTGTTTAAGAGTTTGGAACCTTTACCCAAATTAATCACAAAAGAAAAACTTTTCGATGATGAAGTAAATCAATGTAAACAAGTTATCTACAATTTATTAACGCAAGAAACGAAACATGAACCTTTAAACCTACCGAATATCGGACAAAGAGGAAACAAAGGTGGTCAGAAGCGCGAGGAACAATACAAATTGATGTGGAACGAATTAGAAACATTAATAAAAAATAATTTACACTCAGAAAATCATCGTACGATTTATAAGGTTTTAATTGAATGTCATAAGTTTAACTTGGACGGTGACGAAAAAATGGAAATTGATCAAAGTAAGTAATAACCATTTCTACAATTTTTAATGCTAATTTGATATTGTTTTTATGTTTAAAGATTTAGAGCAAAGAGTTTCTGTAATAAGAGCCACAACAGATTCACCAATGTCTCCTCCACCATTAACTACAATTTCGGCGAATTTAACAAGACAACCCAGTCTAAAATCAGGTACGAAATGCTTATTAGATATCTACATGGAAAAGGAGAAATGTAAATCAAGGCCTGAATTTGCGGGAATTCTAAATAGCGATGGCCCTGTTGCTAAACTGTATTCTAATTTAAAAACGGATGACTGGGCACCGCGTGAAGGATCAGGAATTCAAGTAGAATAAGTGTAATCATTAGATATAACAAAATTTATTAAATATATGTACTTTAAAATAAAATATACCTGAAAATGTGAAGTATTTTCTTACTTATTCAATGGTTATCTGATTATCTAATGTTATAGTGAAAAATAATATAGTGAAAATCTGTAGAGGTAAATGGCTCTAAAGATTTTAATTTTATACCATTTTTTGAAGTGAGAAAACGTAAAAAAATTGACATTGTTTAATTAACTTTGATGACGCCACACAGTGCTCCGAAAGCGCTTAAAATCCTATCGAAAATAATGAAAAAAAAAATTTTTTTTGCTTTTTTTTTATTGTTACATACATTTTAACTATCGAGAGACTTTAATTTATAATTATGAAGACTTGGATGTTTTATAATAGTTACTTCGCGAAATAACTTGTTATTGAAATTCGTTTGTTTTGTATGATGAAATTTTCTATAAAATGACACAACTTCGGTTAAAAAAAACATGGTATACCACTACTAGAAAATTGTTTGTCGATGATTGACATTGTTTAATTAACTTTGATGACGCCACACAGTGCTCCGAAAGCGCTTAAAATCCTATCGAAAATAATGAAAAAAAAATTTTTTTTGCTTTTTTTCTTTATTGTTACATACATTTTAACTATCGAGAGACTCTAATTTATAATTATGAAGACTTGGATGTTTTATAATAGTTACTTCGCGAAATAACTTGTTATTGAAATTCGTTTGTTTTGTATGATGAAATTTTCTATAAAATGACACAACTTTGGTTAAAAAAAACATGGTATACCACTACTAGAAAATTGTTTGTCGATGGTTTCTTATAAAGTAAAGAAAGGTCTATATTTTGTGCCATTAAAAATTTCAAAAAAGTTTGCTGGAAAAAAGTACAATCATTTCTATTAACGTCAATAAATACTTATATTTTTGACCATTTAATCTCTTCAGTTAAATTTTAATCTTGTGAAAGAACAACTAAGATCAATTGTAGCTCATATTTTTTTATTGCTGAAGGTATGGTGTACAGAGCTAAAAAAGGAAATCTTGCGTTAAAGTGCGCCGAAATAAAAAAAAAATTTTAAAGTCTTACGTTTTCTCATATAACGGTTTTCGATATTTTGGCGCTGTTATTAAATTATACTATGTGTGTATGACATTACTTAATTGAATTGATAACAGGAATTGATCCAGATTTAATGCGGCGATTTGGAGTAATTCCGCAGGTTATAAATAGTCGATATGACCCAAAAAAACAAAATTTGAAAAATATTCCGCTTTAGACCTGCGGAAAGGTTTGTAGGAGTTGTACTATACGCCTACTAGTGTCCACAAAATTTTAATTCATGATGCAGCAGTTGTCAAAGAGTCATTATTACCAATTGGCGAATTATCTCAAGAGGCGAAAAACAAACAAGTCCGTAGGCTTAGAGAATGCCACACAAGAAAGTGTGGTAGACATCAGACCAATGAAGATTTATTTAAGAGGCTATTACTGAGTTCTGATCCATTAATTAGTAACTTCCATCAAGAAAGTTAAACAATAAAAAAAATTTAATCACGATACCAACAGTTTTATTATATTGGACGAATATCAAGAAGAAAATAATAACGAAGATGATGATGAAGAAATGAATGATGGTGAAGAAGAATACAATAATTATGAGGACAATGAAGAGGAAGAAAATCAAGAAAATGCAGAAGACTCTTGAAATTAAAATAAATTGTGTTACATATACACCACACAGTAAAAATTCTATTATGAGTACGCGTCAAACGTATGAATTATGGTCTTCAACATCACTTTAAATTAAGAGTGATTAGCGGTAGTGACCTTGTCAAATTATTTTCATAATTTATATCATAATCATATCAAACAGAACTCGATTCGACTTATCAATATTTTTTCCCTAAAATTGTAAATGATACAACAAATTTCAAATCAAACCATTTTCGGTACAAGAGGAAGTGATATAATGCTACTACACTCAGAAGATAGACTTCTTTTTTACCTTATATCTATTTGCGAAATATTTACAAAATTTTTGATGAATCACGAGTTTTCTGCAAATAAATTTTTAAATGTTAAGAATTATGATGAAGTTTTAAAAATTTTAATTGACAAGAATATGTAGGGTTCCGATTTAATATACGAAAGATAATATGTTTTGACAGTAGATAACACTAGATTTTGGCCACCCTGCATAATTTTAAACCAATAGAACTTGGTTAACAATACCACTAGACCTTACTTAATAAGTTTGTCATGAAATTTCATTCATGAGAGTTTGTAATATTAATTAATTTTTGAAACCAGATAAGAACAAATACGATTATTTTTCGTATTTATTTTTTTCTGCTACTGTCATTCAGCCGATTTCAATAAAATTGTAGAGGTGTGTGGGCACCCATAAAAGACATCAAAAAAAGTGAAAAAATACATATCGTGTATTGTGTATTTACATATCGTGTATTGTGTATTGTGTGGCTAGTGTGACCAACACTTTGCGCCGCTATTAGTAAGCGATCTACGAATTCGTTTACATCGTCCCAATACACGTATTGGTACGGAGTCTTAAGGTAGGCGTCCACATTATCGCATCGTAAGTATCGGACGCATTGCATCAAACGGATTATTTTCTTACAATGCGTCCACAGTATCAGCAGCGATCGGATTTGCCGACGCAACTACCAGCAATCGGATTGCCGACGCCATTTTCATTCGGATTTTAATAGCGAGAAGTAGCGTAGTGTTCGGTGGAACGTGCAAGATAATGCAGGAAAACGAAGAAGAAGAATTTATTGTAATTGCTTGTTTGTTAGCAGAAGAAGAAGAAGAAACAAGAGCTAAATCGTCTAAAAAAAGAAAACATAATATGTGGATACACGATATATTTAAAAAGAGATCGCAGCATGGAGAATATCACACACTATTTCCTGATTTGCTAAACGATGACGTTAAATTCTTCCAATATTTTCGTATGTCGCAAGTTAAATTTACTACACTTGTTGACATCCTGAAACCACATTTATTAAGACAGAATACAACATATCGAGAGGCTATAGGACCAGAAGAAAGGCTTGCTGTTTGTTTAAGGTATTTATTACAACACATACATATTTATTTAGTTATCGTATACATAGTACTTATTTAAAACGTATATACTGATCAAGAGTCAGACTATTTTGATTTTCTGAATGTGAATTTTCCATATTGGAAGGAGGCCTTTCGTTGATTGTAGATAAATGGGAACATATTGTTGAAGCTGCCGGAGGCGGAATGTAAAGAGGTTCGTTCATGGCAGGGGAAGAATACGTCGTAGACGGAACCATTGTAGACGGCGGAGACATCATATGTTTCATTGATGGGTACAGAAGGACGCATTTCATTCATAGCTGTCGCAAGCCTCATCTCTACGCTGTTTACCATTTCAAACAGTTGAGCTTTAATGTGAATCTGGTCTTGTAAAGGAAAAGTCTTTACTGTTTTTGCCATATTGATGAAAAAATCAAGAAGAGGATCGCTCTGGTTTCTGTTTTGTGCCGTTCTTGTTAAGTATTCTTGTAGCACATTGGCTGCACTTGGACCTTGTGAAGCTTGTGGAGGTGCGGATCTTGATTTCCTCCGGGCAGTTATGGTCTGTGATGATATAGGGTGTTCTGCGGATACTGGACTTGGTGCATCGCTTAATACATTGTTGTCTAGATTACTTGAATCAGAGAATGTTTCAAGCTGCGGTTCGTCGTTGTTGTTAACACTTCTAGGCGACAGGCTTGAACGGCGTTCTTCCTCATCGTTCAGATATGGTGTTAGGAAAGAAAGTTCTTGAGAAAATTTTGGAGGTTTTATTTTCGATGCTGCTTGTCCGCTTTTAGTCTTGCGCAAATTCAAAGCCTTTCTATGGTTGTCTCGGATTCTGGTCCATCGCTCCTTGCATGCATTGCCTGTAATAATAAATAAGTATATTTGTTATTTTGTTTTAGATTCTTAGCCACTGGGAACTCTTTTCGATCACTGTCATTTTCCTTCAGAATTGGGGAACGTACAGTGCGAAGAATTGTGTATTCAACCTGCGAAGCCATTATACAATATCTACAGCCCATAGTGATGCCAAAACCTTCAAAAGAGTTGTGGATTGAATCGGAAAAAGGTTTTCGTGAAAAATGGAATTATCCCAACGCGATCGCTGCCATTGATGGAAAACACGTGCTTATTCAAGCACCACCACACAGTGGTTCAAATTACTTTTGTTATAAAAAACATTTTAGTTTGGTACTGCTAGCCTTAGTCGACGCAAATTATAAATTCATAGTCATAGATGTCGGTGCTTTTGGTAAGAATTCTGATGCTAGTATTTTGAGAAATTCGAGTTTAGGCAAAGGCTTACAGGATGGCACTCTAAACATACCTCCACAAAAAATACCACCAGGAGGCACCGAACTACTACCTCATGTCATCATCGCTGATGAGGCTTTCCCATTATGCACGTATTTGATGCGACCGTATTCTCGCGATGATGTCCGAAGAAATGAAGAAAAAATAGTGTTTAACTATAGGCTCAGTCGTGCGAGAAATACTGTAGAAAATACGTTTGGAATATTAGCAAGAAAATTTAGAATTTTCGAACGTCGATTATCTATGCACGAAAAACACATTGTAGCTGTTGTCATGGCTACATGCTGTTTACACAACTTTCTAAGAGATGACACATGTCACTGGACGGCAAATGATTTGAACACTACTATTACAGAAATGGAAGGACTGCAAAACTTAAGACATATAGGTGGTAATTCACGCACAGATGCTTTAGCAGTCAGGGATAGCTTTAAAAATTACTTTAACTCAACAACAGGATCGATAGAATGGCAATTGCGGAGAGTTCGGGCTGGAAGGCGCGAAAATGTATGAGTAACAAAATAAAAATTTATAAACTTACCATTTTGATTTAATCTTTCTCCAATTTCATCCCAGATGTTATCCCTTCTTTGTTGATTCGAATAACCAGGGTGTTTGAAATCATATATTTCTCTATAATCTTGTACAATTGCAATAAGTTGTGCCGCGTCCATGCTGGAATAACACGTGTGAACGACAATCGAAAGTAAATGGCGAACAACGTGGAGCGAGTGATCGCGCGAAGTCCGTCCACTGATCGGTATTCCGTATAATGTCATCGGCACGCATCGCACAAGTTGCCTCTCGGAGCATCGGCATCGACATTGCCAACGGGTAGATTCGTGCGATCCGTACGATGCGGATCAAAGGACGCACTTGTATGACTTTCTATACAAAGAATACTGCGATCCGTCCGATGCGATGCGCCCGATACTTACGATGCGATAATGTGGACGCCTACCTTTAACGTCCGTTTCTAGAGTTAAATTGTTTTTCGAGAGATTGTATCCGGTCCAGGATTTTTTGCGCTTCTTTTGTAAAAGTGGTTTTATAACATGTTGCCATTTAAACGACGTACTACCTTTCAATTGTTTATTAGGATTGAATTCTCCACGATGTACGTTCGTAAACTCGAGAATTTTTAAGTACTCAACCCTATCAAGATCTCCTTGAGGTGTTACTTTGAAAACGAGTTCGTACAGTCCGGGGGTTCCTTTAAATTTCTGTTGCTGAATTACCATGTCGTTGTTGTTGTCAAACTCAATTACACTCTTACTTATTTTAAATTTACTCACTTCAGGGTCGTATGTTATACCATAGGTAGTATCATATTGATTAGATACTACCTATGGTATAAGTACGATGGTGGTTTTAAACACTGTCTGTGGAGAAAAATGAAAAGGAGATTTCATTGTGGTACTACTGCGATCCGTTTGTAATTCTTCTTCTATTCTTCTTTCTTTATTGATCTCGCTCTTGATTCTTCCTTAAGAGCAATATTTATATTTTCTAGAGGCATTGTGATTGGTTTATACGTCTTTTCTAAAGATTCTACAAGTTCAGCATGTCCCATTTTTAACGCCATATGTTTTCTTCGAATCACATTACTAGCTTTTATAATCTCCTGTTTCACTTTATCTTTCCCTTTGGTGGTTGTTCTTGCCGGAGGCATGATTGCTCAGACAGATAGGCCGACAGATAGACAGACAGACAGACGGACGGATGGACGTGCAGACAGATCGGTGCGGACTAACCGGCCGTTGAATGAAGGTTATTTTGATAAAGTAATGTTTAAATAAGAATGATCATGGTTGAATGTGATATTCAAATGATTTCCTATATATATATATATATATATATATATATATATATATATATTGAGATCTCCATAGGATCGTATGGGATAAGCGACGTTGAGGACTATTTGAAGGATTTCTTAGGTAAAGCATCTATTTCCATTAAACCCAATTGAGATGTATTATAAACAGAATATACCGAATCAATTTCAAAAAGTCGAATTCTATAGCAAAAGTGTTGGGATTTAGTAGTAAAATTTTGGAGGTCGTTCGGGCACACGCTTCAGATTTGCCAGTGCAGATTATAAAAGTCGTTACTATACGTATAGAGTGTAATATTACAACGGCAGCCTACTACAACACACGTTTGATGAATACGCTATACGAACTTGCTCGCAAGTCGAACCGGGTTATAGTATTAACATTGAATCTCAACACGTCATTTTCCTACCTATCAATACAAATAAAATCGATAATATAACTCTTACTATATTGGACCAGGACGGTGATCCGGTATATTTTTGAGGAGAAACAATTGTCGTGAGACTCGAGCTTAAAAAAGTACTAGAATGATAGTAGTAATAATGGGTTTGGTATTTAACAACGAAAAAAAAACGTACTACATCCGACCTAATTCCTTTAAAAGAGGGAAGTGAATGTAATTCTCGCATTAATCGTCCATCTGACATGCAGTTAACATCTGAAAAATTACGTTTCTTCAATCACTCGGTTTAAAGGTTAATAACAATGGAAAAATTGGAGATATTCGACAATCCTAATTTTGATGAAGTTATAACCAAACAGGAATTTCACACTTACTATCCGAGGAACAATAATTTCAATTTAAATGATGAAAAACGTATATCAATCGCACATCAGGACATTTAGATGTTGCTAGGTAAAAATGAAATCTATATCGAGGGCAAATTTATTACTGTTGGAGGTGATGCTACTTCTACGGATAAGTGTCAGTTAACAAACAATGCCTATGCATTCCTTTTTGAACAAATTCGTTACGAAATCAATGGCGCTGAAATAGATCGATGTAGTTAACCCGGTATAACGACACTTATGAAAGGCTTATTTTCGTACAACGAAAACGATTCGAAGGCTGTAATCAAAGCCGGATGGAACCCCTTAAATCAGGGGCAACCAACATTCAAAGAGACTGGATTTAACGCAAGCATTCCGTTAAGATTTTTAATGGGTTTCGTGACTATCAAAAGATCGTGATAAACGTAAGTTAGGAACTTATTTTAGTGCGCAGCAAAATGGATGATAACTGCTACGTCAACGTTGACGGTAATAGAAAAGCCGCTATCGAAATAGAGAAGATTGAATGGCACGCGCCACACGTCAACTGCTATCCAATTTACGTGATAATAAGCCGGTCTATATTCCATTTAGAAAATGGGAATTGTACGAATTACCGGCTTTACATAAAACCAATATGGCCCGTAAAAACCAGTACAAACTTAGAAAAACCGCGCTACGTCATAGTCGGTTTCCAAAATAATAGAAAAGATTTTAACGAAAGATTTTCTACGCATAAAAAAGAAAGAAATGTTAACGTTTTAGTGATTGGACAAGGATTTAACCCGCCTGATTTTACACCAAAGGAAATGAGTGTAACCGATGGAATGGAACCATTCAATTATCTCTTCAAAACTATCATTCCGTATCAATTTTTAGCGTCAAAAGTGAAACGTGGCGTTTCTGGGACAGAACGCAATTTATTAAACAAGCTACAACGAAGGTTATATCGATTTAGAAGAAAATATTAAAAGAATATTAAATAAACACATTAAGGATGATTTTACTGGTGTTTATAATAAGGGATACCACTAAAAGAAATTTTTAGAAAAATATATAAATATAAACAAAATTATTAACATCGAAAATGAACCTAATGTACCTAATCTAATAAAAACTAATTGTTGTTGTGTTAATCATAAGAAAAACAGTATAAGCATTTTATATAACTTTTTAAATGAATAAAAAAACTTTTCTATACTTTACCTACATTTTATTTTTCTTTAATATATAAATAATATATAACATATAATATGTAACATATAAACGTTAGAAAAGGTCCTGGTTATAGTCTACGAAAAAAGATATTAGATACATTATTCTATATTTTTTAAAATTTTTTAATTATTACTTACATTCAAGCCCTTCGGGAACTGTTTCTATAAATTAAAAAATTAATAGAAATATTAATATTTATAACGTAGCAATAAATTACCAAGTTAACTAAAATAAAATTCAGTTCCCGAAGAAACTCCGAGGACGATTATTCGTCCTCGTTGACGTTGCCGTTCTGTGCAACGATTAAATAGTCCGCATACATGTTTTTTAAATCCATCAGTACGTTTAGTATGTGTTATGATAGGTTAACAAGAAAAAAACCATTGAAAAAAAATATAAATAATATTATAAAAATCTTACGTTCGGATGATGCAGTAAGCATAAATTTGTAACGTAATCCCAAACTGAATTAAAAAAATAAATAATAATAACAACAATAATAAATAAATATAACTTACTATAATCCACTTTTAATATATAAGAAACTGTTACTAGAAATTGCAAAAAACTAAATGAGGAAAAATGAAGTTCAGTTCATCATCATATAGTATAATACGCAATACGCATCTACCGCACATCACTGATGACCTTGTATTTACTGTTAAACGTGCAGTTATTAAATGTTTTCTAAGGAGAGGAGACGAGGGTGGGGGAATCTTATTATGATATTTAATTGCTTATTTTTATTATTCGTAGTGTAAATTATATAAAAGGAGTGTCTTACGGTTTTTTTTATTTTACGGAATTTCATACTCCTAACACACGTGCACCCATGCGACAAGAGCAACAAACCCAGCATCAAACTTTTACCCGTAATTTCTTATCTAATTTACAAGCCGATATCTTCGTTGTCTTTAGAGATAGCGAAATAATAAAGACACCACTAGAAAGCCCGATCTTTTCTTCATCTAAAACCGGGTTTTGTTCTGTCGATGTTTCTATATCCACTGCAGAAGAAAAATAGAGAACACCGCCGCGTTCCAAATTCACCACAAAATTGTCGAATTTTAAGCCCGTATGCCGTATTTAAGCCGTCATAGAACCGAATTTTAAAAAATAGTAATTGCCGACGTATAATTGCCGTAATCAGCTGTGTACGATCTCATAACTTTGTTATATGACACGTATAAAACTCTGAAACCATATAGAACGTATAGGAAATTTTCTG
Organism: Onthophagus sagittarius; assembly: GCA_036711965.1. NCBI lineage: Eukaryota > Metazoa > Arthropoda > Insecta > Coleoptera > Scarabaeidae > Onthophagus > Onthophagus sagittarius. The sequence goes on along the minus strand of JASERS010000003.1, from coordinate 49,955,216 downwards.
TTCTTTACACTGGTATATAATATTCATAGATTACAAGTTTACACAAGCATATTCTACCCCAAGTACTGCGAAAACCGCGTATAATTGCCGTAATCAACTGTTTACGGTCTCACAACTTTCTTATATGACACGTATAAAACTCTGAGACCATATAGTGACTCGACAGAGTCACAATAATAGTTTTAGTACCAGAATTGTTAGTAGAACAATTTTATAATTGTTCTACATAATTAAGTGCAAATGTCGTTGAAAACTGCGAAAATTCGCGAAACTAGTTACTATTATCACCTGTTGAAATACCAAATTTTTCGTCTTATAATTTTTGCTAAAATCAAGATCACTTATTATAAAAAAAGTTTACTGAACATCTTTTCGTTGAGCTGTTGCGAAGATATCGATCTTTAAAGAGAAGGCAAGCAATTTTATGCATGTACCTGCTGGATAAGACAGCTCAAAAAGACATGTATTTCTTTAATGTTACTTAAAATCATTGAAAATTCCGTAGTCAGCTGTGAAAGCTTGAATCAAGACGACAAAATTAACAAACAGGTTATAAAATTATTTCTAAATAAGTGTGGTACATCGTAAATGCAAAATATTGTACTGTTTTTATGTACTGCATAAGGTTTACTTGTACTAACATTTAGTTGTTTCATAACTGAAGTTTTCCTGGATCCTAATCACAGGTGATAACTTTGAGAAGAAATCACAATCTTCCATATAATCTATTGCATTAATAATAAACTCCTGTAAGTTCTCGCTGTTTACTCCTGTTTCGGTAAAGAAGTATGTAATTGGCAGTCGTCCTAAGCAGCCTAAAGCTTCATAACCCTCTATCAAATCAAAGGCCTTCGAGTATTCTAAAATTTTTTTTTGTAGATATCTCGTCAAAACAGAGAACGCAAAAAACACTTTGAACACTTCGAACCAGTTTCTGAAGAAGGTTGCAACATGGCTTCCGAAACGTCAAACATTTTTTCAAAAAACACACGTCAAAACCCGAAGAATTCTAGTTTTAGATCTAGTGTTACTTCTAATTTTAGTTCAGAGAACGCAACCTTTTTGAATTTTAGTCATATTCTGAATCTTCATCAGTATCTGTTTTTAATGCTAATATAATAGAACCCGGTCAAGATGGTTGCGTATAGCCTACCCATCGTCTTATGCTACTTAGACCAGGAAGAATGATTGATGACAATAAAACAGCGATAGTGACAGTTGCTTTTTCCACTATGACGTTGATCCGTCATTTTTATTAATAATAAATTATTAATTAATTTTTAATAATTTTGATATTATCACACTCAAATTTCTTCAAAGTAAACGTGATGTTCGCATAAATTGAACTACTAATTCACAAATAACGAGTTAATGCTTTGTTGCCTGATGCCTGGACACCTTCCTAATCAAAAACAGCGAAGATGTTGTCACTTCTTTGTAAGGTAATAAAAAAATAAGTAAGAACGTTACAAGTTCGAATTTGACGTACGTCGTTTCAGTACCATTGGAAAATATTTTTATAACGTTGCTTAGGTTTATTAATGATTTGAATATTAAGTTATTGTTATTTATTATTTTATTATTGTTTTAAGGAAACAATAATAATTGTGTAGGTACGTTTTATTTTTATTAAAATAATTAGTGCTTAAAAGTAGCATTATCATAAAGAACTAAAATATAAAATTAAAAATTATTATTATTTTATAATTTATCATCATAAATCATTTTATGGTTTAATAACTAATTGTAACAATTAATATTCTATAAATATAAGCTAAGTTATCAAGTAATGTCATCACACTTGAACAAATTTCATCACAATACTTCATATGAGGAATTGCATTTGACGAGCTTACAAGTCTTATGAGGCAAAGGTTCGTAAGACAGCTCTTGCATTTAAGGCTTACCTAACTGGCGAATAAATCGAAACGAAATTCGGTGGTAAACACGCTCCGATCTCGATACCGGTCCATGTGTCATGAATCGATCGATACGTCGCGCCAAAAGCTGTCTCGCGTCAAGCCGGATACATTTTTATGAAAAACTAGAAAATTATCTACTAACACCAAGAGTAACGTATCATTTCTTAAAGTTGACCTTAACAAGTCAGCTTATGTTGCAGGGTATTTGATTAAAAAACTAATAAATTATGAATGTCGGCATTGTAATCAGTTCTTTTGTTCTAATTCCATTACTGATGTTGATGGTTTAATAGTATTACAGTATTACGTGAGAGATGTCAATTCTTATGTGAAATATCCTTCATCCACATTCGTCAACCTTATTTCCAATATGAAAGATACCATTTTCCATAATATTCCTAATATTATCCGCCATCCCAATATTCTTTCCCACATAACCTATTCTGATTTTTCTCAAAATGTTTGTCCTTTACATCCCAATACATTCACAAAAATTTATAAACATTTAATGTTCCTTGTCCTCTGTTACTTCATAAAACTCTGCAATAAAAAGCTACATAATTCCAACATTAAAATAAATCCCACCGTTGATAATTTCATTAAAATTGCATCCTAAGTCTACTCCAAAAAGCCATTTTCGTTCTTTTATATTTCTGCTTCCAGAAAAAAGGGACAACATGACATACTAAACGTCTAACGCATTTTATTAGTGCTATAAAGATTCTTTTTATTTACGTTTTGTTATATTTAAATCATCTTACAGCTTTAAACTTGTTGCTGAAACGGGCCCAACACGACAACCTAAATGTTAACCGCTTTAGTATTAATGCTCTGTTACTATTATCATGCTCTGTTATTACTTTTAACTTTTTCTAAGCACTTCTGTGAAACTGTTTGATATTTCATAGCCTGCTTGTTTCATTACTAAGGACTACATTTCAACAAAATTAAGTCAAACTTAAAAAATGTGTGTCTTCCTTGATAAAATCTCTTTCGATATCTTTCGATATCTCTATCGAGATGATTTTTGAACGAAATGTAGGAAGGGTTTCCATTCTAAAGTAACGTAAATGGAATGTAGCGGTTCTTTCTGACAAATTCCACAGGGTGTTGCATAATTAGAAGAAAAAACATAAATCCCTGTTTACACCCCGTATATGGGTAAAACATTGACAATTGTCGAAAACCATCAACACATTTCTTCTTTTAAAATCAACCTATACCGTGAAGAAAGAATCATCAAAATCCATCCGTTGATTCAAAAACAAAATATCTTTAAACTTAATGCATATTTTAGGTGGTGCGATAATTTTGGAGAGTAGTGTATATTAATTGTGTCCCGAGAGAACCCCCTCGGGTAACTTTTATTATATAAATTCTTACGCGGAACAAATCTCTCTATAACATCATTGAGGTAAGTGTAAAATGTTTTTACAGCCACATGAACAGATGCACCACCTAAAATTGTTGGCCAATCTAAATTATTGAGATAATCATTAATTTCGTCATAAGATGCTTTTGAGAAATTATAAGTGACAGCCGGATAGAGATTGATATAGTTCTCTTGGGGCACACCACAACAGAATTTAACGTTGAGTGGTCAACGTCTTCACATACCAACGGAGAATCACATATCTGCATTTCCGTTAGCGTTACCATACGACTAAACACAAGATAAAGTGTATAATCGTGAACATTTACAAAGTATCCAAAAAATTTGTATACCGCACTCACTTTGCAATCATAATGAGGAACACATAGCATAGAAGTTTCTTTACTCCAATGAATATCAGGTAAATTAAAATCACCGCAGATGATAAATCAGTCACAACTGTACCGATAAATGATATTCCTCAGATTTTCTGTGAAAGCGGACAAAGCAGCAATATCATTGGGCGAAATGTAGACACAACAAACGTGCAACTTTATTCCGCCAAGATGCAATGTCACGCAAACCGCCTCCACCCCAGGAAACCAATTGCTTGACTCAGAACTAGGAATAGAGGCCGACACGCCAATAAGTACACTACTACCACGAGGAGGAGGATGATTAACAATAGAAGGACGATCACATCTATAAACAGTATAGGACTGAGAAAGTATGTCGCTTGAGATACCTTCGAATTCTCTTATTTAATTTGTTCTGTTTTTGGTACATCTTTTAACTATTGATGGTAACTTAATTTCTTTGTGTACTGTTTTTCTAGTTTGTAAATTATATTGAGTGCATTTTCAGTAGTGCCTGATGAAGAGTTTTTTTATTAGCGTACTGGCGGTGTCTCAGTGCACCAGATACCAGTGGGACCGCATGGATTACCGTTCTAGAACGGATAATAGGCGAGAGGTTATTATAAACAATATGACAAAAATTATTAAAAAAATGTCATCAAAATGTTGTGTTCTACAACGCTATATACCTCTGATCTGGAAAATACCGGATACCTGTATATGATACCCTTACCTTAGTCCATTCTGCCGGTATATATTTTCAGGCGACACTTGCACTGAAAATTTGTACTAAGAAAATAGGCAATAATAGTTCTTGCTGTAACAGAGCATGGAAGATATTGTCTTCTCTAGGCGATTTGACAGAGATTAGATTTCAATCTGATCACAGTTCCTAATGGTTGTCATGACACTAGTTTGTTCTATGCAGCACTAGCAACACGTTGTTTTGTCCATTCTATTTCATCGTTTTGGAAAGTTTCTATTTTAATAATTTATAAAAAAGATTATAATTTGAAGAAATTTTTTTTCATAACGTTTGTTTTCGTTATTCACACCTCCACTTTTGATTTGATTGTGGCCTCTTTCTCGTCGGTAACATATTTTCTTTATTTTATTTATATTATGATTAAGTTTGTCGTTGAAAGATCTACAATTTAAGGTAAAGATCAACTTTTATATTTTACGTTGTTCGATATTTTTTCCTACGCGTTATTGGATAAAAATTTTTATTCTGAACACACTGATATGCTGTACATCCATGTTCAATGTAATTTTAGCAATGAAAAGATACCGTGTATACAGAGATTATTATGCAACGATACCCAGGCTATAACTTTGTCTTTTCCATTCCGATTTTTATGACTAAGGTATCGAATTTTGTCCAATTCCATCTTCAATTTCAAACGTTTATCCTACTTTTTTGCGTTATTGGATAGAGATTTTTTTATGTACTGTACATTAATATATTCAGAAATTAAATCTCTATCCAATGACGTAAAGTTGACAACTGCTTGAAATAGAACACGACGTTGAACAACAATCACTTATTAGTAGCTTGAATCATGGTGTAAAATGAGAGTTACCGCTTAGGCCGTTCTTGTACGATAATCTCTGTGCAGGTGTCTTTTCTTTTATAAAATTTTATTCAAAATAGATATACTCCACACATCAATCGATTCAGAACACAAAGCTATATTTAATGACGTGTAAAAAATATATCGTGCAATTTGAAAAACAAAAGTTAACAATCGCTTGAAATTAAAGATGGCGTTGAAAAAACGTATTTGTAGCGTAAATCACAGTATTCCTTAAACCATTTCACTTGATATCTGTCTTATTAAAATCAATATATAAATGACAGAATTACAGCTTGGGGCGTTTTTTGTCCGACACCCGTATATTTGTTATCAGGAAAAAATTAAGAATTATTTTAAGCCATAGCCAACTATCGTTTCCATTTAAAAAAAGAAGTTTCCTCGTAAAATCTCGAAAATAAAACAGCTAAAAAGCCTTTAGGGGTTAAAATCTAAATAAAGGTTCAAGTGTAATATTGTAACGTAGGAGGAAAATTTCAGCTGCGATTTTGCGAATGTTTCAATTATAATACTCTATCTTTGATAACAAGTTTTTTTACGTCTGTCGTTTTCGCAAATTCTTTACTTTTTGCTGATAGGACAAAAACAAAAGTCGATACCTGTTCTGTTGTTAAAATTTTTTTTAGAATAAGTCTTTTTTCCCACTAGCTATCTCATGAGTTACAATTGCATTGTTTATTATAACGTCCCTTGACGACGGAACTTAATATTCATTATTGCCTCTGGAAAATAATAAAAATTCAAATTGACGAAAATCATTCTTTCAAATGAAATCGATCTTTGAAATAAGGGTGTATACCTTCAGAACGCTTTAGATACTCGTAGGGTAATACACTTTTACAAATTTATTCCTCAATTTTACTTTTATTTTCATTGTAAAGCACGTAACAAGTTATGACAAATGTTATTTGTTTGACAACAAATGAGGAGCTCGCGTGCAAAACCGGATATATCCATTTTTAAAAAAGTGTCAGAAAACGCGAAAAACTTTTGACAGCTTGCCTTTAAAGATAAGCAATGCATATTTTTAACTAGTTATTAGGGTGTGATATGTCCGCTTCTTCCTGTAATTGAATTTACCAAGCGGTAGACGCCATAACTCGCTTGCGAATTCATATGCCAAGTAAATTTCGTCAAAATATGGATATAACCGGTTTTGCACGCAAGCTCCTCAAATGTCACTGTAGACATGACAACTATGATTTCTCAATTATTTGAGTTTCCGAACGAATATTTGGCAAGAAAACTTTGGATATTTTGTAGAATATTGACTTCTGCTAGAGCAGTGATGGGGAAAGTCCGGCCCGCGGAAAGGTTTAATCCGGCTCGTTTAAGAGTGCCGTCGTGAGAATGTTTGAACGCGTTCTTACTTCGTAATGTGACGACCCGCATAAAAACTTTATTCTTTGGCCCGCTACGATTGTCTAGTTATTACAAATGGTCCGTCTTAAAAAAAGTTTCCCCACCACTGTGCTAGAGGGAAAAACGTAATATGTCATGCGGCACGTAAGAACTAACATTCCTCGCACGTTATTGTGTCCTTACGTGCTAAATAGTATTTGATGAAAATAGGCACTGTTAGGTTTTAGCATAAATCTTTATTTCTGACATATACACAGAATATTACATTCGGGTTTCATTAAAAACATTGAATACCTCTGTAACTAGAGTACATTGTTTACGTCATTACACTGAAAATACAACAACCAATATAGAGTTATTTACCGATCGAAATTTTGTTTTCGAATTATATTTGATAGATTCTTGTTTTTGAACGTTTCACATTTAGTACACGGTATTTTAATGAGTGCTTACACCATAATTATTACAAATAGAGTATACATAAACATCTGATTACTTGGTAAAGTTGTAAAAAATTTTGCCCGGATCTAACCCTTTGTCCTGAAACTCGATAACGACCTGACACTTTCACTATTTTTTATTTGATGGATGACAGTTTAAAAAAATACATTTTGACGTTTCAGGACAAAGATCGGTCTGCGTCGCGGGCCGATATGTCTCGAAATGGTCTAGCAAACCGTCCAAAAGTAGTGTTTGGAGGCGCCAAAAACATTGCCATAAAAATACTTCATCTAGTTTTTATTTTCTTGTTCTTATTTACTTAATACAAATTGCACGAATACATCATTATTTAATAGATTATTCAAGATAACTTTTCAATACTTGTAATTTTTTGTCATCATAAATTTTCATAGAACACTAATTCTACGATATCGCAGATATTTTGCAGATATGTCTTAGTTTCTGGTTAGTTATAAGAACGCCAAACGAAATTCTAACTTTTTAGCTCTTTGATATGTTTTAGATTTTTAATTTGTTTTTTATTCATTTAATGCACCATTCAATTTACGAAGTTCCATCATTGTTGTACTAGAGCTAAATTTTAGGTACGTGTATAGCTCTTTATTTTTTAATTTTTTTTTAGCCTTTTTAAAATATTCGGTGTGCAATGTCTGACTCTTTTTTTCTAAGTATACAATCACTATAGTTTTATACTCTCATTATTTTATTCTACTTTTATTTATGTAGACTTTAATAATTACTAATTTTTAATATAATATTTTAGCTGTTAAGCCATATACACATATTAGCATGCAAATTCTTTAATTATCAAATAATAAGAATATTTTCTTTGCCACCCTATGCAGAATCAAGTTTTAATTCTGCTGTCCCATAGGATAGTTTAGAGGTATTCTTATTGTGGACTCCTTATGAATTATTGCGGCACATTCTTGATATGACTGTGGTATTTGTTTAATTTTGGTACAGTACATGATATGTTAATAGGCCATGTCCCAATCTTTGTACCGAAAACATGCGAATATAACAAAAAATTACTAAAGAAACGATAATGCTTTTTTTAATAGTTGACAACGTTCTTATTTTTGAGAAGAAACATCAAGAGATAGAAAGAGCAAGAAGAGAATAGAGCAACCTACACATATAATAGATATAATTAGTTTAATAACAACTGGGACATTCAATTATTACACGTTACAATGTGAATTTTCTTGATATCTATTTTTTAACTTGTTTTAACAAGTTTTTATTTTAATTAAGCAATAGTAGGGAAGGAATGAGCTGATATGTTTCTGGTATTTTTAACACCTCAGTGTGCGTGTCATTTGATGATGCTACATCACATACGCGTCGATAGAGCTTATAGAGATGGCCTCAAAACTATCTAAACCTACTTAAGAACCTTATATTTTTCTTGTGTCAGCTGAAAACAATAGTATTCCTTACAACAGTAAGCGAATTTCCCCTGTAAAGAGACATTTTTTAATCAACTTCAATGAATTTTGTGTCAGTTCTTTTCGGTTCGCACCAAATTATTTTTTGAAATAACAAGCTTACTTTACGGATCTACTACTTCATAATTATACAATATACTTAACAATTATTTTTTAGCTAAACGTTACAAAATATATGTTATGATACACAGACGCACGACGTGAACTACTGAAAAGTATATTCAATATTCGTGTTATAACTAAAAATGTTTTAACATAAAAATCTATTAAACCCTATTAAAACCCCGACAAATAATTTCGAGGCCACCCTTAACGCCGAAGAAGCAAAATTGCTTCTCATTGAACCCTCGTAAGCTTTTATTACACAACTCATTTTCTGTAACGGGAGATTTTGTAAGCTGTATTCTCGATGTTCGTGGCTCATCATACAAACTGTGCGCTTCTTTTCGATCATCTCACCGTCTTTATCTTTTAAAGTTTTTAACCAATTGTTAAACCATTGTAATTCACATTCACACACCAAAGGATTATCTACAAAAATTATTTTAATATTTAAAATTATTATTATTATTGTTCTACAACTTACCCGTAATATCAACAACTTTAAGCGTATCAACAATAGGTTCCATCACTTCCTCTGGGATGTGCATAAGTTTGTTGTTTTGTAAATTGAGAGTTTCTAATGAGTTCAAGTTCTCAAATGCGAGTGGTGGTAATATTTTAATGCTGTAAAATAAAGAGAGATGATATTTAATATTTCTGTTTCTTGTTGATATCTTTATATTTAAATAAAATAAGTTCATTAATTAGGAAATTTAAATTCATCTATTTGCGTTTATTTTCAGAGAATGTACCAATTTATTTCAGTTTTTAATTGAATGCGTTGTATTGACAAAATACAATTACGATTGTATTTAACAAATACATTCAAAAAATAAATTGAACGAAAATAATAATGGTTGTGTAAAAAAATATTAATGTTTATTGTTCATCAACTGAATAAATTCATGACATTAATAATTTTCATTACCATTTAGCGAAATATAATATCAATAAACGAAACATGGCATCATAAACTACTTTATTGTTTTTGTTATCAACAATTTATACAATTTGAAAGTATTAATACTTTTTGTTATAAATTAAAATTGTAAAATAACAAAATTGTAACTTCGAAAATGGCCAACCAAATGCAATGAGAAACAGTATTTAAATCTTTGCGAGAGAATGTAGGGCAGAGGCGACCAAACTCGTTAGTAGTTTGATTGACATTTGCTATTATTACATATGCGCGATCTACTTGGGAAAACGGCTTGCAGAAGTTAGAAAAGAAACAAAAACAAAAGTGAAAATGCGCATGGTTGCCATTCAACTGCCTTAGGGGGATGGCTACTAGGGATGCCAGGGATCAATGTCGAACAACAAGGAAAGTTTTAATACTGATAGTATTAGTGCCAATTTAAAGAATCAACGTTTGCAATAGCAATCAACGTTAAGAATCAACGTTAGCTATATACGATTGATGTGAAAACGAGTTTATCTGAAAATCTGAAGACTTAATTTAAAAGATCCTGGTTTGTGACCGGTTAAAATATCCTATACCAAGCTGTCTCAGAAAAGAATAAAGTTTTAAGAGCACAGGGATATGGAAATGGGTCCAATGTGCGTGATAAAAATAAAGGATTGCAAGAAAGAATTGTTTAAATAAATCCTCAAGAATTTTCTGTCCTTTGTTCTAGTCATACTTTAAATTTGACAGTTACAAAAGTCAGGGTCCCTCACTTTAGGATCGATATCTTCGTAACTCCTCGAGAAAAGAATGTGTGATAAAGATTATTGTAATCAGTGAACTTTTCTATTTGAAAAACTATTTGAAAAAATCAAATTTGAATAGTGATAACACGAAGTGTTCTTAATGTGGGGCATATTTTATTTTATCGATATTCTATGTAGTTTCGCGGAAAATCGCGAAACCAAAATGTGTTAATGTCGTTTGCCAGATTCCATTTTGTCAACTTTCCCGGTAATCAATTTTTCAAAGCTATCTCTCTCATTTTTTTTAAGAGCGATTTAATGGATGGTTCCGGCCAATGCGATCGAGGGTGAAAAGATGGCGCTGTCGCTGTTACTACTGTTCTGTGACAAGGCGTCTTTCTGTCTACGTAAGTTAAAAGATATTTAATATTTTAGATACTGTAGAATTAATTTATTGGAAATTGAATAAATGTGTTTCTTTTTTGTAGGTAAGACATAAATAATGTATATAACTTTAAACAAGATAATGTGGAACACTTTCTTCAAAATATTTAATTTTGATTTAATATACACCAAGAATAATAATAATTGTTATTATAATAAAACTTTAATTTTAAAGATTTATTATCAATTCTCATTATTCAAATCAAAAATATTGAAAAAATTTGTTATTTCCTTGCGAAATCTATCCTATACTTTCACGCCATTCAGTTTAAATTTCTATATATTATTTATGTCTTATATATAAAAATGAAACGTACTTATTCTATTTGTAAAAAAAACATTTTATATACTACTTAAATAACGTTTAACTACATAGACAAAAAGATGCCACGTCCCATCTGAAATGCATGCCAGTACACAGAACCATCGCTTCAACTCTGTGCCGATTGGCCGGAGCCTCCCTCTCCCGGCATGGTTTATTTCTGTTTCTTTTTAATTTATTATTCCATTAAATCGCTCATAAAAAAATTAGGGGGAAATTAACTTTAAAAAAACAATTACGGAATTTGCCAAACGACATTATTTCACACATTTTGGTTAAATCCGCGTTGAAGTCCGTCCAGTTGTTTTCGAAATAACCAGATCCTACTAAACCGCGATTTTTCTCGAAACTATGTGGAAAAACCATAAAATCAAATATGCCCCACATTAAGAATACATCAAGTTATCACCAATTGAAATTTGAAATTCTTTCGTCGAAAAGTTTTTGAGAAAAAAGAATCGTAAAGTAGACACAGTGCCCGGTACTCCCAAAAATCGGGTACTCTTTTCTCTTAACTCGCCATAAAAGAAAAACCGCAGATCCTGATTCGCTCTTTTGGTAGCGTTTCAAGTACTCTACAAGTAGTATTAAGGCTTCTGAAGGCAATAGCAAACCTTCTATAAGCAGTATCAAGTCTTGTGGCATTTCAAGTCTTACAAAGCAATATAGTAGCAGTATTTCATGTCTTCTGAAGAAAATATCATGTCATCTAGAAGCAGTATCAAGTCTTCTAGAAGCAATATCAAGTTTTGGGCATCCTGACAACCCGCGTCTTCATCGCCTAGCCATATGGGTGCTTCGCACCCACTGAAAATTTTGTATGAGCACTCACGTAATTGAACATGTCTGGGATATAATGTGTAGGCGATTAAGACAAGTACCCATGCCTCCTGAGAATCTTCGACACGACGAGGATAAACTTCGACACCATTTAGAGATTACATGAAACGAAGGAGAATATTGACGACTTAACGAGAAGGTTTAGGCTTTATAGATCGACTTACATATTTTTGCATTATTTTAAATAATTTGTTCATCTAATTCTTAACACTAAACCTATCGACAATTCATGTAGCTGCAGCCCAATGATCAGCAGGTGATTTTTAATTTTAATTCTGTTTTGACGAAGAACATAAACCTTACCTTTCGAGATTTCTGGAAGGACCACTTTAACATCGTCATATGCCTAAGAGTTATTGATAAGGCCTGGCTGAATGTTACAATGGGGACCTTAAAGGGAGACCTTAACCTAAGCATGGAACAAGCTGTGACCTGAGGCTGTAGCTGAAAGGGCTTTCGAAGGATTGGAACCCGAAGTATCAGTGGTAGAGGAGATTACTTCTCTGGGAAAAACCATGGATCTACCAACCGAGGAGTTACATGATCTACATTCGCAACAGCATACAGTGGTTCAACAACAAATTAGTTTTGAAACGATGGATGAGGTTATTTCTACAAAAGATATGAAGGAGATCTTGGGATTGTAGGAGAAAGTTGTAGAGTTCGTGGATAAAGATCACCCCGAAAAAGTTGCAACTGGTTATGCACCGGAGTTATCCAACGAAATTTGCGTAACTCATTTCTGCAATATCCTAAAAGGGAGGAAGAAACAAACCTCCTTAGATAGTTTTTTTAAACGATCTGCAGGTGAAAATCTTTCGTAAGCACTTCACTTTATCTTTTAGTATGTTTTTATGAAAATTACTTTGAAATATGAACAATTTGAAATACGAGTAAGGTTAGGGAACGAATTAAAGTAAGTCGAGGTACCACTGTATCATGTAAACGCAATTTCTTGTATAAAAAAGCAATTTTCGATACTTTCGATACTTTCAATATTTCGAAAGTACTGCGGTAGATATCAATACAACGACAAGTATCGATTTGCTTAGAGTTAAGAAGCGACAAGTTTTACACAAATTTTTATGTTATAGTTCGTATATTTTCCATTATTGCATCTTATTATTTTTACTTTAATTACAATTTAATTTTAATTTGCAACTTTGCTTTCTTCAAATAGTTTTCTTACTTATTTATAACCGGATTTTTTGGTGATAATTGCTGTTAAACATCGATAGTTCAGAAATGTAACAAAATACTTTATCACATATTTCTAGACATTGGACTAAAAAAAGTTTCGAATAAAAATTAATTCGGTTTGAAAAAGGATATTCAATATTTGTAAATACGAACCCAACCCAACCCGATTGCTACCTTTTGGCGGCGTAACGGTAAAGCTTTCAAATTTTAAATGTGAACCCTCTTTTTAGTATAGAATCAGATTCTCCGGTAAAATTTACATTAAGTTCATCTTCGATTTTTATATTAATAACAACAAAATTTTTATAAAAATGTTTATAACTAAGTTTTTATTTTTCGTGTAAGTGACAGACACATCAAAATCTGTCTGGTGAAGTAGAAAGTCGTCATTTCAAGTATTAAGTTATTTCATTCGCAAGTTAAAAAATAGTTATTTACGTAACCAGTTATGAAAAGACTAATTTTGTTTAACGTACGCAATATTTGTAAAAATGAGCGAGCGAAGTGAGCGAGTTTTGTAAATTGCATGGGTTAAACAAAATTAGCAGTTTCTTAACGTGTTAAGTACAAAATTTTATCTAACCCTGCTTTAAAATTGAACGAAATCATAAGAATTTAAATCTGACAACGCTTATGTGTCAAATAAATTTAAATTAAAAGAATTGCATTGCGTTGCTACGAATATTCATTGTAGTATCCAAAACAAATCAATATTCATTTAGGTAATATTTCATTACACCACTAGTGATGTAATGTAATTTCATTACACGACTAATTGTGTAAAATGTGACGTTAGAAAACGTCAAAATGACGTGAAAACCTGATATTTCCTAGTAGTGTTAGATAAAAATGATTTATCGCCAACCGGCAGCAAAAGTATACTTTATTGTATCCAATCCATTAGAATACTAATGCAATAACAATCCTTTAGACCGAACAAATTTTATCTGGAAACTTTTTAATCCGATGTCTAGTTTTTGAGATAATCCGTTTTGTCAGGGCTAACCCTGCTAGGAAATGTCAGGTTTTACCTGTCATTTTGACGTATTGCAACGTCACATTTTACACAACTGTTGTGTAATGAAATATTACCTATCTGAAGATTTATTTGTTTTATGTGATTTTGGCTTTGGACTTTCATAGCAACGCTGAAGTACATTCATTCAATTTAAATTCATTTGACTTTATTTGATATATAGGCGTTGTTACATTGGAATTCGTACGATTCTGTTAAATTATAAAACGACGTTAGAAATAATTTTGTACTTAACACAATATGAAATTGCTAATTTTGTTTAACTCACGTAGTTTACAAATCAGCTCGCTTCGCGCGCTAATTTTGGCAAATATTACATTTAATAAACAAAATTAGTCTTTTAATAACTGGTTACATAAATAATAATTATTATATTTTATTTTTAATAAACATGACTCATATTGCGGAACTACTTTTTATAGAAAATTATTAGCACAAAAAAGTTTTTGATTATGATCATCTTTTCAAATGAAGTTTTCTCAATGTGTTTATCATCTTCACACAAAAGTTGAAAGGGGGTTAAGTGACTTAGAAGATAATATTGAAAGTGCAAATAAGGTAGATGCGAGCTATACCTATACCCCAAATTTCATTTTCCTGGTGTTTATGGCTAGGTAGGTAGCTAGGTAAGAGGTGCCCTTCGTACATGCTCCTTTATGAGGTCTGAGATGTAATACGTTTGTTAATGGTTATCGTGAAGAAGAAATTAAATCAATATTTTCTGCCATTTTTCTAGGGGGTTGGGATAGTTGAAATCATCCATATAAAAAAGTGCTGTTAAAATTTGCTTTAGTGTAATTTTTTTTGTGTTTTTTTTTTAAATTTTAGCCTTGTTTGTCTGTTTTTTCGTGATGGCGTTTGTAATAGTTTCTCAAATGTTATTACGTTTGGTAATTATTATATCTTCTCTTATTAATTGTCAATGTTTTGCGATTACTGTTTTTATGTATTGGAAGGGAACTTTATAAAATAGTTTATGTTTGGGTGATACCATTGCCTCCATATTTTATCATTACCTTTGTGATGTTCATTGTTGTTAGTATATTCATTTTATAATTGCAACATTTTATTATTTGTGTGTGATTAGTATAGCATTTTCAATAATCGCCTTGTGGTGCCGTATAAATCGTATTAACATCCTTTGCAGTTAGTTTTTGCATGCTAAGAATGCGACTTTTAGCTTTCAATAATAATTAAATACCCTTTATAGTTCCTAGTGCTTCCTTTATAACCGCTCTCACATTACTTTTAATAGTTTTCTACAGGTGTCGAGTGAGATGATGTTCCAGTTATAGAAATACTTGCAAATTATCGAATACCAAGACATGTTTTTGGAGACAATACTATTGAAATTGAACTTTCTAGCTTTTCTGATGTCAGTGAAAGATCATATGGTGCTTCTGTATAGATATATTCCATCAAAGAAATCATGTGAAAATTTTGACAAATGTTTATTATGTGCAAAGTTGAAAAGAGCAACAATTAATATTGCTAAGACTTAAGTTATGTGCAGCTACAATGTTGGTAAGGTTGGTGAGAAAAGTGAGAAAATGTCGTTGAAAATTGGCAGAGAATTTTTGTGTACAGACTCTTCGCTGGTACTCCACTGGATACTAAAATCAAATTCAAATACTGCGGACTGACATTATATGAACTCTGATGATAATTCGGCAGACGTTATTTCACGAAGAGTTGCTGTTGATGAACTTACTACAGTGTGGCTTGAGAGACCTTCTTGGCTAAAATATGAAGAAAATCAGTGGCTGAAGAAGATATTCCTTGTAAATTGGAAGACTATCGAACGGAAACCGAACGAGTAAATCTGGTTGTGACAGAACTGGAAAGATTAGATATTTTTAAAAGATTTTCTACTTTCAACATTCTTGTATTCATATTCATATTCGCACAGTATTACAATTTATTAACAGTGCAATATATAAAAATCATAAGAATTGGAGAAAATTAGACGTTACAGAAATAGAAAGATCAGTCGATTATCTAGTAAAGATAGTGAAGAGGAAATGTTTCGAAAGTGAAAGACGCGACTTGAAGAATAAAAACAAGATATCTACTAAAAGTGCTCTTTCTTCCGGACTTTTTCTAAAAGTGCAGGTTATTAATACGAACTATGCGTATGACAAGAAACAGCTGTGTATAATGCTACACCAACATAAATTCGCGTATCTCTTGTTTAACCACGAGCATGAACGGTTATTATATTGTGGTATGCTAACTTCATAAGTGAGGACTCTAACGATTCCGCTCACGCGGGGAAATAATTGACAGCCAATTATAAAATACCTAGAATTATTTGGCGGTTATTACGTTGAAAGAAGACACAATGCATTACACAACAGTTTCCGAAAATATGGGCACGTGATTATATTAGTCATTTGCAAGGCCGGACCAAGTGACGACAAGATACACTCTCTCAAGCCAAACAAGGTGACTTGGTGTTAGTGAAAAATGAAAACTTTCCATCTTTGCAATGACCATTTGTTGTCATCATCAACATCCACTCAGTAACTTTGTTCAATAGTGAATTAGCAATAGTGAAGGAAAAGAACAAGTGGATGCACAAATAATGACAATCAAGGCTAAATTAGTATTAACATTGGCTCCCAATTTACCTCTTTTTCTTAGCTTGCTGGAGAAATATGGCATCGTAGATTTGGTCATCACAACTACAAAGACCTGAGGTTAATGAACACTGGTTGATGGCATCGATTGCAAGGGGACTATTGAGCAAACATTAAACTGTCAAGTGTGTTGTGAGGAAAAACAAAAGAGGCTACTATTTAGGAACGTCGGAAATAGAGCAATACTCGACAGATAATACACAGAGATTTGTGGGGACTTATGGAAGTGACATCGTTTGGAGGCTCTAGATATTTCTTGTTGCTTGAAGATGATTACAGTAGGATTGTGTTTGTTCATTGAAGCCCTATAAAAGTTTAAAGACTTTAAAAGTTTTGTAGAGAATCAAAAAGACAAGAAAATCAGAACTTTCAGAACCGATAATAGAAAGGAATTCTGCAATGGTGAGTTTAACAGATTTCTAAAAAACCTGGAATACGAATATGATATGTATCAAAAGACGAATATATATACACCTGGGCAAAAAGCGCCATTTGAGATGTGGACCGGAAGAAAGCTAGATGTCAGTAATTAGAGAGTTTTTGGAAGCCCTGTAATGGTACACCTTCCAACAGAAAAACGACTTAAATGAAACAAAAAGGTGAAAAAGGCATTCTTTATGTCTTTGATAAAAATGATGTCAATCATTAGTAACACCTGAAGTAAATACAACATCCAATTCCATAGAAAAGGCAATGAAAGATGAAATAAAAAACATTGATTTAACTGATGGCGATCACATGAAAATTGAAGGAGCTAATGATAACATGAAAATCCTGTCCAAGAAATGGAGGTTACAGCAGATAAACTAAGAAGGTCAGAAAGAGAACGGAAGTCAAAAGGCTTCCGTTCTCTATTAACTTAGATATAATAAGTAAAGAGGTTGATTTTGAATATATTCCAACTAATATGCCAACTAATATATAGAGAAGATAAGGAAAACGAAATAAAGTCATTTAACAAAAATAGTGTAGCGAACATGGAAAAGGGTAGATGACGTTTTATTTAAATTAAATTTTAGGAAATCTGATTTGGAACCTTATTTGTGTTAAAAACGAAATGAAAAATTCTTAACTGGTGCAGCGCTTTATATTGATGATTATTTATTTTTTTTAAACGATGATTAAATTCTGTTGGTTAAAATGGTTAAAAGATTTGGGAGAAGCAAAATAATGCTTAGGAGTTCGTGTATTAAGCAAGATTTTAATAAAAAGGTCATAACTTTAGACCGGGAAAGTTGTTAAAGAAATTTAAAATGATAGATTGTAAAACTCTTAAAGTACTAATTGAAAATTTTAGTTTTGAAGAAAATGATAAAAGTGTACTTAATGTGTAGCTTAATGTACTTAGCTGTGTTATCTCGACATTTGCGATGTTGCATAGAGCGTTAATTTACTTAGTCAATTTAATAATTGTTTTAAGTATTATAATTGTTTTAAGTACTACTATATTTTATGTTCAAACAAAATAGACAAATAATCTTATGGTGGGTTAGTATTAACTCTTTCTGGAGCTGCTGTTTCTTGGGAAAGTAGTAAACAAAAGACTATGGGTCCTTCTAGTTAGAAAGCTGAGCGTATTGCCTTAAGTAAACCTTCAAAAAAGGCAATTTAATTAAGAAATTTAATCAGTCAGAAATTCAATTTAATCAAAGAGCTCAAAAGTTGACACAATCCTGTTTGTCATAAAAGAACAAAACACGTTGATATTTGTTATCATTTTATTAGGAAGGCTGTTTCTGATCATTTTATTCAGGTCTAGGGGTCTTTCACCAAAAGAAATGACCGCAGATATCTTCACAAAAGGCTTACCTAATGTAAAATATGAACAATCTGTAATGGGTTTAGGACTAAATGGTTTGTAAAAATTTTGTAACATGGTGGGGATGTTGAGGTTAATGTTAAAGAATTTGTTTAGCTTAAGGTGCCCTCTTTTCATACTATTTTGTAACAATACTCTGTTGTAAAAGACAATAAAGTCAGTTGATTCAGAACACTTGTGTGAGGAGGTCGTCTTTATAACCTAGTCTAACAGCCTTTCGTTAATTTTTATACTTGTGAAACGGGTCGATAACGCCTAAATACTATTTATTACCTGCGCATGCAATTTACACGCAAAAATCCTATTATTTATGCCAAAAGTCATGGCCCCCACTTTAGAGATTTATATCTTCATAACAGGTTTATGAAGAAAATAGCGTTAAAATAGCATTTACCGAAAATATTTTAAGTTTATGCAGCTGGTAAAATGTTAAGTTTCTTAATGAGGAGCATATGTTAATTAATCGATATTTTATATAATTTCGCCAAAGTTGTGATTTAGTAACATGCGGTTATATCAAAAGCGATTGGGTGGATTTCAACAAAGTTTGAATTACAACATCAAATAATTACGTTTGTAATTAAGTCTAATGTAGTGGTGTCGACATTTCTATGGGTTTGGCGCTGCAAACCAATTGTTTAGATGCCTCTTCATTTTTAAAGTACAGGGAATTTTTAAAAACATACGATTTTCAGACATGCCCTATATCTCCGCTTCCGACGAAAAAGAAAAGGAGGGTCTTGATAGATTTTTATGGAAAATCCAAAAGTACCTTTATAAAATAACCTAAGTAGTGCCAGTAACCGTGATGATTACAAATATTTTACGTACGCTATAAGGACGTACGCTATTGAGTTCTACGTGAAAAAATCTATTAGGATCCGTTTTTATTTTATTAAGTTTTAACGAAATAAGTTTTCGAACAGCCAAAATTCAGAGAGTGGTTGAAAATCGCAAGTTTATTAATTATTATTATTTAAATGTTTAGTTATTACTTCCAACAGTAGTAAACAAGATGCAATTATGGTATTATTGGGTTATATGTGAAATATTAATGCCATTATAATAACTGACCAAAATTCAATTTATTAACAAAATGAAATTATATGTATATGAGATGAAATATCGGAAAACAACATATAAATTTGCTTTGCCACTAGGGAGTTTGTATACGTTACCTACGTAAATGTATTCTCGGGTACGTAGGAAAATTGGAAAATTTATATTCTACTCACTCGTTCTTCTGTAAATTGAGGAATGTGATGGAATCTCCGAACCCTGTGAACGCATCTTCAGCGATCGACGTGATATTGTTCGATCTCAGATCCAAATGCCGTAAACGGTGCAACCTTCGAAGGGCGTCCGTTGGAATTGTGTGGATGTTATTGTCGCCCAACCTCAAGTATTGCAAATTTTCTAACAAACAAAAAAAAACGATTTCATTGTAATAAAGTGTTTGTTAACTACTTTTCACAATAAAATTAATCTATTCAAATACTTTTGAATAAAGTATTTGAACAAAATCTTTCGAAAAAGATTTCATGGCATAGGACATGAAATGCTACTTTCATCATTTTCACACCGGCGAAACTGAGAAAATTATATGAATATGTATATAAAACAGACATTTCATAAATAATTTAACATATGTTTGATAAAGACTTTTTTGTAACACTTAACTAATTAGTAACACGCTAGCAAACATAAGAAGAGCTGTTAACGTCTGTGTCTTAGCGATTAATCATGAATATTGCGTCGGATAACTAAATATTAAAGTGCAAGAAACATAATTCCGGAATTTGCTTCAGATTTTGAAAACACATTAGTATTAATGATCAGATCTTGATGAATTTTTATGCGAACATTTCATTTCTTCTTGAAATAAAACAAGTGCAATCAGTTTATCGCACATACTTTGTATAACGAAATTGCCGTTTTAGTTCCGTTTAAAGATACTTGCGCTCGATATCACGATGAGATCGACAGTAATGACGAAGGAACTGTTGTTGGAAATGTATTGTATGAAATTCGGTGATAGTTACAAGTACTATTACCGGAGAATAACAATAAAAAGAATGTCTATTTAAATCCATTAATGCTACAAATGAACTATTTTACTAAATATTTTAGAAACACAAAATAACATAGCAGGTTTTATTGAAAGGTTGTCCTTAAACTTAAATAAAAATTTTTGACTGCTTCGGAGGGAATAAACTAGTAAAAGTACAAAATAATTTTTGATTAATTGGAATTTCGAATTTGATAATCAACACTGGTCGATCATGGATCACATTAAATCTTATTCTATAATTAAAAATTACTGAGTATTTTAAAATAATAGTACTTTTATTTTATGTTCATAGTTAATATAAATGTAAGTTCCTACAGATTTCAATTTAATAATAAATGATTGTTTTCTTAGTGCACGTTACAATGAAATTCTCTTTATTATATATCCTTTACCGGTTTCGGTTTACATTAAACCATCTTCAGAAGGGTAATACTGTTACAAAATGAAATTAAATCAAAATCCAAACATTTGGACGGAATAAATCGAATCAATATTTATTTATAGTTTATGTCAACTTATTAAAAATTATTTTATTCTGTTCAACATGTTAATAAAGTAATTCTATATATACTTACGTCAAATTATGTGTACAAGTTTATATAGAAACCAATATAAGTACGAAAGCTTACAACGTAGCATCCGAAACATCAAATATTTTTTTTCGAAAGTTTCTAGTTTTAAATCTACTGTTAGTCCTAGTGATAGTTCTAGTGTTAGTTCTAATTTTAGTTCAGAAACCATACAACTTATAGCAAAGAATAACAGATTCCTTGAATCAAAGATCTAACAATTGATTAAAAAAAAGTTATACAAACATAACTTGAACAAGCGAACACTTTCACTTCACATCGATCGAGAACGAAAAACTTATAGAGTTATCCAATATCAAGGAACAATTAGTATCATAATTAAAAGAGCTTTAAAAGCCAGCACATACATCTCTCATTTAAAAATAATAATACTTTGGTAAAATGTTGTGTAGTAATAAGGTGACCAACTATACCTATTTACTGAGTTTTGTACTCTTTTTTTGCAAACCGTATTTTTTTCAAGTCCTGTACTCTGAAAGTACTAATTTGTATAATTTTAAAATCATTTGTATTTACAGCACGGGTAGCAAGTTTAAAAGAATTTTATGAAGAGGCTGGTGTTCAATACGAAGAACATTTTTTTTATTTCAAAGTCAGATGACTTGCTTTAACTCCGGCTTTAGAACGCGTTTTGCAGCTATATGATTCACTATGTTCATATTTTTTAAGCATTGACAAATATCCTACAATTTTGAAGAAATTCTTTCAAAACGATATGACAGAACGATGTTTCATATAATTTTACTTTACAAATTGAAGAAGATAAAGATTCAGTAGCAGAACTTTGTATTATATTGAACGATTTCATACTGCAATATAAATCAAGATTTAATGATGAATTTTTACCACTAATTCTAAATGATGAACTGACCGTTTTGGAAAATTCCGATCCGAAATTTTTAAAAGAAGTTAAAAAAATGTTATAAAATTTGCTATGAATATATCGAAGAATGGATAGTGAACTTTAGAGCATTAAATTGTTTCAAATGGAAATTTCCTTATGTTGTCCAGGCACTAATACTGCTGTTGAGGGTATTTTCACTAGGGAATGATTATTGGAGCAGTGAGAAGTCGCAACTTTCTGTAAAACCATTCTCTGTCGTGTTACGAGTCAAATTTAAGATGCAAAATGAAAGTTGTTCGGATGTGACTACATTATTAGACAAACATCCTCATTTAGCAAAAAATCCACTTCGAAGAAAAATATGTAAAAAAAATAAAGTTTTTATCGTCTTTTCTTCTTTTTTTACGTATGAAATACTTGCAAAGTGTGTTTTTTTTTAATAAAAAATAGTTGGTGACCTTAGTACCAATAAAGATCAGATAAAACTATTCAATAATAATGGAATTTATAAACTTGTATGTGAAAAATTGTAAAGCTATATACATCGGACAAACGGGCAGACGTTTAAGAATATATGAACACAAAATAGGAAAAAATTGTACCTTTGGAAGACACCTAATTTCAACATTGAACATAAATTCGATGAAAACATAAATGCCACCTTAGTACATAAAACAAATAAAGGCAACCTAATGGATATTCTCGAGATTTTATCTTTAAGAATCTTTAAAAAATATAAGGAAATATAGTTTAAAACAATATAAACCTGTACTTTATTAACTCATTAAACAAAATAATTTCATAAAGTATTCCATTGTAAAATACAATAAAAAAAATTATTTAATCATCCACAATGGAATGAAAAAGCGACAATTTAACCCTTCGCCTGTAAACGTTCTTTAGCATCTTCCGTCTGCATTAAAAAAAATGAAACAATTGATTAAATTCATTATTGTAATCTTGTGAGCTCCTATTCTATCTCATATACCTTCTTTTTAAGTGGGGGTCCCCAAAATGTGTATCAACTTATAAGTAAATTTTTTACGTAAACAGTTTAGGTCGGATACGAAACGCCCAGGTTTGCAGACGAAGGGTTAATAATGATTTGGTAAAGTGTTAATTTAAATACAATTAATTTTTGAAATACTTTATAAATAACTAAATTCTAATTCCAAATTAAATTTGGCTGAATTCCAAGTTACAGTCATCACAAATAATCTGGGATTTATAGTCCAAGGAAAGCTCTTTTCAATGATACCAATCTTATTAAATTCCGTTAAACTATTTTGAAATGATTGGCATTTGTTTAGAAACATTTTTTAACACCCCGACCACTTTATTTTTAGAGATAGAGCGAAAATCTCTAAAAATAAAGTCACTTTATTGAAGACTATGAAGTTGTTACAGTTTATGTTCTTAACGCCACGCTAACGTGCTTCATCATCTAATGGTAGCCGAGCGTCACTTCCTCTTCTTCTTATTCCCTCACGTGGCGCCATCTATATTGTCTTAATACTATACAACAGTTAATAAAGTAAAATTTCGAGATAAACCACATTTTTAAAATCAAGATGCGTTTGCGCCCCCTAGCGGTCATCTTACAAACCTGAAAATAAGTTCCAGCATTTTCTCTTAGCCACTTTACTCATAAAATTTTTTACAGCAAGTTTCTACAATGAGTAGTCTCCGAGATATGGCATTTTGCACGCTTATTTAACCATCCTGTACAAACAAGAAACTTATATATATATATCTATCAGACATAATCGCACCTCATACCATGATGCCCGATCGGTAATGGACAGGGTGCAACATTTAGTGCATAATGAGGAGAATCACCATCTTGCTGGAACCACATTCAGTTATGTGGTATCATGATCCTCTTGAGTTGAAAAAGATGGTAACAATAGCGAGTTATTCTTACTGAAAAAAGTCCAAATAGCGTTCCCCAGTCAAGGTTCCTTCAAAAAGATATGATTCCAGAATCTAGGTACCAAATTCCCAATTCCCGCCCACACATTAACTTTCTGTGGATACTGGGTATGTTTTTCCGGTATCCAATGTGGATTTTTCCTGTTTACATAAACCGAAGCTCCGAAGCCAATCATCATAAGAATCTCTATTCGTTGTTTTTTACTTCAACGCATCGTGAACTGTTTGATGGACATTATCGAAAAAGAACACAATAGTTTTTACAGATTGTACATTTACCATCATTTTTCAATTATCCTACTTATAAGCCATCTTTAAAAATTATTTGTTCTCATTTAAATTTTCTACAAGCAATAACGTATGTTTACTTAAAAAAACATGTAAGATACTGTGGAAATGTTTTTGTAGCAATACTAGCAATTTAAATTTAAGTTTCCATAACTTGCTAGGAGTGATTTGCTTTTAAGACGTTATCTTAAAACTGCTCATAATAAGTCTAATAATGGGGGCTTACTGAATAGCTTATTTAATGGTCCATCCAAATCCGTGGTCAAAAATTGAATTACCGTTTCGCTGCATTCAATTGCGAGAAAGTCGAAAATTTTAAATGGAACGCCCCATATCTTTTTAGCCTATCTAAACGGGAATTTAATTCTCTACAAATTATCTATAAACATTGCTATACCTATTTATTATAGTTTTCTTCATACTGAGTATTTTATTTAAAATCCTACACAAAATGATGGAAGTCGTTCGTGTTTTTATTAGAAGGCTATGACATTATGACTGTTTATAGTTTAATTTATTTAAATTATCATTGATATTATTTCTTGAATGATTTGCGATTGAATAAACTTTAGTTTGTTAGCTTTTATTTGCCAAAAATAACCAGCAGAAGAACGCATAAATGAAACAATGAAGAACAATAATATGGCGTAATATTCGACGTAATGATGAGCGACATTTTCCTAGAGAGTTCAGTTTATTTATTTACGGTACTTTCTTGTAAAATATTATTCATCTAAATCGACCGAAGCACCTCTTACCGAAGAATTTGGTAAAGCAATAAAATATGACAAAACATTTATTCTATTATCTTAAGCTGTTGGTGATAAAAATGTATGGTTTTTTGTTATTTTGATCTTTCCAAAACTAAGAAAGAAATCCTATCCAAAACTTTATTACATCCGCCATGAATATGAGACGAATTTAAAATGTTGGCGTTGGAATAATTCGCCATGATATTCAAAGACATTAACAAAAGTAAGCGATGACAACTAAGTAATGATAACAAAAACATAAAGATGGTGGAATTTATATAGCAACTTTCCAGCATTACATGCGTCCATTAGTTTCCAAATATGAGGGCAGCTACAACAAATAGGCACAGGAAAGTATCTAAATAATTTGTAGAGAATTAAATTCCCATAATTTATTTTTATAATTTTAAGGTTTTCATTCTTTTATGTTATTGGTTTTAACTTTTGTCATTAAATTGTTGCTTTTCATTGTTTCATTTATTCGGTTTTCTTTTGGTTATTTGTGGTAAATAACAGCTAGCAATCTAAAGTTTATTCAATCACAGTTCATTGTAGAAATAATACTAATAATAATTTAAATAAATTAAACAAAAAACTGTCAAAATATCATGGCCTTCTAACAAAAACACAAACGGTTTCTAGCATTTTACCTATGATTTTGATAAATTCCTCAATAGCAAGAAAACTATAATAAATTGGTATAGGAATATTTATAGATAATTTGTAGAGAATTAAATTCCCTTTCTGATAGGGTATGAAAATATGGGGCGTTTCATTTAAAACTTTTGACTTTCACGCAATTGAATACAGAGAAACGGTAACTCAATTTCTGACCAGCCTGTATAAGATATACTGATACAACAAATGACAATCTATTTAGCAGCATATGAAGAGTTATCGTACCAATGCGAAACGTTTTTGAGTTAACGTTGGCTGAGATATGGGCTTGTAAAGAGCATGGTGGTATTTAACAAAAAACACTTCAAATCAAAATAACTCGAAAACAAACAACGGTAGGCACCAACAACTGTTATCAAAGTCAACATATTTTCTTATGTGTAATTGAATGGTGTAATAAAAACTATAGCATTCCGATTTAAATAACGAAGTTGAGGTCTACTTTCGGTAGACCGGAAGTGGTGGCCATCTTGAAAATATTTTAGATTAATCTAAAATATTTTCGATGATATTGAGATCGGAATGAACATCCCATGTTACCAAAATTTTAAGCCTCTACGAATAGTGGAACCTAAAAAAGTTCTAATGAACCAGTTACGTGAGACAGCCTGTATAGGTAAATCTTGTTTCTAAGAATTAGTTCTACTTAAAAATTTATAATCCAGTTTAAGTGTTAGATATAGATCAGTTATTTCTGGTTAAGTTCTACATTATTTTCTTATTAGTATACAGGCTGTCTCGAAAAAAAAAAATACAGAAGATGGTTCCACGAGAATCTTTGATTTAAAAGATGAAAATTGCTTTAAAAAAGTATATGGAAAAGTTATTGATGATTATACTTCTTGATAAAAATCATATTATATATGATTTATCTCTAATGGACAAACAGTAAGTTCTCCTGCTTAATAATTAGCGCTTAAGTTTTTTTAACTTTTTATTGATCGCGTAAATCATATTGTTTTTTAGTAACTTACTGCTCAGTTACTGACATTTTCGATCTATCGGTAATTTTTCCTCAAATTCGTGTTTGTCTCTCAAAAATTTTCTCCTTTTTCTAATCTGAAACACTAATTTTCTATTACTGCGGTAGATATCCTTGTAGGCGCTGGTGCAATTGCATTGAAAATCTCTTAATGTTAGTATGACACATAATAAGGATGTCTTTTTCTAATAAAGAAGTAGCCGATACGATTAAAATTATGGGTTTTTGCGGAGCGGTTGGATACGGAGCACTTCCGGTGGGATGACACCAGAGGTACGTTGACACCGGAAGTGGAATGACACCGGAAGTGGGATGACAGCGGAAGTGACGTCACGGGAAGCATGGATCAACTTCCGCTCCAGAACTCTCATTAGTATACTACTTCTATAGCTTAATGTTCCGAAAACAATCGCTAACCGCTTAAAGATCATAACTCCTACACCTAGTGGCGGCGCCTGACATTTGACCGCTACAGGCGAAAATGAATTTGACGGTCCATGCCTACATAAAAATTTATAAAAGGACTCCTTTCAAAAATGCACTAATACACATTTATTGAAGTAGTTAAAAATTGCAAATTAACTAATATTAATTTCGTAAAAATGTACCTAACATATAAATATGTACATAAATATACAGCATGTACGTAAAGTAACGGATATAGGCGATAAAATTATTATAAACGATTTAGGGAAAAATTCCTGGAACAGGTCTACAGTCTCTTTGTACAACTTCTTGGAGTAGGTTTCAAATTTTTTCCGCCATTCGTAACCAAGTTATGACGTCATGCATATGTTTTTCAAATGGCAAAAATGGCAAATAATATTATGGAATATTATATAGCAATTCGATAACGAAATAACATTTATACTATAAGTACGAAGGCTTTCGCGACCGGCGTTATAGTTCTAGTGTTAGTGCTAGCGCTAGTGCTAGTTCTAATTTTAGTTCAACATTTATACTCTTATGTGCTTAATGTTCAATATTTCTAAATCAGACTAAAAATTATATTTTAAGTGTAACAAGGTTCATTTTTACTACAAGAGCAGAAAAATGCAATTACGAATTTAAAATATAAGATGGGTTTTCATTGAATAACAACAAGTAGTTGGACAAAATATGTACAACTATTTAGAAATTTCGACTTTGCTTCGTAAAAACATAGTACATTGTAAAATTATGTTTGTTAGTCCCTATTTCTCTAAGGAATATGATCTTTTTCAAAAACAAGCCAAATTTCTATTTTTTCAAAGCTTCGTCAGAGCCTGTTATAATCAGAAAATTAGTTATCAATTTTTATATACGTGAGAGGAATAGAGTTTGGGTCTATTCCTATTTCTACACCGTACCATGTGACTATTATTGTTGTAATATGCTAAGGCCCATCACTTTTCAGATCGATAATTACGGTCCTTTTTGAAATCTACCGTTGATAAAATAAAATATCGCCCACATTAAGAACATATCGGGTTATCACTAATTCAAATTTGTATTTTTTCATCGGCTAGTTTTTGAGAAAAGAAAATCGCAAAGTAGATAAAGTTGCCGGCACTCTCAAAAATCAGGTACTCTTTTTACTTAATAAATAATAACTGATAAAAGAAAAACCGCAGGTCCGAAAATTTCCAAATTAACATATGATATACAGAAATGTTCATTGACCATTTTTTTCATCGAGGGATTTCGAAGATATCGATCCCTAAAGTGAGGCGCCTTGACATCTGGCATGGACAACAGAGTGCAAGAAATTCTGATTCGAAGGATTTTATTTACCGACGAGGCTGGCTTCACTCGCAGTGAAATTTTCAACAGCCATAATTTCAAAAACGCGATAAAGGGAAAATCCACTTTTCATTGTATAATGAAATTTAACTTTTAATAAAATAAGTACGTCTTAACAGTGTAGAATAAAGAATGTGATTAATAATTAAAAATTTGTAAACCTATGAAATGCTCGGAATTCGGTTATGTTCCGAGTCTCCGATTCTTCTTTAATAATATAAATTATTACATTATATCGGGCTGGAAGCTGCATAACTCGCGGAAGAAAGTTCATATGCTAAAAGTGTCATTTTCATCGAGAATTTCGAGTAAATGTTTGGGCTAGAATGACCGATTTCCTTCAAAATGAAGTATCTGGCATGATTGAACATCAACCCTTCCTCTTTACATCAGACATTTGGTTCAAGAACGACAATTCTCCCTCGCATTATATTGTGGATACCTGTGGCTATTTGAACATCACATTTCCACATCGATGGATTGGGGGGCGAGGAAGGAACGTTTCAGTGGAGTGACCTGCTCTAGTAGGAGATCTATCTCTTTCAGATTTTCTTATGGGGAACATCGAAAGGAAAGGTTTATGTAAAACCTGTAGACCCGAGAAGGAAATAACGTCAAAACATTTCGATTAATTTTTACGATATTTTGAGAGCAATTGGTGTGAAGATTTGAGAGTTAAATACGAATCGCAGAAAATATTAACAAGATATCGAAAATGTCGGTAAACGGTTGACGAGTTATAATAACAAGTCAATATGATTTACGTATAGTATAGTACAAGAAGTTTTGCAAATTTCGGCAGAAAAATTTCGACAAGTTTCGGGGTATAAAGGAGGTGAGTTCCTAAGTCAAACCAAGCAAATTAATGCGTGTTCCGTGCATTCAAAGTCGCTTCTTATGTGTTGTGCACTAGCATCTTTAACTACTACTGCGCGCGCTCTAAGTCTGTCAGCCATAGCGTTTCTCACGGCAGAGCTTACCTCGAGTAAACGAAGAACCATCGCCGTTACCAGGAGATGTTGCACGAGGATCTACCTCCAGGACCAGGAGCGATTCAACCTTTTGTTTCTATTTATTTATTAAAAGGTTATTAAGTTTAGAAAAGATTATAAAGACCCTCTCTCTCTGCCAATCGTTACACCTTTATCCTATACTTTTTAAACCAATCGTAATCTTAAAAAAAGAATCTCGTGGTATCATTTTCTGTACCTTTTTCTGGACATTCTGTGTGGCACTAAATTCCACGAAAATGTATTCAATAATTCAATTTTTCCGTAATGTTTGCAGAATAAAAATGAAGGCAAAAATGAATGGTAAATTTCAACAATTGTACAATATATTCCTGATCGTGAATAAAAGCATACATTTATATGCAATCATAAAGGTCTATTTACGCCAGGAAGTACCCATGCCGTGACAGTAACGTGACTGTAACGTGGTCCTACCGACCTAAATAAAAAACGCACTCAGGCATTTCAGATGAGTATGTTCCCACTAGCGCGACGTGAGACAATGACGTGCCATGACAGTGCAGTGCAGTGCTGTCGGGGATCTCACCTGGGCCGAACCGTAATTGTTTCGACGATATCTCGAATTTTCAAACATGACAAAAATTAATTTTCTTCCATCGTCTATCAATTCCTTGTACACACTGATTGTTTTGTCAGGAACACAATTTATGTTTTTGTTGATTTTATTCTATAAATTTGAATTTTCTTCATACAATTTTCGTGCGTATTCTTTAACGTCAAAAACAGTTACTTGTTACTATGGTTACTTAAGGCAAAAATATTAATATGTAGAACAGACATGATATATCAAACAACCCCCCCCCCCCCTTTAATTTGCAATAAATCAAAGATGAAAAGTATTAACAGAAATTATTTAATATCATTTTTAATAGGTAAAAAATAAAGATTGTGAACCGGTCTTAAAAGGCATTCTTGTCAGCGCCGGATAGAATTTCTATAACTCTTCCCATTGGCTATTGCATATGTGGAACATTTTCTGTTTTGATGATTGCTAATGAGCCAACCTTCGGCCCCTCATCTGTGTCCTTGCTCCATTTTCATCCCCCTTGTAATGTATTAAGGTAATCTTTATACCATCTCTTCCAACATTCTTGGGTGATTTGTTGATGCAACTGATAACCGGCTTTGTTGCATTTAATTTATTCAGGCCCACTTTTACCAACTTCCAGTTAAACTAACTAAAGGTGGTTACAGCGATTTAAAGCGTCCTTATTGGCTATGAGTCGGTTTTTAACCATAAGACAAATTTATCAAGTTGTGGTAAAAGTGGCCCTTAGATCGGTTTTTGGAATTGCGGTTAAAGGAGAACCAATTAAAAAATGACTATGAGTTTAATATTGAAGATCATTAGGATCGTTAGACATGGGATAAAGAGGTCTACAGTTTAATCCTTATAAATTAAAGTTTTGTTTGTAATTTCTTTCGACAATAAGCCTTTATGCTTTTTATTGCCGCTTGTATAATCCACCAAAACGTGGTGCTCGTGGAGGCATAAATTTTCAATGGATAGAATTTTGAGTGAAGTTAAGCTCAGTTTATTCTCAGATATAAATTGATTCATGATCTGCTTACATGAATTTTTTAGTTTTGTGTTTGCGGCAACAAAATTTTTACTTTGTCGAAGTATAATTCCTTAGGCACGCCTAGATACAAAGCTTTTAAAACCGTTTAAAAAGGCGTGACTACTTTCTAAATGGTCATTGTCAAATAATAATTCAATATGAAGAACCTTGCTGGCAAAACATAAAAATGCACAATATACGCACTTATAGCATTTAAGACTGATAATCAACATACGTAAAAATATGTATAGGATTCCATTTAAAAAATTGAAGTTGAGTAGGGTTCTGAACTAGCGAAACACCTTATATAGCGGATTATAATTTTAATCAATGGAGCTTTAATTTTGATGTATGATGGCATAAAAATATTTTTTTTTATTTTCAGCATTAAGGCCACAATCTGCCATCCTTGCACTATTGAGTCACGATGTATATAGGCCGTTCGTACGATATAATAACACATTTTCTACATCTCTGGATAGTATTTTCTGATTTTTAAACCATAGTAAGATATGAGATAATTTGCTCTGAAGAGCCATTTTTGCGAATTAGTGTTATAAGCTCATCGTTACTCATAATGTGGCAGATAGTAACAATACCATGCAAGAAAGAGAGAAAAGACAAAGAAAAAGGGAAAACATAGGGAATAAGAGAAAGCAATAAGAACCAACCTGTAGATTACGTAACTTTGATACGGCTCTTCACACCGTGTTGAATGATTTTAGAACCAATACCTTTCAATCCTATACCATCTCAAATCCGGCTCGAAGGACCATTTTCGGTTTTGCCAGGAACACAATTTATGTTTTTGTTGATGATTTTATTCTTTAAATTTTCTTCATACAATTCTCATTTTACAAGCAGTGTGTCTTTAACGTCAAAAAATTGCTACTATGGTTACTTTGCCAAAAAAATTATAACATTCTACATGTTATAATTTTTTAACATGATAAATAGAATATTGGCAAATTCACTTTCTGATTCCATTAGTCATGGCATGGAAAAATGGCTTCTTTTATTTCGTCTTCTTCTTTTTCGTCTAAAACCAAAGCACTTATGATTAGCTCATCGTCTGAAAACGTAGCCATCTCGACTGCACGCACTGCTAGACAATCACATTCAAAAGAATTGTGATCTTTAGAATCCGGTCGCTAAAATTACTGATCGGCCACGGCACTGTCGTGTGTCATTCTATTAACCTACAGATCACAGCCGGAAAATCACGCCACTGTCACGGCACGGTTACGTCACAGCGTAGTGTAAATAGATCTTAATTGTTCTGTTTTGAATGAAGTCAAATTTTCTAAGTAGGTGTAATTGTAAGTGTGTGGTAATTGAACTAAAATTAGATCTTGAGTCCCTTTGAAAAATTATCAAAATCTTTGTTGTGGTAGTCTATAAATCTCGAAACCATTAATTTCTTTTTTTTTAAAACCAGTTGCCGATAATCTTTAGACGCGGACCAGAAATCCAAAAATTAAAGACATCGCCATTCTATTTCACTCTTTGCAGACATCTTTTTCTCTTAAATAATAGGAATTTTTCTATACCTTGTGCTTGTTTCCAAGTTTCCAGAATCTTCAGTGGCTCGAAATTAGATGTGTTTCATTTTAATGGTACCTCTCTATTTTTTACTTTTCTGATTATTCTGCTCAAATTGTGTGCTGTGTTTGTTTGTTCTTCAATTTGAACTGATCGTTATTCATTTGGCAAGCATTGGTAAATTATCTATCTTTCGTTGATTTAAAGAGTTAGGTTACATTATCAATGCTATCACGTACGTATCACCTGCGTAAATATGATATGTCGGTGATATATTGATAGATGTATGCTGACACTCCTTCAACTAGTAACTAGAACGTTTCGAATCCATATTCAGAAACATGTTCGAACTCCGAAATTTTTACTGTAGGTCTACCGTTAGAGTTAGTCAAGCGTTAGTGTTAGTTTTGGTGAAAATGTTTGCATTTATATTGTAAATGAATGATTGTGAAGTCGTATAACGCATCAAAGCAGTTATTGCTACTATGGAGCGCATCACAAGATATAAATAAATCGCTATCCTCCAAAACAAATACACTTTATATTCTCACGATATGAAACAGAAAAATCGTGCGTACATCCGGCTCCTATTGAAACTGAAGACTACTTACTATCTAATTAATATTCTAACAAAAACCACATAAATTTCGAAATCAATAATAATTATACAATTGTATAATTACATAAGCGTCTCCAAATTATATAATAATTGTAGAAATTGTCCAATAGTTATGTACACACGAAGACTTTATTCCGTATACATCAACTTTTCCCACATTATTAACTATTTATTAAATTGATTAAATAACAAATCAAATTACAAAATATATAACCGAGCGATATATACCGTTACCTCACCCGGAAGATACATATCTAACCATACATTTAGTCAAGGAGTAGTATAGGGGTACTCCAATGAATTAAATTCAAACAGATCTGCACTACGAAATTGCGCTACCTTGCGATTGTGAATTCAATATCGGAGACCGCGCAAATTAAAGGAATTCATAATTGAATTCTCGGCGAACGTTCCTAATTACCTACTAGTATAATAACATTTGAATCGAATCTTAACTTTTAAAATTGTATTACGATCAAAAAAGAGCCGTCTATGTTTTCAAGAAATTGAATTAAATTAAGTTACTACTAACCTTCCAAGCCAGAAAATGCTTCGGGATCGATATTTTCAATGTTATTACCGTCCAGTTCGAGCGAGTTGAGAAGGGTTAAATGAGAGAAAACACGAGCGGGCACAACTCGTAGTTTATTATGGGCTAAACCCAACGAATCCAAATTTCGTAGACCTATTTGTAAAAGAGCGAGAAAAGAATGAGAGAATATATGGATACACACTAAGTAGGTTTCGTAATAAAATACTGACGGGTTTACCTTCGAAATCACCTTCTCGGATTTCCCCAATCTTGTTCTCTTGCATCTCTAGTTTTTTTAACATGTCCAGAATGGCGAGGGCTTTTTGTGGAACTGTTGTTAAACCATTACCACCTAAATTCAATCGTTTCAGTTTCCTAGAAAAAAAAAATAAATGATAAACATTTATAAAAAATTGTAACATAATATTGGAAAAAGAATCAATTGAAATAAATGTTGACAGACTGTATTCTGA
The DNA here is from genome assembly GCA_036711965.1 of Onthophagus sagittarius. Lineage (NCBI taxonomy): Eukaryota > Metazoa > Arthropoda > Insecta > Coleoptera > Scarabaeidae > Onthophagus > Onthophagus sagittarius. The sequence goes on along the minus strand of JASERS010000003.1, from coordinate 49,920,963 downwards.
TGTATCGATCGTTGGTGGATGGCATAAATGCTTTCGTCTGCCAACGCAATGAATAATTGACGGCGTCATTTGAGCTTTCGAAATTGGCCTCTGAATTATTCAGTAAGGAGCCTGTTGCTGAAAAACTACTACGTAGGATTGGTAGTGCACGTACGAGCGTTTTCAGCGTTACGTCAAAATCAAATTGCACCCCAGGACCAAAGTAAACGCGACGCGATTACAATTGGGGTTTCAAATAGGTTTAGCCTAAAATTTCGAATTCCATTCTTTTTTATTGATTGCAACACATGGACGTTTCCAACCAATTTTACACTGTATTTGTTCAGTAAATTAATTTTTAACTCTGTGAATTTTGCTTGCTTTCCTTGACCTATACTACAATTGTGTACGTCAATCGTGGTCTAGTTATCATCAATATTTAAATTGACGTATAATTAAGGTACAATCAAATTACATATTTATATAGTAAGATTATTTGGACGAAAAAGAATTGATAAAACACAGTCAAAATAATATTCTTTCTCCTTTGTCTTATAGTTAAATGTTAGTTTGCTGAATACTTTATTACTGATTTAAAAGAAGTGATTGAAAACTTGAAATTGGTGTAATGCATTATAGGGTCTTGTAAAAGCCGTAAGATGTTATGATCAGCTATTGTCATGGCTGATTTCTCTCAGGTATGTTAATTATCTCAATCGTCATCGATGCAAAATCGGGTATATTTATCTTTCTGCATGACTCTACATACAGACCGATGGATGAGAGATATATTGTACAATTCTTTAAATAAAACCATTAACCAAAATGAATTACCGAAATGCGAGTTATTTGAAAGGACAACACGTAGTCTCACAGATTTTTGTTTAATATTCGATTGGTACTCGAACTCTAACGTAATAACCTATAGTTTAGGAACGTTTGTTCCTGAATATAAGTTGTACGAACTCCATAAAATAAGAGCTTTGGAGGAATCCGAATTCCCAATAGTGAGGACTCGAATACATGAACCTTAATAATCAATGTTGTAGTGGATTACCGGTTGCTTTTCGAACAATTGGATTGAGGGGCGGGGTGTGGTATCTAGATATATTGACAGCTTTAACCATCACATTGTAGAGTATCATGACAAATTAACGTTCGAACCTAATTCTGTGTGCTAGAATACTATAGGTTTCTCAACGGAAAAATTAAAAAAGTGTCTTAAGACCGAACTAAAATATCACAATGTAGCTGTTTGCACATTTTACAGCATTTATTAATGCTAATATTATCTATCTTTCTATAGCATTGATTTCCAAAGTAGTCTAGGTAGACTCCCAAGGTTTCACGGGAGACACAACGGGGGTCCACGTTGGCGTGACAAAAAACGGGGGTCACTTTTCATAAGCGGAGGTCCACGAAAAGCTTTCTGGTTTCAATAGTGGAGAACTAATATGTTAATTTGATTTCACCTATTACTGTAGGCAGATAATATTTTAAGAAGCTCAGTGACTGATAGTTGTATATTCCGTATTCAGTACAATGTCTTAGGGAAACTAGTACAAATCATGGCTAATAAGAAACAAATAAACAAGTTTGAAGTCAATTTTACTTGGCAATGATGGATTAATATTGGCATATGTTCGATTTCGTATGGACGAAGAAATTCATGATCAAGAGCTGCTATTCGCGAAAACTTTGAAGATGGATACTAAGCGTGAATCAATATTTAACTTCCCAAGATATTTTTGGAAAGAAAAATCCATTCTAATCATACACGTTATTTCGGTGGCAACAGATGGAGCTCTCGCCATGGACGGACAATATCGTGTGTTTATAAGCCACCTTACTATTAAGATTAATTCTATAATTATACTAGAAGTAACTGCAAATCGCTGTCATTTACCGACAACACCTAGTAGCGAAAAGTGATAGATTGTACAGATCGCTCCAATTTGTCACCGAAACAAGAAGCAATCCATAAAATATGCGTTTATTTTGCACAATTGTACGATAACAATGATGAATACTTCCAATGATTGCTCTTACATATTTAAATACGCTAGTTGTCGAAAGGTCAGCTTTAAAGTTTCGAAAAGTAGGGACCCAGATTAGAAAAACCTGATCAATTTAAAAGCAGACATCGCGTTTTTTGACAGATTTATTCAAAGAATTTAATGATAACTTGCAATTACGAGACGAAAGCCTCAAATTAACAAAAACAAAAGGTATAATTTCAGCCCTGATTAGAAAATTGAAATTTATGAAGCAAAATATTAATCAGTGTACCTTATACAATATGGTCAAAAACTGAATTACCGTCTCGCTGTACTCAATTGCGAGAAAGTCGAAAATTTTAAATGGAACGCCCCATATCTTTTTAGCCTATCAAAACGGGAATTTAATTCGCTACAAATTATCTAAAGACATTGTCATACCTATCTATTATAGTTTTCTTCATATTGAGTATTTTATCAAAATTCTACACAAAATACTGGATGCCACTCGTGTTTTTATTAGAAGGCTATGACATGTTGACAGTTTATCGTTTAATTTATTTAAATTGTCATTGGTATTATTTCTCGAATGATCTGCGATTGAATAAACTTTAGTTTGTTAGCTTTTATTTACCAAAAATAATAATATTCGACGTAATCATGGGCGAGATATTCCTAGAGAGTTCAATTTATTTACTAACGGTGCTTTCTTGGAAAATATAATAATATTTTCCAAGAAAGATTCTTCTTGGAATTCATCTAAATCGATCAAAGCACCTCTTACCGAAGAATTTGGTAAAGCAATAAAATATGACAAAACATTCCAAAACTAAAAAACAGATCCTATCCAAAACTTTATTACATCCGCCATGAACTTAAAACGAATTTAAAATGTTCGCGTTGGAATAATTCGCCATGATATTCAGAGACTTTAACAGAAGTAAGTGATGAGGCAACTAAGTAATGGTAACACTAACTTAAATATGGATGAAAAGCTGTCAAAACTCCAGGGCTTTCTAACATAAAAACTAGAAGCATTCCAACATTGCATGCGTTCATTAATTTCCAAATGTGAGAGCAATTACAACTAATAGGCACAAGAAAGTTTATGGATAGTTTGTAGAGAATTAAATTCCCTTAATTTATTTTTATAATCTTAAGTTTTTGATTTTTTTTTATGTTATCGATTTTAATTTTTTTTATTATGTTGTTCTTTTTCATGGTTTCATTTATTCGTTTTTTTTGGATATTTTTGGTATATATTTTTGCCAAGTATTACAACTTCTTTAAAATTTATAATTCGCGGAAGCGCTGTCCCATATTGATGGAAACGCGCCCCTCTCCTGATTTGAATAGGACGTTAGCTATAGAGTAGATAGTATGGTTGTACAATATACCGATAAATCTTGTTGAACATTGACATTAACGAACAACGAACAAAAGAATCATCGAAGTTAGAATTGATTCTACAAGCTTTCGATAGTGACAGCTAAACCTTTATAAAATAACCGTCTGAAACCTAAACAAATCCGTCTGAGAACTATCCGGCCGATAAACTTATCGGAAAGATAAAGATATTGGGTGTTACACAAATTGTGGAATATGTTACCGATAGCTCTCAGAGAGATATTGCGATATTTTTGTATCTGATGTGAAATAACCTAAAAAACACATTAAATATAAAAAAAAGTGTGGCGAAGTACCAAACTTGCCGAAAACTCACTTTACAGTATCGATGTCACAAATAATAATGTGACATCTCAATCTCTGTATTTTTACCAGAATGATGGTTAAAACAAGTCAGTTAAGTACATTTTCTGCAACTGCATATACGAAACCAATAATATAAGTAAATATTAAATAATTTCTTTAAACAAAAGTCAATCTATTAATCCCAATCGGAAAGTTGGAGCCAATCGTCTGCAATTTATTGACTCAAAAACTTTCTTATCTACTAGATCGTGTTGTCTTGATCATTTTTCAACGGACCCAAACTTAACCAAACCCAACCCGGAAGTTGAAACACACCTCCTGCTATGGAGTCCATAGCAGTTTCAATATATAGGCTGTGTCAAATGTCTGGAATATAGGCAATATTTTCGGCATTCGTGGTTTTAAAGAAAAATGTGTCAAATAAAAGTTTCTTTATTAATTATAGGGCAATATTTGGTAATATCTTCTTGTTTGCATGTTTTTCTTTGTTTCGTTGCTATGGCAACGAGTATTGATATTTTAAATAGGATGCATATTTACTTTCAATTATAACAAACACAACTTCTCAGTATAATTTCCAATTTATTTAAAAATTAATATTTAAAACTTCCGACGATTTGAGCTTAATCAGCTCATTATCAAGAAATCATCATTAAGCGTAAAACTACATTAAAATAGCTATTGTTGCTGATAATACCGTGTTGAATGCCATTATATTAAAAGAACTGTTTAAAAACTTGTCTAGCCTCAGTAAAACAAGAAGAATTTATATATTATAGGATGCTTTTTTGTATATTCTGATAGAGCGTATATCCTTCTATATGATGAACATATTAAATCATATGGTTGTATAAGAAAAAAAATCAAGAAAAAATGCATTCTTGGAACATATTAAATCAGCAAATGCAACCATAGTAGGGGTTGAAATGATGTCGTTGACAGATATGTGTTAAAAAATGACAGTATAAGCCGGTATTGACCACAACTGACCAGTATAAGCAAATATAGTACAATTAAGCGAACGACAAATAATCTAAACATTAATGATGTATGGATACGGTGATTGGAAAAACACTTAAAGTGAAGTTTGTATACTGATCAATAATATTTACACAGATTGCACAAAAAGTATATAAGAATATTTTATTTTTCGTTTTCTTCGCAATTGCATGATACTTTAATATAAGCTATAGTGTGCAATGGAACATGTTATAGGCTGATAACCTAAAATTTCCAAATTAAATTCTTCGAAGTTGGTATTTAACAAGATTTCAAGGTAAATATTAACAAGAAAATTTGAATCATGGTTCTCAGTGGCAAACATTTAGATAATCACGATTAGGTTTAAAATATTGGTTTATAACTTTAGATATTAAAACTTTAGATTGTGTCTTCACTAGTTCCATTACGATTAGACGACCATGATATTAATATTGTATTATGGATAAACCCTACATCATCATCTATACGGTTTTGTTTACCGATTAGATTGCAATGAGTTCATGAAAATGCCGCCCTTATAAGAACTGAAGAAAAATATATTTCTAACCACATAAGCTCCTTTCAGCCATATAGCTCAAATTGTGGAATTGTTAAATTTTCACTTTATTTCACGATGTTGAAAAGCAAAATAGAGAGCAAAATAGGGTACAACACCGAAAAGACGTTTTTCAAGAGAAATTTCGCCAAACATACGGACATCTTGTTGACGTTCCTAAACAAAATTACGGAACATGTCGGCAGTTCTGAAAGTATTTAGTAACTGTCTGGCAGCAGTTCAACTCTTCTGAAAGCAATTGAAGTTCTCTAGATGCAGTATCAAGTCTTCTGATGCATATCAAATCTTCTAAAAGTATTGCCAGTTTTGTGGAAGCATTTCAAGCCTTCTGGAAGCCTTTCAAGTTTTCTATATGCAGTAGCAAGTCTTCTGGTAGCTCTTCAAATCTTCTGAAAGTATTGCAAGTGTTCCGAAAGCATTTCAAGTCGTTTCGACGCATAGTAAGTGTTCTGAAAGTATTTCTAGTCTTCCGGAAGCATTTCAAGTTGTCTAGATTCAATATCAAATTTTCTGGAACCATTTCAAGTCTTCTGGAAGCATTTCAAATTTTCCAGAGGTAATAAGAAGTCTTCTGAAAGCATTTCAGGTCTTCTCGAAGCATTGTAAGTATTCTGAAAGTATTTTAAGTCTTCCGGAAGCATTCCAAGTTGTCTAGATTCAGTGTCAGTTCTTCTGGAACCATTTCAAGTCATCTGGAAGCATTTCAAATTTTCCAGAGGTAATAAGAAGTTTTCTGCAAGCATTTTAAGTCTTCTGGGAGTACTTCAAGTCTTCTAGAAGCATTTCAAGTCTCTTCGAAGCAATATAAAGTTATCTAGAAGCAATATCAAGTCTTCGAAGAAGTAGACAAATTTTTCTAGAAGCGGACTCAAGTCTTCTGGAAGCATTTCAAGTCTTCTGAATGCAGTATCAAGCCTTTCAAAGGCAATTTCGAGTCTTCTGGGAGCAGCTCAAGTGTTCTGGAAGCATGACAAGTGTTCTGGAAGCATTAGAAGTGTTTTGACAGCATTTCAAGTCTTCTAAGTTTTCTAAAAGCAGTATTAAATATTCCAGGGAAGTAGTAAATCTTCTGGAAATATTTTCAGTGTTTCTGGAAGCAGTATCTAGTCTTCTGGAAGCAGTTTAAGTCTTCTGGAAGCCTTTTAAGTTCTGGAAGCACTTCAAAACCGCCAACAAAAAAGGCCAACTTTATGGTTGGTACTATATGCCTACCAGCGTTTATAAGATTTTGATACATGGATACAGTTATTAAAGAAGCTCTACTACCTATTGTAGAGCTGTCCGAAGATGCTTAAGAAGCTAATTACAAAAAAATCGAAAATTTAGGAACAGCCACACTTCCCTAAATTAAGCCACACTTCCTAGTGGAAGGATACAAATGAAGATTTACTTAAAAGATTGCTACTTAGCTCAGATGCACATATAAGTCATTTTCAAAAATACGTTTGTAGAAAATATAACAGGGTTAATTATAATAGACAACGGGGAAGAGTAGGACGAAGAAAAACATCGTGAAGAAGATGATGAATATGAGAAAGAACAAGCATCAGAACAAGAGCGATATACCGCATGATGCATTGAAGATGAAGATGAATAGAAGAAGAAACGTAACACATGTTAAATAGTATTATTTTTTATTTCGTTGTTTTATATTGGAATTCACAAAAAGATGAGATATATTAACATCCATTCTCTCCATTTTTTAATAGAACTTTAATTATAATTAAATATATTATTACCAAAATGTTGTGATAATATTATTTAATAATAGTTAAAGATTAATTCATAGAAAGAAATCTTAACAACGTTTAATTTTCTAATAAGGTTTGCAGATACTAAAAAAATCCTTTTTTCTGGCTTAACCACACACGTAATCAAAATCTTATAAGAGATATAATAGCTTAAGAACTAAATGGTCTATTCAGAAATTATAGTTATGCAAGCATCGACTAATCAGAAAAAAAATAAGGGCTAATATCCGCTAAACGCATGCCTTTTCCATCATTTTCGTGCTTTTTAGAAGCACAACGTGGAATTTTGATAACATTAGTTACAACCAGGCGTCGTATCCAACTCCACATTAAAATCATATTTATACCTTGTTTTTTGGATTAAAACGTCCAAATAATTATACATATGGATAGCAAATAAAATACTGGAAAAGTTGTAAATATATTTAGTTATATAATACTATAATTTTAGTTATTTATAAAAAGAACGAAACCACGTTAAAACTGAAATAAGAAGCTATTCTGTTTGAAATAAAAGTTTAATTATTAAATACTATATACTACAAAATAAATGTTTTATTTGCAGTCTACACAAATGCTGAGGCGGTGCTCGGCGCATACGCTTTTTATGCCATGTTCGCATTTATTTCGCGCTTTAGGATTTTTTGCTCTAGCATAGTAATCACAACGACCTAATAGCCCCTAAGCCCTTTGTAATACCTCTTCTTCATGGCAAATTAATATTTCGCGAATACTATTTCTTATTTCCCTCGGAAGTCGTCCAGATGTTCATCTACCAGTGACATCGCCAGTCGCTTTAGGAAGGCTGAATGTTAAATGGCTTTATCGGTGTCCTCGTTCCATTTGTAAATGACATATGATTTGATTCCTGCTATGGCCATCATTCCATAAAAGATTCTTAGTGGCCATCTACGAGTTTTTCTCGACACTGTCGTCGAATGACAGAGTTGATCGAAAGTATCAACGCCATCTTTTGTTTCGTTATAAAACATGATAATTTCTGGCTTTTTGGTGTGTTCATTTATATCAGGCTGGGTATGCATTGTTGATATTAGGATTACTGTTTTGTTCTTTTTGGGACGTAATCAGAGTGTTTTGGTCGTTATGTACAAACATACTGGATAGTACCGCTTCTCTTTTTGTTTCCACAAATTGTTTTGGTATGTCTAGTTTGTTTTTTCTTAACGTTCCCACCATTGTTAGCTTGAGTTTTAATCATTGTTCCGCTATCTCTATTGAACTAAACCAATGATCTATTGTGCAGTTTCGGTTTGAGCCTTGAATTTCTTTCGTTAACTTCAAAACATAATGTGTCGAAATGAAAAACTGTTCTTCCCTGACCTCTTTACCGATATAAGGCTTCGCCGAGCACATATAAAATGTTCTTGCATCACATATGGTGACAAGTTTTAAGCCATACTTATCTGGCTTGCTAAGGATATACATTTTAAAAGGACATCGTGCTCTAAATGCCAGTAAAGATTCATCAATAGTTACATATTCCGAAGGACTGTAGTTTGTTCTACAACATTTCTCAAAAATATCCCATATCTCTCTGATAGCAGCGAATTTGTCTTGTTTTTCCTTTTTTCCGTTGTTGCTTTATTGTCAAGCCGCAAACAATGGATCAGATATTCAAATCAGTTCATACATATTGTTGCTCTGAAAACCGGAGGTCCTAATTCTGATGAAAATAAATCATCTAAGGTAAGGTGGGCGCTTTTGATAACACCGCTAAGGTAAATGAAGTACAATGTTCTTCCGAAGAGTTCTTGCATTTCTGGCATGGAAACTTTTCAAATACCAATTACGACCATTCTTCGCATATATCGCTTTCCTATTTTCTGTATCATAACTGCTTGAAAAAGCTGCAGTATTATCCTTCACATCATTACATTCCTTACTTTCTTCATTGGTATTTTGTGGTTCAGCTGCATCAAACTCATCGTCTTCTAAAATTTCATTTGTTGTAAAATTTTCTGCTTCACTTTCTTCACTTTCAGCTACTTCATCGTTCTCGTATTCGTCATTTTGAATTGCAAGTGCTATTCTTTCTAACTTTATCTGAGACAAGGGACGTTTTCTTTCATTCATATTTGCAATACTCCACAAGGTATATATTTGTGCAAAAATAATTAAAACAAGATAAAAACTGAAGCACATACCTCTGGAATTTTTATATTTAATACTAGAACGTGGCGTTGTATACGACACTTATTTTTATTAACACAGATAGAATTGTTTAATTTTGTAACTGATTAGTCAACATACTTTTCACTCTTAACCTAAAAGGTACTGAGACGCGTGTTCACCTACGTCATATAGCGCAACCGTTTATTAAGATTTAAATTTGGTGCGGTCACATATGACACCACGTTGTGGTTCTAGGGTTAATTGAACCTAGGAATTAACTTCTCAAAAATGGTTTAGATTGAGTAACGCGTTCTCGAATTATAAAGAATAAACGATTTCTTTTCTCTAACTTTGAAGTTCTCTAGTGGCGAAGCGCTGCAACTTTGGATATAGAAAACTTAACTTAAATTGGCTTATTTTGAGCTAAGGAATTTGTGGTATTCCGATGTATGTACATACATTTCAGAAACTTCCTGTATATGAAAGAATTTTAATCTGCTGTAAAGTACTACTTCTGGTTATTCAATTTTATTAAAATTTAGTAATTAGATATCCTCCACCATTTAATACCGTTTTATAAAGTTTGACTTAAATTATACAGAATCTTTCGGCCTTGAGTAAAGTAATACTTAAGGTTGACACATTTGATCCAAAACTTCACATAAAACTTCTTTAGTGTATGCTCCCCTAGCTACATATCAAGTTTCAAAAAATTATCTCAACTTCAACTGCATTAAAATATTTTCGTTCGTGTTTTTTCGAATTTAGACAGTGATCTAAATACGACGTCTAGTGCCACGTCTAGTTTATCCCACAATAGTATATTAATCAACAAGCGTATAATGGCGGCTGTTACTCATGAATATGAAGTTATTTTATGAATATGAAGTAATCTGATAATTTATTTGCATGTAATTGCGGTATATTGGCTTAAACTCAAAGTAAGCTATCATTTTTTGACATTTGAATCTGTCAGTGATACCATTTCAATGCCTACTGTGATTGTATTTCATGTATTAATATTTTTAGAAGACGCATTTTTTCTCAATTTTTTTCAAATACAAACCAATGATTTGAAATATTCATTCTGATTGAATATAGCCTGAATCCTGAGTGATTTATCCTCTAACGAAATATGCAAAAAATATGTATTCCATTTAAAATAACAAAGTTGGTTGCCATAACAACGAAACCAAAAACAACACAAACAAGTAAATATCGTCTGAGAATGCGCCATAATTAATACTGTCGGTAATTTTTGCCCACATTGTTTTTGTGCTCAGTTGGTAGCACTTGTTTTCCTGTATCACGTAATTTGTGTAGCAGAGTTTGTAACACTAACGTCATTATTTGTAATTTGAATTATGATTTTGACATTTCTGACAATAATAATTGTGAAAATTGTAATTGTTGAGAATTCTTATTTTATTTCTTGCTGAATATAGGGTTGCCTATCGAGCAGGATCATTAGCGCTCCTATTATTCGGTAGGCAAACTACAGAGCATTGTGCGTTGTCATTTCAATAGCTTTTAGAACTGTCGTGTTTGAATGAATCGCGTTCGGTTGATTAACAACACGTACCTTAAGAGAATAAAACATTCAACGATACTGTTAGCGTTTTATTATCGAACGAATTTACATTTGGTGAATGTGCGCACATCAAGAGAACAATGGAACAGAAAAAGAGGCACAAAGGAGTTCTCCGTACTATGTTTACGAAAAATATTATTGAGCTGGAGAAGCATATGGAAGCTGTGGTGACAGATGACGTCATGGTGTCGTGGGGGCTACTGCAAGATAAGCTCGGCAAATTAAAGATGGCAGATTTCGAGATTTATAACCTGATGCTCGAAAAAGACGCAACGGAGCAAGATTTATTAGCAGAAATGGAAAGCGTTGAGGTTTACTTGGAGAAATTCGCCAAAGCAAACGAATGATGCCAGAAATTGATGAAAGATAACGAATCTTCGACAGATCAACAAACCGTTACATCAGAGGGAAACTTAGTAGGCATTCGTAGATTTAGGTTACCAACTATTGAGTTCAAGACCTTTAATGACGATATAAACCATTTTAGTCACAATTTCAAAAGGTGCATGACGATTAAAATATAGACTTGATCGACAAAGTAGAATACTTGATTCAGGCCAAAGTACCAAATAGTAGAGCTAGAAATTTAATAGAAAGCTTTCCCGCTACCGGAGAGAACTACGGAAAAATGATCTAGTCTTTAACGTCATGGTTTAGACGGAAAGATTTGCAAGTCAAGGTGTATGTGAGAGAATTATTGAAACTGGTTGTTCACAATGCCGTCGACGAGAAAAAATGGAATTGTCAATGTTGTACGATCAGACCGAAACGCAACTACGCGCACTGGAGACATTGGACATAACTTCTGACAGGTGCGCTGCGCTGATTTTTCCCATTGATAAAATCATGCGTACCGCAAGATGTGTTACGTGTGTGGCAGCGTTCATCGAATAAAGAGTCCACGACTGCCACCCAAGCGGTTACAGGGTTGGAGAAGGAGTTGGTAAGTTCAATGAGTTTTTTTGAAGAATGAGGTAGAGAACGATTAGCGGGTTAGATTGGCGGCCGAAGGTTTTGGTTTGCGCGCCACTGCTAAAGGTAGGATCTCTAGCCACGGGATTGATCAACCATAGTGAAGAAAAGTGTGTTTTCTGTGGGAACACACATGAAAGTGCCAACTGTATTTCATCGAAGAATCCAGCATGATTATGGAAGAGGCTAAGTTTGATTTGCGAGGGTGGGAGTTTTCTCGGCAGATTTGTTCACCTGATTATAGGCATACACTTCTTTTGGGATTAGAATGAAATAAAAGACTGGATACGTTGAAACTTAACACAGATTTCTTGAAGGCACTGGAGAAACTATTACAAGAACTTATTACCAAACGTGTGATGCTGTCCTTGGCCCAGCGAGTATTTGACCCGATCGGTTTTACCTGTTCAACCACATTACTCCTAAAACTAATGCTACAAGAAACCTGGGAGAAGAAGATTGGTTGGGATGTAAGTGTGGATTTAGAGATAGAAGAAACTTTTCACGATTGGGTGAAGGAGCTGAATGACTTGAAAACTGTTGAAATACCTAGATGTGCACATTCCGGTCCCGATGAGGCGGAAGAGCTGAGTGTGCATATATTCTGCGATGCCAGTCTGAATGCTTATGCCGCAGTAATTTTTCTGAGGGGAATTTATGAGGGCAACGTTTTCATTCATGTGTTAGCAGCGAAGAGCCGAATATCGCCCTTAAAGAAAATAATCATACCGCGTTTGGAACTCTTAGCAGCCGTTATTCAAATGTGTTTCAGGTGGGAGAATGTTGAGAATTCTTATTTATTTTATTTAATGGTGAATATTGGGTTGCCTATCGAGCAGGGTCATTGGCATGAGGTTGATTAACATGTATCTTAAGAGAATAAAACATTCAACGATACTGTTAGCGTTTTATTATCGAACCGTCGTAGAACATATACCGGTGGTCTTATGATTCGCGACAGTAGACTTGGCATCTACAAAAATATTGCAATAATACTTAATTTGAACGATACCAGTAACGGCAGCAAGTTTCAAAACGATTTTTTTGCTTAATGTGTAAATAAAAGAAAGGAATTAGAAATTAGACAACGACCTAACCACATAGAACAGGGGAATGAAACTGATTTTTTTGGCGGTTTCAATTAATAAAAAAGTGTTGAGTATCTATTTACACGAATAGTGGATAGTCTGGAAACTCCATCAAAAACCACAAATGTGATATAACATATTAAATATTGATACAATATATATTAGCTCTTGTGTATAATTACTAGCACGTTTAACATTTCTGAGTTACATAACTATTTGAATAAAAAAAACATTAAAAAAATTTTTTTTAACGATGAGTATTCGAAAATATTTTAAAGAAATACTAATGATTATATTTTTATACGAACTTTTAGAAAATAATAAGAAAGATGTGTATGACCGCATTGACGTCATTTTACTAAGAGCATAGAACATGATCATGATCCGTTTTTATATTATTTTCTATATTGGAAACGTGTTACTTATTCTTTGTTTATTTCTGAAAACTATCATTCCTATCGCTAATGTGGATCCTATCCATTTTTTTTTGGAGCAGATAGAAATGTGTTGTTTTTTAGCAAATTTGAAACATCTAGTGCTCATTAAGTAGATTATAGTGTTGTACATTTTGAACCAATGTTTCGAATTGTACCATTTGTATGAATATTGTATGTCTTGAATATTTTATATGTACTTGTACAGCTGAAAGAATAATGCAATAATTTATTCAACCTGATTCTGAATACTTATAAATTATATTCTTAAAGATATTGACGTAAAAAGCAATTTAAGGCAAGTTTAATTAGGATGTCTCGTTGTATAGTTAGAATTATATCAAATTAACTCTGCATAACAAAAGCGTGTAGGTGTATAATCAATACGACAGGAAGCTATTGTATCTTTATTTAAAGCTACGATTTATGTTCCACACTTAAACCGTAATTATCTAAACCTCATTTAGCACCTAATTTGATTTTGGCAATTACCCAAAATAAATCACAGCTCCGATAGGAACACAGACTTTCTTCATAATCGTTTTCCGATTCGTTTCTCTTTTCGACCCATCTTCAATGAAAATTTATGGACGTTGAAAAAGTCAATAAATCCTGTGCCTTTAAAAGGTACTGGACGCTTTGCTTCGATTGTAAAGGCGGGGTAACGATTAATTTTTAACGGTAAGCTGACGTCTGAATAATTCATAGCGTAACCGACAAAGAACTTTGGTCTATTTTTACGCGAAACAATCAATAAAAAATGTGAAGTGAACAGAAACGTAATTATAATAAATCATCATTCGTGTAAGAAAAGAATATGTTTTGAAATATTTATACTTACTTTTCGAGTCCAACAAAGGCCTCTTGGTCGACGTTAGTGATCTTATTTTCGTAGAGCGTCAGTATTTCTAACGTATCCAGTCCTTCGAACGCTTTAGGATGCAAACTTGAAATCTTGTTATGATTCATGTTTAGGATGAGCAGTTGATGTAGGTTTTTGTAAGCGGTCGATGGTACAGCGCTTAGACTATTTTGGGAAACGTCCAGCTGTGTCAGCATTTTTCCTGAAAACCAAACAGGTAATAGTTTAAAAATAAAGTACAAGTCGTATATATCGCCAAAAATTTTCAAAACTACATTTTTATATAAATTGTTTGTACATCTTATAATTATATTGGTTTGTTTTTTGTGTAAAAGTGTTATTGCATTAAGTTTGGATCAAAGGTGACGGTACGTGACTTGAACATAAAAAAATGATAAGCTTTGCTGAGTTGGCATACATCCTCCAAAAAGAGAGGATCTAAGTTTATTGCTCATAAGCGGTAATAAACACTGGCCTTTTCTCGAGCTTGTACTAAATAGCTTTACCTTGATTGAATGGATCAAGGAAAATGAAGACAACCAAAACATAAAAATTAACAAAAAAAATCTCAAATTTTATGGAAAAGGTGCGATAGGTAGATTTATTTTTTAATCGGATTATATAAATATAATGAAATGTTAAAATTATATTAACTTTTAACGATGTGTTAGTAAAATTGTTTTATAAATTTCAGACTAACTCTAAATATGAATATGGCCCATTAATTTAGTAGCGTTAAATTTACAAATATAAATGTTTCAAAATAAACACTGGAAGTGTCAAGCTACATAAAACAAATTTCACAATAACGTTTTCATTAATTATTATTATTATATACCCAGAATATTTAATCCATAATTACGTCAAAATCAATAACAATTTGGAATTTCAGAACATTACAACTAAGCGTGGATATCGTTAAAGTTTAACCTTCTTGACGAAAATGAAGGGTAACAGTATACAGATTTCGAGTAAGTTTTTGAAGTACTCACCTATCGAACTCAGTGATGCCTCTTCCACTACGGAGAGACTACTGTTGTGGATGGTCAGATGTCGTATATCAAGTCCGAGAAATACAAATCCGGGCAGTTTTCTCAAATTGTTATGCCTTAATTTCAAGTAGAAAATTATGTATGCCTTCCCTTTCAACACCGCCATGGCATTCATAATGTGTTGCTGATCTGTGAACTCGCACAAAATATCCAATCCGTTCTTTTTCACCGAACAGGAACACGGCGAAATTTCTTCTCGCGGAGGACATTGTTGCTGAACCTGAAACAAAAACAAAATATTTGATATAATGTCGGGTAATATTATTAGAAAAAATTCCAACTCTGTTGAATGTGGACATATTTTGAGAATGATTAAATATTAGAATAAAATGTCATGACATTGCAATGTTTAACGTTGCATGCTTAACTTACATAATTTACATTAAACAAGAAATTCATAAGTTTATTATAATTCGATGCTTGAATTTGAATCTATAAGTACCTCATTTATTTAATACATTTATTTAATTTATTATGAAAAAATATGCGTAAATTTGAGTAAACACAAGGGTAAGGCATTTAAATTGATACGACCTAATAACACAGTGTTCTTCAACATGTGTTCCACGGAATCCTAGGATGCCACTCAAACGCCATAAGGGTTCCACGATTCATTAAAGTCATGTCAGACGAGAGAGATTCTGCGAAGAGTGAAACTTTTGAAACACCACATTAACACTTTCGCAAACAGTAAAAGTTTCAGCGAGGAACAGACATTGACAGTCGTTTTATTTCCTAATTTATTATGATATCCGAAATTTGATTAACACAGTTTATAAGGGTAGTCAGATTATCACAGTTTATTCATATCACAATACAGATCAAAGTTTTCAACTGGGATGACGTGAATGCTATAGCATTCATTAATAGAATACATGAAAAAAAGGGATTTATTTATGATTTCACTACACCAGTGCCATCCTAAGATATTTCGGGTTGGACGAACGAAACGAGTACGCCCGTTATCATACAAAATTAAAAAGGATTCTAGTTCTAGCTGTAGTGTTAGTTTTAATATTACTACCCAACCCAACCTTGTATATTTGAATTGAAGTAAAACTAGAACTAACACTAGACCTAGAACTATAATCATCCGGGTTTAACTATCTTGAGAGATGTATGGGTAAACTCGAATGTTTCTTGTAATAGATCTAGAGTTAGATCTGTTGATATAAAACTAGAATTAGCACTACTGAAGGGTGAGTATGAGGAAGTGGTTTTAACGAAAGAGCTGAAAGCAAAGGTGATAACTACGGTCGAGAATGGAAGGATTATCAGATTGAAAGTCAGAAAAGATGAAGAGAAGTTGTGGAAAACCTAGAAAGCGTGCGAGATACCTTGAAAGGCGACGATAAAATAGCGCTCCATCATATAAAGTTGTCACTACACAGGTTAAGAACAATGGTGGAAGTCATGCATAGATTGCATAGAAACTAAAATACAGATATACACAACAAGCAGAAAATTAGAAAAAGAAAAGTTAATAAAAGAAAAGTCAACGTATGCTTTGATAGTTTAGAACAGATTCAGGGACGAATTGAGGCAGATATAATAGGAAACATAAGAAAAACAAGAGATGGAAGAATGTTGATAAGAACAAAGAAGGATAAGAAAAAACAGAGAAAATAAAAAGAATTGTAGAAGAGAGTAGCGGACAGACAATTACCGAGGGAGAAAAAAAAAGAAGAACTAACGATAAATATAAAGGGGATGACGATAGCTGTAGAAGTAGACGACGTGAGAAAAGCAATAGAACAAAAAACCGGTGGAATCCAAGATTTAAACTAAGATGAGACCATATGCCGACTATGTGAAAGCTATAACGGTTGAAATAAGCAAGGAGGGAGCTAAGATATTTAGAAATGAAAAAGGTTTAAGAGTGGGATTGACAATGTCCAACGTGGAAAAGTGGGTAATTGAAAAGAGATGCATGTGTTGGTCGACAACACATCTAGCTAAAATGGTGCTTTAACAACGGGAAGAATGACGAGCAGGCGAAGGAGTGTAAGAATGGAGGAGTGTCCGGACTGTAAACAGAAGGACACAGAGCAAGTACAAGAGAATATACCGTGTATAGAATGACAGGAGTAATAGGAGGAAAAGAAAAGAAACGTTTACAAGCGAAAGAAAGAAAACGAAAAAGATGAGAGAGAAATGCAGATAAAAAAAATGACAAATAAGATGAGGGCAGTCCCGAAAGGATTAAATACCAAAATAATTAACGCAAAAAATTAAAGTTTTCCTATTGAACTGCAATAGACTCCTTGGGGCAATGATGACATAAAATGAGATGAATATAATAACAGGTCAAGAACTAAATATGAGAAAAGTGAAACAACTGCAGACGGATCAGCAAAACGGATGTTCTATATAGAGGAGAGGTGGATTGGGAAGACCGATCTCCTGGCGGAGAGCTAAAGAATACGTTATGATTGAGATGAAAAAATGGATAGTCGTATCAATACCTCTCAACGAATAATTTGAATCGAATTTTCGAAGAACTTTTAGATGGTTTAGAGGCTGATATTAGATTAGAGAGGAAACCTGTAATCGTTGCAGGAGATTTTCATGCAAGAATGTGTATAGCAGGAGATAAAATAAACAATAAGAGAGGATCCTTTCTATAGGAATAGATGACGAAAACCAAGATGATATAACTAAACATCGGATCAAGACCAACGTATAATGGATCATCGATAATCGACCTAACCCTAATAAACGAAAAAATGTTAAAAAATGTAAGGGAATGGAAATTTTGAGTACGAAATAGAGACCTTGAACGTTCTGCCATTGTTTTTACAATTGACAGTTTTGACATAGAAAATCCAGAAGAAATGCAGTCTAAAAAGTGTGAAAGAAAGTAGAGGAGGAGGTGAAAGCAAGAGATGAGTATAGACTCGCAAGAGGGAATTGATAAGGGTGATAAAGAATAATAATAAGGAAAGCAAGTAGAAAAGTTTGTGCGATGAATTAGAAAACAACATATGGGGAACGACGTATCAGATTGTAACGAAACGAATACGAATGAGAGCGAAAGAGAAACTAGATGAGGAGACAGTGGTAAAGCAATTCAAAATTTTTTTCCAGTGTTGTGAGAGAATTACAAGGAGAAAGATAACGATCAAAGCATAAAGCAACAATCAGAAATATTTACCATAGAAGAACTTAATAACAGTCTGAGTCAGCTTAAGACAAAAAAACACCAGGAGAGGATGGCATAACTAATGAAATTATTAGGATTTACGCGAAAACCCACGATATTCTTAAATACATATAATGAGTGTTGGAAAAAGGGACATTCTGAAAGTCATGGAAAAGGGCAACCTTGGTACTAACAGAGAAGCCAAAAATGAAAGATACTGAACAGTGTTACTCTGTCTCCTTAGAGCGATAGGAAAGATACTGGAAAAACTAATTAACGAAAGGATGTTGCCTGAAATAAATGAGAAAAACTTACTGAGTAAAAAGCAATTTGGCTATAGGAAAGGAAGAAGCACGGTCGATGCGATAATATCAATTATTAAAAGCGTAAAAGAAATGAAATAAGTATCCTTACGAAACAGAGGATTTTGTATAATGATCCTTTTAAACATCAAAAATATGTTCAACTCTGCACCTTGGACTGAGATAAACAGGGTATTGGAGAAGAAAGGTTTTCTAACAATAAGACAACAATAAGAAGGATAAGAAGATCTTACTTATCCGATAGACAAATAGGTCTACGAAGAGGAAGAGAAGAGATAATTACGTGCGGAGTCTCGCAGGGGTCAGTCGTAGGAGGAACACTCTGGATTTTCTACGTTTTCTATGATTAAATGGAGGAAAAAAATGGCCTACGCGGATGATTTGGCGGTGGTGGTGAGAGCAAAGTCTGAGGAGACGATAAATGATAGAGTTGAATATTGTATGATGAGTAGCGGGGAATATGACAGAGCTGAGCATACAACTAGCACAAGAGAAGACTGAGATAGTGATTTTGGAAAGAAGAGAGCTGAAGCCAATAGAGCGTAGAGTAGGCATGACGATGTATATTAAAAAAGTCTCAGAGGAGGTCCAAGCTATGTTCTCGGCTATGCTTGGGAAACCACACTTGGGTATAAGAAATATGCTAAAATATTGAGGTTAATTGAAAGGAATATGGCAATAAGCATAACATCGGCATATCGCACGATAGCAACGGAACATGTAAGTACACTGGCTGGAAATGCACCTATGGATTTGCTGGCCTGTCAAAGTAGAAATTGGAAGACAAAGGGAGAGAAACCAGAACACAACAGACAAGACATGTGTCCGAAGTGACAAGAGAGATGGAATCATTATGACGATTGGCAAAAACGATTATAAAGGATGTAAGAGAATGGGACAGCAAAGGGTCTCACGTAGACCCAGGCAATTACAGAACATAGCGTGTATGCAGTATACTTGGCGAAGATAAGAAAGAGTGAGTCGGACAAGTGTTGGTTTGGATATCAAGAGACGGATACACCTCGATACACAAGAATTAAGAAGGAGAGCGTTTTGACAAATGTTATTGAAAATATTAATAGGTCGTTTTTGAGTTGTGTTTTATAAATTTGTCCACGGGAATAAACCATCCGAAACAGAAAAACTACCAGGATGAAAAAATGAAAGATGGAATTCACATAATAAGAGGATGAAGGAGAGGTGTTCACACTAGCTGTTCTCCTCAGCTAGTTTGTTTGAAATGGGTTATAATCAATGTCACAACCCAACTTAATGAATATCTAGCACTAACTAACTAGTTAGGTTGGGTTGGGGTCGGATAAGATTGATGGCTCAACCTAACCCAACTAATATTTTATGCTAATATAGTACTGTGGTGCTATGATTTTCAACTATTGCAAAAAATTTATCGAATTAATTCCTTTAATCGGAAACGCACTTTCACAGATGATATATCCTAAAAATGATAACAATTCAGTTAAAATAGCTAATAACTTGTTACCTTACACAACTGAATGATAATAAAGATTTCCCACGCAGGATTAAAGACATCTATTAAAAGAAAGTATGACATTAAACTGGAAGAAAATCACGAACAATATTGTGGAGGATTCGCTACTACACAATGTGTGGTATTATCTCCTTTCATATCATACTTTGAAATCTCTGAAGTTATCAAACGTACACCATGACTTTACGGACGCACTCGATGTCGTAAGAGAAAATTTTAAATAAGGATGTTATAAATTAGCCATATCTTATTTGATTGTGTTGATTCGTGTAATTTATACTCCATTTCGAGATTTATTACCTGATTCGCAACTAAAACTTGAAGTTTCTGCGTTATCTGAAGCTGAAATCTTTCCATTCATTATCACTCCTCGATGCAAAAGCGCCCAGATTATCAGAGCTCGTAGAAATAGGGTTGGGACAATGCAAGATAAAACAGGTAATTGTTGTAAAGAAAATACGTTAAAAGCATTTAGAGCTAACCAAATTTACGTTGTTTTATTTTCTTGTTGCAAAAATGTGAGTTTTGAAAATCTTTTTAGTATATGCTTAGAATCTGATAGAAGATATCCTTTGATCCATCCTATCCATCTTGTTCTATGCAATAAATTATAATGTTACATAAGCTAGAGAATCAGTATTAGATTTTAAAATAAATTGTTGTTAATTGCAGATGCAGTATTTTTCAATTACTGAAAATCTATTATACGCACTAGTAAATCAACAATCCATTATTTAATCAGCTGTTTATATAAAAATAGATGGAAGGATGTTGCATCAATTGTCATTGTTGTTAAAGTTAAACATTCCATATGTATCCTGGGAAAGCTATAGCTACCTAACTAGGCAGTTAGGTTGGGTTAAATTAAAATTAATATCTCAGCCTAATCCAATTAATATCTAGCGCTAACTAGCTAAATATTTGATGCTGACTAGTTAGGTGGAATGTGTTAAAGTTAATAGCTCAACCCAACCCAACGAATATTTAATGCTAAATAAATACGTAGTTAGGTTGGGTAGGATTACTCTTAATCCAACCCATGTGACTTTTATAAGCAAACGTCGCAAGAGGTACTAGACATAACTCTAACCACACTCCGGCTCAGTTCACAAAATGCAAACTGTCACGTTTCACGTGATCACTTTAGCCAGAAATCAAATTAAACAATGAAAACAGAGGTGATCTTGAAAGACCATAAGGCAGATACAGATCAATCTGATACAGATGATACAGCTGATCTGATACAGATCAATCAGCCTAACTGCATTTCTCCTAATAGGGATGGAAAAGGTAATTGACCAGTACCTTAGGAATAGAGACAAGCAGTCTCCATCCAAGTCATCATGCTTATCAGAAAGTGAAATCAACAATTACTGCTCTTCATGCTTTAACAAGTACCATAGAGGAGACAATTGCATCTAAAGAAATAGCTCTATGTGTTTTCATAGACATGGAGGGTGCTTTTGAGAATACCTCCTACGAATTTATAGAGAATGCTTTAGATTGAATAAACATACATCGGTCATCACAATGGTGCCTAGCTGTGCTGCAAATCCGACTGATCGTAGCCAATTTGGGAGGCGAATCGTTGATTATAAAGGTACTAAGAGGATGCCTCCAAGGAGAAGAACTGTTACCTCTTCTATGCTACCTAGGCAAATTAAGTTCGAACTCAAACTTAGATAACGTGACGAAATAGGCTATCATGGCCAACCAGTTTAGCCGTAGGTTCTGAACTACAGAGAGGAGCCCTTGTCTGCTACACCGATGCTTCAAAGACAATTGGATCCAGAATAGGCATGGGTATTCACGTCCATATAGCCACATTGAACTACGCCCTTTATATAACCGGATAAGTGTTCTCTGATTCTAATGTCTAGGTTACATACTTATCTGGTCTTTGATAGGGGCCGAATTATCGGTCTGAAAGAGGCGGGTGTCTCAATCCGATAGATTTGGAGAAAGTTGAATTGGGGCCACACTAGAGGTGCTCGGATATGATCTTTATGAAAGAACAGAAGAAGATATTCAGATGCGCCGTCCTTCTGGTTGGCTACCAGGGATCGTTTTCAGACAAGATCGATTGTTGTGGATTATACGAGAAGTTTGAACCAACATTATCAATGGCAACTGTTTACACAAGAATTTCTTTCCTTGGGCTCACTCACATCATTCTTGCCTTCGGCTTCCATTAACGCCTCCCCATAAAGCAACTAGACTGGCATAGTAACAAGAGCGATAAGGGTGGGTTCATCAATAGAATAACATCGTCTTTAATGATGAATCAAGGTTTTATTTCTGGCTTTGCATGGAACTAGATATTTCAGGAGGATATCGACTACTTAATAGACTGCATGGATAGAAACGTTATTGCATGCATAATGGCGCGAGAGATGCAAGGCTCTATAAGCTTGGACAATGTAATTTTTGTTTTGTTCTTATAACTAAGCTATCATCGTTTCTAAGCGTTGGATTGTTGAACTTAACTCTTATTTGGTCACCACTAATTTACTTAGATATGCTAATTGAATGGTTCTAAGAAAATTTTGAATTTTGATAAGTGCGCTTCGTTTTGAGTCCGAAAGATTTTTACAAGAAAAGAATGAAAAAAAAAGTGTTACAGCATTGGTTACATGCAAGCTGCAGGAGCAATTGCTCCTTCTATGATAGTTTATGCGTGCAAACGATTGCCAAAAAATTGTTATGTAAGTGCCCGAAGACAGGCAGAAGTATTGTAAATATTTTTTAAATGAATAGTTATGTCAAATATAAAATTGCCTACATTTTGTTTTTGTAAATGGGTCTATAGATCTTACTTATGGGTATATGCCCTGAGCCAATTTTATTTTAAAAATCAAATTATTTTGGTATGTTTGCACTCAAATGCAATACATATTTTGTAACCGTTTGATATTAGTTTCATGACTTTCACATACAGAACTCAAACCGCATATCAAATTATTTTATTGATATGAATCTTTCAATGCCAAGTCATATAACACGGTTTCTTGTTCGAGAAGTTGTGGATATCCAACGTCTCTTCTTAAGGTAGCAAAGGATAGACTAATACTGCTTCTTTGCAACGCCTCAGGTGATCACGTGGTTAAGTCCATGCTAGTCTATAAATCCCTCAGTCCTCGTGCATTGAAAAAACTTAATAAACTTTACCGGTATATTGGGTTGCAAATAAGCAAGCTTGGGTTACCATTGACTTATTTAAGAAATGGTTTTTAAAGTGTTTTCTTCCAAGCGTGGAGAACTACTTAAAGTAAAAAGAAATAGATTTTAAAATTCTACTAATATTGGATAATGCACTAAGTCACCCGAAAAATTTTAGTCACCCAAATGTTGAAGTAATATTCCTATCGCCGAATACAACTTCATTACTTCAACAACCAGGTCAAGGTATTATATCTACGTTTAAAGCTTATTACATCTTCAAGAACATCCTTGCAATAGATTTGGAATAAAGTTGAAGATGACTCCATCGATGTCATGCAGGCTTGGAAACGCTTTACAATATTGGACTGTATTAATCACATATCTTCATCCATTAAGGAATTAAATCCATCAACATTGAATAGCTGTTGGAAAAATCTATTTCCAGTGCAGTTGAAAAGGATAACTTAATTGATCCAGATCATAATTAAATAGATGCAATTGTAGAAGTTGCTAAGTCTGTAGGAGGGGACGATTTTGACGACATGAATGCCAAAGATATTCAAGAATTACTGGTATAAGAAGAAATTGATACGATAGGTTTGCTGGAAGTGACATCAGAAACAAACACAACTGATTTTGCTGATGATGACGATGAAAACAATACAGAGTAAGATGTTACTGTTATTGCAAAAGATTTTACTCTGAAAGGTATAAAAACTTACAAATGCTTGGCTTCATACAACAAAATTGTTAAAGATCTGTCAGCCAGCAAGAAGCAACCCAAAATAACAGATTTTTTGCAAAAAAGAAATAATGAAACATCATTATCTGCTGAAGAAGGAGCAGAGGATCATGTTTCGCCAAAAAGAAAGCGCCCTCGTGTGATTAGTAGTGATAACAAACACTAATAATCACGCGAGTAATAATAGTATTATGTTAACATTAATATTTTTGTAAACTTGCTTTAGTAAGTAAATTTAAGATTTCTGTACTTATTAATTAAATTAGTTTGTTTATACTTTCATTGCGAAACCTAATTCAAACCAATTGCTTTAAATGTAAAAAAGTCTTAGGGTGGTTTTATGTTGGAGCTGCGATAAATGATAAGAGCTACGATATTAACATAGAAAGCCAATAATATTGAAGCGAATAATGGATCGACCAATTAAAGCACACGTTGCTGTATAAAAATCCATAGAAACGAATTTAGCGCTGCTCTTATCGTTTATTGCAGCTCCATCGCAAACGTACCCTAAGGGTGTATACGTTGGAGCTGAATTTACAATTAACGAATTGCTGAATTTGGATACAGCAATCCGTGCTTTAATTGGTCGCTCTAACATTCGCTTTAATATTATTGGCTTTCATCGCTCTTATTATTTATCACAGCTCCAACGTACTTACCCTTAATAAAACTCGTGCCCTGTTTACTTGTATTTAATATCATGTGCCTATTATTTAGTTAGGGTGTCAGTCACCGGTGGTGCTCTTGACACTTTCAACAATCAAATTGATGTCATTGACCAGGGTATGCTTTCTTGATAGGTATAAAGTAACGACGGAATTTTTATTTAATATTACAATCCACTAGATGGTGCAGCCTACATATTTTGTCAGCAATTTGCAATTTACGTTAGCAACCGTTAATAATTAATTGTCATAATTGACTTATATTTTATTTCGTTTATGTCTACAGTAATTGATAATAGTGTGGAAAGGTAATATCAAGGAAATTGTATAACTGGAGGTGAATATAAACATACAAAATTGAAGGTAACGCCCGATATTTGAGTATTTACGTTTTCACTTAGTCCAATAAGGAACTTGCAGAGATCGGGCAGTCCGGCTGACGATCGACGAGTATTTGCGAAGAGGTGAATTGCTTGCAAAGATTTTGTTAAATACTATGGAGGCATATGATAAAGACAGCCTACATAGCCAAGGATATGACAACGATTCTTCCAGTAATCATTGTTCTTTAAAGAGAGAAAAATAAATTTATTTAATAAACCATTGTGATTTTTATCAATTAAACTTAGAAGTAGAAATCTAAATATACATAAATATGTAAGCTATATAGCATTCAAATTTTGCGGTTTATTTACATTACTTTTATAACAATCCCCTTGGCGGCGCTGTTTTCGAATTGGTCGTTAAAATAGTGGAGAGAAATGCTTCTATATAAGTATTAATTAAATATTTTCTATGGTCATTGACATTCACCTACGAATCAGTCAGTGTCAGTTTAAGTTCAGTTTCATATTGTAGGAAACCACATAAGTACCTGTTTATATAAAATATGAGATACAAATGCATTGTTCCTGGTAGTAATAAAACAATTTTTTTATGATTAAACTTAACCCTCCAGTACACGCGCATTTTTTTTTTGACGCGAGTGCTCGCACCGGACTGAGAGTCCGGGTTTTGTTTGCCAAATAAGAGATGGCGCTGATGTGTAATTTGTATTTTTTTTTAAGAAAATTAATTTAAAAAATTTTTTATTATCATAAAATTTGCGGAAGGCAAGTAAATGCCCGTATTGAATGCGCTGCACATTCTTACGGGGCATTTATGTTCCACCGCTTTCATTATCTTCATCGTTTCTTCTAATTAGATAAGATGCCATTTTGAACGGAAAAAAAGCATCTTACCGTCTGCTAAATCTTCTGAAAATTGTTCCAATCCTCATTATCAGAAATGTCACTATACGAATCATCAGTCTTCACCTTCAAGCAGTATTTTTTATCGCTATCGTATTCATATTTGTATTTTACTGTGTTGTACACAACAAATTTTTGACACAAAAATGACATAATTATGTCAGTAAAAAAGTTGCCTTTTCTGTTAAATAATAGAGGGTGCTGAACCCGGACTGAGAGTCCGGTGCGTGTAGCGAAAGGTTAAAATGTAAAAAAAATGTTTTTGTTCAATCCTACCTTTGAAAATGCCAGTTTCTAGCGTAGATACAAGTGTTGAAAGTTGTTATTTTCACTCACTCTGCTAACATTCATAGCAACGGGTGAGTGAAAATATTTGTCACTCACTCTAATTTTCTTCATCCACTATTAGGGAAATTTAAACCTTTAAAGGTACAACTCTTTGTTTAAACGTAACGAATATGAACTAAAAAACGGTAGAATTAAAATTAAATGAAGTATTTCACTTGTATAAATTATTAATTTTAATTAGTTTATTAATTTTAACCTTTCAGTACACGCACCGGACTCTTACTCCGGGTTCTGCACCCTCTATTGTTTAACAGAAAAGGCAACTTTTTTACCGACATAATTATGTCATCTTAGTGTCAAAAATTTCTTAGTGTACAACACAGTAAAATACGAATATGAATACGACAGCGAAGAAAAATACTGTTTCAAGGTGAAGACTGAAGCTTTTTAAAAAATTTTGCAGACGGTAAGATGTTTTTTTTCCGTTCAAAATGGCTTCTTATCTGATTAGAAGAAACGAAGAAGATAATGAAAGCTGTAGAACATAAATGCCCCGAAAAATGTGCAGCGTATTCAACGCGGGCATTTATTTGCCTATCGCAAATTTTATGATAATAACAATTTTTTTTAAATTATTGTCTTAAAAAGAATACAAATTAAAGTCCCTAGATTTGTAAAGTACCGCGGCTTCCAGAAGACTGTTACTGCTTCTAGAGGATTTAAAATACTTCCAGACGACTTACAATGCTTTCAGATAACTTGATATAGCATCTAGAAAACTTAAAATGTTTCCAGAAGACTTGATGTTGTTACCTCTAGATGATTTGATACTGTTTTAAGAAAGACGACTTACAATGCTTTCAGATAACTTGATATAGCATCTAGAAAACTTAAAATGTTTCCAGAAGACTTGATGTTGTTACCTCTAGATGATTTGATACTGTTTTAAGAAAGACGACTTACAATGCTTTCAGATAACTTGATATAGCATCTAGAAAACTTAAAATGTTTCCAGAAGACTTGATGTTGTTACCTCTAGATGATTTGATACTGTTTTAAGAAAGACGACTTACAATGCTTTCAGATAACTTGATATAGCATCTAGAAAACTTAAAATGTTTCCAGAAGACTTGATGTTGTTACCTCTAGATGATTTGATACTGTTTTAAGAAAACTTTATATTGCTTTCAGAAGACTTGAATTTCTAGACTGATATTTCTAGAAGACTTAAAATGATGAATTTACAGATGTCTTACAATGCATCCAGACGACTTACAATGCTTACAAATGACTTACAACGCTTTTGGAAGCCTTGATATTGCATCTAGAGGACTTGAAGTGTGTCCAGACGACCTACAATGCTTCCAAAGTACTTTATGTCGCTGTTAGAAGACTGAAGATGCTTCCAGAAAACTTGATATTGTATCTAAGAAACTTGATATGGTTTCCAGAATACTTGGAATGTTTCCAGAAGACTGATACTGCTTCTAGAAGACTTAAAATATTTCCAGATGACTTACAATACTTCCAGACGACTTACAATGTTTCCAGAAGACCTTATACTTACTTTTAGAAGACTTGAAGTACTTCAAAATTACTTGAAGTGCTTCCAAAAGACTGGATACTATTTCCAGAAGACTTGATACTGCTTCTAGATGTTTTAAAATGCCTCCTAAAGCTTTGATACTGCCCCTATAAGACTTTATACTGCTTCTAGACGATTTCAAATGCTTTCAGAAGACTTGAGAAGTTTCCAAAAGACTTGATACTGCTTCTAGAAGATTTTAATAATTAAGATATGATACTGCTTCTAGATATTTTAAAATGCTTCCAAAAGATTAGATATAGCCTCTGTAAGACTTTATACTATTTCTGGAAGATTTGAAATGCTTTCAGAAGACTCGAGAAGATTCCAGAAGACTTGATACTGCTTCTAGATGTTTTAAAGTACTTCCTAAAGGCTTGATACTGTCCCTGTAAGACTTTATACTGCTTCCAGAAGATTTCAAATGCTTTCAGAAGACTTGAGAAGTTTCCAAAAGACTTGATACTGCTTCTAGAAGATTTTAATAATTAAGACATGATACTGCTTCTAGATATTTTAAAATGCTTCCAAAAGATTAGATATAGCCCCTGTAAGACTTTATACTGTTTCTGGAAGATTTGAAATGCTTTCAGAAGACTCGAGAGGATTCCAGAAGACTTGATACTGCTTCTAGATGTTTTGAAATACTTCCTAAAGGCTTGATACTGTCCCTGTAAGACTTTATACTGCTTTCAGAAGATTTCAAATGCTTTCAGAAGACTTGTGAAGTTTCCAAAAGACTTGATACTGCTTCTAGAAGATTTTAATAATTAAGATATGATACTGCTTCTAGATATTTTAAAATGCTTCCAAAAGATTAGATATAGCCTCTGTAAGACTTTATACTATTTCTGGAAGATTTGAAATGCTTTCAGAAGACTCGAGAAGATTCCAGAAGACTTGATACTGCTTCTAGATGTTTTAAAATACTTCCTAAAGGCTTGATACTGTCCCTGTAAGACTTTATACTGCTTCCAGAAGATTTCAAATGCTTTCAGAAGACTTGAGAAGTTTCCAAAAGACTTGATACTGCTTCTAGAAGATTTTAATAATTAAGACATGATACTGCTTCTAGATATTTTAAAATGCTTCCAAAAGATTAGATATAGCCCCTGTAAGACTTTATACTGTTTCTGGAAGATTTGAAATGCTTTCAGAAGACTCGAGAAGATTCCAGAAGACTTGATACTACTTCTAGAAGATTTAGAATGGTTACAAAAGTCTCGATATTGGCTCAGGTAGGCTTAATATTGCTTCTAGAAGATCTAAATTGCTTCCAAAACATTTGGAATGCTAACAAAAGATTTGATATTGCTGTCAGAATACTTAACATTGCGTCTATAAGGCTTGAAATGCTTCCAGAAAATTAATTTATTTGGTGCCAATCGTATTTTCATTGCAAATCTTTCTTAATGCTCCCAAACTTCTAAACGATAAATCTTCTTTCATGAAATCCCGGCATAAACCCGGAATATACTGGGACTGGACTGAAACTGAAATGTACAAGTATCTTAAAATTGAGATACCATTCCTAAGATGACTAATTGTTTAATTGTTAAGATTTCAAGGCATTAAAGATGGTATTTGCACCTCTTAGCGGTCATCTCAGAATCCTGAAAATAATTTCCTGTATTTTCTCTTAGCCACTTTAGTCATAAAGTTTTTTTCCTGCAAGTCTGCTGTCAAATAATTTCCAGTATTTTCTCTTAGCCATGATTTTATGATTAATAAAATCTTTTCCTGCAAGTTTAACTATCGACTTACAGAGTCGTTTAGCAATTTGCAACCGCTGGTTCGGCGGACCGCAACCATTCAAGTTAACATTTTTTGTTAATATATCCGTTCTTGTCTACGAAAAAAGGACTTACTTTCGAAAATAAGTTTTGGTGGAAACAGCTAATAAAGGTAAATAGGTCATTTCGTCTGTTTCTAGTTAATTAATCCCTTTTTTCTGTATTTGCCGATGTTGAAGGACGTCAAAGTATTATTTCAGATCAGAATGTTGTCGTTGTTAATGGCGTTAGTTGCTAGTTTCAGATTTCTAAATATATAATACTGTAGAAGTGTGTTTGTAAATATAATTATATTGGACATTTTATTACTGATTGCGCAAGTGAGGAATAATCTTGGGATTAAATGAGAACACAAGCTGAGTAACTCATCTCCACAAAGCTCGAAATCAAGTAGAGGATTATCAAAATTTATGTGGAAATACAGATAGCTCAAACGGTTCGTCGTTTTAACTACACTGAGGTCACTCTGGAAGTGCTGCCAATGAAACGGCAGATGAGCTAGTGCTAAAGCGTTTTTAGGACCAGAACCAGCAATTTGTGTAAGATTTACGATGCCCAAATAGAGGATTCGAAGAATTCTGCAGCTAACTGATTTATCTTTAGATCGTCAGTGGTACATCTAACACAATCTTCGTAGCTTCATAAGCGCCGGTTTTTGAAAATAAGTATGGGTGCTGGATAGTGAAAAAACTGAATTGGGAAAAGATTCAAACGACGAATGACTGTTCTCAAAACAAAAGTGACATGAAAAACGTCCATGTATCAACAGTGCTTACACCTTCACAAGCAATATTTGGTCTATAATTGAAATTTTTTGAACTTTTGAAATGAACGTTTTGTATCCTAGCAGTATTTGGTATTTTGGAAGCAAAATCAAATTGTATTAACAATTTCGTGCCTTTTGCAATAAAAATGTCTTCTTTAAGAGTTTGCATTTTCAAACATTTTTTTGCCAGTAGTTTTACAAACGGTATCAAGTCTTTTGGAATCATTTAAAATCTTCTAGAAATAGTATCAAGTCTTTCAGCTGCAGTATAAAATCTTGTGGAAGCAGTTCAAGCCTTCTGAAAGCTATGTTAAGGCTTCTAGAAGCATTATCAAGTCTTCCAGAGGTAGTATCAACATTTTTGAAATCAGTTCAAGGCTCCTGGTAGCTTATCAAGTTTGTTTTAAGCAGTATCAGCCACCGAAGAAACGAAAGGTGAAATTTAATAATGGTCTCGAATCGGGGGCGGAGCAAAACGTTTTTCTCACACATAAACTCCCTATTCGTACACCTGATCACTGACATGCTGTCAAATCACCATTTTGGCTCGAATCGTTTGAATACATAGATATCGTGAACCGCGCTACTTCAGTAATCTAGGGAGTTTAATACAAATTACACATCAGCGCCATCTCTTATTTGGCAAAGAAACCCGGACTCTCAGTCCGGTGCGAGCACTCACGCGTGTACTGGAGGGTTAAGCGTAATGATGACAATTAACAATTTGACACAATTGGTTGTTTATCAATCAATTAAGAGCATGACAATGTCAAAAAGTGTCACAATTTGACACAACTGGTTGTTTATCAATCAATTAAGAGGTTGACAATGTCAAAAAGTGTCGTGTCCGACATATCGACATGACATTAGCCAGGAAACTAACTTGTATGTCTTTTCACACTCGCCTACGGCTCGTGTGAAAATCTGACATACGCGTTAGTGAAAAATCTTAGTTTCCTCACTTGTACTGTAATATACTATTATTGTGTTTATATAACGTTGATACTAAATATTAATAAATTTTATTGAACAACCGTATTTAACATTTCATTTAATAAAAAAAAATTAATTGGCATAATTCTATGCTAATATATCAGCGTTACGGGCGACTAACATTTTAACTAAATATTTAAGGCGAAAAAATTGTTAAGTGTTGCCTATCCATATTTGTCTTATCTATGATAAAACTTTAGAAATTTTAACGAGATTTTTCTCGAAAAATTTCTTATACATAACCAATATTGGTATTGAACTTAGGCGCCGGTTTTTGAAAATATGTATTGGTGTTGATTTCTGAAAAAGCTTAATAGGGTAAAGACTCAAAGGACGAATGACGGTTCATAAAAAGGGATGAACGTCCATGTATCTGGTGTCTGCGGTTGGCTTGCAATGGAATTGTGTTCTCTCAGCAGAGTTTGCAGGTTTATAAGTTGTATCCAGTCTTGAATTGGCAGTTTTTAAGTTTCTAAGATGAAGAATTTGTATCATTCCAGCAGTATATGGGTAGAGATGTGCGCGTGACTTTATATGCCCTATCACGCCCACTCACGATTTAGGGTCGCGTGTCACGCACGCCACTCACGTTAATATCATTCATGAATCACGTGAGTCACTCGTCAGTCACGCCAAATCACGTGATTCACGCTCGATCAGGTGATCAAATGTATCATGAATCATGTATCATGATTCATGTTTGATTACTTGTTAATTTGATTACTAATTAATCGTGCTTGACAGAAAATTGTTCAATATTGTATTAAATAAATTAAATTGTTGTATACTTATATTGAAGTAAAGCTAGAATTAACACTAGTTAGTAACACTAGTTTAGCCGTGCGTCTTTAAACACACGGCTAAACCGCAATCTTTCTAGTACTAGGTCTAAGTGTTAGTTTTAATTTTAATTGCTATTCAGTGCTTGATTGTGATAAATACTTCTGAAATTAAAAATATAATTAATACCAGACCTATAACCTATCTGTAGTATTGACACTAGACCTAGAAAAATTATTATTTAGCCGTACATCCCTTTAGACGGCTATACCCTTATGTTTCTAGTTCTAAGTCTAGTGTTAGTTCTGAACTTAGGTTGGGTTGGGTTGAATTGTGTTCCATCTTAAGAGAGGTACGACTAAACCCTAAATGTTTTTTAAATGTTCTAGGGCTAGTATTCACTCTAGCGTTAGTGTTGGCTCCATTTTAAGTTATTTTTTAGTTTTAAATTGTTATATACTTGCATCAAAGTAAAACTAGAACTAACACTACACCTAGTACTAGAAAGCTTCGGTTTAGCAGTCTTCAGTTTAGTAGTCTTCAGACGCAGGTTGCTATAAATTTTTGAAATTGATTAAGTACCTACTGTTTAGGTATTTACCCTAAACCGGGTTACGCCGGGTTCCGCCGAAGCCAAACATGCTCACCATCACGCACGTTCATGTGAGTCGTAAAACAATTGGTGCCCGCACACGGTGGATCACGCTCCGATCAACCGTGTGTTCCATCGCGATCCGACGGGAGATCATGTAATTTGCACATCTCTAATATGTGGGGCTGCGTGTAAAACCGGCTATATTTTGACGAAAATTACTGTAATCGCATAGATTTCATGGCTCTATCATTTGCTTCAATTTATTATAAAATACCATTATAGGAAAAAGTGAGTATATCACACTCTAATAACTTGTTAAAGGTATGTGTAGTCACCTTAAAAGCAAGTTGTCAACAGTGTTTCCCATTTTCTGACAGTTGTTTAAAAACGGATATATCTGTTTTTTTAGCACGGGCTCGTTATTTGGCGTTTTGTAAGCAAGATTAAATTTTATTAACCGTTTCTAACAGGGCCTTTTGCAATACAACTGTCTTTTGCCAACAGTATTTAGTTTTGAATTAACAGTTTGTGGATTGCTCATGTTAATATTTTGCATTTTGTGCAATGGTGTTTAATATTTTCGAAACAAACTGAAATGATTTATTAACAGTATCTTATTACGATAAAAACATTTTCTGCCAGCAATTTTATAAGTAACAAGTGTTTTGGAAGCAATATCAAGTCTTCTAGAAGCAGTATCAAGAGGAAAATGTTATATAATACAGAGTACCAATGCATCCGGCACCTATGGTATTCGCTATACTACTATAGTCAAAAAAATCCTTTCTCATATTCCGTAATAAAAATGAGAGGTTACCAGTTTGTAAATCATCAGTGACACCATAACTCGATTAAAAGTGGTGGAAAAGACTTGAAACTTACTGCAAACAGTAAATCTAAACCTTTAGACCCCTTTTAGCAAATTTTCCATAAGCCGTTTATGAGTTTATCGCCTGTATTCGTTACTTTACGGACATACTGTATATTAAAATCATAAACTCCTGCAAATGATTATTGATTATTTGATTCGCATTGAAAGGCATTTAGTGTACCACACTCCCCTACGGCTCGTGTGTAAATTTGACATACGCGTGAGTGAAAAACTTAAGTTTCCTCACTTGTACTGTAATATACTATTGTTCAACCTACCTTGTAAACAACTTGTATGTCTTTCTACACTCGCCTTCGGCTCGTGTGAAATCTGGCATACACATTAATGAAAAATTTTAGTCTCCTCACTTGTACTATAATATACTATTATCTACTCTCGTTTATAAAATCGCTGTGTTGACGACATTTTCAGTTCATAAAGTACGTCATTAAGAAAAACAGTGCGTAAAGTAACGAAAGAGTGCGTGAAGTAGCAATGTATTTTAAATGGGATTTACTTTAACACACGGTTTTTACAGCACCGTTTAATGCGTTTCCTTTGTAACGAGATACAAACACTTGTCAAATCATTTCTTGATAGTTCAATAATTGTGAATATTTATTAATATTAATTTTTAATTCGTAGATAAAATATTATATGAAACATTGCGTGAAGTGCTTTTTGTGCTTTTGTGCTAACTTGATGCACTGTTTCATAAATAACTATTATGCACTCATTTGCGTATGGAAATGTTCAATATTGCCAAATTAAACTGGAAATTGAATTTTGAGTCTGGATAGGTTCATCATTCATAACAAGAGTGGAAAAATGAATTAAGGAATTTAAAATCTACAATTTAAGAAATATTTTCATCGAATATCACAAAATATTATGTATAACTTATTAGGAAACCTCGGCTTGGCTCTGTAAAAACATAGTGCATAGTAAAATAATGTTTTGTGGTCCCTTTTTAATTAATAGTAGTTATCTCTCTTAAGAAACATGATCTCTTTCAAAAACAAACCAATATTTTTAGTTTTTCAAATCTTCGTCAGAGCCTGTTATAAATAAATATATTCAAAAGGATCAAAACGGATTTTTCTCAACATATATGAAGAAATTGTGTAATCAATTATAACAGAAATCGTAATCGGTTAACCCTAAACCACCTACAATTTGAAATCCTTATCGGCTGATCTCCTTCACTGGGACATATCCTTTGATGTTTAGCCTATTATATCGTGACCCTTAAGGGTTCGAAACAGGATCTCCGCCTGAAGACTAGAGTTTCAATGTTACAACGAAGCCCGTTTTACCTGTTCTCCAACGGAATAACCTTGTTAGACTCTCATTCCGCTTGTCCCCAATTTTACATAATCGATACAATATATCTTTCCACAGAACACTTTGAAAAAGAATATCCATGTGGATAGAAAAATGTAGAGACATTACCGCTTAACAGATCGAATAGAATTTCCTTAGGAAGTAAAGGAAATTATTGTACATCATTGAAAATCTAGACATATGAAAAATTAAAGTTAGCTATAAAAGTCTGACTACACACGTAAACTGTGTAAACAAAAATTATGACTCTTCGTACCTATACGTTATTTTTTATGGAACATGGAGAAAAATAACAAAATGAAAGAACGTTGAGCAATACTAAATCAATGAATTCCCGATAGAAGGAAGCGCAGCTGGCGGAAGAACTTCTTGATACTTTCCGCGATGTTTACTTAACGTTTCCTCTTATTTATTGGTCTCTAGTGATCTTTTGGTCCCCAAAGTAATACAAACGTGAATAATTTATTTTCTTAAGGTTTAATTCTTAGTCAATTCTGAACATGTAAATTCGTTTTCGTTCACAAACATTTATAGCAGTTTTGAAATTAAGGTTAGAATTATTATAAGTGTCGAACTGTTCAAAACTGTACTAAAAGCAAAGATAACGAAATTTGGGTCGATTGAGAAATTTGTGTTGGGTTAGATCAATTGCATTCAAAGTTTCTAGATACTATCTCCAAATATATACGGCAACTTGTATACATTTTTAAATGATTTTAAAACATTTCTATATTTCTTTATTCACAGATAATTGTAAGTTTTGAACTTATTTATTGCGATTACATTTCCAGAAATTTATTTTTTACGAAGTTACATAAATTAATAATCAAATTAATAAAGCAATCAAAAACATTCTTAATTGCTTTTTTATTAATTATAGGTATAAAATTAAATATTTTGATGTAATCATTTTGAAATTTAAAGTGGTATTTACATCTACATTTTATATTTTGAATTTTTCTTAGCTTCATAAATTTAAATCTTAGTTTTTAGAATATTTTTCAACTACGCTGGAACTCTGTTATTTACATTCTGATTTTTACCAAATGTAACGGTTTTCCGAATTCTATGTTTCATGCTATAAATATATTTTTCCAACGCCATCTGCAATTTAAAGTATATATGAACTATAGTATTTCAAATTGCTAGGTATATTTTTCTTCGCGTCATTGAATAGAGATTTGTTTTCTCAATCCATTGATATACATCAAAATAATACATAGTAATACATCAATATTAATTGCAATATTAGTACCCTCGCCCCCATGGAGAGGGAGCGAGGGTGCGGCAAAATAGCTTACGGCATAGTTTATGCCGAAGATATTTATTGCTTTATTGCATTGGTCAAGAGGGAAATACTTAGGTCCTGATAAGGAAACTCTGGAGACCGGCTGACCTTCAATTTCAATAGGCTTATCATGGTATGGGAGCACTGCCTCGACGGACCACCTTTTCTACTCTACTCGTAGGACATGACGCTGCAATAAAGATGGGAGGAAATAGTTCTCGATCACAAACAGTACCTGTGACAGCTGGTTCCTCCACTCCCATATGAACAAGCTCTAACGAATTACAGTAAAAATATATTTAAGGCAAAAAGAAAATTTGAAGGAGGTTTGCTAGAAATCCTACACAGCCAGTGGGGTTACTTAAGCGGCCTAACGGCAGATTTACAAACTTCAGCAAAGCCATGTTAGAGCTTCTCATGCAGTCACATCCCAGGAAGCTTGATGATGAGGGTCAATAATGTCACAGCGTCTCTTCCTGCATGGCAAAAGGCCCGAAAAATACTAATTAGAGTGTAGCTAATGAAGTCACTCACACATCTGTCGGCCTTCCACTCAAACTTTTAAGCTGTATAAATCGTCTGAAAAAGACAATATCTTCCCTGCTCTGTTACAGCAAGGATAGTTATTATTGTTGTCCATTTAGGTAAAAATTTTCAGAGCGACTGATCGTCTGCAACCTGCGTCGAAGCTGTTAGTGCGGAAATAAATAATGTATAAGGAGGAGAATCTCTCGAGAAACCCGCTAGGGACAATCGTTGCACCTTTCACTATGAAAAGGGAGTTGGATGGATTAATACGCCCTACCATCCAAGGTAAAGAAATTACTTACTCATAGAAAGTTAAACATCTAGCAGAAACCCTAGATAAAACCCCCTTTTAGAATGGACATTTGCAAAGAGTTTTATACAAAACGAGACTATCTTTGTGGACTTGTCGTAGTCTTTGCGGAAGAAAATTGGGGTATTACCTTTGAAAGATTGTACTCACTCTTTGTGACTGTGGTTAGACCTACGATCCATATGGTGCGGCAGCCTGGTATAGGAAATTTCGACAGGTTTCAGTTATCAGTAACTTCAATAACTTCAAGAATTAAAATAAATAATTATTCAGGAAACGATCTATTATAAAATGAACTACTTTATTTTATACTGATATTTCGACTGTTTATTTCAGTCTTCTTCAGAGTACACTGAAATGAAGTAAATAATAGTGAAATGCAATAATCAAAACAGATTAGAATACGTACAAAGTTGTATTCCTTATTTAATAATATCATTAAAATCATTGAAAAAATGAAAACAGAAGGAAAGAAATTTTTTTACCTAATACACGTAGAGACAGGGATAATTATGAAAAGAAATGAAAGCAGCGCTGGGATACGAACCCAGGTCTCCAGTTTGCCGGACTGTTGCACTAACCTCTATGCTACGCTACAAGGTGTTGGAGGGTTATTAAACAAGTATTCCATTCAAACCTGTACATTTCTGGACCGATTTAATGTCATTTACATGCACAATTAAAGGACCAACGTCACAAGGTTTTAAATTCCGGAAAAGGCCGGTATCGCCGAATTAATAAACATTAATTGGAAATTTTTTATACGTGTAACACATAAATGAAGACAGAAGGAAAGAAATGTTTTTACCTAATTCAAATTTTTACCCAATTCATTTCCAATTAATGTTTAAATTATTATTTATTAACTTTAAATTTATGTTGAAAGTTATTTTTGGAATTTAATTTAAACTTTAATTTAACTTTAGTTCAATTATTTACAAGTTATGATTTCGGAAAGAAAATTAGTTGCCAGATACAGTTGATACCCAATTGAGACCGAAGTTTCTTCCTTTTATTACTTCTTTTATTACTAAGTTCATGACAACTTTTTCAGGTGCCTCTATTCGTAAAGGCTTGAAATTTTGGTTTCATGGGTCATTCATTCCGATCTATTAATTTAAAATATTTCCACTTCCGGTCTACTAGAAGTAGACCTCAACTTCGTTATTATAAATGGAATGCTATAGTTTTTGTTACACCTTTCAATTATACGTAAAAAAATAGTTATTTATTTTAGAGTTATTTTGATTTTAAGTGTTTTTTGGCAAATATCACCATGCTCTTTTTCGACGAAATGTTTCAAGCAATATACAGGGTCTTTCACCTCAGCTCACGTTTTCTGCAGCTCAGCTATTAATTAAGTTAGGAGTTTAATATTTTGCAGGCTTATACTGTATCTCAGACCGCATTTCAGGTAATTATTTTTGATTATACAGGCTGTCCCAAAAAGTGTATTATTATACACGCCATGATAATACATTTTTTTAAATTGCACGCTATATCTTTTCTCACATTTTTTGGTGTCTTATGCCTACAAACTTCTAAAATTTTATTGAAATCGTCTGAATGACAGCAGCATAAAAAATAAAAACGAAAAAAATCGTATTTGCATTGCTGGTTTTAAAAATTAATTAAAATTACAAACAGCATCTCATGAGTAAAATTTGATGACAAACTTATTAAGTAAGGTCTAGTGGTATCGTTAACCAAGTTCTGTTGGTTCAAATTTATACAGGCTGGCCTAAATCTATTGTCAAATCTTTTAAACTTCAAAACATCTTATTTTTTTTATTTTAAATTGTACCCCCACATACTTTTGTATCAATCGATGCAGAATAAAATTATTTATTAAAAAATTTACCCATAGTTGTAAGGGCAGAAATGTGGCTGCAACATGATGTAGCTCCAGTACGTTATTAGATTATTATTTATTTATGTTTTATTTTTTTAAAAAATAAATTACTTTTGATACCATCGATTTTTATCACTTAAAATTACCGTTGGAATAGATGAAATAACTCGTATTTGGCTAATAACGTTTTAAATGTCAAGAATTATGATGGGGTTGTTATTACAAAATATTTTTGTTTTTAAATTCTGTATCGATCAATATAAAAATATGTAAGGGGTCCAATTTAAAATAAGAAAGATAATTTGCTTTAAATTTTGAAAATTTTGACACTAGCTTATGACTACCTGTATAAATTTGAACCAATAGAACTTGGTTAATGAAACCACTAGAGTTTCTAATTTTGCCAGCGATGCAAATATGATTTTTTTAGTTTTTATTTTTTTTGTGCTGCTGTCATTCAGCCGATTTCAATCAAATTTTAGAGGAGTATAGGCATCCATAAAGACACTCAAAAATGTGAGAAAACATATATTGCGCAATTAAAAGAAAAACATGTGTTACTATCGGTTTACGCTTTTTCGGGACAGCCTGTACAATCAAAATAATTTCGTGAAATGTGGTATGAGATACAGAACAACCCTGCAAAATATCAAACCCTTAATTAATAACTGAGCTATAAAGGACGTGAGCTGATCTGAAGGACCCTGTAGATCTTAAAAACACACGGTATTTGTTTTAAGTCGTTAAAACACGATTGAGCTACGATTTTGTGACAAGTAGTAATGTTGTTTTCAAGGAGGCAAACACAATAACTAGAAACCAAATTTATAATTAACTATTTATTTGTTAATTAGTTCAAGTAGTATTCTGAAGTATTCAAAAATAGAAATATTTACTCATAGATCAGTCTAAATAAAACGAATTAACCTAATTACTAACTATCTAAGGAATAAAAATTAAGGAACATATAAAAATGTATATTTGTTAAGAAGCTGCAAACATTGAATGTTGGCGAGTATATGAAGTAAGGTTTCTTTTATCTAAATAATTCCTACCTCAAATTCTAAGAAGTAATTATTGGGTGAAATTGGCGTAATTTATTTAATCGGATTCCAGAAAACTATGTGCTATTATCAATACCTCATATTTAGTTTTCATTTATAAAATAGAAAAATCTCTCAATTTATACTTATTATTAGTGCTAACTACAACCCAAACTATGACTAAGTAAGATTTTTCTATTTCAATGACTAAAAAATGCATATTTTATTATTGTCACAATTTGACATAGATTTCGG
Source organism: Onthophagus sagittarius (assembly GCA_036711965.1). Taxonomy (NCBI): domain Eukaryota; kingdom Metazoa; phylum Arthropoda; class Insecta; order Coleoptera; family Scarabaeidae; genus Onthophagus; species Onthophagus sagittarius. The sequence goes on along the minus strand of JASERS010000003.1, from coordinate 49,880,745 downwards.
AAAGAAGGTCGATGTTTTTGTACTAAGATTGACGTATAAAAGATTTGAGAACGAGAAAAGTTCATCTCATATTTTAACCTTTTGTAACGTTTTCTATTGTATGCTACTGCGTTTCGGTTTTGGAACAATAGACGAGCAATGCATAAATTTTTAATTAAAGAACTTTTTAGTGTAGCTTTATAATAGTACTGTTGAAAGCAGAGATCGCCTCTTTATTTTTAAAAACTTTTCTTACCACTTTTATATATTTATAAAAATATTTTAACTAAAGAATTGCCAATATCATTAACATAAGTACATAATTTTAACATTAATAAGAAATTTAATTTAAATATGAATTTTAATTGTAATAATAATATAAATTTAAAATTAATTGAGAAATTGTATAGTTTTTTAAGTAACTGTATTCATTTATGTTTAACGAATGTAGATAGTTTTAGATGTAAAACTCCCTGCTGTTAAACAATGGGCAATGTTTGAGATTATACATATATGTACAGTGTGCGGCGAAATTATGGAATAAATTGAACAAAACATTCATAAGCATTATTATGTAGAAACGGCGAAAGAAATCTATTTAGGTTTTCCAAAGCACACATTTTGAGCCCACATTCACTTCCCGATAGTCACTTGTTTTGTGTTTGCGTTTTGTATTCACAGTGTTCATAAAAGTTTATTGAATTTATTTCATAAGTTTGTCACGCACTGTATAGGAAAAATACAGAAGAAGAATAAGTATATTTTGTTTTACTCTTCCCTAAAGTCATTTATTATTAAGTTATGACGTCATTAGCAGTATTACTTATTTATTTTTTTATGTATTTAACAATAAAATTTAATTTAGTAGGAAATAACTAAAAAATGACTACTGAGAAGTTTATTCGAGCTGAAAATATATGTTTTGAAAAATCAAAACATGCTTGTTTCGTTGTTTTCGCAAAATAATAAGCTTTTTCATAAATGTTGGATTACCATAAAAAATAAAATTAGAACTTGCTTTCAGATGACAAATTAAAATGTACAAGGAGTGAGATAAGTGAACATTTAACTTTTTCTGTATGTGTGGAAATTGTGTGCCTTAGTTAAGCCTTAACCGTTAACGAAAAAGCAATATTCTCACTCACGTCCCCTTCCTGCTAGAGTCCATGGTAAAAAAGTAAGAAGGGAGTTCGTTATAGTCGCTCACAGGTTTAACCCGTGCTTGAAACCCACACGGTACATGAGCTCGGATCGGAGTTTATTAGATACGGGTACGTGAGTGGAAAATTAAACGTGCATGAGAAAGGACAAGAAAACGTTTAAATATATATATATATATATATATATATTTTGCGTTTTATTGTGTAAAATATATAAGTGTAAAAGAAAAGATCTGAAAAACAAATTGTGCTAACTTTAAATAAAAATAACATTTGTCGGAGTTAATCCTGGGAATATAAATGGATAGAATTTAATTTTGCTTACCTCGCACGAGGCCAGAGCGCATAGTCCAGCCACCACCATCCAAATCCATCTCACCCGCACTCTGGCCATACTCTCACGGTGACCTTATCGTTTGACGGCTAAGCCATCGCCATTTGGGCTTCCTACAGATCTGAAAAGATTGAAATGTGTTATTCTTTATATAATTTGTAATTTCTATTGCTACAAAAAGGAAGATTCGTACAGGTATCTCAGCGAGATCGTTCATATATTTTTACATATGTCGATTTGTTTCTAAAAAAATCGTATAACACATTTTGTTCAAACAGTCAGAGCATACTTCGGATATTAATTTAAAATTTAGAAGATGTTTAAGCAGCAAGTTGGAATATATTTTGGGCCAAATGGCTGTTTGGATCGTTTGGTAACTTTACTATGATATATTAACTTTTAGAAATTTGGACGTACCAACTTTATTTTTTTAAATGGTATATCTACTGGTACTACTGGTATACTACTGGTATACCACTATTAACATTTTTTTGAAAAATGTTAATTGTCGTGTTTTTTTCAACTATACTTTGATCGTTTCTTAGTTGATAATAAAGCATTATTTTAGTTCCAAAGTTGTAGTCTCATTCTTAACGGGTGGTACATAACTGTACATACTTACATAAATGTATGTGAATGTATGTAAGTGTATATGTTTAATTATAAAAAACATTATTGATTATTAAAAAATACCCAAGTATTCTTCGAAAAAGTTACCAAGAATCTTATCACACAACGAGGAGATCTCAGTATGTAAATATGAGATAAATACAGATTAGCTTACCTAAACATTGAAACGAGAGGAGAAGACCAAGAACATCGAGAAACCCACAAGAAACGGATTTCAAGAGACAGAATCAAGAACGACTAAAGCAGACAGATCGAGAAACTGAAAACCTTAGACAGTGAAACAACGCTGCTTAAATCAAGAAGATATGTTTTATCTGGCAATCTTTTGAGCACATGGTTTTGTTTTAAGTAAACCTAACATAAATTAAAAGTCGCTTCCAAAGTTACAACATTCTGCGTTCACTTGTTTATTATATTTTCTGTTTTATAAACAACTTTAAAATTTTAAAAATTCTGTAATTAAATAATAGTTATTTATGTACCAAGTCAACAAAGTGAATTTTTATCGGACGAGCCTGAGCTCACGAGTCGAGCGAGCGAGGCGAGTAAACGGCGAGTCCAGAAGTTCCCACACTAGAGATCGATATCTTCATGACCGCTCAATGAAAAAAAATACGGTAATAAAACTGTCGGTTCTTTGTTTTTCTTTTATTGCGTGAAACAAGTACTCGATTTTTGTGAGTGATTTTTTGGGTGTCTGCAACTTTGTCCACTATGCGATTTTTTTCTCAAAAAATATTTAATAAAAAAAATAAATTAGGACTGGTGCTAACGCGATGGGACATATTTATGAAACATAAGGCGCGAAGTATGAACATGTTACATAAGGCGTAGGAGATTAGTTACTAATTGATAAAATATTTTTAAGATCCGCTTATATTGTAGCTATAAAGACGTGAACGCCATGAATGAGTTACATAAACAGCACATGTGAGAATGGAATACAGTGAAACAAACTGTTATACAGTTAATGAACGCACAGGGTGGGCAAATTTTGGTGTTATTATAGGGTATCTCTTAAACTATAAGAGATACGAAAAAATAGGTGCCATGTCTCGGTCTCTTTTTCGAGAAATACTCAATCACGCAAAGACAAAACCTCTATCTTTTGTTTTTAAGTTATAGCCAAAATGTCATATTTTCGCCATTTCAAAAAATGCTCCTATTTCGTTTATTTTTGAAATTGAAGAAACGCGGTTAATACATTCTTAAGACACTTTTTTGAGTAGAATATACTGCCGTTGAGAAATTTTAAATAAAGCTGATAATTTTTGAGATATAACAGAAAGTTGTGTTTTTTTTTAAATACAACCAATAGTTGATTATGGTGTTACTAAAAAGAGCACGTTTTTAGCTTTGCAATAATGTATCGCAAGTATGGTGTTATTGCGGAAAATAAGCGTCATTTAGGACGTTATTTAGGACGTGGTCAAGGTTGAATTTAGAAGCCGGAGGACAGCAGCCGGCAATGAGGAACAGAGGAAAAATTTTGCGACTACAAGATCTTAAATACAACACATTTAAGATCTCTTACAGATAACTAAATAAGGCCCACTGTATTCACCTTTGCTTAAATTTAACTATTGGATATTTACCATGGTTACTGGTTAAATAGCCAATCATGGCAGGTAAAATTACTGTAACCACGGAAAATACACAATAGTTAAATTTAACCAGAGGTGAATATACTGGGCCTTAGACTACCAGAATTATTTGTAAAACTATCCATATTTCATAACATTCTCAATTTTTCGAAATTGAAGTTTCAAAAATCGTTGAATATTGACTTTTAATGATCTTTTTTAGGAATGGATGAAGAGTTGGAGGGCTCTGCCCGGTACGTACCAAACAATGAAACATGCAAAAAGCTAAAGACATTCTTTTATTGTTGTCTTCCTTGATTACTGATGGATGAACGGAAATTGACGGATGAACGGAACTAAGACGGAAAGGGGAGAGACGCAGTTGAAAAGGACGACCAGGCAACGAGAAGGGGAGGGAAAGTCAATCTAGTTCCCCCAACTCGGTACTTATAAAACAATATAACCAAATAATAAAATATTTTATAATAAAATATTTTCACCATGTCATGTTATGTGTGTTTAATCTCAAATAGACGTTCAACTTAACTAAAATTAGAACTAACACTAGCACTAACACCAGAACTATCACTACAACTAACACTATATCTAAAATTAGAAACTTTCGGGCTTTGCCGTACGTTTTTTGAAAAAATTTCTGACGTTTCGGATGCCATGTTGCAACCTTCTTCAGAAACTGATTCCATTCAAGAAGGTTGCAACATGGCATCCGAAACCATCCGAAATTTAACCAGAGGTGAATATACTGGGCCTTAGACTACCAGAATTATTTGTAAAACTATCCATATTTCATAACATTCTCAATTTTTCGAAATTGAAGTTTCAAAAATCGTTGAATATTGACTTTTAATGATCTTTTTTAGGAAGATTTTTGATATATTTATCAATATTTAATGAATCATTTAGAAACACCGACTTGTTCTTATAACATTAATGTTTGAATGTTAAAAGTGTTTTAGGGTTTTATTAAGTCTGAAATTTTCAAATACATTTCAAGATGTAGAACTCAACTTATTATTCAGTCTGTTTGGTGTCTTTATCAGTTGTAAACAAAACCGGCTTATTAACGAAGAATTAAATTTTCTGAAAAAAAATCTGAATATTCAGATTTCATCAAAAAATCGTTGAAATAAGTTGTTACAAAGCTTACATTTGCAATAAAGGATTTTAATAACGAAATGTTATAAAATCGCTGATTTTATTTAGAAATTCTAGAACATATTCGAGAATGTTTTCGACCATTTTGTTAAAAGTATTTATATCATAACTTCCTAACCTTCAGAACTTTCTTATCTTAGATTATTTCATTTTACCATTGTTATAAAACGTTTTTGATTTTATGAATGTAACTTAAAAAAAGAAAGTGTACTTATTTTGCTCATCTAAATGTATCTCTCCTCTTGATTGAAGGAAGTGATCACTTATATAAAAATATTATAGTTTCATTTAAGATTAAAAAATTCTAATAAATTTGAAGTTTAACTGAAAACTTTACATTTTAGCTTGTTATATCAGCAATTTAATATTTATATAATACTTAAAATTATTTATGGCTTCATAAACCACTGTTTTTTTAACAAATCAAATACATTCAAGATTTTCAGGTAATCGGAATCCTCTGGGGTTAGGTTGGTTGGGCTTGGTGGAAACGGTACAGGAACGCCGACGTCCAATTAGCCACCCCACAAACGTTAATTAACATTCAAAACTTCCGCCATAAAACAGACGGGGTACTTTAATAGCGATCATCTCTCTAGAGAGTAAATGGGCTTCCCGAATACTTACAGGTGAGAGTTGGAGTTACAACCCAGTTCGTATTAAATTGTCGAGCAATCACCCGTTTTAAAAATTAAAGCAACTCCGAGAACTATTTCCACATCACTGCTTCGCAATAAAGATCGATATAAGCACTAAACTGATATTGTTTATTGAAAAAGTCAACTTTTCGGGATGACGCATGAAAACAGATTTTTAATTTTCAATTTATTTTAAGATTTTAATAAGATATATTTAATACGAAGATGCGAATAAAACCGGAACTTATTAAAAAACAAGAATCAACAACCTTGGAGCACCGTATCAAGTACGACCGATATTATTTAGACGTGGACAAGGCACTGAATGGAGCGGCTGAAATGATACCGTAATGGGGAACTTCCTGGCCGGGAATATCATTCAATATATCTCTGTGTGTGTTTGGTCGACGAGTTATTATCGGAGTGTATGATTTAAATATTATCAGGTCATAACCTAGGTAATTGTAAAAAACTTCCCAACGAAAGTTTCACGTTATTAATTTTTTTGCGTTATATAGGCGTTGAAACGTTGATCTTATTTTTCCAATAACGCTACAACAAACTGAGTTTGCTTATTTTCCATTATCCTCCATACGTTCGTTCTTGTTCCAAGAAAGCGATGTTGAACGGTAAAAGCATCGTAGCTTATAATTAAAAGCCAAACTTCAAACCATTTTCGAAGTTTTGCTTTCTTTTCTTGTGACAATAATTAACGAGGCAAAACTTTGATAATTAGATTTCAGTCTTTGAGTTGTTCTAACAAGGTAATGTTTTAAGCGGTGTTCATCCAGATGGAGGAAAGAAATTGCCGATTACTAGTTATTTCATGTGCAAGGATGTTTAACACCTTCAAAATATAAACGTGTTTTTTTAAGAATATCATCAATATAAATTACTTGTTCCCAAATTTTTTGTTTTTTAACGGTAAATAATAAAATCCGATATATAAAATTACGTTTGTGAATAAAAACTTTTATTACAAAAGGATCACCAAAAATAACAGGATTAAATGTTGTGAATATAGTATGTAATGTACAAAAATACGTTATCTGCACACGGTTTTAAACCAATTGATGAACAATGAACAATGATTGTATCATCAATCCATCGTACCAAAAATCTCAAATATCCAGTTTGTCGTATTTAACAATAAAATGATTTTAGCTCAAAAATGGATAGTTGATGATGTTAAAATACTTCAACCTGATCAACAAACAATTTTATTTAACAATAATTAATTTCGTTAATTTTCGTTAGCATTGCTTAAATATTCTCTTAATGTTATCGAAATAATTTGTCTAGAAGTAGCAACAAATTGTATCAATAATTGATAAACAGTAATTAGATATAACAATATGAACATTCAATGTAATTAACTCCTCACAATAAAATTTTTTTTGTCTGGGTCAAAAATGGGTCAAATCAATAGACACAATAATTTTAATACAATCATATTTATAATTGTATTTCACAGTTTTCTCGAATGAAGTTTTTTAACATTTGTTTCATTACTTTGATTCTTCGCTAGTATTTAATGTTTGGTAGTTTTGTGCACACGATCATTTTCTCATATTTTTTCACTTAACTGGGCGCACGGGGTCAAGAACGACCCCAATGCGTATAAAACTGTGTATAACTTCGTGGAATATATATAAGCTGAAATCTTATACCACATATAATCCTCAAAAAGGTCTAGTTGTACATGAATATTTTAGTTCATGTACAACTAGACCATTTTGTTAGTTGTACATGAACTAAAAGTTTAGTTAGTCATTGTTATATGTAAACAATTTTTCTATTTATAAGCGTTTTTATATGCCATTTTTATATGTTATTAAATGACTCCATGCGTTTACTGACGTCGGTTGATTTTTTCTGGATAATATTGGCTAGATGATCCCACATGTCCACTAATATGTTATCAATTTTATCAAGTGATATTATAGAATACCTTAAAACAGCTTTACTCGATAGGTTTTTTACTATATTTTCTACATGTATGAAGAAAAAATCTCGAGAAGGATTTAGTGCGCTTTCTTATCCAGACGACCCATTTGTATCGTGGCAGCGATGGCAAAATATGTGCATTAAGTGACTCAAGCGGAGTTGAATGAAAAAGCTAGAAAAATATGGGAGGACGACCACGTTATAGAACATATGGATGCTGCTACGGATACTTCAGGTGTTGCTACAGCGGCGGACGACAACTATGATTCTGATGCCGATGGCGATAATCACATCCAACTCATCGATTCCAAGAATCCACCGGATGAACATAATGATTCTTCTGAAAACAGCGAAGTTCAGAGTGGTGTCAAATATTTGTTAGGTAAATATCACTTCAAGTGGTATAAGTGACCTGTTCATAAGCAAATCAGAGCACGTGCTGTAAATAATGTGAAGAAGAAAAGCGGTCAACCTTAAAAGTGAGTCAATGCGATCACTACTACGGAGATTTAGTGGTGCTTCTTCAACGATCGTGTACTCCAAATTCTGGTGGATTGCATCAATATCTTTATCCAGAATTTCAACTAAAATTTAGAAGACAACGTGACTCGAGATCTACAACAGTCGAAGAAATGTAAGCCTTCCTAGGAATACTGTACATGGTAGGTGTTCTTAGATATTCTCGTCTGAATTAGTTGGTTCTATGGGCTACAGGTCATACCGGTATCATCGTCTTTCAAGATATATAGTTTATACAAGAAAAGATAGGATGCAAACTAATAAACACAGTACTTACGTGATATGTTCTCAGTGATAATCGAAAATTGTATCTTCAGTTATGAACCAACTTAAAATGTGACCATATATAAATAATTGCTGGGATTCCGTGGATGCTGCGGTTTCGGCCAGTACCTTCCCTTGAAACCTAACCGATAAGGCATCAAGGTCTTCGCGATGATAAAATGGAAATAGGACGAAAATGTGGTTAATAGGACTAAGAGAGTCAACAAAACACCTTGCCAATTAATCCCATCATAAGCAGCTCGAACAAAGTTCCAAAACGTCCTCGGACTGGCATTGGCTAGTCTCAGGTAGGAATACATTTTTTTAGCATTCCTACATTGGTGGTTGCAACGGTTACGCAAGATCAGGTATTGAAATTTCCCAGCGAAAGAATATTATTAATTTTTATAATATTATTATTTTTAATTAAAAGAGTGTCTTTCAAGGGTTTCTGCCAACTGATCAAAGTAGTTAGCAAGAGGAGGGCAGTAAAAAACGTTATGTAATAACTTCTTATAGGAACTATTCAGTTCCACAAGCATGAATTCAGCTCCCTGAACTAATCCATCGGAGGATTCAATAATCGTAGCACGCAGTATGTCCCAGATAAATAAAGTCACTCCTTCACCAAGCGAAAACAGACGATCGTTTCGCAAAAGATTGTAATTAGGTGAGAAAAATATCGCTGAGGTCAAAAATGTTAGATTCGAATGTGCACATTAATATGACACACGGAGATAGAGTTTGTTCATCATCAACAAATCAGCTATAGATATCCCTGCTTGAGTACTAATGTTGTTCACATCAACCTTTCATGAACGATCGAGAATAAAATCAGAAGTGGACAGAAGAGAAGCATCAACAGAAGAATTACAAGAGTAGAAAGAGTGAGAAGTAGAATCAGGTAAGCAAACAACGTCAGCATCCATTTTTACTTGAATTGACACATACAAAAAAATAAAACTTTAATATTTCACGTAATATTAAAAAAGATATTTTAAAAAATATCTAAATGAAAAATATTTAAATGTTTTGATTGAGAACTAAATACAATTTGAGACAAATCGCTTATAGTTTTTTCTTTTCCTTGTAAAAGTAAATTGAATGTTTGTAGGTACTGCATACGAGTTAACCAGAAAAGCAAAATTTTGAGGAGAGGGTTGTGTTGTCCAGTTCTAGATATTGCTGTTTTGTTCTTTAGACAAATATCGAAAAAAATATGAAAAACCAAGCTAAATATGGTAAGATAATAGTTTTTTAGTCGTCCAATTGTCTCATAATCCCGCATTTAAAAAAAGAAAGATGTTGCTCATGGAGTTATCACCGTTGCAATAAATGTGTCTTCAAAAGGAATTTAAATAAATAATTATTTAGGAAATGATCTATCACAAAATGAACGACTTTATTTTATACTAATATTTCGATTGTTATATTTCAGTCTTCTTCAGAGTACATTGAAATGAAGTAAATAACAATGAAATACAATAATCAAAATAGATTAGAATACATACAAAGTTGTGTTCCTTATTTAATAATATCATTAAGGTTGATGAAAAATTTAATTGGTTCTGAAAACTATTGAAATAACGCTACCACATATCACTTTTTAGATGAGAATGAATAACATTAAAATGTATCGTATCACTACTTTTTAGGAAACATTTTTGAAATCATCGAATAAGTTGAAAAAGATAAGAATCAATATTACTAAGATTTTCTGTGTCTGTTTTGAAATTAACAACTTTCTTTTCTGCGTTTAAATGGTACATTTCAAGAAACAATCTGTTGTGATAATTTGATTTTTTGTCTAAAATTATTGCATTTTCAGAATCAAACTGATGGTTTAGATCAACTGCGTGTTTGGATAGAGCACATGATGTTTTTTCAATTTTGTATCACTTTTATGTTTATTAATTCTACTCTTTAACCATTGTTTTGTTTGTCCAATGTATTTTTTATTACAATCTTTACAATTAACACAGTATATAAGTCCAGATTCTAGAAAATTTTCCGTTTTATCTTTTAATGTTGAGAAATAATTGGTCAATTTATTTGGGTAAATGTTAATAAGTGTTAAACCATCGGTTTTCAAATGCACTCTAAGTAATTCTGTTAGTTAATTCTGTTCTATTAAATTTTTAATAGATTAACAGATAATTTATAATTCTTAGGTTATTTTATAATTTTAATATGTCATTCATCTCATGTAAAAAGTGATGTGTGGTAGCGTTATTTCAATATTTTTCAGAATCAATTAAATTTTCATCAACTTTAATGATGTTATTGAATAAGGAACACAACTTTGTATGTATTCTAATCTGTTTTGATTATTGTATTTCATTGTTATTTACTTCATTTCAATGTACTCTGAAGAAGACTGAAATATAACAGTCGAAATGTTAGTATAAAGTCGTTCATTTTGTAATAGATCATGTCCTGAATAATTATTTATTTAAATCAAATTACTTACGATCGATAAATAATTTTTAATATTCCTATTATTCAAAAGGAATTTTTACTTCAAAAGGAATCAACCAAATACCAACATATTCAGAAACAAAATCAATTCCAAACCATCTTAATATGAAAATAATGAAAGAAAGAACTATAATAATACAATTACACAGTATATCAACTCTTAAGTAACGCAACCCCACAACTTCAAAATACTCCATCTATGAAACAAAAAACACCATCATAAGTGGTGTAAAGCTAAAAGCCAATATAATCTGAAAACTACCTCCAAAATAAGCGAACAACAAAATAATTGAACGCCAAAGCAAATCAATACGTCACAACGTTACCTGAAAGAAAAAACAAACAAGTGATATGGCTATGTAACAGGTCAATCTAATTTCAAAAATAACCGAAAATGTTAAAAGTTAATCAACATGAAATATTTAAATTTCCTTCGATTTTATATCAATACACATTTTCCACAATTTCGTAGTTTTATTACGAGATGGTGATATTTGTGTAATTGTTTTCAAAAAACCTTAATAACTTAATCTAAATTCCATTTTTCTTAATAAAACAATTAATTAAAGAGAAACAAGTTAACTGCTATCCATAAAAAAGTGCACGACGCTCCGAAAATTAATTAAAAACATTCCGGCCGTAGTTAATTATGAAGGCGGGGTTTCTCATAAACGAGATACGTTCCGTCTAATCGAAAACAGTTTCATCAAAAAGGACCGTTAAAAGTATTTAAACCAAGAATAACAGTAAGAGTAAGTAGTAAAATAAATATTAATAACCTTCTTTTCAGTTTACCGCGCCGCTACCTATAACACCGTTGTAGTTATCAGTTCGAATAGGTATAATAGGACTATAAATTATTTGATACCGGTTACCGTATAAATTTTAACTAATTGTGTTCCGCTTACGTAGATTCTATTGTATAGGAGTAACCTCATTTCTGTTGCTTTTTTTGTGGTTTCCAGCAGCACAGTAAATTCAATTTGTTCAATTTCAGATAACGATATTCGTAAATCAATGGGGGTCACAATAAGAATCTTCGCATCGCGTTATTTATGGTCACAACAGATAGGTAAAATTTATTGCCATCAGATTTTTTGTACACAAATTTATTAGTAGCTCCACCTATACTTTTTCCTTTATGGTTATTCATCCAGTTTGTTCAAAGTGCGCTTTTTATAGTCCAATTATAACAAATATAAAAACAAATTAGTTAATGTTATCGATTAAAATTTCACAATTATTTGTTTTATTGAATAGAAATGTAATAATAAAAGAGAGTGGATATATCCAAGATGGAACGTGCGTTTAATAAATTTCCTTTTACTACGTGCTATCAACCAGTTGATTCAAGGTGGATATTGGCGATTTACTGGAAATGGGATTTGCATCGCTTGAATTTCCCAGACATGATCTAGCTGCAAATACGTTCATTAATGATGATAGCCAGGTCTAATATGAATTGAGCGATTTTTCATGTTCTGATGAAAGGCTTCTTAATATTCGCTCCAAAAATAACAGTTTCAATTATTTGTTTAAAACTCGAGTCCATAAATCTTTGAAGTTAAATAATTTGTATTTGCTACAAACAAACTTTCTCGTAATTATCAATCCGCTGCTTTAACGTTCACGTGGCGGTGTGGATAACCACATATTTCGACCTCAGAGTGATATGGTGGCATGTAGGGCGTCTCTGATGCAAACTTTATGAAATGCACGGCATTATGGAATCTCATTTCATATATGGTCTGAATATCCGGTATCATCAAAGAACCATTTAGCATGTGGGTAGGGTTTAACGGGTAGGGTAAAATCTCGTGTTACAAAGTAAACAAGAATTTTTTTTGTCTTAAAAACTACTTACTATATCAATGTCATTTACGAAACAGCAACATATACACTGTAAGGTGATAAAGTGTGTAATCAATTCGATATAAATTGGAGGGATATGCTAAGAAAAAATGACATCGACATCTATGAACGCTTTTTTTTAATATGTAATTGAAATGTATAGGTGTCCCAAATTTAAGATACGTTGTCTAACTTAACATTCTTAAACAGGAACCACCATTTTTTGTTGTACTTATAGATCCTTTTTTATTAGATTATCTCCTGAATTTATTATAATTATTAAAAGAAATATCATTATGTTTTTTCATAATTGATACTTATATTTTTTCCCATATATGTAAGAAATATAAACTTGTTCACATATATCAGCATCATGAGTAAACACATTAAAAATTATTTTCTAAACGTTCTTGCACGGCAGATATTACAGAAGTGAATGAGGATTTAATTAATAGGTTTTCTATAATTCTTCAAACTATAGTCAGCGAAAGAGCCATAGATGCCAAAAAGATTAGGAAATACGCATATAAAACGGCATAACTTTATGTAGAGCTATATTAATGGTATTAATGACTGCTTCAGTACATAAATTACTTATTTACGGAATGTGTATTACAAGATGCTGTATTAGCAACTGTATAACTTTCAGAAGATACACAAGAAGTAAAAAACAAAGATTACAAACAATAGCGTCTACATAACGCTCGGAAATGTTCAAGAATTGCCCCCAATCAAGATATTTTTAATACATTACTGTACACTTCTATAACCTTAAAAAGGTTATCATAGAAGAATGCCCTAAGCTGTAACTTAGTCATTTACATTCCGATTCTTATGAGTTGATATCAAAAGATATGGTTTGATGAATACTGTGATTCAAGCTACAAATACATATTTTGTAACACCATCTTCAATTTCAAGCGATTGTCAAATCTTGTTTTTCAAATTGCTTGGTGTGATTTTCTTCAAGTTATTGGATAGTAATTTTTATTCTGAATAGACTGATGTTCAATACATCAATATTGATTTGTAATTTTAGCAGAGAAAAAAAAATAATAATCCGTAAAACTGGTAACGGTCATTGAATGCTATGACCTAATAGCTGAAACTCTTTATTCAAATTGAACAAGTTGGTAGTAATTTTATTTCACAAAAAAAAACAAAAATCGATACTAAAAATTTTACAAATACTGTTCGAATTGATCGTCGTCATGCTCAATACAACATTGGCATTTTCTTATTTATATATTTATTTATTACAATAATTGGGTACTGTACAAGACAAACCCAATTAAAACCGTACCATGGATAATCTAACAAAAACAATAATTAATAGTTACAAAGAATATAAAAAGAAAAGGGAATCATACAATCCAAAAAAAATAAAAAATTAAATTTAAATGCGAAAAAGAGAAAGAAAGTTTAAATAACAAAATAAAAAAAAAACACAACGACCCTAATTTAAATCATTCGCCAGCAACAAACGAAAATCCAAAAGAATAAAATAAAATCAAACCATAATTACACTTCAAAACATGAGGGGTACAATCAATTGACGTAACAGATCCTTAAATAAAACGAGGGGGAATTTTGGAAAGCATTAGTACGTGGTAAGGAGCATCACACACTTTACGTAGAAGTTTAAAGAAGAAGAGCACGTCACTACAAAAAAGACGCTGATTCGAGAAACGTATTCAATGTATTGAATAGAACTTTTGTAGCAAAGGTATTTTATAAATTTTTATTCTTTTTTTTTTAATTCGAGCTATGTATATTTGATATTGAGGGCTCTAGACAACACTACAATAATTAAGAGTGTCTAAACACGAGTGAGTGTCTGGGCTGCAAGTAAATAGTTGTAGTGTAAGTTGCTTAGTTTCTTAGAGAAAGATATAATGTTACATTTGGATAGGTTTAGAGTAAGACGATTTTTAAGATAGTACTCGTAAAAGTTAGAGAGATTTAACTTGAAGTTGTAACAATTTGAAGCTATAACATTAAGGGTGAGATTAATATGAAATCTTTTGGAATTTCCCGATAAACTTGAATAATTCGATTTCTTGACTCCTCAAAGCCAAAAATCTAAGGGCGTAAGGTCAAGCAACCGCATGGGCCAGCGAATGGGTTAATTAGTGCCAATCTAATTTTGGTTAAAATTTTGAGTTTAAGTTTTGAACCAATCAACGTATCCCATAACGTAACCAGTTATGAAAAGACTAATTTTGTGTAACAAACGCAATGGTTGAGAGAACGAAGTGAACGAGTTTTGTAAATTTCGTGAATTAAACAAAATTTGCAGTTTCTTGACATGTTAAGGACAAAATTTTATCCAACGCCGCTTCAAAATTTAACGAATGAATTTACTCAGGCGTTGCTATGAATATCAATAGTAATATCCAAAACAAATCGGTACTCAGTTAGGAAATATTTCATTACACCACTAGTGTATTAAGAATTAGTGTATTACTAACGTATTCAGAATAAAAACCTCTATCCAATGAACTGCAAAAAAATATACCCAACAATTTGAAAAACAAATGTTGTCATTTATATTCAGATTTTCATAAGCTAGATATCAAATGAAATGGTTTGATGAATACTATGTTTTATGATACAAATAATTTCTTTCAAAGCCATCTTCAATTTTAAGCAATAATCAACTTTTGTTTTTCAAATTGATCGGTATGTTTTTCTGTTATTTCTTTCAATGATGTGTAGTACATTCATTTTGAATGTAATTAAAAAAAAGCCCTTATATACAAGGTATCCAGGGTCTTCCGGACCAGAGGTAGAGCATATTATTTTGAGATAACTTTCCTAATAAAGTTTTGTCATATTGTTTATAATAACCGCACGGGAACCTGCGGTATGCAATGTTAAATAGCAATATTGTATATATTGCTATTTAAAGTTGTCCATAGCGATTCTGGGAAACGGCCGAGGAGGTCGTAAATCAATCTCAGGTAATCAGCCCAACCCCCGCCTTATAACCCGTCTCATACGTGCTTATTTCACCAGTTCATATTTATGGCAGATATCTTATTGAATTATTGAAATTAAAAAAATGAAACATGTTCATTTTTATTTCCTTAACCTTTAATAATATTAATGTTACAAAGCCAAAAATCAATAAATAAATTCTTATGAGAAGTAAACGCGTAAGAAAGGGATGATAGGCGGGAGGTTGGGCTGATTACCTGAGATTGATTGACAATCTCCGCAGTCGTTTCTCAGAATCGCTATTGGACGAATTAAAACCGCGGAAAAAAAATTGTAGCATAAATCATAGTATCCAGCAAACCAATTCATTTGGTATCTGGCTTATAAACATCAGAAAGCAAATGATAGGGTTACAGCTTAGCGTATTGTTGTATGATAATCTGTACATACAGTTGTCTTTTCTTTGTTAAAAATTCACTTATAATGGATGAATGACATGTAGTAAAATATACCGATTAAATTTAAACAACAAAAGTTTGCTCGATGGCGCTCGAAAAATTTATTTGTAGTGTGAATCATAGTATTCATTAAACTGGTATGTATATGACTTTTCAATAAAAATTATTTAAAAGTTTTAACCAGCATCCCACTGTGCGGCGCCTCCGAATAACATACATTCTTCGGACCATAACGATCAAAACATTCATATGATCAATGTCATTTGTGTGGGCAAAATTTCGATGACATCGCACTGGAGGCTTTAACTGATAGTTACTTGACAATTTGACAATCAAATAAACTGACATATTGTGGGCAAAAATTTATTAATTGCTAGGAAGAAAACATTGAAAGTTGGAGTGAGTTGGAGCGAGTTGGATATAATAAACTTAGAGAAAACATAACTGTTGGGTTTTTTCGGCGGAAACTTTCATCGTTTCTTAGTTAACAATAAACATTATTTCACCGAAGTTTCGAAATTATAGTTTGAATTTGAGTGGATGCTGGATTTCATATGAAAGTAAGCATATTATTTTAGTATCATAAAGATGTGTAAAAAATTTAAAGTAATGATACTTTTTTGAGTCTTATGGAAAATCTCATGTACAAAATAATAACGTTCCGCAGAAAATCTCGGATGATTATAAAAAGGCTTACGTATCAAAGTTACACTTTCTTTTATACAATAAACAAATAATTTGTTGCGTCAACTGGAAATAAACCAATCTCAAGAATAGTTTGCAACAACTGCTTCTATTTAACCGAAACATTGGAATTAGAACTGGAAACTTCTTCGAACGAGTTGATTGCCAAACTATCAACCCACAGCTAATACGAGATACCAATTCCGATTAACGATTGCCCCAAGCTATTGGGTGTATTGGCTGTTGTTCTATTTGTGCTGGTCCGATTAAGTTTGTGTGCTAACTCCACAATATTACAACCCTTTTATTCAGATTTAAAAAATTCTAATTATAAGTGTCAATCGACGATGAAAGGTAATATTTTATGGCATCTCGTTTCCAAATGACACAATAGAAAATATTTTCTTGGAATAAATCAGCGTAAATCACACTTTTTACATCATTAGAAAAAGTAACAAAGGTTCGAAGATCGTTAGTGCGAAGTATTCAACACAATCCGCTGTTTCGTTAACAAGATCTGTTTGTAGATATCGAAGTCGTCTTTTCAAATGATCCTTATTATTTTCTACAATATTTATTTTCTACAGCATTTACACCAAAAATTAAGATTTGTTAAAAACATTACTTTTATATGTTCTTTAATTGCATACAATTGAAATTGTATATAGATTTTTGCTTGTTTGGAATAATATTGGAAAGGATTTTTTCGTGTCCAGTAAGCCGTTAGATTGCAGAAAACGTAGTCTTTTAGTGTCTTTTGATAGGTTTCGTTACGCGAACATTGCTTAAGAATCCTTCGGCAGAACGGAGCGCATATAAAACGAGGTTTGATGCGAAACGGCAACGTGTGAGTTGTGTTTTAATGGTACTATCCAACAAAAACTGTGTGGCATATGATACCGAATGACGTTTTATGAAGCCATTGCCAGTGAAATGGCGCCGTAAAAAAGGTACGTTATAATGAAATATTCACATTGACGATGGTGTATGTGAAAACTGAAAAAAAAAAACAGGTGTTGTCTTTTAATCATATTAATTCTATATATAATAATAGTTATATTATCACACTTTGTATAAAGTTTCATAGTCATATCTAATATGAGAATGAAAAAGTCAAGTAATGAACATTTTTACTCCATACCGGTTTTGCCACCTTGAGTAATTGTCCGAAAGTTGAACTTCTAAATTAAGTTTAAACTCTCAACTTCTCCTCCCTACTGTTCCAGTTTTATCGTATATACCTAGACCGCAGAAAACTTTGTGCTTGTTTCATAGACCGAGGTCATAAACTTTTTCAATACTACAAGAGATTTTTCGCTAGCTAAACCAAACCATATAGCAAACGACAGAGATTTATTTCTCAATTTATTTTTTGTATTTAAATTTAGTTTTAATTTAGTTTTTAAATTTGCTTTTTGAATAAATATTTCAGATATGTCAATAAACCATATTCCATAGTAGCTTCTTGTTAACCAATTTTTATGTTAATCACTCGAAATGGCGATTTCCTGTAAATTGTAACGCAAATTTAATTTAAATCAACGTTTGGTGAGTTTTGATTGCAGATATAATAAAAGTTTCATTTAAAATGACAGATTTTGAATTCAAAATCGTTCACAAACGTTTCTCTTTATATTCGAGGATGTATGTAAGTTAAATTAAATTTAGTTGGGTATTAATTAGAGTCGTCGCGATTTTATGGCACACGAAAGTTAATTAGGCGTCACAAACGATCAGTTTTAAGTGAATACGTGTAACTCGCGCCAATCTAATTAACCTTCGGAGGGATAAATTCGAGTTTTAGATGTGTCCCTCGTTTCACGCTCCTGTCTCTAGAAGGTTAAACCTATTAAATTAAGGAGGTCCAAGAGGTCATTAGCTAGAGCTTTCTCAACTCTCAAACACGGTGTAATTGCAAATAATTTTAAGACCTAAGAGAATTAATTTTGTTTTATTAGGTGTTAAAATTGTAACGATTTCGATTTAAAGTTAAAATTAGGGTTGTGTTTATAGCATAAGTGTTGTTTTTATCGGCCATATATTACTGCATTATGATTATGTGACGTAAATCAACTTTTATAGGCTTTACTTTAAAATTAACTTATTTATACATATACAAAATTTCTTGTTAGATATTTTAAAAACGATTTTGATAATACAATTTTTATATTGTAAAATGTTAAACCTGATTCACATTTTATGTCTGTTCTTTCGTACAACTTAATATTATAACATCTTGACAGTGACTTTGATATTTACTTTATATATTTTTTACATTGTTGATCTAATATCGTTTCAATTTATACAGATTCGGCTGATGAGTGTTTATATCACTTGAAACCGGTTCCGGTTAAATAGATTTTAATAGTAAGTTAAGTTTTTATTTTCCACTTTCTATGATTTATTGAAAAACTTGTAACATGAATCCTCCACACATTCTATTTTATGAGATTACCTCACGTTAGTAAAGTTGACGTTACGATTGCTGGAGTAATGTGAATATAATTAGGTATATAGGTTAATCATCTATTTAATGTCGAATGGAGAAAAATAGGAACGATTTTCCAATAGAATTGCTGGTTATCAATTGCTACGAACGCACTAGTTGAAGATTCTATACGTTAACTTCCCATTAAGTCACCATATACCGTTGAATTATCTCTGGTACATCTACTCGTAGAATCTTATAGTTCTATAGTCTACAAGATTAGTTAAATTGGAAAGGATAAATTTACAACGAAAAAGAGATTAGGCATAGGCTTGACTGGGATTGTGGGGAGTTATCGCCTACTTGTCCATATAGCTGTTCAAAGATATGTTTTTCAAAACCGATCTTTAAAAACCATAGTTATGTCCATTACAGGTGATTAATTACTAATATTTCTTTATATAAATATTTCACACAGATCAATGCCAATTATAAAATTTAATAAACGGTTAAAGTTGTGAAACATTTACTTCCTATTATAATATACAGGTGAACCATTTAAGTATGTAAGTCGGACTCCAACATTGCCAATAAATTTTATTCAATTGGGACCAGATACTAAAGCAAGATACTAAAATCTAGACGATAGCTCATTATTTTCTATTATAGCTTCATGTGGGTGCGCATACCATCATACAGTAACTTATAGTTTAATGACTCCCAAATTCATTGATTGAAGTATATTGGTTAGTTGGTTGTTGGTCGAAATTAAGTAGAGATGCAACAGGATGGGTAAATTACTTTTAAGTTACTTT
The DNA here is from genome assembly GCA_036711965.1 of Onthophagus sagittarius. NCBI lineage: Eukaryota > Metazoa > Arthropoda > Insecta > Coleoptera > Scarabaeidae > Onthophagus > Onthophagus sagittarius. The sequence goes on along the minus strand of JASERS010000003.1, from coordinate 49,860,861 downwards.
TAAACATCACTTTGAACTGATAGTGATGAACTAATTTTGACGGGCAAACTAGTTTTAGATTTATAATAAAAGATAAAAATGTTATAGCTCTTGGATTCTGTTGAAACCTGGAAAAGCTTTTCTTCACTCTCGTTAAACTTTCTGTTAGGTAGTTTATCCCAAAACAGACCAGTTTCATCTAGTGTTGAATATGGATTGGTCGATATTTTTGTCTTGTTCTACCATTACATGGAGTATCCTGGGTAAAGAGACGCAGTTTCTTTATCAGCGCTTACCATCTCTCTAATTGTCGCGATACTATGCCAATTACAACGAGTTTTGAAACGGCCTAACCAGGCGGTACTAGCTTTAACATTCTATCTGTGACTTCTTCTAACTTTATTTGAGAGCACACAATATTTTTAACGTTTTTCCATCTCGGCGTTAATACCAGGAAGAACGCTATAAATGATACTTGAATGCAAAGGTTGGGCATTTTTTAAGGCTTAATTTTTACAAATTGTTTCTTTATGTTTTATAATTGGCTTAAACTTCTTCGTCAATTCACCCATGTTAATGTTTACATCGAACTCATGGGACTTTTTTTCTTCTTAGATACAAATTAATCAGTATCAGTTTTATTTCACTTGGGTGACATAATTGCAGGTACAATCTTTCACAGTCAGCAGTAATTAATTGTAATTAACGTTTCTGCGTGCAAGAAACACGTTCGGACTTGTTGTTAAACCAACCACAATGTGTTATGATGGGTGGAGTGGGGAATCAAATTGAAATCTCGTAACTCCGAATTTACGTAAAACGGCGTAGCGTACGTCTATCACTGTACATACAAAAGAGCTCTGGAAGATATTTTCATCAGTCAGTTCACGTTGACGCTACTGGAATTTATCACAGCTAAAACTATAAATTAGATCGATTCTCTTCATTGCATGTTTCAATCATGTGTATACTCCTCTCAACCATGTGTCTTTTCGTTTTTCTCGTTTTGATACACTTATTCAATTCTAAAGTGGTTTCGGTGGTCGTCCAACAGTTAGCTCTGAATCTGCTCAAATGGTCTACTCACAAAGCAAATGAACTATCATTGTTATTCTCCTTGACTTTTAACATTTACTCTTAAACATTGTTATATTGTATTAATAAATTCTTCCATTTTTACTTCAGAATGAATGATTATTGAAATAAAATATATGAAATTTCTGAAGAAATTGTTTATTTAGAAATCGACAACCGGTTTCGTGATGTGTTTATCACGTCATCAGGACATGCACTACAAAATGATTAAGATGTGTTGTCTATAAAATTTTTGAATACTTCTTACCGTCAAAAGTTAAAAAACATAAAGGTTGACATTTGAGGTTATAATACTTGATCTAACAAACATATATGGTTTAGTAACTATCCTTCCACAAACATTAATAACATATAGAATATAGACTATTTTCGTATTTGAGTTATCTTGAATAATTAAATAATTTCTAGATGATATTTTTAAGATTTTTTGATTGTTGATGTAAACATAAAATGGATGACAGTATGGGAACAGATGGTAAAACCGGTCGGTTTGAAATTATTTTATAAATTGTGAAAACATGTTTTTGATTGAATTCTAAGAATTCGTTCACTAATTTGATACCTGCTGATTTTTTCTTTATAATTTCATATTCTTCAAATAGGTCTAGTTTTTTTGATTTATGTATGTTGTGTAGCAGTCTTATTGAATTATTGTTTATTTTGTGTCCGGTTGATATAATATGTTTGTATACTGCTGAATTATTGTTATTTAAATGTTTTGCATCGAACTTCGTAAACCCCACTCTTCATTTTTTCTTCTATTCTTGTTCATTTGGGTGTGATAGTTTACTGATATATATCTATCTTTTTTTATGTAATGTGGATATATGAATCTATTTAAATTTTTCTTTTGTACTTCATTATAAATTCTTTGTAACTGTTCATGTTTAAAATTGTTATTGATACCCATCTTTAATATATATTTAATTTCTTTTATAAAATCCACGTTTTTCATTGGGATATTAGATGCCCGGTGGAAGAAAAATCTAAAATGCCTCTTTATGTTCTTTGCTGTTGAATGAATTATTGTGTATGATAGTATCTGTCGAGGTGATCTTATGATGGATGCTGAAGTCAAAAATCTTTTTTTGATGATCTTTTGTTATGGTTAAATCAAGAAAGTTTAAAGTGTTTCTATTTTCTTCCTCTATGGTATATGTCAAATTGCCGGAATTGCCGGGGTTATCTAAAATATTATGGATTGCCTTTAAATTGGCTTTAGAACCTTCGTGGATTATAAAAATATCATCTACATATCTCCGATATTGTTTGATATGTTGAGTGAATATAAGTATCTGTCAGAGAATAGTTTTTCTTCCAGGTGATCGACATAAATATCAGCTAGTAGTCCGGAGAGTGCGGAACCCATCGAAACTCCATCCTCCATCATATAAATCTTTTTATTGAACATGAAAAAATTCTGTTTTGTAACTATTTCCAAGAGATCTATTAGATTATTAATGTCTTGTTCTTCAATGTTATTGAGTTTATTTATATTTTCCCGGAGAAATTTCCTAGTTATGTCTATTGCGTCTTTAACTGGAATGTTGCTGTATAAGTTTTTTATGTCAAATGATAATATACTGGTATTCTTTTTAACTTAGATGTTTTTTAGATCTTCTATAAGTTTGTGTGATGATTTTTTATTGAATAACTGGATTTAAATTGAAATTTCTTTATTATGATATCATGTATTGCTTTGGCTAGGTGTTGTTATTATTTCGTATTTGTTATTATTGGTCTAATAGATTTATCTGCTTTGTGAAGCTTTATTAGACTGTTAAGTCCAGGTAATTATGAGTTCATGTTTATTAAATTAAAACTATTTATGTTAAATTTATTTAATGTTTCTTGATGTGATTTGATTAATTGCTTCATCTTTCTACAGAAACCATCCAGTGGGTTTTTTTGATGATTTTAATATTGTTATTATGAAAAAATTCTTCTGTTTTCTGTATATATAAATCGTATTCTATTAGAACCAATCCTACGTTTTTATCGCTTAGTGTAATAATAGTATTATCTCGTTTTATCCTTTGTTTAAATTTTTTGATGGTATTATTTAAGTTCTTATGATGATGTTTCGTGGTTAGATTTGATTCGATATTCTCCAAGATGGGTCTGATCTCATTAGAGATCTCTAAGGAATCTTTGTGTTTATGGAGTTGGCTTTCTAGGTAGGCTTTCTAGGATTGCTAGCTTTTCAATTTTATAATTAATATCAGGAAGGGAGAATTTGTGTCCGAGTTGTAATAATTTTGTTTCTTCCTTATTTAATTTAGTTTTGGAAAGATTTGTAAACTTATCGGCAAAAGTTATGTTTTCCATAGTTACCACGTCTATCAGAATTTTATTGTGACTGTCTTTTTGGATTCTATTGGCATAAAATGTGTATTTGCTTTGTGAATTCTTAGTTTCTTCCCCTCTTTGTGTAACTGTTGTGTTATATCTTTTTCTTTTATGAGAAGGGCCATTTTACGTTTTCTTTTGGATTCACTTTGGTTGTTATATTGGGATGAATCGATGTTAATTGGATACTCATTCAGCATTAAGTTGATTTCTGAATTTTGATTTTGTAACGACGTACGTGGAAAAGGATATATATCAGAGATAGGTTGTTACGAAAGACATGAATTCTTTTACAGCAGATTTAGAAATTTCCGTATGTGCTTCCATTAATATTATCCATAATATACAATGCCATCATTGTATATTATGGATAAAAATGTAGATGTAGAGCAAATGTAGATTTTAAAGAGATGTTTCAACGATTTACTAGTTCTGCTAATAATCGCAGAACTTAAATAATCTTAATAATAATCTTAATAAAAATAATCTGACTTTTTTTTTGGTTTTTTGCTTCGTCGTGAAATCGACGTCACGTTGTCTTTCGAATTGTGGTATTGACTCGTGGAACACCAGGGCTCCTCGGAACACAAATTGAACACACTGAGGTAGTGTTAGAGTTTCCAAGAGTGTTAGAGATTTTAATACAATTATACCCAAATAAAGCTCAAAGTACGTAATTTCTAACCCATTCATTTCTAGTGTTTACAGTGATGGAAAATAATCCAACCTTGTTGCCCCCCTTAATAAGTTAGTTTAGCTGAAGAGATGATTTGATGGAATAAATTGATATGAAGAAAGTGAGCGAACAATGAAAATTACGGACACGAAACAGGTCCGTTATTTCCTAACAAATCAAATTACTTAATTAGAAAGAATGGTCATAAAAACGCAACCCACCGAAAAACAGCAATGAGGAGTGATACTTTACAGAGTAAGTTAAAAAAGATAACAGAGATTACAAACTGCAGGGAGACAGCCAAAGTGGTCGTTCAACTACAACAGATACACAAGGATAAGTTGCCATTATAACTGTCGCTTAAATCATCATTTGCTTTCAGATTACAGTGAAGGACTCAAAACGCCAAAACCCCAAACAGTAACATTTACAATGCACTAACAAAGGGTAGTCGTGCCGAGGATTACGTTGTATTGACTCGGAGGTTGTGAAACTGTTGGCAAACCTGGATGGAAAGCATAAAAAATAAATTAAAAGAAAATCTAAAAAGTTGATGACTAAAATTGGGCAATAATTAAAGGAGTATTAGATATATTTGATTAATGTTTTTTCGTGTTTTAAACAAAATCCTTAAATATCTTGAATCGGGCGTTTCGACAACCGCACTCAACTGGGTGAAAGGTATCGATTGAGATATAAACTATTAAAATTCACCAAACCGTTCCCTAATTATTGTAGATTTAGCTTAAATTATTTTTTTTATATTGGGGGGCTAGACATCCAATCGGCAAATTCGCGTGGTGATTGCATAACCGTACTCAGGTAATTAGTAAGTTTTGAGATCGCGCATTCCCACCGTTGCATTCATTATAGCTCGTACTGTCGATTCAGATGCTGATAACTAAACCTGGCCAATTAATTAAGTAAGTAATTGATGTGTTTAATTAGTTAGTTTTTGTGTTTTAATCAAAATCGGGCATTTTAAAAACAAATCAACAACCGCATTAAACCGTGTTGTTTTAAAAAGCTTATTAAACAAGCTTTCTATTTAGTCTATTTATTTTCAATTATTTTTTTATGGGACTATACTTTTGGTCGTTCATACGTACAAAAATTTAAACATGATGCTTTTAAAAAGTTTAAAATGTCGAATCATTTGTAGAATCATTTGCAACATGGAATTATAATAAAAATAGGAAAAAGAAAGCTTTTTGGATCAATACGTTCATCGTGTAAACAATAACGCACGGCACACAGTGGTTCGAACGGCATGAAAACCCGATCGAAAATATTATTTTGCTGTTAGCAATTAGATATTATTATAAAACTTGGCATACTATTAAAAGACCAAAAGGACAATGTTGTGTCAAAATTTGAATTAAATTCGTCAACCGGAAGTAGTATTATTGATGTAATATTTTATTTAAATACATATTCATTTTCATTTCATATAAAATAACGCTTTAAAGAAGAATATTACTATAAAATGTTGTATAAAACATTATACATGTAGTATTTCACAGTTTAGCATGAATTTACGTGTCCGGAAGTTCTAAAACACACGTATCTAAAGTGTTTTACAGAGAAAGTATACAGGGTCCTACAGCTCAGCTCCGTCTACTCTGCAGGCTTGTACTGTATATTAGACCGCGTTTCAGGAAGCTATATTTGATTATACAGCCTGTCCCAAAAATGCGTGACCCCATAATGATATATATTTTTAAATTGCACGATATATATTTTCCCACATTTTTCATGTGTTTTATGGGTGACAGCAGCACCAAAAAAATAAACACGATAAATAATTGTATTCGTTCTTATCTGGTTTCAAATTAATTAATATTACAAACAGTGCCTCCTGAATAAAATTACATGACAAACTTATTAAGTGACGTCTAGTGGTATTGTTAACCAAGTGGTGTAAAATTGCTGGCCAAAATCTAGTGTTAAAACCTTCACTTTCAGCACACTTTCACTACTTCACTTTCACAACTTTCAGTATATTATCTTTCTTATTTTAAATCGATACATATTTTTATGTCAATTAAAATTTTTATATCTAAAATATTTTCTAATTACAGCCTCACAATTCTTAACATTTAAACAGTTATTTGCAGGAAACTAGTGTTTTATCAAAAATTTTGTAAATGTTTCGCAAATCGATATAAGGTAAAAAAAGAAATCTATCTTCTGAGTGTAGTAGCATTATATCACTTCCGCTTGTACTGGAAATGATGCAAAAATCTGTTGTATTATTTACAATTTTAGGGAGAAAATGTTGATACGTCGAATCGGGTTCTGTTTAATATTCTGTATCATTTTCACTTCAAATAAAATTAATTTCAACAGTAAACTCGATACAAGTACAGAATGGTAACGGCATGGTACAGAAATTACCGCGATAAAATAACTGTGAAAATAATTTTATAAGGTCACTAATGCTAATCACTCTTAATTTAAAGTGATGTTGGAGATGGTCTCCAAATTCATACGTTTGAGGCCTATTCATAATAGAATTTTTACTGTGTGGTCTACATGTAACACAATTTATTTTAATTTGAAGTCTTCATCATTTCCTTGGTTTTCTTCCTCTTCATTGTCCTCCTTATCATTGCTGTATTCTTCTTCACCATCATTCATTTCTTCATCATCATTTTCTTCTTGATATTTGTCCAATATAATCAAACTTTTGGCATCTTGATTAAAATTTTTTATTTTTTTAAAATTTCTTGATGGAAGTTACTGATTATCGGATCAGAACTGATAATAGCCTCTTAAATAAATCTTCATTGATTTGAAGTCTACCACATTTTTTACCTCTTGAGCCTCTTCAGATAATTCGACAACTGCCGCTCTATGAACTAAAATTTTGTGGACACTAGCATGCATATAGTATCACTCATAAATGTTAACAAACATTTCCGCAGTACTAAAGCAATATTTTTCAAATTCTATTTTTTTAGATTATATCCACTATTTATAACCTGCAGAATTACTCCAAATAGCCAGATTAATTGTGCATCAATTCCTGTTATCAAATTCAATTAAGTAATATCATACACCTATAGTATAATTTGGTAACAGCGCCAAAATATCGAAAACCGTAACATGATAAAACGTAAGATAATTGTGTGTTAAGTAATTTTTGATTGCAATTTTTTTTATTTTGGCGCACTTTGGCGCAAGATTTCTTTTTTAGCTATATAAGTAGTTATATAAGTATTTATTGACGTTAATAAAAATGATTGTATTTTTTTTCAGCAAACTTTTTTTGAAAATTTTAATGGCACAAAATATAGACCTCTTTACTTTATAAGAAACCATCGACAAAAAAATTTCTAGTAGTGGTATATCATGTTTTTTTTTTAACCAAAGTTGTATCATTTTGTAGAAAATTTTATCATACAAAACAAGCAAATTTCAATAGCAAGATATTTCGCGAAATAGCTTTTATAAAACACCTAGTCTTCATAATTATACTTTAGAGTCTCTAAATAGTTAATGTGTATGTAACATTTAAAAATAGAACACAAAAAAATTAAAGAAAAAATTATTTTCCATCGGGTTTTGCGCGCTTTCGGACCACTGTGCGGCGTGGTCTCAAATCACTTGGGTTGAATAACAGTAAGCGCAGCATAATTCCTGGATATCTCCAGTTTTCTGTATACTTCATAACGCAAAATACGTCAGTGGATAATGAAGTTTATGATTTTTATATTAATAAGAAGTTGATTAATGTAACTTTTTTCTTTACTCTAGCTAATGATACTGATATTCTGAGAAGTATATGTGATCTGGACTACTACTTACTACATCAATTTATGTTTTTTGAACGAAATTTATAGACCATTGAACGTAATTTTCAATGGAACAAACCACAGACTCCTAGGATAATCCTTTAAGGATAATTTCCAGTTTTGCTGGAAATTATCCTTAAAATTCAACTTGAATTATAAAAATCACGAAAAAAATTGAAAATAGATCAGGAATTGCTTTTTTTGATCTATTGTACCTGTGGTCGGAAAAATCGACGTTTTTTAATAAAAAAAATGTAGAAATTGAAAATTGAACACCCTTTTTCATTAAACAAATGGTTTGTTTAATGAAAAACATTCCAATTTTTATTATCTTTGTAATAGATTACATAAGGTCAAAATAAATTACATAAATGCAAGAAAAAAAAATTTCAACATATCTGGTTTTCCGTTTGGGTCTTTTTCTTTGTTTCCTCCTTCTCTCGATTTGTTTTCAAATCTGCATTTGATTCATATTTTCTTTTTGCGCGGATGTTACGTTTTATTCAGTTGTTCTTTTTTTAGTGGATTTTTCAGTGTTCTTCGTTGACTTAGATATTTTCTATGTTGATGCGGATGCTGCATTTTTTTGATGTATTTTCTGTGTTGGTACGGTGCAATTGAGTTAGCTTTTAAAATTATGGCACGAAGTAATACCAACCAATGGCAAAATTCGGAATAAGAAAAATGGTGTTGTACTTTTACTGGTTTTATTGTTTGAATTCTTGTGTGTTATGTTTCGATATAATGATATCATCTTCAGAGACGTGCGTCTTTTGTATGTAGAGTTAACATTGAAATTATTGTATATAAAAAACTACATTTTTCGAAATATAATAAAATTGTTATTGAAGTTCTTAAACGGCGTGTTAAGCATAAAAAACTGCCTTATTATGAATGGAATGGGATGGGGCGGCTACACAATTCATTAGATCTTCATGATTCAATGTTGCTTAGTGCGTATTTTGATTTAAATAATCCAAAAATCAATCAGGAGAAAACTTAGAGTGTCCTGTAAGGAGAAAGAGTAGCAAAATAACCGTGTTCAGGTTTTTGGAAATTCGCCACATTAGATATCCTAACATAACGTTGCGCTTATTCTGGCCTACACAATTATCACTAAAGATAACAAGAGTGCAGTGTTGTAGATTTGAGGATAATAATGATAGAAACTGATGGCGCAATTCGGACCTTTTACAATGTCAACACTTTCATTAGCCAAGTAATTGGATTGAAAATAACAAAAAGAAATAATTGTAGAAAATTTGTCATGCAAAATTTTCGAGAGGATTTATAAAGACTGGAATTGTAGTACTTGAGCATTTCCTTTTAGATTTGAAATAAGCGCTTCCGGGTTGTTGTGGACTGACTAGATGATGCACTGTTTCTGCAAAATCAAACGATATAACTTGCACAGAAGCATCTTTATTTGAACAATATTCTTGGTAAAACGCTATGTTATTTCAGGCTTTATGCAGGTGGTCTACAAATTAGTTCACCTTTTCTTGTCGCACTGCATTGAAATATTTTTTCAATTGAGAAACCATCAACGTATTACCTGAACAAACCATCATCAAGAAATTGATTAATTAAAATGTTTTCTACTTAAAAGTAAAAAGAAATAAATAGTACTAGTAGTAGTAGTCTACAAACTTCACAAAGATCATCAGCCAAATCGTAAATTTCCGGCTTCACCTTAGAAATATTGTGCGGAAAGATCTATTGCCTATTTTTCTTTCATCAAGGGTTGCAATATACATTCGATAAATTCACGATTTGGTATTATTTGATTGTAATTTCATCATTTTCTAGTCCCTGCATTTTGGTAATCTTCTTGGAAGCAGAAGAGCGATACGATCAGCAAAATAAAACTTTACTACCTTTATGATTTCTTCTGGTTCAAGTGATGCTAGTTTAGAACAAGGTTTATTTGATCTGCTGTGTTTTCGAACTTCTACATCCTGAAGGTTATAGTGATTTTATAAATTTTTAAACGCTTTAATCCACACGGGTCACAAACAGAAACATTTTACGGTATATAGGTAGCTTGTGATAACTGTAAACAATATTGTCCTTGTTTCTAGCCACCAACCTACGCTTTACATTTTTTTTGTTCTAACACAGTTAGTCAATTTTTCAATCATATTTTTAGGTATCAACGTATTGCATCCTGGGTACAACAACCATTTTAAAAAAATCTTTAACATAGCTTTATTTTTGGTAGTATCCTGAAGAGACATATCGGAAGACGAATTTGGTAAAACGTTTATGCCACTAACACATAGATGTTGTAATGTGTTAGTGACGCGCTATGTCAATATTGTTTCTTGACTGTTTTCAATTCTTCTTTTAAATCCATTCTGCACTTTCACAGACTGAAACACTGATTTCGTAAATAGAATGATAAAAAAGCAGCACGTATTATCCAACTTTTTCAACATTCACAAAATTAGTTACGTAGGGGAAATCTTGAATAAGGTACAAAAATATTTGTTGAAAAAGCACCGTTATATAATGGAAATCTAAAGAGAGGTGGAGAGCCAAGGGTAAGACGAAAAAAGACAAGATAGACGAGCAAATACAAACGCGATGTAGGCACACGACTATCTTTCGATTATATTTTACAGCTGTTTTGTCGAAAACTTGATTTCGAACCATAGGTATCTTTTCGTAGTTCACATATTTTAAAAGTAATTCTACGGCTGTAGATGGATCAAATATTAATTTAATTAAGTGATCATTTTCTCATATTCTTTTATATAACACACATATTGTAAATTTCTGTACAAGAAAAGACAAAAAGACAGTAGCTATTCAACTGCGTGATTTTATTGATAAAAACAATATCTTACTAGAAATGTAGTCTGGATTTAGACTAGGCTTCACCTGCACCACCGCATTAATTTCCATTATAGATAATGTTGTGTCTCAAACCGACAAGGGTAATATCACAATTTTGTGTCATGTAGATTTCTCTAAAGTTTTTGAGACAATCAACCATAACCTATTATCATACCTATGGCTGTGGAATTGCTGCGCAGTTCTTATGACAGTTTCGACAATCAGCTGCTAATTATCGACGATGTGATATATTCTGCTTTTATCTTGTATCTTGAAAAGAGGAAAACACAAATGGTACAAAATACCCGTTTACAACTAATTTATCATATTAAACAGCGGCAGCATATTCGTAATCGTTCGCATACGTGCACGAATTAGTTTTACCCTTTAGATTTTATTAACCACCAGAACATCAAAATTAGATTTTTATTGAATAAAATATAAAATATAAACCTTTCAAAATTATTGTGAAGACAGCACAATAACATGTTTTTCCTTTTATGAAGTATTCTACTTCGAACAAAATGATATATTTTTATATAGTAAACGTTATAATTAATATTTTATTGCAGAATCATGGTACGGAAATATAAAAAAAGGGTACGGGTACTCAAAAAGTTGATGAAGTGTCCATGAAATTAGCAATGGATGACGTAATTCAAGGACGGTTGACGTATAGCAAAAGCGCGTTGAAATATAACATCAAGACATCGATGTTTGAAAGCAGTGTCCAGAAATTCAAAGTTTACAAATGATCATTCTACGTTTACGAGTCAACATGTATTCTCCTTGGAAGAAGAGACAAGCTTAAATAACTACATTATTAAATGCTGCAAAATACATTATAGGCTAACTACAGTACAAATTCGCAAACTTGCTTACGAATAAACAAAAACGTCAAATTTTAAATATCCCACGCAATGGGATGAAAACCAAATGGCAGGCTTAGAATGGATGCATAAGTATAGGAAAAGAAACATCAACGTCAATCTGCGAAAACCGGAAAAGACAAGCGCAGCAAGATCGTTCCCTTTCAATAAGACTGCAGTCCAAGACTTCTATAATAATTTGCCTGATGTGTTGCAACGACATAATTTTGCTACCGACAGGATATTTAACGTTGACGAGTCCGGCGTGTCTACAGTTTTAGAAACTCCTAAAATTTTGGCTGCTAAATCACAGAAACAAGTAGGACAAATCGTGTCAGCGGAAAAAGACGAAATGGTGATATTTCGCGCAATTATTTCTGCAAGCGGAAATACTATTTCTCCGCTATTTGTGTTTCCACATATACACTGCAGGGACAATTTTCTTGAAAGCGCGCCTCGGAGCTGCTAATAGAAATGGGTGGATAAATGTTAACATATTTGTTTCAGTGTTAAAGCACATTCAGGAACACACACTGAGCTCTAAAGAGCATCCGATTTTACTATTATGTGATAATCAGAATAAGAATAAAGACACAATCAGTACCAAGTGTTTATCTTCCCATAATACCAAGTCATAACAGAAAAACCAATAAAAAAAGGTAACCGGGTAAATCCCGAATATATCTAAATACACCTGAATAACTAAACTAGAAGAGAAACACAGTCAGAAAAAATAGAACAGGATAGGAAAGCCAGAGCCAAAGGAGTGAAACGTAGTTTGAACGAAAAAAGAAAATTCCAGACAAAAGAAAAAGAAAGCTAAACAAATAGAAAGTGATGAAGATTCAGAGAAATCTGAAGGATCACACTTTAGCTTGTGGGAAAGTTCAACATCTCCAATCGATTTCGAAACGGACGCAGAAATTAATGATCGTAGTATCGATAATACTGTTTTATTTTGCTAATGTTTGAAATAAAGACTTGTGTTATTTTTTATTTTATAGGAATCTTTTTCGTCTTGAATTAAATATTTATTTAATAATTATTTGCACTTTTATTAACAAGACGATAGTATTTCACACAATGTTTCTAACGGTTTTGGTTACGTTTAAACCATCTTCAGGAAATACATTTTTAAAGAAAATTGTTGATCTTATATAAGATCAACAAATTCAAACTCATCTTCAGACACAAGTTAACATAAAATTGTCACAAAATCATGTAATCCACAAATACAAAGTCTTCTAAAATATATAAATAATAAACAACACAAAAGTAACATCAAAAAACCAAATTTTACAAAGTTCAAGAATTAATACACTTTCAAACTATTCGGACGAATGCACACAATTTTGATGCTTTTATTACCTTTTTGATATATTATCTTGTTAATGAAATATTATTGGAGTGTATTATTTACACTCGGAATATAAATGTTAGTTTGTAAAAAGGAATATGACACTACCCCAATAAGTAAAGATCGTTAAAAATGTCATTTCAACGTACACGTGTTAGCACACCAGATTTATCGATGTGTAATAATTGCTAATGGCGTTGATTAAATTATTCCTCATAACATGGATTTAAACTAACTTTGTTAATTTGCTAACGAACCGTGAAAGAGAAAAAGTGCCCATGAAAATATTAAGGATGAGATAAATTGTATGATAAATAAAAAACATTTTCAGTTAATCCGAAGAAACAAAAACAGTTTTTTAAATTCAACTTAGCACAGTCTTTTAGTTGCTGGTAAATTTAAAGCATTTATTTCCAAAGTGTCGACGGATTCTATGTTGACGTGATAAAGAAATAGGGCTACAAAATTCCTAAGTGGGGGTTCACGCAAATTTATCTGGTTTCTATAGTAGGATAGGAGGGTAGTAGGATAGTAGGAAATAAAATATTGGCTTGACTTCACCTATCAATATAGGCAGATAATATTTTAAGAAGCTCAGCGACTGTTACTTATAAAAACTTGTATATTCCATATTTACAAAGACAGATCAAAGGCAGACAAGCCTGAAATCAACTTTACCTGGCAATGAAGCATTATACCTCCAATGATTGCTCTTGCATACTGAAATACGCTAGTTGTCGAAAGGTGTGTGATATTACAAGAGGAGCTGAAGGTGAAATTTAAAAGAGGGTATTAAACATTTTGGCTACTGGCAGAAATACCTGAAAAGTATCCAATGGGGAATTGGAAGGAAGCTTTTGGTAACGTTTCCCTCGGCATATAATTATAATAATAATAATAAATCACTTTACTCGAGCAAATTTAAAATTACAATCTTGAATACAAACTAACATAAAGCTAATACAATATATGAATAATATATAATATATACAAAATAAGAATGATTTTGGAAAGGAAAATAAAATAGAATATGAATATAAGTATGAAAAAAAGACTATGAAAGGAAAAAAAATATTATGAAAAAAGCCCGAATATTTAGGCGGAGACCAAGTCAACCTTTCCACTCAACTTAACAACAAAAAAGAGAGTAGACAAAAAATAACAATAGAAATAAACAAAAAAGAATACCAATACTAATTGTAAAGAAATTATGAAAATTAATGACAAAATTAATAAAAAAAAGTTACATCACAACACTATCACCCAACACTTCAATGCTCTTTTAAATCGGTTAAGGGGTAGTATCAGGTGCTGAGGTAAATTATATGTAACACATATATCTGATAAGAAAAGCACTGTTTGAAAAATGATGTCCGTTGGGAAAGTATTGTTAGTCTACTCCTAAAGCGAAAATTAATATTATGCCTTGTGGATGTATGTGAGATTTCATGTTTAGCGATTTTTTGAAGATTTTGAATTTTTCCCTAATACCTGAAATAAAAGAATGCTCCGTATATACCGTCGTATATACTACGACAGCACGACGACGATATACTACATATATATACTGTAGTCATAGTAATTAAAGTGTGATAATACCAGAGAGCCGCATAATAGTTATTTATGAAACACTGCTTTTTTAGTTCGAATTCGCCGTTCAGAATACAAACGTAGCGAGTGCTGTATATCGCGTGAGTGAAAGAGACACACTCTGGGGTGCCGAATATCACAGCTTCTTTTTAGTACAGTTCTGCTTATAATGTAACTCTGTAATGATTATAACATATAGGGTTAGATTGGGTTGGGTTTAGCCGTGCATCTGAAGACATATTTTTTTAATAAAGGCGTCTACAATGGATACATTCTGAAACAGAGTACTTTACAAACTGATTTGATAACTTTGTATCTTGTAAGTGAAGTAAGACTAGAACGTCTGAAAACTGTAGACTGCACACTGTAGTTTGAAGACGCACTGCTAAACCCATATCTTTCTACTCTAGGTCTAGTGTTAGTTCTAGTTTTATATCATTGGATCTAACTATAGATCCAGAACTAGACATATTCGGATTTAGCCGCACGTCTCTTTAAGGGTACTCCTTAAGGGTATGCAACGGACGCATTGTACGTGTCGTAATAGATATGAAAATTCCGAATGCGTTCTAGTGTAGTCTACTGTAAGTCCTAGTTATATTTCAATTCAAATATACAATGAAATAGAGTACTTTAAACATTGATTTGACAATCCTGTATACAAGGTGACACAAAAGTCTGGAATATAACAAATAAAATCAAATGGAGTACCGGTTGTAATCTATACAAAGATTGAAAAATCTTGGGAAAAGCAACCAATGGATAAGAAAATAACTTCCTTTTTCGCGATCCGAGCTTTCGCAATTATTTTATTGCTTCATCAGGGAAACACTACAATATTAAAATAGATTGGCAACGTTACAAAAAATCTTAAAATTAAAGTCGACTTACAATGGAAGTATGAATCTTGACCGCAAAAATTAGATACAAAATTTTAAAAACTTACTTTTATAAAATTAAAAAGAAAATTTTCTTGACACATTAGTCAATGTAGAGGACAATAACAAGGTTAAAAATAGAATGATTTTTTGTTATTTTTTGTTTTTTTTTTGTTTTTCAAAAAACAAGAACAAAACAGGTAAATTTTGAATTTTGTTAAAGAGGAACGCTGGAGAGGCAAAAAGGAAAGAAGCGGCTCAAAAAGTTAAGGACGTAACTCTCGTCGTGTGAAGTCGTTGTTAATTATAAAACTATAAATTGAACTTATCCCTTCTGTATCAGTTCAGAAATTCACTCAATTTTTGTCTTTATTAATGTAAACCATTTCAAGAAAAAGACGTTTATTATAAACCGACTCTCTGTCTAAAATCTTAGCGTTGCTAAAATCAAAATGGTGACCTTCCTTAACATGATGGTAAATAAGAGCACTTCTATTCTCATTTCTACCCCTACAATCATTCCGATGTTGTTTAAGTCTATTCCCGAAATACTGCGCTGTGGTACTAATGTACGTTCCTTCACAATTAACGCAAGGAATACAGTAAATGATGTTAGATTGTTGTAAAATAGGAATGCTGTACTTGGTTTTTCAAAAAACTTTATTAAATGGTAAGTAATTATATTTTGCAAATTTAATATTAAACTGATCGAAAAAGGAGATGAACCTAGACGTAAAGCCTTTGATGAAGGGTATTTTTACATATTTAAACTGTGTTTATGCTTTAACAACATCAGACCTTTGGTCACCATCAAACGACTGAAGAATGATTGAGAATTCCATTCAAAAGACGCGGTGGATAACCGTTATTAACAAAAATATTCATCAGTTTTTTTTAGATTATGTTTATGAAAGGAAGGATGAGAGAGTTTCAGAACTCTATGTTTCATCCCCACAACAGTATTAATTTTTTGGTTCATTGGATGATTAGAAAAGAAGTTGATGTATCGACCCGTGTAAGTTGGTTTAGTATACCAATCCAGGAGGATCATTTATTTGATCCTCACTTCTTATTACTCGAGTGTCCAAGAAAGGTGCTGAACCATCCGTCTCCGTCTCTATTGTAAATCGAATATTAATACTGTAACTATTGAAAACATCTAATATAGTGTTAAGATGGTACTGAACAAATTATGTCATCAACATATTTGAAAATGAAAGGTAATTCAAACGGTAACTTAGGAATACAATAATCCAGTAAACTATCCATCACCATAGTGGCCAAAATTGGACTAAGAGGACTTCCCATAGGCGTACCAAAAATTTTATTGTAGAATACACCATTAAATGTAAACGACGACGTATCAAAAAGGAAAGTAATTAAATCAATAAAGGTTGTAATGTCTAAACTTGTGTTATTTTCTAGATAGTTCCAGTTATGAACTATGGTCTGTTTTACCAATTCTAAGGGGATGTTTGTAAATAAGGAAACAACATCAAGAGAAATAAGCACGTAGGTGGGAGGTAGAAGCAGGTTCTTCATACTTTCAGCAAAAGTGAAAGAATCTTTAATATTATATTTAGTCCTTTCCGCGAACGTCGACGTTAGTATATTAGCTAGAAATTTAGATAGTTTATAAGTAGGTGATCGCACAAAAGAAATAATCGGACGTAACGGGCAGTCTAACTTATGCACCTTAGGCAATCCATAGTATTTTTCAAAATACAATTCCAAAATACTATGTATTCCTTTTTGAATTACCTTTCATTTTCAAATATGTTGATGACATAATTTGTTCAGTACCAAGTGATCATCTTAACACTATATTAGATGTTTTCAATAGTTACAATATTAATATTCGATTTACAATAGAGACGGAGACGGATGGTTCAGTACCTTTCTTGGACACTCGAGTATTAAGAAGTGAGGATCAAATGATCCTCCTGGATTGGTATACTAAACCAACTTACACGGGTCGATACATCAACTTTTTTTCTAATCATCCAATGAACCAAAAAATTAATACTGTGGGGATGAAGCATAGAGTTCTGAAACTCTCTCACCCTTCCTTTCATAAACATAATCTAAAAAAACTGATGAATGTTTTTGTTAATAACGGTTATCCTCCGCGTCTTTTGAAAGGAATTTTCAACCATTCTTTAGTAACTTCCATAAGTCCTTTTGATGGTGGCCAAAGGTCTGATATTGTTGAAGAAACAACACAGTATAAATATGTAAAAATACCCTTCATCAAAGGCTTTACATCTAGGTTTATATCCTTTTTCGATCAGTTCAATATTAAATTTGCTAAATATAATTACTTACCACTTAATAGAGTTTTTTCAAAAACCAAGGACAACGTTCCTATTTCACAACAATCTAACATCATTTACTCTATTCCTTGCGTTAATTGTGAAGGAACGTACATTAGTACCACAGCGCAGTATTTCGGGAATAGACTTAAACAACATCGGAATGATTGTAGGGGTAGAAATGAGAATAGAAGTGCTCTTGTTTACCATCATGTTAACGAAGGTCACCATTTTGATTTTAGCAACGCTAAGATTTTAGACAGAGAGTCGGTTTATAATAAACGTCTTTTCCTTGAAATGGTTTACATTAATAAAGACAAAAATTCAGTGAAGTTCAATTCATAGTTTTATAATTAACAACGACTTCACACGACGAGAGTTACGTCCTTAACTTTTTGAGCCGCTTTTTTCCTTTTTGTCCCTCCAGCGTTCCTCTTTAACAAAATTCAAAATTTACCTGTTTTGTTCTTGTTTTTTGTAAAACAAAAAAAAAACAAAAAATCATTCTATTTTTAACCTTGTCCTCTACATTGACTGATGTGACAAGAAAATTTTCTTTTTAATTTTATAAAAATAAGTTTTTAAAATTTTGTATCTAATTTTCGAAGTCAACCTTCTTACTTCCATTGTAAGTCGACTTAAATTTTAAGATTTTTTGTAACGTTGCCAGTGTATTTTAATATTGTAGTGTTTCCCTGATGAAGCAATAAAATAATTGCGAAAGCTCGGATAGCGAAAAAGGAAGTTGTTTTCTTATCCATTGGTTGCTTTTCCCAAGATTTTTTAATCTTTTTATAACAAATAACTTCGCTATTTTTACTTTTAACAAAAAATCTTTCTTATAAAAGTTTTTAGGTTTATTATAACGCATATTTCGTATAAGTTTGATTGTTTGTATTGTTTATAGTTTGGTTACCATGGTAACTAATTTTTTATTAATTATTTACATTATATTACATATTATTATAAACTTAAAATGTACACAGGAACATACAGCCATTTTTTTGAAGACAGGTAAATACCAACATAGGGTGTGCTACATGAAAAATATTTAGAATTTAACGTGAAATCATCGTAGAACATAGATCAGAGGACCAGCAGCGAATGATTCATATAGTGAATCATATTTGTTGATTCGTTGTTTTAGTGATTCATTTGGGGTGTTCCTTCTTAAGTAACCGTATTGCGGATTCCGAGACCTGTATTGAATCGAAACATGATTCGATATGTGAGCCCGAATGGCTCACATATTCCTTGTTACTAGTTATTTCATTCGTCAACAAAAGTGCGGATCGTGTATTGCCGTGCTCATTCAAAAGCAATGAATGGCTAAAAACCATTCGCAAAAAACATTCGTATAACCCATTGAAATTTAAAATTTTCCTGGAAAAGTTGGTAAAGCTTGGACAAAACTGTCTAAAAATTATCAATTTTTACTTCCATTACTTCCATAATTTTTTAAATTATAGTTTTTATATTGTAATCAAAGTTATTTACGACATTATCGAGATAAAATTAGTTAAATCAATTTCGATAACAAGAAACAAGAACTATAAATAATATATTTAATGAAATAATTGTTTGGGTCTGTTAAAAAAGTTGTGTATTTTTAGGCGATATTTACTTCTTTGTATTGTTTTTGCCACGTTATTATAGTAACTAACATTGTTATTTACAAGTAAAAAATGGAATGCATATTTTTCTGCATTTTTTGATGGAGGATAACTCCCTCTATGTGATAAACATATGAAATCATATGGTTGTCGTATAAGAAAAAATTAAAACAAAATGCGTTTACTAAATATATTAAATCAGTAAACACAATCATAGTAGGCGTTGAAATGATGTCATTGACAGATTTAATACAATAACACAATAATTTATTGCCACTAAGAAAATACAAATACAAAAAAAGGAAAAAAAATAAATATATATTATTCTTTAATATTAGTACTACATACAAAGTTTACTGCCAGAAGCAGCCATTGATTACAAAAACTAAATTCTTTAAAAACTCTAATTTTTACTATGCCGTTTTACTATACCGTTTAATGTAGAAGTTGCCTTGTCGGCGAAGAGGCAAAACTGCTCACTCCAGTCTCATAATCGGTATCATCAAGTTCGTGAATAAGCTAATAACACATGGTAACAGGAAATAGAAATATCTTACAAAAGTTTTAAATACTTGCTGTGGCATTTTATAAACCCAAAAGTAATATTAAGTTATCAAAATATCATATTGTCAATGAAGAAACATTATTAAAATAATTAGGGTCTATATAAAAAATTTACTTCTGGTGATAATTAAAATTTATTTTTCTAAACTAGTTTTGAGCCTTGCTCTTCTTCAGTAGATACCTACAAGTTTACAACATACGAAAATGAACATATTAATATAAAAATAAAATAGTAAAATCTTACGTAATTATTAACAAATTAGAAAAATTAATTAAAATTTTTCAAAATTTACGTCAAAAGTTATTGTGTGACGTTAGGTTTTTTTGTTTTTATTTTTATTTTTGTGTTTTAGATACGGATCTCGCAAGCAACTATAGATTGGTTTTTGGGTCGGGATAATTTGTTCATTAAGGCTTATAATATTACTGTTAATTTCAATAAACTTATTGATTTCGTACATTTCCATTATTTCCATAAGGTTGCTTTTATTAAGTTGGTGTAGTAATTTAATATTTTTATTTTCGTCAAATTCCAAAAATATTTCCTATATATAGGATATTTCTATTTCCTGTTACCATGTGTTATTAGCTTATTCACGAACTTGATGATACCAATTATGAGACTGGAGTGAGCAGTTTTGCCTCTTCTCCGACAAGGCAACTTCTACATTAAACGGTGTAGTAAAACGAAATAGTAAAAATTAGAGTTTTTAAAGAATTTAGTTTTTGTAATCAATGACTGCTTCTGGCAGTAAACTTTGGATGTAGTACTAATATTAAAGAATAATATATATATATATAGTTTTTTATTTCTTACACAAAAATAAAAACAAAAACAAAAAAACCTAACGTCACACAATAACTTTTGACGTAAATTTTGAACAATTTTAATTAATTTTCTAATTTGTTTATAATTACGTAAGATTTTACGTAAAATCTTTTACCTAAAATCGTCTAACAATAGACTCGATAGTATCTTTTCAAATAACAGCAATCGGTCTTACTCTCATCGTCGTGGAAGATCTGACTGTTAAATTATTCTTCAAGTCCTTCTCGTACTTCAAATATTTGTACTTATCACTTAAATATGGTGATCGAGCCCAACATTGCTAAGGAAAGTAAAATGTATGAAAACAATCCTTCATCATCTAAATCGTACCAAAAAAAACGAATAGAAATTTCTATAGAGAATTTCTAAACCCCAAGTTGCTAAATCATCTTCAACATTTTAAATCAATGAATTAATTTCACCGTTATTTATTTATTATAATACAAATAACTTAAATTTCCTCATCGAATCATGAGCAGACTTCTCCGTTCTACCAATTAAAGTGTTTCCTTGATACAAACAAGGTTCGATATTCCTTTTTTAGCAGTAAATGGTTCTGTCATTAAAACTTTTTTAAAGGAATTACTATCAGTTTCCCTGAATCTACGGCGTAACTTTTCATTTATATTTACTCTTGCAGATGTCACCAAGCCGCATTTGTTGGTCCCGACTTCTTGAGTCAATATAACATTATTGTAGACATTAAACATCGTCGTTTAATCGATTCTGAAACGAATTTAATATTGGTTGGTTCAATTTATTATTCTTCTTCCGCTCCGCTTCAAATTTACACAACTTTAAAACAATTTTCCAAAATTAACTTTAAGTTCACACTTTTCTTCTCCCGTGTGAATTCTCATTTTCTTTTTTGTCGCCCGCGTCGA
This sequence comes from Onthophagus sagittarius, assembly GCA_036711965.1. Taxonomy (NCBI): domain Eukaryota; kingdom Metazoa; phylum Arthropoda; class Insecta; order Coleoptera; family Scarabaeidae; genus Onthophagus; species Onthophagus sagittarius. The sequence goes on along the minus strand of JASERS010000003.1, from coordinate 49,839,231 downwards.
TTGGATTAAAAAAAAACTATCTACATGGAAAAAAGAGTTCGAAATTATGGTTTCCTTGTGTTCGGTTCCTTTGCACAGGGTCCCGAAACAGATTCAAATGAATGGTAACCCTGCGGTGATTATCGCCAACTTAATCTTATTACTTTTCCTGATCGTATCCTCTACCCCATACAAAATTTCAATCTTCATTTGTCTGGATGCTTAATGAAATTCTTTTAGGCTCAAGTTTCATTTGTGTGTTTAGATGACATATTAATTACAAGCAAAACTGAAAAAGAATACTTACTCAATTTGAAACAATTATTTCAAAGACTAAGTGATTTCAATATTAATATAAAACACAGTGTGTTCTTGGCGTTTGTACTTTAGATTTTTAAGTCATACAGTTTCCTCAGAGGGTATTCGTCTTGCTATCTACGATAGAGTCAAATATAAAATATCCTAAATCAAATATACTTATTTCGCTATAAAATTTAGTAAATAATCTTCAATCACAAAAACGTAAAATTATTGCTTCTTGGACAGATGAACAAGAATTCTCCTTCACTAAAGCGAAAGATTTATTGTCAAATTGTACAGTTTTAACTCATCCTTCTTCAACAGGCTTATTGTCACTATTTGCAGATGTCTCGGATACTTCAATAGGTGCTGTCTTATCTTAAACAGACAATACCGTTATTGATTCTATAGCTTTTTTTCCCCAAAAGAGATAATACAAATTCAAATGAAGTATTCAACGTTTGATAGAGAACTTCTGGAAATTTATTCTGCCACCAACCAACAGGCCGGCGTGCTCCTGAATGAATTAATTGGTAGAAAGTACATTTTGTACCATATTAAGTCCTTAGACCCCTATTCGATGTCCTTACCTGCATCAGGTATTGAAAAATATTAAAAAAATTGCTTACAGACATCAAGATATATATTTATATATCACATATATATTTATTATCACTTCGAACCAGTTTCTGAAGAAGGTTGCAATATGACAACGACAAACATTTTTTTAAAACACGCACGGCAAAACCCGAAAGATTCTAGTTTTTGATCTAGTGTTAGTCCTAGTGATAGTTTTAGTGTTCGTGCTAGTGTTAGTACTAATTTTAATGTTTTTTTTTTCAATTAACACCTGTCGTGAAAGCCTTCGTACATAAGTACGAAGTAAGTAGGTTTTGAGAATGGTTAGCTTATTTTTTTAGATTATATGCAATAGTCCAACATTGCACAACATCCAAATCCATTGACTATATAAGGAAGTTAACACGAACTTATTGAATTCGTCGTATGATGCTGACAATACAATAAAATCTTACGATATTGACAAAGTATAAATAGTATATAAAAAGTATAAATAGGTTATAATTGTAATTATGAATTCCCAAATATTTTTCAGTTATCCGCGTGTATCGCCTCAAATCGCCGACACTCGATACGCGATTTAGTATTATGTTTCTTTTTGTAATTTAAATATAGACTTTAAAAAAATTACTTCACTTAAATGGTGCAGTCGGTAGGGTATGGTAAACGTGCGTGATCGTGTGTTGTGTTCATTTCCGAATTTCACAAAAACAAACCGACCCGCCGAGGAAGAAGCTCAAATCGCCGAATCCCTATACAACGCTGGAGTTGTAATCATCTACATTTGGTGATTTCCAGCACTTCAGAAGCAAAACAAATGAAAATCATCAGTTATTTCATTATTACAAGTACTTTCTTTCTGCCTTCCTTACTAATTTTCCCAAATCCTTGATCACCATGCAGAATTTAACCAATTTATTGAAAGCTTTAAAGAACATCAACATGGTACGAGAAATATCAAAAGTTGATCAAGGATCTGGTTCCCGCATTCGATGGCGACCGTATAACTCTGAAGAGTTTCATTAACGCTTGTGAATTCTTGAAAGAAGAATATCCACCGATAATTCCACGAACTCCGAACGAGGTAAGAATGGCAAAGCGTTTATTTATGATATTTATGGAAAGATTGTAAGCAGGCGAGGCAGTGGATTCATATAGAATGCCCACATCTTGGACCGAATTAAAGAACATATTCATACACTTATTTGCAGACAACAGATCTGGAGGAGTCTTGGATACGATTTAAACAGTTTAAGACTCCAGAAAGAAGACACAACGTCATGCTGCGCAAATAAAATAAAACCCACGTTAAACACGCTTCTATCTAAATTTAATGTAGAAAAACAAGAAGCAGAAATTAGAAATATGAAGCAGAATCAATACAATCAAATAACCTTGAGGACGTATCTGTTTAGTTTGAATCTAATTAACACCAATTTACGCTAGAAGTTAAATTACGACTAACTGAAGACATCGGAACCGCAAAAGCATTTGCATTAGAAATTGCAAATTATAACACCCAAAAGCAAGGATTTCTTCTTAACATCCGTCAGTCGATACTAAAAAATAATTTTACTCCTACTCCTATAGAAATTCAAAAACCGATTTTAACGCAAAGACAAGACGACCAAGGCCAAACTTTTATCCATAATTTGGCATACCGCCAGTACAAGCACAATAACCATTGGATAAACCAACTCCCATGGACATAGATAACAATAATAAGAAATCAGCATCTTCGATAAGTAACCCAGCTCCAAAGAGACAATAGATATCCAATAACATTGGAATGCAGAAAACAATGTTGATTTGCAGGATTTTTGCCGGAAATGCCTCTAAGACTCATATCCTTAACAATATCAAACAAAGTTTACTCAAAAAAAAAAACCCTTATTACCTTATCTCGAATTTGAAGTATTCAAATTTTTAATAGATACTGATGCAGAATGTTCTTTAATTAGTACGAAAATATTTAATGATGCTAAATTTTCTTATTCTCGTGACAGTTGCGAATTTAATAATAAAATCTCACAGATAAGAAAGAACAAAGAAAGTAGGATTTGCTCCTCTCTAAGATAGTGCAGTTTTTTTGGTTTTGATTTGTTAAATAAACTTGGTGCCTCTTTAGATACCAAATAACAACTTCTCTTTGTTGAAGTACCCTTAAAATTCACTAAAGAATCATTTCTAGAAGTTTGTTACAGTCATTCGGATACACCCTGTATGTAATAGAAAAATAATTCCAGAACTGACTTACCAAATTGAGGTAATTCAGAAAAGTCTCCTAATTCATCTTGCTGTTAAACTCAGCTTTAGCATGAGTTGTCATGTTTTTTGTGCTTGAAATTGTATTAAGAAATGTTTTGACAGCAAACAAAAAAAGAAAAAAAGAGTAGTAAAAATATGATACCATCACATTAATTCACAATTCTTTGTAAACATTATTACAACGAGTATATTATTATCTAATAAATGATGTTAAGGATAAACTTGTAACAGTAAATTTTGAATCTATTGCTAGATGCTTCGTAAGGCAATATTGATTAAAAAAAATGGTAATGTGTTGTATAGAGAGTATAGGGATCATACAAAAAATATGATCCCTATACTCCTCGTATGTACAAAGAATAAAATAATTATTTATGGTAATATAGTCCTGGTTGAATTTAAAAAAGATGGATGTGGTAAATAAATTTACCTTTCTAAATAAAACCTATATTTACACATTTTACAGCATCACCATACAAAAATCCCGTTAAACTGTTTGCTCAAATAAACAGTACCAACAGTAGTTTCTATTCAAATCAAAACACATACACAAACAATTTCTAGTCGTGCTTTCATCGTCGTACTTCCAGCTGCAGCATGGTCATCGATTTTTCTCCGATAAACGGCTAGCTTAGCGTGTGCCGTTGCCACGACTCCCTGAGAACAGTACAATGGAAGCAAAAATAAACTGAATTGCGCGCGTTTGGGATGAGAGTAGAGCCAAACGTCCAGTACGTGACAGTTGTACAAACGTCCTTAGATCAATATTTGCATGTGCGTTTGTGCCTGTGTTAACTGACCGCATAGTTGGTTCGGAACGTGCGAACTACAGACTTCTATCGTTGGTAATACTGCTGATGCAAACATCGGTTGTTTCCACCCCCTTAAAACAGTAACCAACGTTTTAAGCATATATATTTGTTACAATAAGTCACTGTCATCAAAAATTCTTATTTTTAATACAGTTTATGAACATCACATTAGTAGCATATGAATCGTTTCATTATGATTATAGATTGAGGACGTAAAATATAAAAAATTATGTAGCGTGGTTGATAAACAAGATAAGAGGAAATCATACCTGTATATTACTGTAATGTGCTTTCTGGGTATATTTTTACGATTCTATGCTCGGAGAAACTATATTACGTAAACTGCTTAACGTTGGCGTCATGGACATAAAACTCAAGTACCAGCTAGGAAAAATAAATGCCTTAGATTTTCTCGTTAAAGAAAAACTCGTATTATATATACCAAATATGATGTTAGATTTTAGGTAATAAGAGGATAATACGATTCGACTTATTAATATTATATATTTTTTTAGATTATATGCAATAGTTGTGTTATTTGATAATACGAAGTATCGATGTTCATCTATTCCTAAAAGGTACGAAATAAAAACTTGGAATACATACAACTTTTGCAGTATATATTACCGTGCTATACCAGCAATATCTGATATTGTTACGTTTAAAAATATCTCCTCGGTACCGAATATATTTTCAGAGCAATGGGGATGAACGTGATGAAGAAGAAACTCTCTCTAGAAAATAACGAATTTGTTCCTTGTTAACGATACTTTATTTTTAGAAGAGAGCATCCTGTTTATAGTAAACGTCTAAATTAAATTAACTTCGCCAGTGATGTTTGCAGGCAAACGATTTTTTTTTAATAAAAAATTACCTCTGTTCTTGTTATGCAAACCAGTTCTGGTAGCCAACTAATTCACTTTGTAGATGTTTGTAGCGGGATAATTTAAAAATTGTATTATATGTTTATGTACATAAATAAGTTAATTTATGTACATTTAGAGCATTTTAGCATGTACATTTAGAAATATATAACAATAAGAAAGGATTCCCGAATTACACCGGATTGTCTCCGTTTCTTTTATGAAAGCACAGAGCGTACCTAGCTGTAAGCACGTCGGAATGTAACCAATTCAATCACATGGGAGTGCAACTTCACATCAAACAGAAATGTAATAACATCAAGAGGAACGTAGTAATTGGTGATGGACGCTATTATGATTTATCAACTGTAATTATATCAATTAAGTACGATGGAAATGTAATACTGATATGTTTGTTCATATTAATTCACGTTCTCTTTGAATCTATAAAACATTGTGGTCTTATTTTTAAAAATTAAAAATGACTTTTATCTTAAATTAATGCTTAAACTTTCCCAATTATAAAAAAAGCTTACAAACCTAGAGTTTGTGGAGTTTCGGGTTGATTTCACGTTGATTACACAGTCTGGATCGCGACACTAACTGATTATATTAGGAATGTTTATTTCTACATGCTTATTCTGTATGTTAAATCATTAGCTGTTGATAGTTAAAACGGCGCCGGTATCGGTCGTGTCGCTTCAACGTGTTAATTAGTTTCGCGGTGATTTGATGCTCCATTTTCTGTTCTATATTTTGTAGAAATCGCTCTCGACGTGTTCCTACAATTAAGATCATATAAACCGCAAGTTAGTTCACATATTACAGTACCTCGGTTGCCAGCGACCTTTGTTAATCATGTAGGAAATAATTGTGCTCGAAAGCAGCAATTTATTGATTGGTTTCAGGTAGATGTTAATTACAATCCGTAAGCAATTTTGGTTTAATTGTAGGCAAAACGTATCATTTTCACGGTTCCTTTCTTCGTATCTATTCTAACATACAAATAACACTTTAGTAATTGCCAGTATTCCTTCAATCCCCAGTATTCTTCTTGTTTAATAAGAATCTGACCTCTCTGGAAACGTCTCTTTAGATTGTGTATTAAGACTTCGTGCAAATCGTTTCTTTTTTTTTCTTCGACCCTTTCTAGTTAGTTAAGCCCTCAATGGTGTTGCTGATTCTGTGCACATGATCCTGTGCACCATGATACTAGGAATCTAGAGGTAAGCTATTGCATATCTTTAAGATGGCGGACAATGCATACGTGACGTCACTAGTAGACTGACGGTTAAAAAATTCGAATAAAGTAATTCGAAAAATAATTACTCCAGTTGAACAGCTATAATCAAAAGAGTGTAATGTTTAAAATGAATGACAAACAGACCCAGTTTATCAAGAATTTGGAGATTATTGATGAGCAGAGCACCGCGATTTTAGCTTATGTATCCCCCAGCAGACAACACATCTTATGCTATAAAGGGAGATAGCCTCAGACGCCTGTGAACATCGGCTCAAACAAGGAATTGACAGTTGAAGGGGCATGCTCATCCCAGGACGTCATGCAATGTACTTCATTGTACTAATTTTTACGAGACACTATGGGAAGTTTTTGGTAGTAGTAGCTACCAGTAGAAGAAGAAGAAGAATGTAAAGGTATCGACGATATGCATATGATGCGTTAGAGTACTTTGCTGGATATATGTGTCATAATCACATCAAGTTTCGGAAGGTGGATTAATAAAACCTCCTAAAAACATTTTATGGAAAAATCGCTGAGATAGGTCAAGGTTAAAATTTTTTGCATTTTTTTTGTAGTAGCTTTTGTTTTTAATGTAGTTAATTTTAACTTTTTCCGTCGTTTCTAAACGAGTTATGACGTCATCGATGTCATAATGACCACTGATCAATGTTATATTTAATAAAATTTCGTAATTACTGTCGAAACTACACCCTTTGTGACATCAAGTGCAGAACGATCACATTTTCGAATGAAAGTATCATGATAATAACCTAGTGTTAGGTTATTAGTCCTAATTATTAGACTCAGTTTTCTGAGCAGTGTAAGATTAACATCGTGAAACTGTTTTTCTGGTTAGGCATTATGGTCGCTTGATCATTTTGATCATTTTAAAAGATTTCCTTGAAATGTTTAATTTCCTAACCAAGTTTACATATAATACCTAATTTTCTGTAGAGTGTTTGTTGATCTCTGTTGGTTCATTAATTAAGTTTAAATAACTATTTTATCACTCATTTTTTAATATAATACTAGCTATTTTTTCAAAATTATTAAAACCTACATTACTGGTATTTTTCCGGTTTTTCCGAACGAATAGCAAGAACATTCTAATTTCAAATAGAAGTGTAAAAACATGATATTTTCTGTCAACCAGAGCATTCGGTTTATGTGCATGTGATTTATATTTATAGCCACCTGACGGTAAATAAACAATTTTCTTTCATATTAAATTATATAATATCAAAAGGATTTACATGTTTATCGACGTTTTGTTTGTAATAATTAAATATTATCTTGTGATTTTAGTTATGCCTGTTGATGCCCAAGAGAGGGCAAAACGCATGTTGCAAAGTAATTAATATATAATAAACATCGTTTAAGACAATGCTGATTTTTATAGTTTAACTTCCACTTTGAGGATAATAGACAAATAGAAGGAGAATTGAACTATGTATATCTACTACCATGTTATGGAGTCTTACAGAGTTACAGAATCTTGAGGATTGAAGAAAATTGCTGTTTGCGAGATACGATATAGTGCTTTTATGGCGAAACGTGAATATAGGTCTACACATAAATGTAGGACTAAACATCTCGATAAAAGAAATTAATGCGTGCAACTGATTCGGTCGAGTGACACTTTTTAGTAGATTATAATCCGTTGGGATAAAAAGATTATTATTATTATGTTAGTGTATTCAACTAATAATTTCAATTTCAAAGTCAATATACTACTAATATACTACTAATACGATACAAATTAATCTTCGGTAATACATCAACCTTCCTATTAAATCCTTTATTTTATGCCAAGTATATTTTAATATCATAAACATACATATAACAATCTATTTATCAATTTAAACAAATACAACTTTTTGAAATCATGTTATTGTCAATAATTTATTTCTAAATGCTCTAATAGCTTAATTTTTGGGTAACTGGATGTTAATGTTACTTACAAACGAGTTGAATGAAATTAGTATACATCATATTATGAGTACATTTTAGGCCCATTTTGATCTTTGCGAACATTTTATTACATATTATTTTCCCTCAGAATGTACATTTCCTAATTATTTACGCTAATGGTTTTGTGTCACGAACGGAGTTTTTGCTTTATTTCAATAGGAGGGGAGATATATTACATCAGTATATATACTTTTATTCGACAATTCTGACAATGCATGAGAACATTTAACCATAAATCGTAACATGAACTAAAAAACAAAGAGATTTTCCTATTTTAAACAAAGGATCACAGATTTATTTACGGAGTGGGTTAGTTGAATTCCCGAAAACTCCAACTTTGTTTTGTGTAATGCTTGATGAATAACAGTGGTTTGGTAACTTTCTTGCTTAACAAAAATAGTTTAAATTCATATTGTCTTAGTTTAAAAATAACTTGAGACTAAATGCAATATGTATGGTAAAAACAGAAATGAAAGTATTAAGTCTAAATAGTAAGTATGTACATTATACCGCATTCTCCCTCTAACAATTTAAAATAACATTATGTTAATCCTCTCCAAATCCCTTTGGTTAGTAAATACACCCTCATACCCCATTTAAAATTCAAATGTACTCGAAAACCAAAGAGAATTCGTTTACCATTTTATACCTTTCCTGTTTATGCACGTACTTACTATGATGATCATGAAGTTAATTAAGCATTTGAAGAAAATCAAAGTTACGCAATTAAGAATCCGTTTCATTTATACTATGCTATTTAGTAGCAGTGTTAGCAACAAGTAAAGTTACGACGTGTTAATACGTTTAACAATACGTTGAATGTAGAATTCAGCTAGGCTTTTAAAACTTACAACTTTGATGATATACCTATACTGATGCGTGCACAGTTCGGATCGATACACCCATTAGTGTTCGTGCACTACCTTGTTATGTGTTAATTAGTGAGGGTGAATTCGTTCGGTTTGCAAGCGGACAAAACCCCTTCAGCTGTAAATTGTAGTACAGTCCTTCTATTACAGAGCTTTTAGAGAGAGAAATCCAATAAAAATGCACTCAAATATAGCTAATGGCAAGATAACTAGGTAATTTATGGTTGTTAATTTTCATCGCCAGTCAATTATAGACTTGTTGGTTTATTAGTGAAATATTAAAAAGTTAAAGGTACAATAATCCAATTAAAAGAGAAATGTGAACAATTAAGAATTATTTTTTTTATTTTTTTCATTCTTCTCAAACTTACATAAAAAGTATGCCTGGCAACTTTCAGCGATGTGTACGAAATGTCAAAACGAAGTGTTAGAAATATGGCATGGAAACCGTCAGAAACGAAAATTGTCAGAGCGAGTCTTAATAAGACTCTGCGGTCTTAGAACGTCTTTGAACGACAGGGTTGACAGTGCCTATTTAAGGCAGAAACCCAAAGATATGTCTGCAACATGGCTACCTTCAGTGATGCACAGGTTATGTCAAAAATATATAAGTGAAGCCGAACGTAATCCCGACCTCATTGTCAGAACGAGTCTGAGAACTGAATCTGTTCGGTCTTCAGCGTTGTGGAAGGGTTTCACAACTTTATAGTGCATCACTAAGGCAGAAAAGGTACATAGCTATACATGTGATCTGCCATCTGCTGACCCATATCGCAACGACGTCACCACTAGGATACGGACAACAGTAAACCGAAAGAAAACAGACATTCTGGCATCGATTTACCTCCCTATTGAGGACCCGGCGTCGGTTGACGGGTTGGCGCGACTGGTTGAAGCCGCCAGGACAAGTAAATGGAATTTCCTTAACATTATTTACATTAGTAGTTTGAATATACTAAATGGAGGCAAAAAGCCGACCTTTTTAACTGCCAGAGGTCAATCAATTATCGAAATTATTTTAGCCACCATGGGTATCTGACAATCTATCCAGAATTGGAGAGTTTTCGACAATGTTTGACCACAGGTTCCATCACCCAAGTTGAACTGCCTGACTCGTAATCCTAGAATAACGGACGTGGGAAAATTGAGGTCTGAGCTTTCTGGAAGTTTGAAAAAATTAGGGTTAAAACAGTCCAAGGAGAGCTGCGATATTGAGGAACTCTCAAACTTTATAAGCGATTACCTGATCTTTACCTATAAAAATACTTGTCCTATCCGTAACAAATAATAATATCGTAACAAATAATAAAACGATTTCTGAGCAAGAGGCGGTAGTTTTACAACATTATAAAGCAGACATCTTCCAATTAAATATGAAATAAAATACCTGGCGTATTGCTGCCGTTGCTCTGAACACAGAGCCTTGCTTTTCTCATAAAATTTTTTATGTTATTTCTGCAGAGTTGCAGATAGAGAGTAAACTCAGTTTACTCATCAATGACGCGTTAGATCTTGCCCGTGAGCTTGGGAAGAGTCCGTGGCGCGTTGGCATAGTTGTAAGATTTCAGAAAACCCTACAGGAAGAAGTTCATCAACACCAGTTGATATCGGAATTTCGCGTGATGATTCGATCTGGAATATTCGATCTTACTCCAAAACATGGATGGTCTCACACGCGGTGTGGCATGTCGCGCCATCCTGGAGTACAATGTCTTCCAGAACCATACTGTTTAGCTGAAGCACAGGAAGCACTTTCATAGTTCAAAATGTCGCAAAGTTTGCACGCGGATTCAGCGTAACACTCCCCATATTTATAATGGGTTTTCACAATGATAACGCGTTGTGCCTTTGTGTAGCGCTTCATAATTAGTAATCAAAACAATTGTACATGACAGCTGTCAAATTTCAGGCCTGTCACATGCACATAAAATACAAAGGTGTTAAAATTAAGTCCGACGCTTTTATTGAGACAACTTTATATCTAGGGAGTTTTCATTTTCGTGGGTTGATATGTGTATATTATGTCAAGAAGAAATATCCTTGTCTGTTGCACAGCTGGTCATATGGCACAAAGTCAAGAAAGCGTCAATAAAGTCGATAACAAGTTTCATGGTAAATGAGTCCAGGATCCAAGTTTAGTCAAAAGGAAAATCGAGAAGAATAGTCAGGGTGTAAACGATGTCAAAGGTAGCACAAGACATGGGTCCAGTGTCCAGCGATTAATAGGAAATGTTTCACATGTGGTCTAATGGGTCATATAACAAAGTCTAAAATGTGTAAATCAAGAAAAGTTCAGCATATGAAAGAGGTCGAGGAGAAGAATCGTGAGTCACTTACGGATGGAGAGTCAAACGAAAAGGAAGAAGAAATGTATTGAATGGAAATAGTCAATAAGATTGAGAGTCAGAAAGAAAAATCGGAAGATGGTGGAAGTGGAAGATATATTAACATCATTGTCTGACGGAAGGTTGTTTTCAGTAATTAAACGAAGACACTAAAATATTGTTAGCAATTGTAGGTTTATTTATGACCAAACAAAATGTTTGGCATTTGAAATAAAGTGAGCGCCATTTATTTTTCAATCAGTTGTTGATCTTCTATAGGTTGAATAAAGTTTTAGAACTTTATGCAACCATTTATTAACCATTTATTACCAACCATTTATTTCAAAGTTTTAGAAGTTGAATTCTTAGGTTATAAGATATCAGCAGAAGGTATTCATCCATGCAAATACAAAGTTTAATCTATTGAAATAGTACCTACGGCTAAAAATAAGCAACAATTACAATCTTATTTGGATTTATTCAAATAAGTTATTTGGATTTTATATGGATTTACACTATTATAGTAAATTTATTCCAATGTTGACAAATAAAGTGAGATTATTGTATAATTTATTAAAAGTTGATTCACCTTGAAATTGGTCACAGGAAGTGGATAAATGTTTTCAACAAAGCAAAAAATTGCTAACGATTAGTGCGGCTGTCATACAATAACTTCATTGATATGTGACGTGGATCCTTATAGAGCTGTTTTGGGACACGTCTTACCTGACTGCAGTGAAAAGCCTGTAATGTACATCAATTAAGATGAAACAGAAATATTGCAAGTTGGAGAAGGAAGCTTTGAGTATTGTATTTGGAGTGAAGAAACTTCATAATTATTTATATACTCATAACTTTTTTTCAATGATCATAAACCATTCAATTCATTGTATTATCTAATGTTTAAAGCGTTACTTTATCCAGCTATGATTACATATTCCAATAGAAGCAAGGGAAAAAAGTTCAAAACGCAGAAAATGTTAAGTATTTTTCTGTAGTAAAAGAGTTTTCATTGGCTTATAAAGATATAGCAAAACAAACAGACAAAGATTTGATTTTACGTGAAGTAAAAGACTATACAATGAACGGTTGGCCTAATATAAAATTTAAAGATACTGAAATATTAACCTATTCAAAGATAAAGGAACAATTATATTTAGACTAGAAATGTATTATGTTTAATAACAGAGTGGTGATTCCAAAAAGATTGTGTGGAAGAGTTCTACGCCTGCTGAATGAACAACATCCAGGTATAGTTAAAATGAAAATGTTAGCTAGAGAATATGTTTACTGGAGCGAAATATTAAAGGATTTGGATAACGTTGTAAAAGGGTGTGAATGTTGCCAAAGGAATAGAGGAAGTGTGTCTGATGCACCTTTATGTTCTTGGACGTAGTGTGCCAGAAAATGGCAACGATTGCATTTAGATTTAACTAAGAAGGATAATGTTATTTTTTTGACAGTAATAGATGCTCATAGTAAGTGGATAGACGCATTTGTGTTGGATTCAACAAAGGCGTCGAATGCTATTGAGCATCTGAGAATTTTTTTTTTGGTTCGGCAATATTTGGTTCACTGGATGAATTGTATTCTGATAATGCCCCTCATTCTTCTCAGAATAATTTGTAACATTTTGTACTTACAACGGGATCAAAGTAATGAAGTCACCACCGCTGGTTCTAGCATCAAACGGAATGGCAGAGCATTGCTTTCAGACATTTAAGATCAACTTGATAAAACAAATGATAAAGATAATATTTTGTCGTCTCCAGAGAAACTGGATCATTTTTTGTTTTTCTACGGAAATATTCCACATAGTACTACATAAATATCCCCAGCTAAAATTGTGTTAAAATAGAAACCAAAGACATTATCATTAATAAACGCAAACTTAACTTAGAAATGAGAAAGATGAACATGCCACATGAAAACATGATAGAGGTGTTGATAGGAAAATGAGTGATCAAAACCTGAAACCTTGTTCACCAGTTAAACCACCTCCTACTGTTACCTAACAACCGAAAATGAGTTTTAAGGTTAGGTAGAAGATAGCCGCAAGTCACCGGCGTCATATGCTGTGTAAAGTAGTGTTCAATAAAGAAATATAAAAAGTCAGAGAGTTTTAATCTAAAACACAACTTTATGAAGCGAAGGAGCGAGATTTTGGCAGTTAACAATTCGCAATGTGTAATAAAGGTATTATTCCTTGTTTCTTTAATTATATGTTGAAAAAAATAATTAAATACACATATTTGAGTTTACATATACATCAAAGTAAATTAAAGATAGTGTAATAGGTGGTTAGTAAGTATATGAAAATAATCCATAACTTAAAGTTTAAGTGTTTAAAAGATCGAATACCAAAGATATACTTAGATATACTCATAGGTACAATCTTTTTTATAAACAAGTGCTTTCTAAAGCAGATTATATTCATTTCCATCAATTTTGAAAAATAGAACTTTTAAAATCTTTTGTATGAAAATTTTAGGGTATATAGAGAAATAAATAAATAATGTCTACAAAATTACATGGTATTCGATATGATAAAAGTACTATGCGTTCTTTCATGAATAAAACTCATTGAATATCTCTATTCGTTATTGAGATAATTATCCTTAAACTCTATTAAAATATTTATGACATTATTTTTATTTATCATATCATTAGTTGGAATAGTTATTAGTTGTTTAAGAAATTATGGAACATCATTACTAAAAGTCGAGTTGTTAAATAATTTTTCAAAAATTAATTTAAATAAAAAAATAAAAGTTTTTATAAATACGAAGACTTTCACGGCCTGTGTTGATTGAAATAAAACAATACTCGAAAGCTTCTAGTGTTAGTTCGAATTTTAATTCAACATACGTTTTTAATTGGAAATAAACTAATTTAAAACACCATCCCTTAAACGTTTATTTTCAAATTCCTTTGATTATGAATAATAAAAGCAACACATGGATTATACGACATCGTAAATAGTTGACTATAACCGTCGAAAATTGGCAATTTACAAGCCAATCTGGTGGTGATGACGATGAGAGAGACGTAATCTTTGAGGTTATGCTTTGTTCACGGTCGGCGGTATACCAGTTACTAATTTTATTTCTCTAATTCGCAAATACCACATCACGTCGCACATACCCTCGGGAAATTTGAGTTAGTATATCGTGACGTATGAAATGGAATTAATACGCACTAGTGACGATCCGGTCAGTGTTAACGATAAATTACTAAATAACGTTGAACGTTGGTAGGTACGCTATTTCAGTGGAAATGTCGATAATTGAATGTCAGTACACAAAACAAACCTCGTCCAATTTGTTATAACTCATCACGTTGTCTATTTTGTACAAGAGAGTGATTAATTGTTTTTGTTGGGTAGTTTGTTTTGTGTGAAAGGGTGTTATTGTGCGTACGTTTTCCTGATAATTTATCAAATTTTTGTTACAGAAATAAGGCTTACATTTCGTAATGATCGCGATAAGTTTTTCTTGGTTCTGGGTAAAAATCCCCTTAAATTTATATCGGATAATTGCTCATAATATCTTTCGCCATTTGTCAAGAGTAAGGCCGCGCACAATCTCTACTTACTTATGAATAATGACCGCTATTAATGCGGGAATTTAACCTTTCCGTTAAATTGAAGCAAGATTCAGTTGAGGTAAGCTGACAATTATAACGAAATCGTTTCAATTAAACACGAATATCAAATTCCTTTGTAACGGTACTTTTTAATGGTATAGAAGTTAGTAAATATTCCTATTGTTAAAAAACTAAAAAGTTACAGATTTATTTTCATGAAACTGTAAAATGATCTGCAAAGGAAATATAGATATTTTTTTTGTGGTAAAATATAAAAAATAGTTATGTACTCATATTTCATTTTGTTTGATGATGTACTTACAAAATAGAGGGCTTTATTTTGTCCTCTGCAGCAGAGACAAAACTTTTGATTTATTTGCAATTCTCAACTAGATTACTGCTGGTTACGCTACTTTCAAATATAAACAACTGAGAGAACACGGCGGTAGTCCTGTAGTTGTTTGAATTGTGTATATGAATTTCTGCACTCCAGCTAAATGTTAAATACCATCAGGAATTTGGCAGAAAATATGGTAGAAGTTTAAAAATACTTTAAACATTATATTCTATTAGAACCAATCAAATAAAGTTAAGACATATTATTTCCTCAAACACCAATTAGTTACAATAAAATTACAAGCGAGGAAACCAATTTAAAATGCAATCAGTTTATAATGTTGGAATATGCTAGAAAGTGGTCGGTTAATTTTAGCATGAGAGAATCGCGTCGTTCAAAACACGTCGTTCGATCGTGATTACGAACACAAATTACACGGCCGACTTCCCGGAAACATCGTCGCGTGTATATTAATACGTGTACAAGTTTCGAAAAATCGATATCTCGTGTAGTGCGGAATTAATCCGCGTAAGAATATTTTCTATACACCTTTCGGCTTGTTTCTTTTCAAGCACTTTTCCTGTTAGCTCTGGAATGGTGCTTTCGTTTAATAGGTTCTATAATCCTAGCGTGCTGAATATAGCACTCTCCAAGGCAAATGGAAGAAGATTACGTGCAGCTCAACTCCAGAATATTTTCTTTTTTACTAGATAATTCCAGGGTTTTTAGTGTTTCATAAAAGAATATTACGTTTTCAAGAGGAACAAAGAAAACACAAAAAAATCTTTAAGAATTGATCCAATTTATTTACATTAAATTTTCTTCAAAATACAGATTTTACTCGTTACTAATGGCTCTTACAAGCAGTTAGTAGTACAATGCAATGTCAATTTCCATAATAAACTTCGTTGCTTGTGTCTTGCATTAAATGGTGCACAGAGTAATTGAATTTACCGAAAAGGAAATCTGATTAATTGGGGGTTGTGTTGCTATCTTCATAAATTATTTTAAATTAAACTAGACTAAAATAATAAAAACGGTAAATGAAACAGTTACGTGAGGTTTGATTAATCCCTCCACAACCGTTATACTATCGCATTTAATGCGATTCTGTATTACAGTATCTCAAAAAGCAAATCTCACGTATACACATTGTATGTAAAATTAGTCAATAACGAAAACTACCTCTGCTACAACATACGCTGCAACTTGCTTCACGCTTCATTGCAAACACTTATTTTTTGTTGTGCAGATTTGAATTTCAGGTCATCTATTGACAAAAATCGAAAAGGTATTTCATACAACAGCAATAACAATCATAAAAAAATGAATAATTAACAAAGAACCTATCCCGATCATAAAGAAGAATGGAGTATACAAATTACAATGCGGAACATGCAATGCTACATATGTAGAAGAGACTGGAAAATCTCTTTTATTTACTTTTATTTAGATACCAGAATAAGAGAACTGTTAACACGAAGCAATTCAAAATTTTTAAAATATATGGCTTTCAACGACATACATGATTTTTACAAAACTAAAAACGTATCAATTATATAGAAAAAAGCAACATAGAAAAAAGTTATTTAATTGAGCTGTTGGAGGAATATGAATAAATAAATGTAAGGAGAACTACAAGGATACAGAATGCATCAACGATCAGACACAGCCAAAAAACCGGTCACTTGAGTATAGTGGCCGGTTTGTAAAAAATGGAAGCCTGAAACAACCCTTCACACCTCCCATTAGGAGAGATTGTCAAGATAAGATAGCATTTTGACGATGCAACTTTCCTAATCCCTTGGCTATTTTATGTTGTTACACCCTATTGTATGTAATCGTTTGATTTGGGACTGGGGCTGCAAAAATTACTTGAGAATGCTGTAATTAAATTGTTACCAACTACATTCTCAACTAAAACCAAATACAAAGTTGGCTTACTTTAAAAAATATTGTATATGAAGAAAACATGGTGCGATCAGAATTATTGACATTGATAATAGTACATAAAGCTAAGTAACTTGTGTTACGGTTACCACCATACCATACAGAGTTAAATCCCATCTAAAAATTCTAAAATTTTATATATTTATTTTATATTACATTTGAATTGGTATATGTTAAAAAAGTTTTATTTTTATGTCATCCAAAATACATAATCATACATATAATCAAAGATACCAGCACAGTTTGCAATGAGATTAATTATAATACATTATTTATTTATATTATTTTTTATAAAATTATATTTTAAAATAAATACTAATAATTTGTATGTTTAATATTGATAATAACAAACGAAAATAACTACAATATTAAGTAATAAAACAACTAATTTAAGTAAAAATTGAAAATTAAGAAAATTAGTTAATTTAAATTTCCCTCCAAAAATATCTGATGATATTTTCTGGTGATACTTCCTAGTGTTAAACAGACTTTCGGGTTCATTCCTGGTTTAAAAACAGAGTATAGAAAAAAAAGTAATGATGTGCAGGACATCCGCATCCACAAATATTAAAAAGTGTATGTAATATCGCGTATGGGTCTATTGTTGTCTACAGATTTAGAACGATCTTTATATTAGATAATAACGTATACAGAGTGAGTCAATAGCGCGGAGACGGACGGTTATGCCTTTATTGTTGAAAATAATAAAAATGTTTTTATAGTAAAACCTCGTTAGAGTGAACTCGAAAGGGCCAAAAATAACTTATTCGTGTAAATGAATTCGTATAAACCGAGTGCACAGGAAGAAAAAGTAAAAAGGAAAGTTTTTTATTATCGAATTTATTGAGGACTGTTGTTATCACAATCTTCAAAAGTTCTTAAGACCAGTTGTGGACAAATAAAATGGTTTTTAACGACTTTTTTAAACGATTTGGCCAAATCATTATCGCCATTAACAATATCTTCAAATGAAATTTTAAGTGGCTACATCTCTTGTAAACTGTATATTCTCATGTGTTAAATCATGGTAAATCATTTCCTAATTGCATTACAAATGAACCTGAGTAGCTTTAATTGCTAGTAGAAAATAATACAAGTTAAAGTTAGATAAGTGAGGTTTTCAGTTTTATGTGCAACACAGTTGTCTAAAGCAAAAAAGACTCACCACACATTTCTAAACCATCTATGCAACTTATAACGTTATTGGAAACGCCATAGTCATCCTGAAGAACATTTAAAACGTTTAATTCCATATCTCACGACAATTCTTAGCTCTCTTATAATAATGGCACCGAAAGAGCACTGTTAGAGGCTGATGTGATTAAACCATAGAGCAATGTTCCACGAATTCATATTTTGCAATTCTTATTCGCTTTGATATCGTTGAAAATAAACTGCTTACGATGGCTTCAATAATTAGTTCATATTTCTTAATGATTACAGAATGAGTCGATTTAAAAATTTTGAACTTTTTTGTTATAATTAACTCAGATTTATCTTTTCCATTACAAAAGAACAATTTTATTCAGTAATTAATAAAAAACTAATAAATGTTTAGACGTATTCTTGAATTCATTATTGATCGTCTCTTCTATTCGACTGTTTTCGATCTAATTTCCGAACGAAATTGTACGTTGGGATATAAAATCTAGTTCGCAGTTCGTATAAACGGAAATGTGTCTTAACCGAGTAAAAAGTAATACAATTTAAAAATATATTACTTTGGACCACTACTTTGTTTGTGATAACGAGTCGTTCGCGTTAACAGTTTGTCTAAACGAGGTTTTACTGTATGTCAAAATTGCATTATCATCAAAGCTGCATCGATTAAAATTAACTTCAGGTTCAATTTTTCAGGACTTCAACTTATTTCTTTTAATGGAACCCTATGAATCTTTTTACATATTCTAATTAGCTGTCTTAAATGTTATGTTTTACATTTAAGAGAGCTTACACTTAAATGCATATTTTATTTTCAAATTTTGTGACTTAATCATTTTGTGACATTTTTTTAAAATTTATATTTTGACTATTTGTGTTTAGCATTATTATTAAATATTGAAGATTGGTGAGCATATTGATGAACAAAGCTTGAGTCTTTCGATTGCCGTTAATACTAGCACATTACTCATCACTATAACAGGACTGCTGACGTATGATGACATATACTTTTTTTATTTTCAACAGTAATCTACTGTACACAAAAAAAAATCATTTTGCAGTATAGTGTTTACCGTTTTTCGTTTGTGGTTCGTATAGATATGTGGTAAGATAGTTTCTTTCAAGATTTTCTATCAATATAACATTATGCCTTTTATTGATGTGTGCGTTCTATTCTAATATCGTTATAATTTTTTTCGTTCCTTCATTGTTATAACACTTAACACTTAATAATATATTCTCTTTCATTTTCTTCGCAATAGCTTCATATTTCTTTCCATTCGCTTCCGATTTTGAGTACGTTATTTACGCTTTCATTATGTATTTACGTACGTTATTTATTTTCTCTCTGTCGTTCCCATGCACTCAGTTATTTATCAGTTCTCTATATATTTCAAAATGTTCTTCATATTCAATTCTTGTCCGCTCTCTTCACTTTTATCTTATATCGCATCGCTTTATTACGGACTGATTAAATCTTGCTTTCATCCATATTTGTAAGCATCTGTTGTAAGTTTTAGGTTTAATCGCCATGTGCCTAAGTAAAGGTATACGAGTCTCATTTACATATTTACTGGCGTCCGGTAGAACACGCCAAATAAACCTGGTAAATGTCGATCGTGAATTATGCGAATGAGTTTTTAGTCTTAAGTTTGAAGCTTGAGTCCTAAATATCCAGTCGATCACATGTACATTATTTATATTTTCAAATATATTAGTTAAAGTACATAGTGCCTTGTGTATTTCCTGTCAGGTTTTGGACCTAGGATACTGAAGGTATACAGAAACAATAATTTTGTGAAATCGATCTGAAGCTCTTCAAGCTTTCAAAAACTACAAACGAAGGAGTAAATTAAGCTAGTCATACCTCTACTGTGGTAAATTCCAACCTAAAGGTAACAATTAGATCCTGGTAGGATATTCTGAGGAATCAAAAGCTTATCGATTATGGATACCAAGGACGAAATTGTCATTAAAGCAAGTGATGTAAAGATCTTCGAAAATATCGCGATCGACAAATCTTCATACGATGTTAAATTATATACCAACGCAGACAAATCAAATGAAACGAACCAAGACTTAAAGAATGAAGATGAATGTGAACTAGAATATAAAAACGAAGATTACTCATCCAGAGAAAAATCCGAAACAGACGATGATGTACCAGATAATCAACAAAGAAGACCAGGACGTCTTAAATGATAAAGAATTATAACCAATTTCTGGAGAAAGGAATACAATACACTACAAGAAAATGAAATGTGGATTCTTGTTCCTAGACATAAACGCACAGATGAGCATTAAAAACAAAAACTAATTCAAAGGGAGAAATCGAAAAGTACAAGGCAAGACTAGTAGTACATGCTCATCGAGATCACACTACTGGTAAGATACATCCTTTCCAGAAGAAGTACGTAATGGAACTTCTAGAAAAATTGTCAACATGGCCAAGCCATGCCAATCCAGTGTCTACGCCAATGGAATTTTATTTGAAAATAACCAAAGAAATGGCTCCATCAAAGTAGACCTTACCGAGAACTAATTGGAGGTTTAATATACTTGACGAATACGACCCGACTCAACATTGTAATTGCGGTAAGTATTTTAAGTTGTTGCTCTGATCCTGGAGCAGAACATTGGCCAGTTGCTGAACGTGTTTTGAGGTATTCGAAAGCAACCGTAGACTACAGTATTACATCTGCTATAGATGCCAGTCGCTTAATGCCTACACAGACTCGGATTCGGCAGGAGATACAGATAACCGAAAATCCTGTCCAGGAAATGTTTTCTTCTTAGTGGATGATCCCATCAGTTAGAGATGTAAGAAACAAACATCGGTTGCGTTGTCAACTATGGAAGCTGAATATGCTTATCTTTTAGAACTTACACGTGGAATAGTTTACGTCAAACGTTTGCTATCGTATAATGGCTTCAAAATATTTACAAAATCTCCTACCTCTGTGTTTTATGATAATCAAAGTACTGATCAAGTTAAGTAAAAATGCAATATTACATAAACAAAGTAAGCACATAGACATCATTTTTCATTTTTTTTCGTGAATTAGTTGATAAGAAAGACGTTGTTGCGAATTGCTTGCAAACTGACTATATGCATGCGGATATATTGACGCAATCCTTAAGCAGATGTATGCATGAATATTATGTTAAAATATTAAAATTAGAATGTTGCAACTTGCAGTTCACGATATTTTTAAATACTCTAGATAAGTTTTATCATTTTGTGTTAAATCCTACATTCTATCTTTAGGCATCTAATTATGCCCCGATAATGTTTACATTTCTCATTCATAGTTTAGGTGTGCAGTTAAACTTGTTTTCTAGTTTTTTGGTACTTCGTCTTGTTTACTTTCGGCCCTTTTTATTTTCAATATTATTATATTAAGACTTTATCCATTTGTATTTTTGCACTTTCCAGTTCCTAGAATACAGTTTCAGATTATTACTTCTGGAAATGAAACAGTAGATGAGCTAGCATGAAAGAACATGTGGGTATTATTTTCGTTGAATAAACATAGGATCGGACTGTAACCTGAAGAGAGACTTTGCTTACTGTGGACCGGTTCTTTTAAAATGTGGCACGTTAAGTAGTTCATTAACATTGCTATTGTGAAGCCCGAGAAATTTTATGGGATGGTAAATGCCGACAGTATGCGGAAACTATAGGTCTTCTGCATAGTTCCACAAATAGTCCCTAGTATGAATCTTATCAAATTTTCTATTTTTAGGTCGCAACGTCAAAGGATCTCAAAGGATGACGTTGTAACATGATAATATTATCTATCAGAGTACAATAGACCCTTAGGGTCGCGGTGCATGCTTCATTGGTCCATCCGATATGTAAATCTAATCTAACGTAATATAGTTTTCTCGTTCCTTCCAGATATTTTGTGTTAACAATTGATAATCTCTAAATACACGATTATGCTAGAAGTATTTTGTTTCGCAAACTGTATCTCAATGCATATCATAAATTGAAATTTAATGTAAAAGCTTTCCGGATTGATGTTACGCGAAGTTTACGTTTCACTGGGTGAACGTCGTTCCACGAAATTTGCAGGCTGAACCAGCTTATCGCTGATCTCTTGCTTTTGCTTTTGCTCTATTTACTAAGTGATACGTTTGCAAAAACCTTGGAAATGCACTCTCTTCTCGAAACATTCGCTTGTATGGTAGCCGTCGTTTCTTAAGTCTTAATCAAGAAAAGCTAGGGGATAAAGTATTTACGTTGAATAAGTAAAATCGCTCCCTGGCGAGTTGTACGGGTAAAAAACGGTTTCAACGTGAAATAAAACATTTTGTTTTGATTCGTACCTTGTGTGTTGGTAAAAACATATTTCGTACTCAGAATTATCGATTTTAATTATAAACTTGTATCGTTCAGAGCACATTTTATATAAACCTGCATGAAATAAATATTTTGACCAATTAATGGCTAAATGTTTCAAATAGAATAAGTAAATATGTATGTTGTTTAAAAACTTTTTTTAATAAACAGTTCTTTAACTCTCGCTTTATTGAAAAGTGTAGATATAGGGTTTATTGTCTAAAGTACGCATTATTTCTAATTATTTACAAAGAAAACAGATTATTATTGTTAAAAAAAACGTTAATTCATTAAGTTCTGTACTAGTATATCCGGCTAAAGTAGACTTTCAGATAATTTATAAACCTTTTTGTAAATAAATCTCCTTTGTTGGGAAAAAAGTTGTTTTCCACTACATATCTAGGATTAATGTTCACGTTCACTGTTAGCATTTCTATACTTCAAAACAATGCCGTTTTGAATTTATAAATGAAATGTATCGGAAATTCTGTGAAATATATACGCCTGATGCAGTTTTTTTTTTTAATTTTGTTCGCTCCAATAGAAAAAAGCCCTTTCATGTCTTAAAACCATTAATGTAAATCATTGGGAACTTAATTCCTATGGAGTGGAACTCACACTTTGGCGATTGCAGTGTTTCATAACTTCGTTGTATTGCTTGGTTGAGTTAAAGCTTGGTCTAGTTTAAATATTGATTTTCAATATGGACACGTGCGGTACAAAGATGTAATTGCACTATAAACTCTGAAGTTTCTATAAACTTATGAGTTCAGTTTATGCTGGGATTATGGAAAAAAATTTACATAAAATTTGCGTGAGTAAAATTTTTTATACACCCCAAAAATAAGCAACAGCTAAATTTCTGCTAACCCCGACCACAAATGAATATGTATGTGTTTTGTATGCGTACATATGTTAGGTTGCGCTAAACATATTTTATGAAATTTCGTATCTGTTCTAATAATATTTTTTATTCTAATTGACTGTTACACGATATGCATTTTCATGAAACTTGGTTGAACCACATCCCTTTAATTTGCTGCGGAACATTTTAGCTTCTAAATAGCAATTAATTATTGTTTACGCACTCAACATGCAACGATATAATTTTCTGTAATTATGTTAGTATTGATCCAAACGTTTCAAACCACAAAATATAGGTAATATTCATTTAATGAAATATACACAGTAAATGTAGCGTAAAAAAGTTATATATGTGTAATTAAATTTAATAACTGCTAATGATGTCAAATATAAATTTCCTAGTGAAGGAAGAGTGAATTATTTCACAAAATTTGAATTCGAGTTTACATCTAGCTTTAAAATAGGAATAAAACACAATTTTATTTTAATTACTTGATTAGAAAGGATAATTTAATTTATCACATCTTAAGTTACAAACGATAAATCAAAACTTAGACTAAATATTAAAACAACATTTTCCTGATTTTTTTAGTCCTATCGTTTTGTAATACCAGAAATAAAAGTTTGTAATACACAAGTTTCACACCTAATAATATATCAGAATATGACAAAAATGTTAATGAAAAATAATTCTACTAGCAATGCACAATTTCCGTTAAACTCTTCTTTACTCTTGATCATACATTGTGAGCTTTTATTCTCCAAGTTTAGATTCGCTTAATATATAAGATGTTATAATAATTACTTATAAGATAAAAAGAATTTTGCGCATACGTTACAAATATTATGTTTGCGCGTTGACGTGTGTTAGAGTGGAACAATTTTTAACGCGTACGTCTGTTCCGTACATTGTTAGGCGATGAGTCACCTCCACTTCTCGTGGTACAGAGTATAAGCCTTCAAAGTCAAATCTCGTAAATTATCTTCATTCAGACCGGGCGAAGTTATCATTCTTTTTAAAAAAATATAAAAAATCAATGTAACTATCTCTTAAATCAAAGGATTGTATTGTAAGCTCGTTTCACATCAATAGACTTTCTTAGTTTATTAAAGATTTTCTTATCCAAAGTGTTTACTTTGTCTAATTATTTAAAAGATTATTCCCATTTAAGCCGTGCCATTGAGTTGGATTGTGTTGTGTTACAAATGCGATAGAGGCAGTAATTGAAGAGGGTTCACACAGGGTTCTATCTTGAGGCCCATATTATGGAATGTCTTTGTCGATCAAGGGCTGGAATAAAAGTGAGATAACAAAGATGTAAAATTGATATTGTATGCCTTGCATGCCAAGTTTGTAGATATAGGAGAACTAGCTGACAGCAGAGAAGGGTTCATATGCCCTCCTCCAATCTGATTTGCAATTGTAAAGGTGCATTTGAAAGACTGAGCGATGTATTTCTTCTTGCTTATTTCCTCGAGCCGTGGATGATGCGGGACGACAATTTTTAAAGGAAGAGACCAACGAAGGGAAGATAGCAAAGGACAGGCCAGAGATGACAGCGTAGAGTCAACTGGGAATTAGAGATGTGCAAATTACATGAGTCCCGCCGGGTCACGATGTCGTGGTACGATCAATAAACGATCAATTGTTGTACCACTCACGTGAACGTGCATGATAGTGAGCATCTTCCAGTTGGAACAATTTTTGAATATTTCTTTAATTATAATATTGAATTTGTTGAGGTTTGCATTAACAAAAGATTGTATACAATATTAATAACAGTTTATTTTCAATTTGTATATCTGGAATGTATACGATCAGAGATGGGCGACAGGTACATTTCCGGTGGGTAGGTATTTGTAAATTGGGTATTTATATGGGTATTTACCCTGGCCTAGGGTAATACCCAAATAGTACTTAATCAATTTCAAAAATTTATAGTAAAACATGAATATATTTTTTAATTCGAATGAGTTTACTTATTCACAAAGAAATAGAAATATCAATTTGTGTAGTTAGTAAAGAAAAGTACAGAAATGCCAAAAGTTCCTAAGTCTAGTATTAGATATACTTTCAGTTCCAGAAGAATTTACAACAAACAAGCACTACACGGCAATTAAAACTAGAACTAACACTAGACCTAGTACTATAAAGTTTCGGTTTAGTCGTGCGTCTTCAGACTACTTTAACTACTTTAATAAAAGTATATCACAATTTAAGTCTGAATAACAACAGTGTAGAACAAAATTTAATTTTAAATTTATGATGAATGCAGGTAGTTCTTTAAAACGTTAAAGGCAGTATTACCCATAAGAATATTCATAATATGAACCACGCGTGACTCACGTGATTCATGAATGATATTCACGTGAGTGGTGTGCGTGACATGCATGGGTCTAAATCGTAAGCGGACGTGAGCGGGCATAATAAGTCACTCTCGCGCACATCTCTACTGGGAATACACTTAGTTACGTGTGAATTTTTGACAGAGTAATTGCGGTCATCCTATTTTCCTAAATTTAAAATCGTTAGTCTTTTAATATGGATATTGAAGGGCAAGTATGTACTTTAATATGCAATTATTGTCAACTTAATACAAGCTTAAAAAGCTAAAAAGTTTTTGAATTCTTAACTGTAGCTAGAGCTATATAAAATGTTCTACAAACTACACTACCTATTTTTTATTAGTTCGAAAAAATATCTTGTAAATAATATAAAAAATAAAATAGACGTTTGCTTCTTTCTCCTTTCCTTAAATAGAGGGTATTTTTCAGGTTATCGTAGCAATCCCGCTCTAACGAAAATTGAGATTAAGAGAGAAGAATTAAATATAATTTATAGTACTAACAATAGAACGATTAAATTTAATCAAAAAATTTATAATGAACACAATTATTACAGTATATATTGAACAAGTTTAGCGTTAATGAACTGTCCGAAAATTGTACAAAATAAATAAAATTTGGTTTTGATATAATGAGATTGGTATTACATGTACGAACGTTATAACAGCAAACTATGAAATGGTTGAATGAAAACTATAAGTTTCCGAACATGCAACCGTCACAGTTTGAAGCAATAGCACCAGAATGATCAAAGCAAAAGAGATTTTAAAAAATGAAAAAGGTGCATGATACGTCATCCTCTGCTAATATAAGACTGTGCAACCCCGAGGAAGCTTTATCTCTTATAATCGATCTTGATTTGACAAAAGAGGATTACATAACCATGCGATTCGGAAGAAAAGAAAGAGGGGCTAATATTTATCCCTTATACCATGTGACAGCAGATACAAAGAAGAAGTTTTATCCAACAAATGTAGTGATAACAGAAAACAAGGCTGTAATACCAGTGATAGATCTTCTTATTGATTAGTTGTTGTCATACTTCAACACATTTCCTTTGGCTTGTGATACTAGCGAAATTGATTATAAATGGGACTTAGATGGTAGTGGTGGATACAGTATTTACAAACAAAATTTTGACAATAATTCAGAATATACAAATTCCAACATCATTCTATGTCCGATTGTGCAACTATAAATACCTGAATCTAATAGCCGTAACAAAGAAATGTATTGGAGGAATACCCGCCATCGTTGAAAATGTATTGCAATTTAATTGAATTTAAGATAAAAAAGAGTCAAGTTGAGTCAAGCCATAAAGAGTTTAAAAAGTTAGGGCAATATTTCTCCCCAACAAGTTCAAGCATCAATACCAATACTGACATATTTAACTGAATGTTTGCAACTTTGGACCCTATTGTAACAAATTATTTACGATAATTTTTTACGAAAACTATAAAAAGTAGAACCCAATTCAATAAAATTGTGTTAGGTATGTTAAGGCCACATAATTACTTTGATGATGATGAACGTAATGGTGATCAGGATCAGGTCTAATGATGATAAGTATTACAACTATTTAGTGTTTTGCATTATTCTTGATGTCTTCTAACAGGTACTATTCTGTAGTTTGTCTAATTGATATGAAATATGCAGTAAATATTCATAACATCTAAGATATTCAAGAAGTATGGAAATAGTATGTCAAATAGTGTCTTCATAACAGACCCTGTTCTTTAGTTTGCTTAGATCATTTACATTTACATTTTAAGGCTACTCATGTTTTATAAACATTGTATGCTTACGAACTTGAAGTATCAGTTCAAATATTAATTGTTTTTCCATACAACATCGTACATATGAAAATATTTATACATTTTATTTCTTTAGTTCGTAGAATATCGGTATTAAAAGTTCTACCAGTACCGTATAAGTTTCATTAGATATATGGTTAGATAAACAAATATATGTACTAAATGAAAATGATTTGTAATGTAAAATACATTATAGAAGTATTGAGTAAAAGAACTATTTGTTTCTCAAACGATTTAGTAACTATCGACCGCTAATATGTTAATAATTCATCCTGTATGTCTGCCCAGATTACCACGGATATGCTACCTCAAGATACATCTTATATATAGCTTAAAAGCACTGAAGATGCCAAGTGAGATCTTGGCGAAACGTTTGCCCCTGTCCACAGGGAACAACCAAGAAGATGAACGGATGATACCTTGGATCAACCAGAACACATACTTCTCCATCCGTGAAGCACTACGAATTACCATATATGTATAAGACATATATATATTAAGATAATCTTATATATATATAAGATATATATATATTAAGATATATTAATATTATATAATAATATTATATATATTAAGAACATTCTCACCATTTATATTATTTGCTCCATAGAGTATCATCTTCGATATTATTTTATCATCATTGTGATTAATCTCCTTTCAATATATTCTTTTAAACTTGAACACAACATATCCAACTTGTTCACACTTTAGGTGTTCTATACTTCTTCTCTTCTAATTGCCTGTAAGCAATTCTCCTTTCTTTTTCCTTGTGTTAGGTTATCCACTTTTCACTTATATTAAATTAAATTAGTACTTTGACTTTGTATTTTATTATAATTTTTATAAAAGTTTTATACCAAAATTTGGTGAAAATTGTAATATTTTTAGTTATGATGATTACTAATAGTGTATTGACTTTGAATATGCTTGAAGATGCTTAATATTTGAGATATTCCGTTTTGTCGAGTTAAATAGAACATGGTATTAACCTGAGATGTTTATTGGGTGAATATGTCCACAATCGTATATGCCTAAATGTTGAACACTTGCAATACGTTGTGTGCAACTTTGAATTTTTCGTGCGGGGTTTTCTCAAGCAACAATTGTGACTTACTGTTATCTCTAACTACAACAAAGAAAATTATCAAAAGATTACCTACGTCATTTTGGATTAAAAATTCCTTTAGGTTAAGGATTTAATAACAATAATACAAAATGAGGATAAGTAGTCATAACTACACAATGAAGAGAAAATCTGTGTCATTCGTATTCTATGAGTGAAATTGCGAGGATATGTTAGAAGAAATAATTGAGCAAACAATAATAAAATTCCTGGGAATATATATATACTTCATTGTACCAAAGTTTTTAAATTAAATCGTGATAATCTTGATTTACATTGTTATAAAACAAACAGTGGGCAAATTGCTAGAATTTGCAGGAAATATGAAACTGCGATTAAAGATAAAACACAGTTGCTACAAAGCACGTTAACCTACTCAGTTATTAATCAATCTCTTTATGGTTCCTATTGTTGTCCCTAAACTTACAAAATGCTTTTAATTTCCTGTAACATTTGTATTCTAACTAAACAGAGACAATAATCGGTCAATTTTGAAAGCCAAATTAAGTCGCTTAAATTTTTATGATCACCAATTATGTTAAAATTGAATATCAAAACGTTAGATAGATATTAATATCGAAGAAGTTTGTGCAGTTATGTTATGAATATGTGATAGAGTACCTATTAAATTCCAATTCTGAGCACAGAATAGCACGAAATAGTTATATTTATTTGAAACTTAAAAAATAAAATAAATATATAATAAAAATAAAATATATAATATATATTGTAAATGATATTTTCAATAATATTTTGTATTATTGTAGATAAGTTATGAAATTGTAGAATTCTTTCGCGCTTTGAAAAGTTAATAATAATAATAATAACTAAAGTCAGGCATGTTCTCTTAACATGTTTCGATTATTAAATGACAAAGACCAAATCAATGACTGGAGAAACATTAGCGGTTTAATTAATGTCAATGCTTCGGCCAATATAATAAGGGAGATCCGAAGTTGCCTGGGTAACCTAGATATACCGACGATATATTATGCTATATTGCCTTTTGCAAACCTATAAACTTTAATGATTTCAACAACTTCGGTGTTACTTTCATAGATAATATGTGAATTTATTACTCCAACGTCTAAAATTACAAAGAAAATTCTAAGAGGCCACCTACAACAAAATTTGAAATCTGAATAAGTTGCCTTTCGTTTATCCACCACCTTGTTTTGATGTCGCCAAACTCAAGATCGATTGGTCTTCAAAATATAATGTAGATATCAGGACGTTTTTCTGAAGTTTTGATTTGTAAGATAATAATACAATATTCTATTGGAAACTAAGCATGCTACTAGGTGCTGGTCTTTTAAGACTTAGGGGTTATTTCTCACTTCTTTTTGCTGAGGGTGTCAACAAGTGTAATTCTTTTCCCAAGTAATTATTTATCTAATATATTTGATAAATCTGAAATAAGTGTCAAGTCTAATGTTTCTAGTACTATGTACACTCATTCAAAAGCTTTAATGGGTGGAAAGCACCCATACGGATAGGCACTAAAAGATTTGAAATGCTTTCAGAAGACTTGATACTGTTTCTACTTAACAGGATACTGCGTCCAGAAAACGTGAAGTGCTTCCAGAAGACTTTACACTACTTCTAGAAGACTTGATATTGCTTCCAGAATACTTGAACCACTTCCAGGAGGCTCGATACGGCATTTGGAAGATTTGATACTACTTTCCGAAGACTTGAAATGCTTCCAAAAGACTTAAGCTGTTTCCAGAAGTGTTGATATTATATTTAGAAGACTTAAAATACTTCCATAACGTTTGATATTGTTTCTAGAAGACTTCAATTGCTTCCAAAAGAGCATCGATATAAAATTTGTAATGTTTTTATCTGGATTAAAGTTTTTGAATTAATTTAGGATCCAAATTGTCATGTATTTTCTATCGTTATTCTATCGTTGACATCATAAATTTTAGAGCTATTCTTAAAAGAAGAAATCGCTTCCGTGACATCGTTAATCTAAAGTAGGCAGATGCAAAGATCAAATTAGCATAAAGCTCTTTAGGATTTACGTATTGAGACTTAGGTGCTCCAGCCATGTACAACAGGTCATTAAATGCGTATATGCCTGTAGTATTTGCGTCGAAGCAAACTTTTTCTCTTGTATATTTTCCTTAATTTGCCTAGATAAGTGTTTGTATATTTTACCATTTGTTCGACCATTTTTTCTGTTGTAAATAATCTGCAGCACAATGCTACCGTTTTTAAGTTTTTATAATTTTTATCTTTATCATTTTTGCAACACTAAACTAACGTTGACTAACAAACGACTTCAAAGAATACTTTGAAGTCATTCGTACAATAAGACGTTGCAATTTTGCAATTTTTGTAATTCTTTAAAAGTTTAATTATAACAAAAAAAATTGTTTCTTAAAATATGTCTTATACTAATGTAAAAGTACTGACGTAAGATTTCACTATTTTATGTTTGTATTCATGTATCATATGTTGTAAACTTGTAGGTTTCTACTGAAGAAGAGCAAGGCTCGAAACTAGTGATGGAATGGTATTTGAGGAACGGTATTTTGGAGCGGTATTTTTGAGAAACGTACCGATTCGGCGCGATTTTAAAATAGCCGTTACAGAACGTAACGAATTATATGTATACCATCACTACACGATGGTATCGATGGTACAGTTTTGATCGTTACTAATATAAAATATTTGTAGTGATGGTACGCTATTTGAGGAACGAGAAACGAAATGTTGCAATTTCGAACATTTATAATTTGTTTAAAATTTTCGAATAGCCGGTAATTTTTTAAAATTATGATGATCAGGGGTAGAGAATATGCACTTCTTTTTGTAATTTGCTGCGCAAATAGCTATGTTTTTGCAGTTGTTAAAAAGAAAATGTATCTTTATTATGTAGCATATTTACATCAAAATGTACGCCTATATATTTATATAAAATTACACGGTTTTGTATTAGGCAATTTATTGTACGATTTCTTACGCGACAATTTTCTATGAACCGTTCCATTTTATTCAGACGGGTACGTTGCATTGGAACTGTTGCAACTTTTTCAAGGTCATGGTATTTTGGAGCGGTATTCCCATCACTCCTCAAAACTAGTTTAGAACAAATAAATTTGACTAATATCGCCAAAAGTAAACATTTTTAAAACCTCTAATCAATAATTGGTGAATAAAGGATTCCAAAAGTTATTTATATTAAATTTATTATCACCTCCCATAGCTTTCTTTTTTATCATCCACAAACTTTTTTCATTTTACGATTCCACAGAGAAAAGGCTCTCTTCATGTCGACGTGATTGCTTACCATTTTTGCTTATTTACTTTTTATTTTTTGCTTTCTAAAAAACTTATTTAAATATTAATTAAAAAATAATCACTCGCGTCATGAGAAAACCTGATTGACAATTAACTTATATCTAATGAAAAACTATACTAAGGATTTCGCCCGCATAAATTAGAGTTTGAGAAAGACTTGTTTACTGGAAGAGTAAAAAAAATCAGCAATATAATATCCAGGCATCTTGGAGGTTTTAAGGAATAACCTTTGCAGGCGTGACGGTACATACTGCTACCCTAGATTTCTTATTTCATATCCTTATTGGACAGATTACAGAAAATCTTTAAAAGAATCTCTTCAGTTGGTACGTTCTGTTTCATACATTGCCTCATATGTTAGGAAGGATATCCTATTGTGGAAAGTTAACACTTGATGTGGATATTGTAAAATAAAAAAAAATATATCGGGTCATCTTGGAGACATGACACCACAAATACTATAAAAATAATACGGTTTCTGAAAGACCTTTAGCGACCATAAAAGGGCCTTCAAGTCTTGGTAAGTGAAGGATTAAATGCTTTAACTTTAAGGAAACAAAGTCCCTAACAAATAAGTTCTTATGAATAAAAGGTTTAAGTGAGAGATAATTTTTAAATGAAACGAAATAGGAACTGGTCTTCAATTTGCAAAAGTTGCTTTGTGGCTAGTCAGAAGTGGTTGCACATCTAAATGATATTGTTTAGAAATAATAAACTCGCCTTTTAGGCGGAGGGGGTTGACCATGTACCAACTCTGCAGGAGAACAATCTAAATTTTCTTTGTGTGAAGATCCAAGAGCCAAAAGAATAATAATTGGAAGATCATTGTTCCATCTGCTGGTGTTTCCGCTAGTAGTAATAGCAGTTTTAAGAGTTCTGTGAAACCTTTCCAATATGCCATTGATTTGAGGATGGAAGGATTAAGTGTGGATCTGGTCATATCCTAACAATTTATTGAATTGGTGAAATAATCGGGATTCGAATTATCTTCCTTGGTCGTACGTGATAGATAAAGGTTGAATTAGAAATTTTATGGCTATAGTAAACGCTGAAAAGTCAGGTATTGAATACGCTCCATCAAGTGAAACGATCTATGGATGTTAGAACAAAGGAATAGTTTAATGAAAGTGTAAAGGGCCTATTAAATATACATGCATATATTAAATTCTACCAGATCGTAGATTAAATTTTTGAGATGGAGACGTTATGTATTTTTGACATTTAGCTTTTGGATATGATATGCATAATTTAACTTGTTTGGTTAAATATGGCCAAAAGAAGCGATATATGATATTATGTAGGGTGGCTTTACAACCTAAATGTGTTAGAGTATGAATTTTGTGAAAAATATTTTTCGAAATTGCATTGGTGTATATAATCTTGGTCATGTAAAAGAATTTCAGTACCAAAGATCTAAGTTATACATAGATGATCTAACCTTAGACAAATGAAATATTTTGTTTAAATTTAGGTTTCGGTTTTGGACTCTAAATTTTAATCCTTTATCTAAATTTTATGCGTTTCTTATTATTATTTCTAAGGGATATGTTAGATGTCACATGTTAGATAATTATACTCTCGATAATGTATGTTGAATTTGCCCTTGATATATTATATCTCAGAAGAAAATTAACCTTAATATAAGAAGCGATAATTGGTTTGCGCTTTGTAAAAATTCCTTGACCACAGTGTCAAATATGTTTTACTGTAAGATATTTAGCAAGTAGTTCTCTATCGAATGTGAAATATTTCGTCAGTATATAGGTCAAATTTTTAGACTAGAAAACCACTGGTGATGTAATTCCATTATTAGTTTGAAACAGAACTGTACTTATCACGGAATCTGATGTATCTATACGTAAGGAAAAATGCGAGTGAGAGTTGGGTGGGGTAAAATGCTTTCTCTTTTCCAGCTCCAATCAATAATTGTTTTTTTTTTTGTGGTGGAATTAAAATTTGAGATATATTTGGGATGAAGCAATGATAGATTTAGCATTGTATTATAGCGTTGCTGTTCTCGATTGCGTTGGCTAAATACCTTTTAATGATATACATATTATGGCTTAACAAATCTAATGAAGAAACACCGGATACACATTTATTGCGTTCTATGTTCATGTTATTATCGTTTAGTCTTTCTTTTTACCTTCTATTTCACTGCCCACTAATATATTGCGTATATAAACGAAAAGAAAATTGAGACCTGCAAGTGTTTCGTCAATGATTCGTTGCAAGGTCTGAGTAGCCGTTTCTTAATCCAAACGGCATTCATTCTAGAACGATTGAATGGTCGAATAATTAACGCAGATAGAAAAATCTGGGGAAGTGATTAA
Source organism: Onthophagus sagittarius (assembly GCA_036711965.1). NCBI lineage: Eukaryota > Metazoa > Arthropoda > Insecta > Coleoptera > Scarabaeidae > Onthophagus > Onthophagus sagittarius. The sequence goes on along the minus strand of JASERS010000003.1, from coordinate 49,804,856 downwards.
TTTTGGAAAATTATTAAGCAGTTGAGTAAATTTTGTTTACATTGTATCATACAAGGAACAGAAAAGGAAGAGTTTGATAAAGAACCTATTCATCCATTGAAACACTTAAGCGATATTTTGATTCTTATTTTTCTCTGAAAAGGATAAGAAAAATTTACATCATTTACCCTGGCAATTACGATTGCCATATCTGATGTGGTAAGAACAAATATTTGATTCACTTGAAGAGCCTCTGGAAAAGTTGCGTGTGTTCATTTTGTAAGACGCAGAAGGCGATCGGTTGCGACGAAAGATACAATAAGAGCAACAATGATTGTTGAAATCGCTATAATTGTTATTTAACTTTTCATTAATGTGTTTCTGTGCAAATGAACTAAACATACAGGTTAAATTAATATACAGGTTTTCGTAAAATTGTCAAAAGCTTTAATCACATCCATTAAATTTGATTGTGTATTGTGTGAGATTTTGCTGCTTGAGTATGCGTTAGGTGTAGAGGTAATCGACTCCCAGATGTGATCTGCAATGTTCATTAAATTTGTCACATCTTTACCATAGGCCAAGAGAGCCACTGAGATGGTGTTTGGAAGTTTTGTCCTCCAAAGTTTCAGGAGTAAATCAAAACTTACTACTTGAGAACTACCGATATTAAAAAGTAATTCTCGACAGAAGTCGACTGCTTTTCTTCGAAAATGTGCTTGTTTGAAAGATCATTTAAACGAAATCTTCAAATCGATGAATGTGGATTTGTTACTATCAGCGATTAATAATATTCAATAATGTTCTTGAGTTAAACGGTTGTATTTATTAAATATATGTATCATTTTCGTGTTCACCTTTATACTACAACAAGCATACATGGTTGTTTTGTTCTCTATCAGACAATAAAAATTTAGGATCTAGTCAATGTATGCTTTAGGGGGTGGTGATTTTGTAAAGTTCTCTATGGTACAATTTTCTTGGAATTATTTCTAGTTTATTTTACCGTATAACAATATATTTTTAACATTAATAGAATCTTGTCTATGAATGTTAAAATGTTATTAATGTTATAAATATCTACTATTACCAGTAGATAAAATACTGTCTGATGAATGCGTGTATTAATATGCTTGCTTAGTTACATGTATAAAATATTTAGTTCATAATCAGATTGTAATATTATACAACTTCAAAATTATTAGAGCTATATAGAGCTACTACTCTTGTTGGTTTTTTGGCCGTTTATTGTAGAGATGAGCGATATTTTAGTAACAGTGATTTTTCATTATTAATAAAAAATCACGGTTTGCAAGAATGACGTAAAATAAAAAAAAAGGTGACCGTGATTTCCAGGTATTATTATAAAGGATCATCATGAGAATGAAATTGACAAAATCTATTTGAATTCTTAATATTCTATAACTTTTCAATAAATAAGAATATGTTGGTGATTAATATCACAAAAGAATTTCCAATTTATATCAAATTAAAGTCGATATTACCCATATTAATAAAATTTCTACAATTTCTCAAATCTGCTTCTTAGGAAAGCTTCTATTTGTTACAATCAAAACCTAACTTTCTTTTTGATATCTTTTGAGTGAGTAGAGATATTTCCATGATTGATATCTTAAAATAATATGACTAAGAAAAATTTCACTGTAAACTAGTAGATTTCACTACAACATCTAAAATTTTTGGAATATGGGGTTTGGATGAACTTGAAATTGACAAAGTTGACTTGAATTCTTAATATTTTATAACTTTTGAATGAATGAGGGTATATTGGTAATTAATATATCAAAGAAATTCTCAATTCATGTCAATTTAAAACTGATATTGCACGTATTAGTCAAATGTTTTGAAATTTTCAAATCTGCTTCTTACTATAGGTTGCATTTGTTACAATCAAAACATACCTTCCTCTTTGATATATTTTGAGTGAATAAAGATATTGCATGATTGGTATCTTAAAATGAAATTGAATTGGGTTGGGTTGACTTATCATCACTTTATCCCCTTCTTGTAAATAACTTCTTTTGCTCTGTGATCATAATATATCTTTGATCTGTTCTGTGCTTGATACATACTAATTTCTGCAATTTCTTGCAGTTTTTCAATCCATTAAACCATGTGCTGTACTTTGTACTCAAGACAAACTTTTCCATAAATACTCCATGAAATCTTTTTACTGCATTGAACTAAGGATGGTATGCAGACTTGTGCAGTATTTTAATACCACTTTAAAAATTTCGTAATTAAGTTACTAACAAATACTCCATTCAGATTTATTTCTATCTCTGAAGGGAAATCAACTCTAGAAAAATTATAGTTAAATGAATGTTTTCTCGTCTTGAATAAATTAAAATATTTTTATTTAATTATTTTTGTACTTCTAGAAAACATGTTCAATATTCTATTACAACTGATTCTGAGTCAGCTATTTAATAATCATATTTTTGTTATACGTCTGGGGAAATACGGAGAGTCTGTATGTAAAATGTAAACGGTGATTACGGTCACAGTTTAAAATCACGTGATTGAGATAGAACGGTCACCGAACACTATGTTCTTTAAAAATTACGGGATCGCTCATCTCCAGTTTTTTGAATTGTTATGAAGCGATCTTAGATTTAAATATGATCTAAAATCTAGACTTTAGACACTAAAAATTTATTACTATTATTTCCTTCTAACATAGAAATAATAAAAGCATTTTTATTCCAATTCAATTTAACCCTCGACAATACCCTTATATCGTATTCAAATATATATTCTTTAATATATATCAAGTTCCCTTTAATTTCCCTCAGTACACACATTCCTGCATTCACCGCAGCCATAAAGGTGGCCCATAAAGGAAGACGAATGGGACGCGCCTTTCTATAGCCCCGCATTATGAACTCCTATCGACCTGTGGAAGTCAGAGGTATATTCGTTCAATATTCTGCATGGAACGGCAGTTTGAGTAGATTCATTGAACATTCCTGCAACGGTTAATGGCATATTACATCGTCACCATTAGGCAATCACAGCTCCGAACACCATAGAGTTCGTGGCGACGAGGAAATACGAATTTCTCCATGCGAGTCACATGGAGCATAATAACACATTTGCATTCTGTGTGGGTATTCAGAATGCGGAGTTCCATTCGCAAAATGTGAATATTCAACAATCATTGGGGTTGCAAACTTCGAACGCCGTATATTTTCCAATCCACACTGCAGACTTCACAAACATCTATGCTTTCTGTATACCAGTACAAAAAATACTGAATCGTTGTAATATTTACTTCTCATTTGTAAATTGTATTACGTTAAAAATCGGCCCGTTAAAGAGTAATGATGATGTGATAAAGTTTTATGAAACTTTGTTTTAATTTCACTCTTCATTAACCAGGCTTATTTGAATTGTTTCCATTTCAAAGAATTTAAAATTATTCGAGCCTGTTATATTGAAATAATTCTTTCTATGATTAGATTAATTACATAAAGATGCAGTGTAGTGTAAATGGAATTGCTTGGATTTAAATTAACAAAGTGGAAAATTTACTTTTTAAATAATACTACTATATGGCAAGGTCGAGTAGATATTTCAATATATTGATGATAGCCAATTTTGTAGTTATCGGCAGTATTTCATGCCATAAATTTCTAATAACTAAACTAATTAATTACTTTTTTTAATAGAGTAGTAAAGATATTTTGGGATGTGTTCATTTAATATTATTACATGTTTCGTGGCAATGTATACTTTTAGTACAATTGATTAAGGAAGATAAGGTCTAGTAACAAGCTAAATCAACCTGTAAGTATTCACATAAAGGAAAATAAGCGTAGCACCATAAAATCCATAAAGATACTGATCAAATGGGAAAATGTAAATAAACAATAAAGCAATAATTAATCTCTGTTATTTATCAGGGCCACATTAAACACACAAAACTCATTGCACACGTTTTATGCCTTAGAGACTAGTGTTATTTTAGTCCGTATTTTCGGAATAATGATGCGGATTTTGATACTGAGAAAGACATTCTTTTTCTCATAAATTCTAAATGCTAAAAATCGATCAACTCAAGGTAGATGATTTAAAGAATCACATAAAAAACTAGGCAAGCCCAAGACTGGAAACAAAAAGCGTTGCACTTAAAAGGTGCACTAAATTACAGCTATATTAGAAATAAAAACGTGGTGAATGTTCAATTCTTTAGTCCAAACCAAAGCAAAAGACATTAAAATTGCGATACGGTACACTTTCCCTAATAAATCTTATTTAAAAAAAAGCTTGAGGAGAGTCTCTTAAAACTCAGCGATCATTATTCAAAATTGCGAAAATATTGCGGACATAATAAAAAAAGTTAATTCTAATTGTAAACAAGAGCTAATTAAATAGGAAGCTGCGATACAGTATTCAACTACGAACAATGTTGATTCTAAACAAAAGCAAACTATCTGTAATAATGATCAGAACTACGAATAAACCATGTCAATAATACATGTTTTTACGATGACAGTCAAATTGGCAGCCTTAGAGAGAAGCTTAACCAAAAGCTTACGTTGCAAAAGTAGGAACTAATAAGCACAATGAATACTAATACTAAATTTGGTGATGTTACTGAAACACAATCTGAAGGTTTGACGTTTCCTGATTACATTGTTATTGTTGGCGGTACTAATGATGCTCTTAAAAATGCAAAAGTGAGCTGAAACACTGTTAAAAGTTAAGCGTTGCATGAGATTTACAAATATTATTCTTCTTGCATCTGCATATTAGAAAGAGGGAGACTTATTCTAAATAATTTTATTTCTAACTTAAATACCTTTACCTACATTTTTTTAATTAACAGCGTTCATTATATTGTTACCAATGTCTTGTGTGATCAACATTTTACAAGATATAGTTTGCATTTCAATGAAAAGGATAAATTTGAAGTTGCATGTCGAATTCATAGTATAATTTCACCAACAAATGATTATGTTCACGAAAGAAATTTAACATACGTTGAGGTTGTGTACTACGTTGTGTACTAAAATCAACAGAAAGGTGCTTGTAATGATGAGGAAGTGATAATTATCAAAGATGATGATGAATCTTCGGGCTTACTTTCAAAAAAGGATACCCATTAAATTTTCAATATATTCAACAGATTGGAATTAATAATTGAGGAACATACATCTGATGTGATATGCTGCTCGGAACATCGAGGTTGTGTGGATTTTACAGACATAGTCGGTGTGCCGGGATTCAGGACGGCTTCTATGTTCTATCGTTCAATCTGAACGACAAAACACGACTTCTGGTAGACGTTCCAGTATACCAGAAGTGGTGACCATCTTCCCATATAAACTGAATTTCAAAAACGTAGATGCAACAGTTTCAAAGAAAAATGGGCGTTGCTGACTTTTTGCCGCGCACTATATAATTTTAATATTATAAACTATGACAGAAACACATGGTAATATACTTTGTTTAATGCTCATATTGTGGATCATCGTAACAGCTAATTTAGTTGCATCCAATTCAGTGAATGAGTACGAAAACAAACCAATTAAACTACTTCAACGTGGTATCCTTTCCTATTGTATTCTAAATAATTTGAAGGCTGCTCTTGGTGGGATAAACAGGTCATGTGCTCTTGATTGTATATATATATATACGATAAGTTTCTTGCCCTTGATCTTTTCCTTGATTAATGCGAATAATTACTTGGTTAATGTCATGGCGAAAATCAAAATCAGGATTGTATAAAGTATGGGATAGACAAAGCTCGTCGTGATAATTGAATCTTATACCGTGCAAATTAAGGGATGGTCACAATTTATATTCGCGCGATAAACAAAATCGTGCTAATTAAGAACCGCGTTAATCAAGAGATACCGGTATTATAATTTACGTTGTCCGCATAAGTATTTGAGGACTTCAACGTGTGGAATGTCTTGTCAAGGCTGGATCACGTGAAGAATTAAGCAAACCAGAGTTGAATTGAACAATATTCTTTGGTTTCCTCGTGTAACTCAATCTCCATTAATAATGGCGAAGTATGTGTGTGAAAAGAAAAACTACGAACAACTTATCAAACAAACTAAACAAGAATATGTATAAAATAGGGACAATGGCTCAGAGAATTGTGGAAATTTGTGAATGATGAGCTACGGTGCACTGCGAGTGTGTTTTCGCTACGTTGAATTAAACTTGAAAGTAAAAACGTCTGCAATTCATTTGTTGCCGACGTTTAACCTAGTTAAACAAAATACTAATAAAAAATAAATATGTTTAATCGAAATTAAACACAGCTCTGAGATGGAGGTATCAAAAAGAATTTCATCATTCCTTTTTGGTCCAATTTTGGAATTTGAGGTGTTACTTACTATAATGTGACATTATAATACGGCGGCCATGGTGTAATATCTATAACAGTAATAAACACCGGGCATCATGAAATTGCAGGCCCTTTGTGCGAACATTTTAATTTTAGCGTTGTCAATGGAATATTCCCTACTTAGCTCAAAAGTAGTAAAGTTGTAACAGTTTTTTTATCTTGGATATTTTTTTTTTATACATTTCGAGTGGGACGTAGAATACGAATGATGTTGTAAAATGCTGCTTCAAACTGTGAGTCTGTTGAGTTGCGTATTCTCCAGGGCTCCATATTAGGACCACTGATTTTTCTAGTTTTCATTAATGATTTGAAGTTTTTGTGGACAGATGTGCTTATTGTAATGTATGCTGATGATACCAGCATTGCGTTGACTGTGGATACTCCGGAGTCATTACAGATATTATGCAAGGATACGGTTGATGCTTTTGTGAAGTAATGTAAGACCAATCATTTGATCTTGAATTTGAATAAGACAGTTTGTCTTCGATTTCAACAATGTAGAGCTTTTAATTTAAATTTAGATACAATCAAATTTGAAACTACAGCTAAATTCTTAATATTATGTCTAAGACGAATTACAATTAAGTCTTTGACGACCATGTTGTTTGTAGTCAACATGGGTGTTACAGTTTCGCAAAAAATTTTCGAAAAGATGAATTCTGCATATTTTACACTTATAAAGTTAAAAGGTTCTTTGGATATCGGTGGTGTCTTGAGTGCATATTATGCCTTTGCTCACTCTGTTTTAGCATATAATACTCTTATTTGAGGCAGACCTACTGGGTGACTAAGGGTGAGCAAAAGAAATTATTCGAGCTATATACGATTTCCAAATAATGGAGTCTTGTCGTCCCTGTATTCGTACAGGGAAGATCATGACATTTCCTGGCAAATTGTTAGTACCAGGACACACGTAGTACGCACGTAACGTTTATGCGTAGTCACCTACACCGCTTTCTGCTTCCTGGGCATGAGTATGAAACGAGAAATACTAAATTATTTGTTTTGGAGCATCACTTCTCAGCATTGTTCGAGAAGTCACTATTTTACTCTTTCGCTAAATTTTAAAAAAGCTTTTGCTTGAATACGAAAGTTTTGAAAAGGTGGTTAAAGTTTTTTTTATTTAATGAGGCGTATTACTCGCTGCAGGAATACACGAAAAGCTGACATGTTTATAATACTTTGTGTTATTTTAAAACATTTATTATACTTATATTTTTTTAAGTATGTTTTTCTTTCTTTAAGATGATGACCAATGCATTTAATTGCTAACTGGTTGAAATAAATAATTGTTGTTATTAACAAGTGATTGAATGGACATGAGGGGTGTACAACATAAGTAACTATTCTGAAAAGACTGCATCATGAAAGTTACGCCGACCAGATTAGCGTAAAGATAGTTATAACAAAGGTAAAGCGTGTTGATTATATTCAGAAAAGAAGAGGAATTACTTTGAAAATATTTAAGAAGAATGCTATAAGCTATTGTAAATAGGTGATGTTGACTACGATGAAATAATTTTAAAACTGTTATGCGGTGCTAAATAGGAACAAACTAAAATCTTTTGTTTTTGTATTTTCAATCATTCCCAACTGATAGAAAACATGTACCTACGAGTGGGAAAATTTGGGTATTATTATAGGCTGTGTCAGAAAGTATAGAAGATATAAAAAAAGTAAGGCAACATCCTGATGTCTTTCTCCATCTAGGACAGGTTACTGGATCGATACTTCAAGAAAATGACCCGATGCTAACCCAAGTCAACAAACCTACTGTTTGTACATACTAATCTAAGAAGTGTCTTTCTCATAATACAACACACCTACAACTATAAAAACAGGTCTATCACAAATAATTGACTTGTGTAAGATGGGGAATACACCACCTGCGGTTGCATCAAGTTATCATTATGACATTCATAGTAGCTAGCATCTCATTGTATTCATACCCTCAGTTCTTCATCTTCATTACTGTCTTCATGTTATGTATAATCGTATTGATTTTGAGACAGCAAAAAAAAATATTCCTAAATATACAGGGTTTTCCAAAACTAACGGAAAAATCATAGCGCATTGGTAAAATAATTAAAAACAGTTTATGGAAAATCGCTAATGATTTAAATATTTATAATTTTACAACGAGGGGAAGTTTACTTAAAATGGTATACTGTAGTAAAATAAGATACACTAATTATTTTGTGGTAGATGTGATACCATCTGTTATGCAAGTGACGAATACTTGAAGCAACAGCTGCAGCACGCTCTAGAGGTTTCAATAGAACTGTCGTGAGATGCTTTTTTGATTTGCTGGAGACCCTTCAAAATAGATACACTATCTGGAATGCCGAAGAGATGGGCTTAACAATTGTGCGTCCTTCTAAGGTGATTGCAATGAAAGGTGGGAAGCAAGTACTACTGCAGTACTTGCTTCCCACTGCAGTAATATGCATAAGTGCTGTAGGGACATATATACCCCTGATCATTTACCCACCAATTCACATCAAGAAAGTGTTTTCGATTGGACTGTCCTCTGGATCCATAATTGCCTTTTATCCTTCTGGTTGGATGCAATTGAAACAACCATTCAATCATTTCTTACAATCCATCAATGCGTCAAAAGAAAATCATTAGTTGCTTATAATGGATAGCCATAAAATTCATACTCAATATGTACCTGTGATAGAAAAAGGCAGGGTTCACGGAGTTATCAAGTCGTGCTTATCACCACATTGTAGCCATCGCATGCAATTGCTTGACTTTTCTTTTATGGCACCTCTACCGACAATCTACAGTCATGAGATTGAAACATTTCTAAGGAACAATTCATGCAGAGTCGTAACAATTTACCAAATAGACAAATTGTTTGGACAGGTCTTCTTAGGACAGTACCACCCAATAATGCATAGGACAGCATTCATGGTTTTGATGGTTTTGAGAAAACCGTTAATCGTCATGTTTTCACTAACGTTATAAATATAGCTGCCGATCCCACTGATCAGTCAAAGAATGAATCATCTGCAAAGGAAGGGGACTCATCAGAAAGAAAACCATAATTACAAATCAAGCATCACTTCTATCAACTTCACATTCTACCCACACACTACTACAATCAAAATTAGCTCATCCTCATGAGTCAGATCCCACCTTCTCCAGTGATAATGATAAACCTGTGGTCAATATTCTTCAAGATTTTGTTTCACCATAAATGATTCAATCAAACCCAAAAAGAGTTGAAACTGCCATTTAAATGAGTTCACCTTATAAGGATGAAGTGCCAACCATGAAAGGAAAGGGAGAACTATTTAAAGTTGTCCAATAGCAATTCTGGGAAACGACTGCGGAGGTCGTAACTCAATCTTAGCTTTCGGCCGGACCCCCGTCCCTTATGTGTTTATTTGTCTCATATATCTTTATAATACAACATATTGAATTATTGTAATTATAAAATAAATAAAATTGAAACATGTTCATGTTTATTCACCCTATTTATTATATTTTATTTCACCAATTTAAATGCAATTTTACTTCCTAAAAACCTAATAGCGTACCAACAACTGCAAAAATACATAGAAAAGTTTGGAATAATAAATAAATGAACGAAAAATAAAATAAACATTTGAACTAAAATTAGAACTAACACTAGCACTAACACTAGAACTATCACTAGGACTAACACTACATCTAAAACTAGAAACTTTCGGGTTTTGCCTCACTCAAACTGGGCTGGAAACACTAACGTCCAAAAACATGAGTGTATCCTCAAGCCGGGCTGGTACTCCAACGCCCAGCGACTGAGTGCACCCGTCAAGCTGGACTGGTAAAAGTCTAAGTACTTAGTCTTTTGTAAGTAATTTTCTCTTCAAATATCCGTATAAGTTCATTATATACCAGAAAATCGATGAAAGTTTTCTGTGAAAAATTTATTTTGTGTCTCGTGTTCTTTCGTTTCAACATACAACCTCTCATCGTTTGGATTCAACCGGATAACTCCGCATTCATCGATTTACCCATTTGGGATTCATTGTTCATCGTAGAATAAGTTTTGTTTTAAATTAAAAATTTGTTAGAAATTCCTTTCAATATAGCATTCTACGTTAACAAAATTATTTAAAATATTTTCCGGTAATAACCATTGTATCACCGAATTTCATACAATTTTTATATTGGAGAATGATTCGACAACGTTTCAGTTTTCTCATAATTAGTGTGGTCCTCCTCATTATCTCATTCGCAAGTCTATTCATACAGGATTGTAAGGGTTATTTCGTCATTCATTAAAAAAATCGGAAATTTCACATTTCCATCACAGTTTACGTAGTATTGTGTAAAATTTATTTTGCGATACCAATACAACTTTTATAAATAAACTGTATGAATGGTATGTCGTTCTCTTCATCAAATATTTCTGCTACATTGTTGACAAAGTCGATAAATTAAATTGTACTAACATATATTACTCGGGATTTCACTCAAAAACAGGTAAGCGTTCGTCATAACCGGAACCACTTCAATAATGATTAGTTCATTATACCAGAATGTTCGTTATAACCATATTTGTTATAGGCAAATTTACTTAGATTATGGTAAATACATACATTTTCGGAACTATTATGTTAGTTCGTCATAGCTGGAAGTATTAACCAGTTGCATTATAACCGGCTTATATGACTTATACAAATCACTACACGCTACACGCTTATATAAATCACGACAAACAAGAAAAAATGGAAGTTTCAATGTCGATCTTGTTGCTTTAAATAAAATATACATCTATTTATTATACAGTGTGTGGCAAAATTATGGAATAAATTCAATAAATTTTGATGAACTTTGTGAATACCACATAACTACAAAACAAATCAGGAAATGAATGTGGACTCATAATGTGGTAATATCATATGAATGTTGGCAATATCAAGTAGGCCGGAAGAGATGGCTGAAGCGATGGTTTAGTATCCATATCTTTCAAAAGTTGCTATAGCTGTAAACATTCATCATAATTCGTAAATTAAGCTTGGAGAGACATACGAATATTGCAAAAAAGTGAAATGATTTTTGTTTATAGAGAGTCAAACAACATTTATTATGCCAATCCAACGACTGAACGTATAGCTAAGGAATTTTTTGACAAATATGGTTACTGAAAGAACTGCTATATTGTGGCTATCTTAATACTTCCAGCCTACTGATGTTGATTGTGGTGCTCTCTAGTTGAACGTTGCATTGTTAGTTTACATAGATGAAGAAATAAATGACGCTTCTAAAATGCAATAAGAACCATAAAGAATTTTTCCCCCTTTATATGAAGAACATCTTATAAAACTTTGGAACTTTTGAAACTTTGTTCTATATAATCTATGGCTTATGAGATGTAAGGTCGTCTTTATTTAAGTGCCTCACCCGGTATATTAAGTGAAAATAAATTAAATATCCATTAGTCTACCGAAAGGGAGACAAATACAAACAATGGCATCGACATCATAAAGGAAAGTTGATGAACTATCTCCCCAATTGAGGGCAATCAAAAGGGTACTACTGGAATCCAAATCATCTTCTACAACTTCTAATAGATATTTCCCTTTATAAAACCTGGAAGATAGTGGGGATAAATCACAACATTCATCCCAAACTGAAACAACAATTAAAATACCACCGATTCACCTTCCAGCTATAAAAAATTACAAAGAAAGAGTGAAAGATTTATCGAAATTAAACATTATAAAGATTACTATCAATACAACATACAACTCACTCAAAATTAACTTAATAAACATAGAAGACTACTGAAAACTTGCGAAATTTTATAATGATACCGCAGTTAAATATTACATATATAAAAACCCAAATGAAAAAATAATTTAAGTGACGATAAAAGTTTTACCGGTCTCAATCACTCTACAAGCAGTAGAAGAAGAGCTTACTTGACTAAACCTACTTATAAAAAAAGTAGTAAAATTGTTAAATAAAAATAAACTTTACATATCCCTTTATGCTATAGACCTCACCACAAATGACAAAGGAAATAGCCAAGTTTACCACCATGTCATAGATGCCAAAGATATGGACACACTTAAAATTACTGTATGCTATCTCCAAGATGTGTAAAATGTTAAGAAAATCATCGGATAAAAATTGCACTAAATCAAAAAAGGTGTCTGCATAATATGTAAACTACCAAGGAAATTGCCGGACTAATTAGAAGGGGTGAAAAGCTGTTTGATATCAGTGTAAGTATAATAATAATCGGCAACATCAACAGCAAGCATCAAACATGGGGATGTAGAGTTTCAAATATCAGCTCCAACTGATTACACATATTATCCACATAGGTCAAATTATTAACCGGATATATTAGATATTCAACTAAGTAAATGTAGCGGTTTCCGTCTACATCATTTTCATTATTCTTTTATTATTATTCATTTATTTTAAAATTTAAAAATATCATAGTTATTATAAAAATATATTGTTATTAAAAAAAATAATAAATAATAAATAGAAGTATGTCGTTTTTTGTCACATCGATAAATTAAAAAAATAATTTTAACCAATGTTGTTAGCTACAACAGCCACATTTTAAAATGTGGCCGTTTCAGCCAACAATATTGTTGTTAATATTATGTTCGAACCTTTACGCTGTGATAAAAAACAACATACTTCTTATATTTATTATTTCCTCTTTTTTTAAACAACAACTATAATATTTTTAAATTTTAAAATAAATGAATCATAATAAAAGAATATTCAAAATGATGTAGACGGAATCCGCCACAGTAAACATTTTTATAAAATGTCTCAATCATGCATTGTAGTGGAATGAGACTCGAATCATCTTCTAGTAATAATTGAATGATACAACACCCATAGTAATTCCAAGACAAAATACACTTATTTATGGTAAAATAAACTGGAAACCATTTCAGGAGAGATGGACAATAAATTTAAATAATAATGTTCTCCTGACCATAGAAGATTAATTAATACACGAACATCCGAAATTACAATATCTATCACGAAGAGGGTACAACAGGAACCAGTAAAGTACCTACAGAAAAACGACAAATATCCCCAACCAGAAATTAAATTCTGGAATTAATTAAACAAAAACAGAACGCTTGCCGAGAATGACAACGCCACTCAAATCTAGAAACCAGATCATTATTTAACAGCCTTGAATCATACCAACAATACATATCCAATACCAATACAATTTTGCGGAAATCACATGAAATCTCGATAATTAAGGGAAATATCAAATCTTGTATGAATGATGAAGAGAAAATAACGATCTTCGCAGGACATCTTAAATAGCGTGGACATCTTAAATAGCGTCTTAAATAACTCCCTTAAATAAGTGCCCAGCATACCCCAACCAGTATATTCTACATCAAGTAAAATTGTTACAAATCCCACACTACAAAAAAATCAGAAAGTAACCAATTCATAACCTACATAACAAATCATAACAAATGTTATCTTAATGAGCCTCCCAAAAAATATTATGCTTAGCTGGCCAGTTTATTCAATCGATGTTTAGCAATTGGATACTTTCCTGAACCATGGAAACATACTAATATGCTTCTATGCCACAAATCAAGTAAATGCAAATCTTAACTTGAAAGTTACAGGTCAATCAGTTTATTATGCATATTATCGAAACTCCTTGAGAAGACCCTTAAAATAGATTGTTAAATGAGTTAAATATACAACAGATATTACCACCTTTTCAATTCGAGTTTAAACTTGTTGAATGTCCTGAACAAGTTACAAACTCCAACGAATAGTTGAAGTAATAGAAGATGGTTTCGAAAGCAAAATGTACACAACAGCGCTCTTCTTCGAAATTACACAAGCTTTCGATCGATTTGGTTGGACGGATTGAAATTCAAGATCCTCAAACTTGATACACCAGAATACTTCAAATAAATCCTTCTATCTTTCAATTTTACAAACCGAAATTTTATCATCAAAATCCACGACAATTCAAAATTACCAATACGAGCAGGTGTTCCACAAGGTAGTGTTCCGACCCCATTTTTTTAAATATTTATGTGCACAATATCACTTAAATTATTGAAGATGACATTACAATATTTGCAGATCAACAGCAATAAGTAAATTATAAAGTAATACGACCAAGATAAACTAATGGCTTAACATAAGGAATTTCGATATTAGCGAACAAAAATGTGTAGTAAAAGTTTTTTACATTCAGACGTATAAGAAATCCTCAATAATTAGTTATCAACGACGAACAGATAGAGTGGAAAAACAACGAAGAAACAGTAAAATATCTAGTTCATTTGGATACAATACTTGGAGATATCACATCAACGTGAAGCTAAATAGAGGTTATGGTAGATTGCCTAAATTATATAGCATCATAAATAGGAAATCTTCTCGTAAACCGGAATTTACGATTCTAAATTACACCTTTTTAATTCGTCCAATGATGATATATGCTTAGATATATCATAATATATGATACTTAGAATAGCTGTGGCGTCTACTGCAGAATAGTTTATCATAAGAAGCAACTACACAACGAGTTGGGCATTAAAACAATTCAAGAGTTTATTTCAGCTAATACCAATTATTGTACGAATGAGTACAAATGAGTGAATCAACAAAGCTCTGTAATTTGAGCCGAAGTAATATTCACAAGCGATTGTAACGGAGATTATCCCAAGATCTATACTTATTATAAATACATTTTCCTCTAACCCGCAAAGTGCTTAGGAAAACGCACTTAGGTAACTCCTCATGTTATATAGTTGTAATGTAAATATTAATTAATAAAATGATATGTATAGCTCTAGAGCTGGTATGGTAAATAAAAAATATATAAAGAAACCTACCATTATCATTTGGAAGGATTGGACGATTTTTTAGATGACGTTCCGTTAAGTAACCGAAGGGACATATGGTAATTACATAATGGCGCCCCCGCACGCAGCACAAATGAAAGAATTTCTTGCGAACCGTTTTCCAGGACAGTGGATCTGACGAGAAGCAGATACACCGATAATTTGCCGCTCGTTCACCGGATCTTATACCTATGGACTTTTATTTACGGTAACGAGTTAAATAGTTGGTGTGTAGTATCGAAATTAGATCAGTCAATCAACTTAGGCCACGAATAATCGAATTGTTTTCCCAAATTCGAACGAAGATGAATATACTAACATTCATAATCATAACGGTGATAGTTGCCAATATTTTCTAAGAGTGATAAAAGTTTCTAATGTAAATTTTCTATTATTATTCTATATTTATCTAAATATTTATCTACTATCGTTTGTAAAATTAAATAATTTTCTAGTTTGTAGATAAAATATTGTATGAAACTGTGCTTTTTCCGCATTCACGCGATATATAGCACTCAAAAAAAGATTCACAAAGACTTCACACACAATCTTCCGTTTTCTAGCAAACGGGAGACCCACCGCTGTTATCTCTCTTTTCACAGTTATTTCTGTCTCTACGTGTGTTAGGTAAATCTCTTTCCTTCTACTTTCAACACCGCAAAAGTCACTCATAACAATAAGCATACATCCCGTTGCCATCTATCGTAATGTGATTAGTACCATTTCTTTAAATGTTAATGGATGGTTTCTATAAGAAAACCTGATATGATCCCCAATACATCATCTAATATTTACAATATTACTTATTAGTATTTGATGCAGTTGTATGTTGGGTTATATGGTGCACTACAGACTTGGAAAGGCGATATCTGTTTCTAAATTCTTGGTCAATCCATTGTTCAAAATGATGTTTCTTTCTCTGATCATCCTTTGCTGTCGTTGGTGTTGCTCGGCATCGACGAGCTCCATTGCAATTACAATTTATTGACTGATCACATTGATCTGGGTTTAACGGTTGGTCACGGCTGACGGATCGTTGGTACAACGAGTACTATCGAGTGAACAACCGTTCACGTTGATCGGTCCGTCACGGACGTTGGTACAACCGGGCCATAGAAAATGCAAAAATATATGTAGACTTACTGTCAAACAAAATAGTTGGTAGTAAACAAATTATAAGAACACCTGTAGAGCATTGTTCTGGCAAACCAATTCAAATCATAAATTGCCCCCTCATTTTACTTGATATTGATTTATTCTGTATCAAATTCCAAAGCTTACCATAAGCTGTACCTTAAATAGTATTTGAAAAAACTAATATTAATAATTATTCACAATTGAAGCTCTTAAGAAATTTTCCAACAAGTGATCTTATTCTTGACTCTATAAAAACGCGCAATGGTGCTGCAAAACCGTACATTAAATTAGTTTTTAATTTTTTAAATTAATAACCTATTTGAAATACATTGTAACTTCACGCGCTATTTCTTCAGTATACGCACTGCTGTCCATGATGCTTTACGAACTGAAAATGTCTTAAAAATAGTGATTTCACAAACGAGAGTAAATAAAATTATTTTAATAAATCCTTTAAACATCATCTCATCGTGGTTACAAAACAAATTCGCTATTAACGTAGTTGAAATTACACTACTTTAAATTGCCATGGTGAATCGTAGTTACTAAATAGAAAACCGTGCTGCAAAACTCCCAATGCACAACGGCATTTCAAGCCCTTTAACAGATGCGAAGCAATAAGTAGTAAAATGGGCACTACATCAACTTAATTACCATCAGCTACCAGTTGCGCACACAGTACAAAGTCCATAAACTCTCTAAAGCCCAGTACGATATAACCAACGTTACTTTGTAAACGTGGGTAAGTAAATACTCAAATACTTTTGGAAGCAATGTATTTAAAAATTTATTTAAAATCAAGTAGACAAATTTACTTCAGTAATTGTTTAACTTTAGATCTTTTAGTTATAGTGTGTTATAAACGCCGAGGTCAACTTGGTACTTAAAAGCCCGCCCTTTACAAGAAACACGTCCAAGCAAAACGAGTTTGCAAAGTTTCTATTGCACGACTTAACAACTACATCGCGTGACACGTGGGGTTACCACCACGTCAAAAACACCTGAATGTACCATTAAACTTAACAGGGGCATATGTTCATAATCGAACAACGTAAACCAAAGGCAAGCAATGATTTGCGTGCGACACGATCGTCTACATCGGCTATTAATTTTTTCTTTGTGGTCTTCTACGTTTGATTTTACCGTTACGATCTAATGATACGATTTTTAAGAAGAATATTGAAAAACAACTATTTAAATTATAAATATTCATGTATAAAAACTATACATGAACCACAATTGATGATTTTTCGAAACGTAATTGATTGAAATTGGGTGCTCACAGAGGAAGATCATGAAGGTAGATGTCCCATTATATAGTCCAAAATTAAAATATAATAGCTTTCGGATCATCAAAGTTTGAGAGCGTCCGTTGATTGTAACCGAGTCCCTAATGGTTGATAAAATATTCATAGGGACCGTACGTAAGTAATGTCAATTGCTAACGTTTTGTGGGAGAATATTTTATATCATACTAATGGATATTGTACTTATATCATCGTTTGTCCTGAAGATATTTTATTATTAGTTAATGTAACATCATTTACAGTTAGGTTATATAATTCGGAAAGAATCAATAAACTCGTGCAAGAATTGAAACCACTTACCAATCGCGTGCATCGAGACGTTGTGAACGGGCCGGAAATGAGATTTTTATTTTCACTATAAAATTTTGTTAAATGTAAAGTAATATATAAGTGAAGAGTATTATTTAAATAATAAATCCAAAAAGAAGCGTTTTCAGCAACAAGCTGGTCAAAAACGATCTTATTGGATCACTATCCGACTATCGATCACAAAAAGTCGCTAAAACAAATACTTAATGGATTGTTGACCTCAGAAGTAAAGATGTAATATGCATTAGCAAAGGGGACATAAGATTACACCCAATCTTCCTAAGTGACTAGCGCCCATAAATTACCACCTCTTCCTCATTGAACAAATTCGCTGAGGATCAAACATGTTGACTTTGCAATCACGAGTTAGAGTAGTTAACATATATTCTGAATACATCGTCTGAGGCTACTTAAAACACAAAATTTTCTGAGCTATTTTCAAAGCTAGCCTGACCCTTACCAACATTAAGAATCACGATCGTAGTACAATGCTAAGCACGTTGGAAGGACTGAAGTTATAATAGATCTTATAATTCTAAGTGAAGATAGGGACGGCCGAGGAACCTCAGCCCAATGGTAATAACAATAGCACAATCTGTTAATACTTTCTTTAATTGCCACGACAATCTGATGATCCTAAGTAAACACATATGAGATTCAACAGTTCAGTGGAATTTTGTCGCATTCTGCAACCTTGGCAACTCCAAAACTTTTAACTCACTTCTTAACTCTCCTTTTGAAATATCGATTATAAATTGCGGCCAATAATATATGCTTAATTTAAATCTCCGATTAATTCCAAATTCTGCTAAATTAGTTCATTTAAGCTTTCTTAATCTTTCCATTATTTCTTCTGACCATATCGTTTCTTGGTGTACTTTGCTCTACTTCACATTTCGTGTACATATACCACACTTTAAGTTTTGATTTTAAATTTTGAAAACAACAGTTGCTATCAACAGTCATTTACTAACTGATGAAAATAGTTATAATAGTAGTATAATTATACAGATATTCTTTCACGTTTAGAACATTTTGAAATAACAGTACATAATTCATGAGCTCAAGTCTAATACAATTACATAAATAAGTGATGTGAACAGAATGGTATATTAAGATACATTATTTCTGCAGTGCTGCGCCAACAGTTTGAGGATTATAAATGACGTCAAATAGTCAAATATGTTCAGTTCTGAATAGATGTGCTAGTTCTCAAAATAAAATAATGTTATTTAGTAATACTGCTTGATTTGACTTATAGATGCTGAAGACTTGAATATGAATAAATTTGATAATAACCAACAAAGTTGAGTAGTAGGGATCTGTGTAAGTGGTTTTGAAACACGACCCACAATTATTTTCTCGAAATTAAGACGGATCTTATTCTGACAGAATACAACTTCGACCAGCTTTACATGATCATTTATTATAGATGCAGGGAAGTTCTTGCTAAAAACTTCTGGACCGCTTTGAACCTCCAAAAGGGACAAATATGTGCATCCATTAACATTTTCACAGATAGTCTGGCCGCCCTGAAGTCAAACCAGTCCTTTACTTATGGCTCAGCACTGATGAGAGATTGTATCTTCAATTTCTAAAAACTCGCTAGAGGAAATGATGTTACTCCATATGCAGGCGAAAAGTATGATCGACCCTGCGCAAAACAATATCCGAGAAGTTTATTCCTCAACATAGGGGATTTAAGGAAGCTCTCAGGCTTCCTGAGCAGCCAAGAACTACTCAAATGCCATCTTTTCCATATTAGGCAAGTTGACGATCACTTGTCTTTGCAACGAGTTAGAACCAGCTGAACATATATTGTGCAAATGCATAGCCAGAAGCCGCTTGAGACACACAATTTTTGGTAAACCTCTCTTGACAGTTATCGACATAAAGGAACAAAACCTTGGGGCAATTTTAAAGATTATTAAAGACCTATATTTGCTCTAAACCTATGAAAGATAAACGTTACAATTGACCTTATAGGTCATGGTGACGAGAGGGGCGATTTTGCTAAGAATGTTCTCATTTTCTAAGAGCTGAATTCATCTATCGAGTAAATTATCAACAAGTGGTAAAAACCTCATTCTTATAATCTATTTCCTAATTCTAATTAGGAAATAGAATCTTCAAAACTATTATTATTGTTATCAGCATGTGCAATAGGAAAATAGAGGTCCAATCGAAAGATGACGTTTTGTCAAGTATTCCATCAATGGTCTGACAGGTTTATGTACGCTTTCGCGATCAGTTCAACTCCGGACCAGGCACCCCTTTGTGTATGAATTGTCACGTCCTTTAGCGCCTTGTTGTGTAGACCAACTACGCATTTGTGGATGAATCGTCACGTCCTTTAGCGCCATGTTGCAGCGTAAACGATCCACTCGGTTGCCTCTAAATTGTACATACAAATTTCAATCCGTTCCAACTACGTTGACGGATCATACCATGATTGTATTCATTCACACACAGACAGATTCTTCTTCACTGCATTTATATACAGGTATTGATGGAATATGTTCATGTAGTGCAATATCTCTCAAAGTGAATTGTATTAATTTTATAACCGTTTGGCATTTTGCTACTGTCTACTTGCCTTTCATTGTTCTGAAAAAATATTTATTTTCCTCTTGTTTAATACCTTTACCTACAGTTGTGCAGAACGGTCACTATATATTTGTCGCACTTAATACATTTGTGTTCCCGGCGTTTTAATTTTTGTATAGATTAGCAGTTAACCAGTATATTTTTTGGACCACTTGTGATAATAATATAGTAAATAGATGAAATAAAAAAAGCAATGAAATAAATTTCTTAGCTCATTTAAATTCTTTAAAAAAGGATATGTTTAACCTTTCAGTAGTGGCGTATGTCAAGTGGAATACAGCGTTTAGGTAAAAAGTCAGTCTGTGAGACCGTACGCTATTAAATGAAGGTTCAATAGAGGAATTAGTTTCGAAAATAAATTAAAAAGTTACAAATTAAAAAATTACCGTCAATTGTAAGAAGTACTGTAATGTTCCTTGAGACAATACAGAATGAAAACGTTTCTTTTTTTCAAACACTTACTGTTTGACTTCTTACACCAACTGTAAATAATTATTTTTTAAAAGTTACAAAATTCCTTAACAGTTTAAAAGTGACAAAGTAATCCAAAATTAAGTGTATGTGGGACAGTACTCAGATAAAATAAAAGTTTAAGACGGACACGTTTGAGTGAACAGGACAAGATATAAAAACTAACATGAATATCAAATTCAAAAAACCAAATTGAAACTAACATTCAAAAATTAAAGCACAAAAAGAATCATAAAGAATCTATTATTATTAAGTTCAGCTGAAAAATCTCTAGTCAGGTGTTCTTTGAACCCTGTATGTTATATCACATATTATGACAATCAATCTTATTACATTCTCCGCATTTAATTTTGTAAACTCCATTTTGGTCTTTACTATCGAATTTATGTTTGTTGTTAACCTTTCGTTACTCACACGCGGACACATAGTCCGCACAAATATATTTTATTGTCTGACAATAAAACTCTTCGGACAAAACGTTTATAATTCTTTATACGTGGTTTTTATAGCGTTCTTTACTTTGTATTTTAAATTGCTAAGTCAGTCTGCACCAAAACATTTTATTATATGATCATGAAGCCATTAGGAGTAAACGTTTATTGTTCTATGTACATAGACTAGGCATTTTTTAGTAGTTTTAGCCAATATTTAAGTGCTTGTACCCTTCTTTACTTTGTATTTTAAATTGCGGAGTCTGTTTGTCCACTATAAGTAACGGTGCTGTGATGTTGAAAAATAATAAGCAATGTCTACGTATGAAAAACGTATTTGCAAGAGATGGGAGAGAAAGAAGACGATGAAAATTTAGAAGATTGCAAAGAAGATAACGATATAGCAGCAAATCTTGCCGACAAAGAGGGGGCGGAAAATTCGTCTAGTGAACAAGACGTAACGGATGGAGAACAGGAACAATCGACAGATCAATATTTCATTAGGATAGATTTTACAAAATGGCAAAAACATGGTCCACGTCGAAATGTAAGAACGCGTACTAAGAATGTAATCAAATATTTACCGGAAATTATTTCGTCAACGTATCGCTTATACAACACAATATCTTTTGTAAATAAAAGAAGAAAATAAAATAGCATTTATCTAAGATACCAATTAAAAAATTAATAAAATATCAAACCATTCAGCAGAGGTGTCAGCAGATAACATGGGGAAGCCAATGAGAAGGCCACCTCCCATTCTAAAAAAAATTTGTCATCAAATATGTAGAAAATTCGGTTAATTTCTCCAGTGCATAAAGATAAGTTGTTGTGTTGCCCAGATAGAAATGTTTTAATAATGTTTATTGATTCATGTATGGATGTATACATTTATTATCTAGTGACACTTGTTTCAGTTGATTTAGAAGTTCAATGGAATTCTTCACACGTTATCTGAACTTGTGGTTGAAAATACTTGACAGATATTTCTGGAGAAGTTTAGCATTTTATTAGAAGGAGTGTTAATGTTTCCTATGATTAGTCTGATGGACTGGTCAGGTTTATGTAGTTTTATAAAAGATTTGAGTCGGGGAATTAATGGTTTCATTTCTATTGCGTTGAAGCTGTTTATATTAAAAGTTGATAGGTATTTTGGTTTTGTTTAATGTATTTTTTAATTTTTGTATTGTAGGATATGGTTCAATTGTTTTGATTTCGGTTATGTTATTGTCTTTAAAAAATAGTAGTTTTATTAACATATGAGCTTCTTTCCATTATAACAAAACCTGAAATTTTGTCGCCAGGTTAAAGTTGAAAAATTATTTTTAGCTATGTTTTGTTTGAAGATTTAATGTCGTTAAAGGAAACATTTAGATGAAATGTATGATTAGATTTACTTTTGTTTTCGTCACCTTTAATGAGTTTTAGATTATCATCAAAAATCAGGGAAAATTATTATTTGTAAAAGAGTTGCGTTTCTAATTTCAAAGCGATTTCAGCATATTTTATATTTATTTAGCATAGCGTTGGAGAATGAGAATATATGTTCCAGATTTAGAATGTTGGTTTCTTTATCGTTTAGAGAATAATTAAATAAGATGGTAAATCCAGGGGCATATTTTACTTAAAAAGTCATGAAACCAAAGTCGACCAATATGAAGAATACTTTATTCGTTTCGATTTTGTTTTTCGATATTTTTTAAATTTTTTATTGCATAAGTTTTTACATTTCCACACCTATATCACGCATGCCCATGATTTATTTTATCTTAGTATTATCTCATAGACAGTTCATTTTAATTTTGAATTATTTTATCATTTTTTAACTGTCACTGACATTTGTAACCTTTACAAAATAATTGTTTATAGTTGGTGTAAGTTTAAAAAAAAACGTTTTTATACCGTATTGTCTCAAGAAACACGTATTTTTTACAATTGACAGTATTTTTTTAATTTATAATTTTTCAATTTATTTCGAAAATTTAAATCCTCTATTAAATTTTAATATCATTATTAAACAAATCATTGTAATTTTTTTGTCGTGCCTAAAGAAGAAATCTGTTGGATAGCGAAACATGTCGCACGGAATTTAAATAAATTAAGAAATTTATTTCATCGCTGTTTATTTATTTTATTATTTACCTTAACGATGTTAGAATCATCAATTTTTAAGTTCATTGATAATATTTGAAAGGATTTTTGTTAGTGTGTGTGACATATAACTCTTTGTCTCTTGTTGTAATGTTGCAAAATATAAAATGGTCTTATTCGACAAAATATGCAGTATCCGACTCCGTTAGCTTACGTTAGACAATTGTTTTATTTTACTTTAGCTTAACTAAATATTGAATACATTGAAAATAAAGTATTTACAGTAATTTAATTCATTATTTATATGATTTATGATAATGCATTATAAGTGTTAAAAGTGACTAATAAAGTAAATGATATTGTTGGAGCTCAAATTCACGGAATTGAATATACAATGAGTGTTTACAATGAACCAGGTAATCATAGTGATACGAATGTTTATATTAGAAGATGTGGTAATACAATTAAGATTAAAACGAGGGACACAACATTTTCAAGATCAAATTATTACTGAAATCTACAGGCTATTCAAAAATTAACGGATAATCAATACGTAGCCATTTTCTTCACGATATTGAATCGAAAATGCTAAAATGTTGTGTCAAATGCTCCGTACGGTTTCAAGAAGCACTAAAAGAAACGTAAATATGTGGCAGTATTGTATTTACATACTTCTGCATAGTAGGTAATAAAAATAATTATTAATAAATATTATCAATTTGTTGATAATATTTATTATTAATATTTATTATCAGCAAATTGATTGGAAATGAAACTGAAACTCGTCTGTGTCTAAACACAAATGTAATCCGCGAGGTACATCGTTTGAACAATTAATATTTTAATTAGTATTGAATGAAATTCTGAATTTACAAGCTCGCTTAAGTATATTGTCAAATCAATTGTTTATGAAAATATGACAATAAAAAATATTAGAAACAAACTTTAAAGGTAATGAAAATAACTTTAACAAAGAAACCAGTTTTCAAATTTCTTTTTATTCCAAATTACATGTTATTTATCAACAGATATGATGATTATTTATGGACAAAATATTCGCACTTCGAGTATATTATCCGCAATTTCTGAATACTCTGTATAAATAAATTGTAAACCATCTTTAAATCTATTCGTTAATTATCCCATGAGGGAGCCAGTGTACAAGGGGCCCGTTGTGGCCTAGGTGCCGCGTATAGAATACGCACTCCTCACTCCATACATACATACATACATTATCCCATATAAAAAAAGTAATAAAATAATAGAAGTATTGTTAGATATCACTTTATTAAATATTCTCAAATACAAGTCTTTATTTTAACAAAAATAATATAACTTTTAACGCCTCACACTTTCGTCTTTTTCTAACCTCTCTAACCTTACACTCTTTCGATCTCGCATTAAACTAAAACTCTCCCAACCGTTCTTCCCACTCCCTACTCTCTCTATCTCTCTCTCTCTCAGCGGTATCGATCTTCACACTCGGCCTTGCTACCATTTGGGTCGTCCTCGACCCTGACTTCTTCATCTTCCGAATTCATTTCTTCTTCGCTGTCTGTCGTCTCATCTTCTTCTTCGTCCAGGTCTGTTACGACACACCATGGTTTCATACGGTCTGATGCAAAAACAGAATGATAAGGTTTTTGACTTCTTGGTGCTCCAGGTATATTTTTCAACTCGTATCTATCGTTTGATAAAACCTTATGGATAACGTAAGGTCCTTTGTAACGTAATGCCAATTTTCTAGATTCGCCAGTAGCTGTTGCTTCACATTTTACTAACACCATGTCTCCCTCTTGATATTTTCTTGGTTTTATACGTAGTCTGTCAAATCTTTCCTTTTGATTTTGCTGTTGTTTTCTTATTTCATGTAGTGCGTCTGCCCTTAGCTCCGTTATCCCTTCCTCACTCACAGCCTCATCTTCTGCCAGCGCCAATAGCAATTGATTTTGCAAAGCATCTCTAGGTTTATAAGCGAATAATAATTCATGAGGTGTTTTCTTCGTGACACTATTTGGTAAGGAATTTAAAGCAAATTGAATCTCACATAGTCGTTTATCCCAATCTCGTCCATCTTCATTTTCACTTCTTGTAGATATTGCTGTCATTAATGTTCTGTTATAACGTTCCACTTGTCCATTTGCACGTGGTGTGGCAGTTGCGTTTAAAATATGTATAATTTGATTCATTTTACAATATTCTCTAAATTTCTTTGATGTGAATGCCGTACCTCTGTCGGACACAAGTCTAGCTGGTGGTCCAAAAGTATTATGTATCTCTTTCATAATCCTCACGACTGGTTCAGTTTTTGTATTCTTCACTGCTTTTATTATTAGATATTTTGTAAAGTTGTCTATATACACCAGAAGATGTGTGTTACCTTTCGTACTCTTCGGAAAAGGTCCTAAGTGGTCGATATTAACTGTATGGAAAGGTATTGGTTGTCTCTCGATGTTATGTAACTCTCCTTCCTTTCTACCTCCAGGTATTTTTCTATATGCACATTCTACGCAGGCTCGTATATAATTTGTGACCTTCTTCCTCATTTTAGGGAACCATACATATTGCTTAAGGTGACTTATCGTTTTGTCCACGCCATAATGACCCATACGATCATGACTATTTTGAATTACCTTCCATATACTCCCTTTGGGTACGACCCAACGTTTATCATCTCCCAATCTTCTATATAATCTGTTCTTGAATACTTCATAATCGTGATGTATTTGTTTCTCCTCGTTATTATTCGGATGTCTCAGCAATATTTGCGTTATTGTCTTTAATTTTACATCTTGCATTTGCATTGTTATAAGCCAATCTTCTTCATTAATCATTAAAACGTTCAAACTAGCTATCTCTGGTTCACTAGCTGCTTCTTGAGGACATCTACTCAATGCGTCAACATGCTTCATTTGCTCGGCTTTTCGATGCTCAACCACATAATTATATTCCAACAATTTCAAACACCACCTGGCAATTCTTGGTGATATATCTTGTTTCTTTACTGTTTGTTTAATCGAATTACAATCTGTTATTATTCTAATCTGTTTTCCCAGCACGTAAACTCTAAATCTCTCTAAACTTTCAACTATAGCAAGCATTTCCAATTCATAACTATGGTATTTAGATTCAATCTCAGATGTTTGTCTACTATAAAAACATATTGGTTTCCACATACCTTCGGTTTTCTGCATTAATATTCCAGCAACACCAATCTTGCTTGCATCAGTATGTACTTCGAGCTCAGAATCAGGATTGTATAATGCTAAAACTGGTCTTTCACATAGCTTCCCTTTTAGTAATTCAAAAGCGTTTTCTTGTTCACTTCCCCAAATAAACTTCTCATCTTTTCTAGTTAATATTGTCAAAGGCTTAATAACAATGGAAAAGTTCTTAATAAATCTTCTAAAAAAACTAGTTAACCCAATAAATTGTCGTACTTCCTGCACCGTTGTCGGTCTCGAAAAATGAGATATAGCTCCAATTTTTCTAATTCCTGGTCTAATTCCCTCTTCGCTAATCTCGAACCCAAGGTAGTTAATCTTATTATACAAAAATTTACATTTGCTCATTCTCAATGTGAGTCCAGCTTCTTTCAACACTTTAAGTACAATTTTCAATTTCTCAAGACCCTCCATAACAGTTTCGCTTGCAATCAATATGTCATCCATGTACACAAGAGCAATATTTGGTCCTACCTTCCTCAAGACTTTACTCATTACACGGTTGAAAACACTCGGGGCGTTAACCAGTCCAAAAGGCATCCTATTAAATTCGTACAAACCATCTGTCGTCACGAAAGCTGTCAAATGTCTGCTTTCTTCACTAATCGGTACTTGGTAATATCCATTAGCTAGGTCAAGAGTAGTGAAATATTTCTTACCAGCGAGTTTATCTAGTTGTTCATCTATCAGTGGCATTTGTGTATGTTCCTTTCGGGTCACCTCGTTTAGTCGCCTGTAATCAATACATAACCTCTCTCCTCCTGTTCTCTTACTCACCAATACAACAGGGCTCGCATATTCCGATGTTGAAGGACTAATAATACCAGCTTTCAACAACTCATTGACTTGATCATTAACTATATCTCGTTGACTATATGCTAATCTATATGGGCGACTTGATATTGGTTTTGTATTTGTTACTTCAATCTTCATCTCAAATAGATCTGTGCATCCCAAATCAGAATATTTATCTGCAAACATTTGGTCATGTTCTTCTAACAATCCAACTAACTCCATTTTGTCACTTTCCTGTATTTCCGAATTTACATCAACGTTTTTCTCCTGCACTTTCATCTGTGTTTTCGGTTCATCTACCATCTCCAGTTCTGCTACACCTTCATTATAACTTTTATTGAAATCTTCATTATCCAAACCAACTTTCCAACAATCAATTTCTTTAGTTTTCTCTTCTTCAATCTGACTTATTGTCAAAGTATTATATTCCTTGATGATGCGGATATTAGGTTTATCTAAAACACTTCTTCCAATTATTATTGGTTCATTCTGGGTAGAATCAGGTACAACAAGTACTTCGGATGTCATCTCTATTCCATCTATTACCAGTTCACAATTGGATTCTCCAATTGGTCGACATTTCCCTCCCCCAAATCCTGCCAGTCTTACAATAGAGGGTTTATAACGTAACTTTAATTCGTCTGCTTCCTGTTGACGTATTGTAACAACATCACTACCAAGATCGATAAATGCTACAATGTCTGTTTTATTAATCTGAATAATTTTATGATATTCATCGCTACATGTATATTGTTCTACTTTATTTACTTGCCTCGTTGTAGTACAATCTCTCGCAATATGCCCATCTCTATTGCATTTAAAACATTTTCTTTGTTTGGGTTTACTGCAATTTGTCGCCATATGACCGGTTTCACCACAATTGTAACACCTTTTTTCATTCCGAGAAGCATTGAATGACTTATTACCCTGTGAATCGTGAAATGTATCTCGTTGAGTATCTCCCCTTCGATCAGACATATTTTTCATAGTTGCTTCATAATCTTTTATTTTTGTTAATAAATCTTGAGTATCGCATGGTGTACTAATAGCTAACAACTTCCCAAGTCTTCCTCGAATATACAATGACGTCACCACAATCCGTTAAAGTAGCGCCCACACTCGTTTCCAGAATCGTCCACGTTTATATTGTTTCTTTTTACTCACTGGTTTCGATTTCTTTATCACACCGCTGCTCTGTTAGATATCACTTTATTAAATATTCTCAAATACAAGTCTTTATTTTAACAAAAATAATATAACTTTTAACGCCTCACACTTTCGTCTTTTTCTAACCTCTCTAACCTTACACTCTTTCGATCTCGCATTAAACTAAAACTCTCCCAACCGTTCTTCCCACTCCCTACTCTCTCTATCTCTCTCTCTCAGCGGTATCGATCTTCACAGTATACTTTTTAAATGATATAATTTTATTTCTGATTTACAAATAATAATAATTGTAATTTTACGTAAAGAAGATCTGAATAGTTAATGAAGTGCAAACCAACTTTTAATAATATTTAAATTTTGTGTAGATAAAATATATATTAGCTTAACTTAAAGAAGTTATAATAATGAGTAGTCAATTACACGCATGAATGTAACTATCTTATAAATTAGATTTTAATTTTAGAACGTCATTAAATCACTGATCTAATATATGGAAATTTTGTTCAAATCATAATTGGTGATGAAAGTGCATCTAATATACACACAAACTCGAAACAGATATAAAAAGGTTAACAAAAGTAGAAGTGGAGGATTTGTATGTATGAATGCTTGATCTACATAACGCTTTAGACGGAGATAACGATTTAGAAGATGAGATAAATATTTATGTCCAGGAAGAGATGATCAACATGGGAATAAAATGCAAAAGCAGAAATGCACACGAGGTTGAGTAGTGTAACAATACCTCATCTCGAATGATGCATATTTGTAAAAAATTAATTGATATTGTCAAACGAAATTACATTTTCGAGAAATATATTGAATATTAAACTGAATTTGGCTTATAGTGGTTATATATGGCCACTATAACTTATCACTATATTGGCTTATATAGTTATAGGGCATATAGTGTTGGATCTTCACATGTTTTCATATCATTGTCAATTGATGTATCTAGCACAGATATGAGAGCTGTTTTAACACAAGCCTTCAATGGAAAATCTTAATTATTAACATTCTTTTTCAAAAAAATTTCTTCTAAATCAAATATTCAACCTTTGATAGAGAACTATTAATAATCTAGTCTGCTCTCATTTTTTTCAAACACTCTTTACTGACAAAACTCCTCATCAAATCTGATATCTAAGTTACGTAGCTGATTTTTTAACTCCTAGTAATGCTGAATTTGCTGACACAGAATTGTCAAATTTACTTAATAAACAATTTTGCAATAATCAAAATCTTATCGTTCACCACATCAAACAACATCGCAATCAAATATCAAACCGTGGTGAAAGAAATCTCCTCATTATCTCCAAGAGTTTATGTTTCACGACACTTCAGACAAACAATTTTCTAGAAAATTCCTAGCTTATTGCATCCAGGAATGCTTTCAAACAATCATTCAATTAAAACAAAATCCTTTTGGCCAGACGTGTGAAAGCAAATTCAGTTTAGTCCAAAGCCTATTTAAAATGTCAACAAGTAAAAATCTATAGACTTACGAAGTTACTAATCATCAACATCAAAATTATTAAAATTAGATTTGATCACATATACATATCGACTTGATTTAACCTTTATCCATCCAGACTCCACTTCTGTACTGACTTTTTTATTGAACGCTTCACACGATGGCTGGTGATTTTTCATTGAAAGATATCACATCTTCTATTATAGCAAATACACTATTCCCTATTAGCAATGCCGGAATAGTAACATACAGGGTAACAGAAAAGTCTTTAAAAGTAGGCACTGAAACAGGGTTAATACCTAAAAAATACAGTAAAAGGATCGAAGTAAGCGTTAACAATTGAATGAAACGTCAGAAAGTTATGGATTTATAAACTATGGCCCAATTAAGGGAAAAGTAGCGCAGTAAGATTTTGATGATATACGGATTTCGCGATAGAACACGAACACAAGGAGAAGTGTATGTTTTATTTAACAACTTTTAACCGGATTTTCCAATAAACCAATCAACCGTTTCTAAAATTTTAAGAAATTTTCAAACTACTGGATGTGTATCCAATTTAGCTAAAACTGGATGCCTACAAATGAACAGAAAAGACAAATTGTTCGCATGGCGATTCAAAAGCAACCCCTAAGTTCAGTTCGCAACATATGCCGGGATGTGGGTATTAGCCGCGAAGCAATCAGTAGAATATTAAAAAACAAAAAGTTTTTCCCGTACAAGGTACGTTACATCAACATTGCGATTTATTGAATGATATTTTTTCATAATTTATCAACTTCAGTTAATTCAAGAATTCGTTTGTTAAGAAATGATCGAGAGGTGTGATGATAATTAAGAATTGAAGCTTAATATTCTTTTTTCCGATGAGGCAACATTTACGCTAAATAGAGCCGTAAATCGTCACAACTACCGACATTGGAGTGATGCCAATCCACATTGGGTTCACGAAACTAGCACCTAATACCCTCAAAAAATAAATGTATGGGCTGGAACTTTTCGTGGCCATGTTATAGGACCCTTCCGTTTGAACTCAACTCTAAATGCAGATAGATATTTAGATCTCCTCCAAAATCAAATTCTATTTGCTGTTGAAGCATTATTTCCATGACAGTACGGAAGCATACATGAAAATATATTTTTTCAACAAGATGAAACACCATTGTGGATGGTGTTAGAATATTTGCGTTTACAGTTTGCGGGGAATTGGATTGGTAGACGTGGACCTATTGAGTGGCCACCAGGATCTCCCAATTTGACACCTTTAATTTTTTATGGGGTTATTAAACAACAAGGTTTATAAGAACAGATTACACAATATAGAAGAACTCTGCGAAAGAATAAGTGCTCAAACACGAGAAAATTCAATAGATATGCTTTCAAACTGTAATTGATTTCAGAAGTAAATGTCTGTTGTTTTTTTTGAAAAGTTGTTTCTGATTTTTTTTGTTAACACATTAGTTGATATTTTTTATTTTTTGTAACTAATTCGTCATGATTGTTGGAACAGAAATGACCTTTTGATGGTTAATTCAGTAATTAATGCCATTTACCGCCTACTTCGATACTTCCAATGGATTAATTTAGTTTCGGGGCCTACTTTGATTAAAATGTCTGACATAATAATTTTAAAAAATCATTCTTTCAGGTTTGTTTTATTATGTAACCTTATGATATAATATGCTCAACACATAGAGAAAAATATGCTCTACAAAAAATTTGTTGCCTTAGTAACCACAAATAAACGATACAAATATTTAAATGTTTGTGAAATATCTGTTATAATAAACGTAAAAACTTTTATAAGAAAAGTTTTTTGTTAAATGTAAAAGTAGTAAAGTCATTTGCTATATTCCAGACTTTTGTGTCACCCTGTATAAGATTATTTATCCATTGAGACGAGTTTTCGTTGAAAACGATTATATGTGACTGTTCGAATTTACAAAAGAAACTTGGATGTCATCAAGAACACACTTGCATTCATATCATTAGTAATTTCTAAAGATGATTGATTTAGTCGGTTTATGCAACCACATAACCTATGAGTATAATGTGTACTACCACATATTCACCATATTTCTTAAAAGTATCTGTTAATAAATTCAACTATCTTATTTTTTTACTAATATCGTGTATGGCATTACTATAAACAAATTCAATTAAAAATCGAATTACCATTGTTTAAAATGATATAGATAATTATTATTAAAAAATGAAAATAATCACAAAAAGTTTTAACAAAATAAAACACGCGTTTTTCAATTAAAAATAAATTATTAAAAATTACAAAAACTGTAAAATAAAATATGATGCCACTATAAAATTCAAAAACTTTCAACAAGATGAAACACGTCACTTCAATTAAAAATAATAAAATAAAATATTACGCCATGCACTTGACCGATTCTAAAATACGCTTCATTAATATTTCAAGAACTTTCACATAATAAAACGTAAAATCGATTTTATACATTAGATTTCACATAAAGCACTGTTTTATATTTTTTTAGCATGATGGATTATAACTGTTAAAAGTGACACTAAATGCTTATATAGTCTGTATAAGTAACGGAATTATAATTCAAGAAGTTAAATATGCAGTGTTTAAAAAAAGCCGGGTAATAATGGCGACGCAAATATTGATATTAGAAGATCTGGTAACGGAGGGGATTAATTAAAAGGAGGAACAAAAAATTTTCAATATTAATTTAAAACCAAATTCTATAAACAAATGAAAATTATTCTCATATCTGAACTAAAATTAGAATTAATACTCGCAGTAACACTAGAACTATCACTAGGACCTAGGACTAACACTAGATCTAAAACTAGAAACTTTCGGGTTTTGCCGTGCGTTTTTTGGAAAAATGTTTGACGTTTCGGTTGCCATGTTGCAACTTTCTTCAGAAACTGGTTCGAAGTCGTTTCAAAAAACGCACGGCAAAACCCGAAAGTTTTGTTACAAAACCCGTTTCTAGTTTTAGATCTAGTATTAGTCCTCGTGATAGTTCTAGTGACAGTTCTATTGTTAGTGCTAGTGTTAGTTCTAATTTTAGTTCAATTAACAACGGTCGTGAAAGCCTTCGTACTTACATTCTCATATCTACTTATTGATTACCCTAAATAAAAAAAATCATTTATAATATAATACTATTTTATTTCCTATTTAGAAATAGTGTTAGTTGTAATTTTACCGGAGATACACCTGAACGATAAAAAGTACGAATCAACTTTTAAAAATTTTTCGACGGTTTCAATGCATTCATTTCAATTGTATAAATATTAAACATGTTGAAACCGGAACAGTTAAAAGTTTATTCATTTAAATTACCCGATATTTTCGACGAACTAATTGGATTTGAATCTTTAAAATTATTGTGTACACAACTTGATCCTGTTTTTAAACCTGTTCAGTAACATTAATTTGCATAGGTAATGTTATAATACATAAAAAAATCAAAGCAGTTAAAGTTTAAATAAATAAACATTTAATTCAATTCAATTAAAAACAGTAATTTTGTTGTTCAGGTGAATGCATGTGCAATTACTTATATTAAATAATAATGTTATTATTCGGTTTGTACTAAATAAATTAAAAAATATAAAAGAAATGGAAAATTTTTGCATGAATTTGTTAACGAGGTGGATATAATGATAGCAAAAATATTAGAAACAAATACGAAGGTAACATAGATCAAAGCATATTTTATATGCTTTTTATTTATATTAGATAATGTGTATGATATTTGTTCAACTTTTAAACGCACTTTATGATTCCACTGACCCCAAGTCAAACGAGCCACGTTTACCATTGCCACACTACTGAACATGATTTTTAATTTTGCATCCAATGTATTAAAGCTATATAATAGCAACTAAATTAATCGCTACAATATTGATTTAAAGTTTGGGAAAATGATTATTTATGTCTACTGATATAACGATAAAAGTTTTTTGTTTCCTACAAAATCAAGTAAATGTAGCTAATTTTTTTGGTTAGGTAGCATTGATATGCCCGTTTGAGTCATCATTAGTAACGTCTCCAAAATTTAGACCCGTACGATGATAACACCAAACCTCAAAAATTTGTACACTACCAAAAAGTCTGAACTACATTTTTATTAGAAACTAGAACACCAGAATTTGTTCTTCTTCATCTGAATCTGTATTGCCTTGTTGATCTTGATATCCGCAGCAAAAAAGAAAATCATAATAATTAATAGAAAAAAGTCGCCGAGTTCCGAGTACACCTAAAAATTGTTAAATTTCCAACCCGTGTGCAATCGTTAAAGAACTGAATTTAAAAAAACTGTTCCTATCTAAGTCTTGATTTTGTCCAATCAATATCCTATCGATGTTTGTAAAAAAACACGTTACAAAGAACCCTACATAGAATCGGTAAATTGACTTTATCAGTACAACTTCTTTATTTAGTGGAAATTGTTGTTTGTAATATTGAAAATTGTTATGACATCTCTTGTCAAGACATTTACGTAATAAGAAAATGTCTGCTCGTAACCGACAAGTAACATCTAATAGACACAGCATAGAAACTAAAAGGTACGCGATTCAAAATAGATGAAGAATTGATCGGATCTACGATCATGGCAATGAAACATTCAAGAATGAAAATGGCAAGATGCTATAAAAATTAAACTTGTCGATATGAAAACTGATATTACTTTGGTTAATGTTTTCGCTGGTAAGAAAGTAGATAAATCAAATGTACAGATTGAAAAAATTCAATGTATTCGTTATAAAAATTTAATCATTTCAAAAATAAGTGTTCAAATAAAATTAATGTTAAGCAAAAGGAACAAGAAATGAATGCATTCAATATTGGTTTCTTGTTTTCTTTAATGGTATATTGACTCCGGAGCAAGTAATCATGTAACAGGCAGTACGTGCAACATGTGTTGGAGATGTTCCTTTATTCATGGCACTAGAAGAAGAAAGGTATGAAGTAGTAGTAAAAGAATCTTTATGTGTTCCAGAATGAACAACATATCTACTATCTGTAAGTCAACTGTAAGGCAATACTGTTGAATTTAATCACGATAACTATCACATTATCAATAAAAATGGAGAGCTAACTAAACGTTTTGAAAACTAATTACTATTATTTAACCAAGAAGGGTGTTACAAGTGAAATATGTACACAGTAAATTGGATTATTTAAATAATAAGTTTAGCCATGGTGGAAAAAGGAGTGGTAGAAGGTTTGTTATATAAGGGAGGAATAAAAGCTGATATAGAAAGTTGTGTAACATGTTACGAGGGCACACAAGCTACATTACTTTGTTCACATAAAAGTACGACAGCTTCTTCTTCATAGAATATTTTGTATTGCTTGAAGACGTTTACAACAGGATGGTTTTTGTTTATATCAAAGACAAAGGATGAAATCTTGAAAGATTTATTGCATTCAAAACTGAAGCTGAAAATTAGAAAAAGTAAATAGTGATATTAAGAACAGATAATGGTTTAAAATTTTGTCGAAATGACTTTAAAATTTTGATGATGAACTATGGTATAGTGCACCAGATAACAAATGCTTATACACCAGAACAAAATGGAATGATCGAGACAATGACTAGAACTGTAGTAGAAACGGCAAGACGTTTACTCTTTCAAGATGATCTCAAGAAAGAATTTTAAATGGATTAGGTGATAAAACACATTTTGAGATGTGGTTTCAAAGAAAACTGGATGTAATCAAGAGAAAGAGAGGCCTTCGATTTAAGATAGTAGTAAAATGCATATGCGGTTCAACATTCATAAATTCGGAACAATTTATTTACAATAGTTTTGAGATAAATCGAAGAATTGTTTTCGCTATGAGACTGCTAGGAGTAGCTCGAGAAGGAGTAAATATTTATTGTGGCGTAATGAATTTGGGACAAGGACTGAGTAAAAATCTTATGAAGGTAGAGTACGACATATACAGGATTCTAAACTTTCCCGTTTTTGAGAAATTGCTAAAAACATACTTTCTGAGTGCCATCTTTAAAGGGCTCTAGCGCCCTTAGGAAGCACTTTTGGACCGGACTTTATATAAACTTTTCTTCATGATTTTAGATGTGATCAATTTTCGGACACATTATTCTACCAGAAAGGTTTTTGATTTTTGTTATAAAAGCGCTGTACAAAAGCGAAATAAAATTAAAGAGAGGAAATAAGACATCTATTTTAACCATCAGCGGTGATGGTTACTGAAAAAAGCGTGGATTTACTTCTATGTATGATATAATTACGTTGATAGCTTATCACACGGGAAAACTCTTTGATCTTGTTCTTAAAAGTAGTTAGTATCAAACATGTACGTATTATAAAGTTGGTGGTAATGCTTAAAATATTTCAAAGATCTTAGGAACGTTATGGAGTACGATACAGCAATTACGTAACCGACGACGACGCTAAAACTATAAGGCTATTGCAGAAACAATGCCTTATAGTAACGATTACCAGGTAACAAAACTACTGCAGGAGCAGTAGCAAGTCTTCTGGAAGCAATAATAAGACTCCTAGAAGCATTTTAACTCCTGCGTGCAGTGTCAAGTTATAGCAGATATAAGATAGAAGTTTCAGATCTCGTAGATGCAGTATTAAGTCTTGTTAGAGCTCAATAGTTCATTGAATTTAAAAAAATAATTGCAAATGGATACTTCAATCCCACGTATTCGGCATTTTGTATGGGTGCTTGTCAACACAGGGCATCCACATATTCGGCGCCTATGAAACTTATAGGTAATTTTCCACTCTTTACAGCGATATATTACTGCTGTAGATCATATTGCTGTATGCAAACATTTACGGCTAAACCATCAAATAATATTTTCAAAAAATAATAATGTATTTTGTAAAAGTACCTTTTCGTCTATGCTCTCAATTCTTACATTGCTTATAATAGAATTACCAAAAATGTGAAAGTTTTTTTTACAATATTGTGTTTTAAAAAATATTGTATACTCCTTTAGTTCTATATAAATGAAAATTTGTACTTGAGTCTTACATCAGAAAATCATGAAAATTTTTATAATGATTCATTTTTTCCTGATGGTCCCTTCAGGACAATATTACGACATAATACCTGCCAAAGTAACAAAAGTTTTTGATTAGCCTGTACCACGAGAAGTGATAGTGATTTATCGATTTCCGTAATTATTTTCGTTATACCTACAGTATTACACCCGTAAATTGACGTGTGTTAGAGTGTAATGATTTCTAGCGAGTACATCTGTTTCCTCCACTTTTATGCGATGAATTACTATTACTTCTCGTGGTATAGACCACATAAATAAAAAAAGAATAGCAGCCATTTCAATTCTTTTGTTTTGAATAATGTAATGATGACATGAATTTTACAATAACACAATAAATTAGCAAAGAAATTTGAATCAAAAATTTACATTTTATTTTATATTTCGGCTAGAACTAAACAGTAGAATTTAAAACTAGGCATGTATTTTACCGGATAAGACCCTTTTTCAAGCACATCTTACATTTCATCCTTTAAGAAGATGAAATTCACTATTCCGCTGTTTTTTTATGAGAATATTTTAACACCAAGGAGTATTAAAAAAAATTATTGGTTATAAAGTTTATTCTTTAATGGTACTTTTTTGTCATGAATATGAACTTTACATCCCATATTTTTTTTATTTAATATTCCATGGCATTAAGAAGTTATTATAAAAAACAAGAGGGTGGCAAGCTGCATCCCCATACATTGAAATGTATTTTTGAAACTAAAGTCTTAATAAGTAGTGAAGTAGAAGAAATCATGCTTTTTAGTGATATATGCAATATTACGTTATCTCTAACGAAAACGAAGATGTTAGCTATTTATAGAGAGCTATTTACAGAGAAACTATATCTTTTATTCAAAAGAAGATTGATATCTTTTTCTAGAATATTGATACTTTAATGTCCATATTAGATCGCCATAATTGACCAGAAGACTGGAGATTATTTGTTAACATATTAATGTTAAGTATGAATGTAGTTTTGCTCCAGGGAAACATACAATTCACATACAAACATACATATCATACAAGATTTATAATGGATGCAGAGCAGTTTATGAAACATTATCATTAATTAAAATTCTTCAGAAAAATTAAAATACACGGTGTTAAATTGTAAAAAAGGTAATATCAATCAAAACTAGTTTCTAAGAAAAGTTATAATATACCAACTGGAATTGCGTAAAACTACGTAAAACTAAAGACTTGAAAATATAATCTTTTGATAGATTATGTTACGTAATGTTACGTAATGCTTTTTTCTATTTACTTCGTTGCTACGTCGATTATCAAAAGGCACTATAGACATTTTATCAATTTATTACGATTTCATTTGTGAAGTGGTACCTGTTCTTGTTTCAATTTCTTCTTGTATCCTAAGTATCTTTTAGATAAAATATGTTTGCGTTGTCCTAGAGTTATGATGGCCTTCTAAGATGTTTCAAAACACTGCAGCTCCCAACAGAAAATAAGCTTCAAATAAGGAGCTTATTTATTACAAATATTACAAATATTCGACAGGAGATTACGACAAAGCACTGAAGATGCCAAGTGAGATCTTGACGAAACGTCTGCTCCACAGGAAATAACCAATAAGATGAACTGATGATACCTCGGATCAACGAGAACAAATACTTCTCCATCGGTGAAGCACTACGAATATATATTATATAATACATATATATATATATATATATATATATATACAGGGTGTCTCACGTAACTGGTTCATTAGAACTTTTTTAGGTTACACTACTCCTAGAGGCTAGAAATTTTGGTGACATGGGGTGTTCATTATGATCTTTTAATCTAACATATTTTCAAGATGGCCACTACTTCTGGTCTACCGGAAGTAGACCTCAACTTCGTTATTTTAAATAGAATGTTATAGTTTTTATTACGCCATTCAATTATACGTAAAAAAATATGTCGACTTTAATAGCAGTTGTTGGTACCTAGCGTTTTTTGTTTTCGAGTTATTTTGATTTTAAGTGTTTTTTGGCAAATATCACCGTGCTCTTTCCCAGCACATATCTCAGCCAATATTAATTCAAAAACGTCTTGCATTGGTACTGCTAAATAAATTTTCGCTTGCTGTATCAGTATGTCTTATACAGGCCGGTCAAAAATTGAGTTATCGTTTCTCTGTATTCAATTGCGCGAAAGTCGAAAATTTTAAATGGAACGCCCCATATCTGTTTAGCCTATCAGAACGGGAATTTAATTCTCTACAAATTATCTATAAACATTGCTATACCTATTTATTATAGTTTTCTTCATATTGAGTATTTTATGAAAATCGTACACAAAATACTGGAAGTCGGTCGTGTTTTTATTAGAAGGCTATGACATTTTGACAGTTTTTTGTTTAAATTATTTAAATTATTATTAGTATTATTTCTACAATGAACTGCGATTGAATAAACTTTAGATTACTAGCTGTTATTCACCAAAAATAACCAAAAGAAAACCGAATAAATGAAACAATGAAAACAACAATTTTATGACAAAAATTAAAATCAATAACATAAAAGAATAGAAAACTTAAAATTATAAAAATAAATTAAGGGAATTAAATTCTCTGCAAACTATCTAGAAACTTTACTGTGCCTATTTGTTCTAATTAAGAGGGTAAGAAGTACTTCAGTCGATTTAGATGAATAATACTTTCCAAGAAAGCATCGTAAATAAATAACACTAAATTTAATGCTATAGTTTTTATTACACCATTCAATTATACGTAAGAAAATATGCTGACATTGATAGCAGTTGTTGGTACCTAGCGTTCTTTGTTTTCGAGTTATTTTGGTTTTAAGTAAGATTTAAGTAAGAAGATGAACGGATGATACCTCGGATCAACCAAAACATATATATATATATATTATATATATATTACTTCTATTGGATTCATTGTGTGCTAATTGAATGTCATATGAAATGTTAAATTGCTTATGTTGAAACTGGTAGCTGGTACACAATCCGGTATTTTGTCGATACCTAGCAACTTATTGTTGTCGTATATAGTAATGTACTTGTAATATCAATGTAATATCTTTGATATCGCGATATATTAACAAAGCGTCCTAATACTAAACAGATAACTTTGAAGCTTCTAATCATCCCACGTTTCTTATGAAAATATCCGCAAAATTGCGTAATTGATAGATAACATTCTTCACTATTGTGGAAATTTCAAAGATGGCTTTAATATGACGATTGACTGTTAAACGTAAATTTTCGAATCGTTTTTTAATAACTCCAAAGCTACTTCATAATTTCCGTGAATATGATTGGATTACTCTCGCAGCATTGTTATTTAAATAGAATTTTAAATAGTAAAACTTTTGAATATTTGTTAATTTTGCGTTACCATGTACCAAAAACGACACCCCAGTATTCGTAAACCCCAGAAAATGTTAGTAAATTGAATGTAGGTACCCTTTCCGATGCATCAGAATTTGAATTCATACCGTCAAATTTTTATTTGATACTGGAATTGAGGTATGATGTTTCAAAATTGATCTCGCCTTTGAAATTGTCACATTGTGGAACAACTTTTGATTAATTGTTTTCTTGTTTTCTTCACTATAATCCAGATATTCTAGTTCTATCAAATTGTCTTCGATTTCCTTCAAATACGGTTGGCATGTTTTAAAGATAGCTTGTAATAACTCTATCTGATTGAAAACAATCTAAAAAATCCTCGAAAAGTTGTAATTTTACCTTGTATTGACGCAGTATCGCTTCGCGTCTTACTTTTCCCTTTTCCTTCGCACTCATTGTTGTCGTGAAAATAGAACTGTTTTCACCTGCCGCAACCTGTCTCATCTATCAAATATCACTATAAAAGTGTTCGCTATTTCGTTCCCTTTTGCGAATAATTAATCTTCCGAATCTTTGTCAGATTATCGTTCCGATACCCTAATATCCGGCTCGAAGGACCAAATGTTTGTACGTAATACTAATAACTTGAAAAATACAATCTTTTAAAAGATTATGTTACGTAATGTTCGCTTCTTTTGTATTTACTTCGTTGCTATGTCGATTGATATAAGCCACTGTAGGCATTTTAATAATTTATTATTGTTTTGTCGTAATACGGAGCTAATAATCTTTTAATAGACGCAGGATATAACCCGAATGTTTCTCGTTATAATTTTATTTCTAGTGGCTTTAGTTTTAGAATTGTAACAACAAACTTGCTCTGTGAATTGTCAGTACTTCTCAAATGTAGTTTGTGAATTGAACAACATTATGTGAACATCTAAGGCTTCTCAGATCTAGGTTCCTTTGTAGGTGAGAAAGCTATTTATTGCCCTTAGTGAAGTCAAAGTTAAATAAACAGGAAATATTTATTGGTAAGAATTGTAGTTTGTGAAATATCAAGAAGACGCATGTATGAAAATTGATCTCTTAAAAAATTGATATCTTAAACTTTCAGAATTGTAAGCAGGAAGTGATTAATTATATTCCCGTATACTACTACTAATTGTTTTATTGATAAGTGCTCGTGTTACATCATAATGCCTATTTTATGATCGTTTGGATCATGTGACGTATTTTCCTTCTTAATGTGATCTAACGTTTACATATAAGCATAACTATCGAAGTATGCAATTCTCGTTGTGATTAATTGGTTTAGTGCTTCAATTCGATAGGCAAGAGATTGAACTAAATTATTATATATAAACATAAAATCTAAAATAAATTAGAAAATTACACAACTTCTAATAATACGAAAAGTAATTCAGTTCACAATGTAGCGGGAAATTGTTCGCACTAACATTCTTTCAATTCCCGGGGCTATGTTACTGGGAACGGTATGAGATGGATTAGAGAGCTTTGACACACAAGCAATGGCCGTTTGTGAATATAAAATGATGAGATACTTCAGAATCGACGCATTTCGTTGCCTATGTAGTACTACAAAGTAACTCTAGTATTTGGTCTCTCCGTAATAAAGGGATTTATCTTATTAATCATGGTGACATAGTCTGATTGCCTTAATGTGTAATAATACTTGTTAAAAAAATTTGTATGGAAATTATTTTATATAACACGATAAATTCTAAATTTTAATCTTTTTTTTTTCATTGCATATGAATTATTGTATCACTTCAATAATTATTTTACTACAATTTGTTTATAATAATCAATTAGAATACTCCATCCCATTTCGACAAATTTCTAGTTAGAAATCTTCAAATATCGAAAATATTTGAGAGTATTGATTCTATATTCATCATTTGGGCGATTAATTATTAATAAAACACTAATTTGATTTAAACGATGAGTTAGTATGTATTTATTTTCACTGCTAAATTTGTTTCAAATGCACAGCATATATGTATATTAGTCAGTCGATATTAGTTACTCGATTTTAGTCAATGTGACTAAAATCGAATAAAGAAAGTTCCATACCTAAGTACTGTGTACTGTTATTTCAATACATTCTATCAAGAGATATAAATTTTCGTTATTGTAATGAATTAAAGTTTCGGCGTGCTAAATAATTTAAAACAACATATATAGTAACATTTACCTTTATTTTAGTTTTTCATATTATTATCATATAAAGGTGAAATAGATAAAAAACCTAATTTTAATAATACTGCTAATACGGCTACAAATATCCTTATCAACAAACATTTGCTTACAAAAGACAAGTTCAAATACAACACATAAAATTTCTGAGAATTTCTCTTAAGGGGTCATGCCTAGTTAAAACGCCAGGAAATATGTGACTTTTCAAATTTTTTTTTTGCGCAAGGTTCAAAACTTCTTAATAATGTTTGTGTATGCGAATAAATGTATTTTCGGGAATATAATAGAATTGTTGTGAAGAAAAATATGAATAAGTATACAAGTAAAGGCTATCGAACGTTGAAAGTGAAAATCTCGATATTCGATGAAAATCGAATATCGGTTTTCTGTTAATAAAAAGAAAAGTATGCATCGCAAATCAAATTCCTTCGTTCAAGCACTAGCTTATTATATATTAAATAAACGGGCAAAATTGGAAATAGATCGATACATTTGTTCTCAAGATATGTTGGTCACCGTTTATGAAAATGCAGTTTTGAGATAATCGCGTTTAAAGTTTCAAGAGAGATTTGCACTTAAATAAGATGTTTTTGCTATCTTACGTCTTGGTCATCTTTTTCACCACCATATATTAAAACTTCTGAAGAGGTTGAAATCTTCTGTCGCCACATATCTGTGAGCATTAGGTCCATCTTCAATCTTATGCGCGTCAGCAGTTGCAGTAAAGCTTCTGAACCTTCGTTGAAAACGCAAGCACAACTATGCACAACAAGTTCAACTGTCTTCAATCCACTTGAAATTATTTTAGGAGATATTTTCCAAATTAGTTGGTTGTAACTCTCATTGTTATTTTGACTGTAACCACCAACACATCTTGAAAATAACTCTATGCTAAGGTCCAGGTATATTGGTTCAATAGTATCCAAAACATATTGGGGTAGTGCAATACAAATTTCAGGAAATATTCTTCATAAGTTGTACTTATAGAAACCCTTTCAATTCAAAAATCGATGTTTTTTTTTTAAATTCGTAACTAGGCGTGACCCCTTAAAGAAAAACTATTTTCAAAATGTACCAATAAGAAATATCCAGAATATTTGAATGAAGATAAAATAAATAAAAAGGAAAAAGTGGTATTTACAAAATAAAATGTTCGTTGTTAACATCTGAAAAAATCTAAAATCATGGACTTTTATGAAGAATTATACATTAATTTATATGAAACAACTTTTCCACAGCTCATAATCTGGTTTGGCCGACCACGCAGAAACCTTTTGTAGCATTTCCTTAAATTTTTACGATTTATCTCACATTTGGTGATTTTCCGATAAAATAATTTCACATCCGAAGTTTGCTCCTCTGCAACGTGATCTCGTGAAGAATACATGCTTTTAGTTTCATTTTTAATTTTTTGACATTATGTTTTATAGAGAATTATCTTTTTAATTTTATATTTTTGGATTTTAGTTTTGGTTCTCTTGATTTTTAATTTCATA
The DNA here is from genome assembly GCA_036711965.1 of Onthophagus sagittarius. Taxonomy (NCBI): domain Eukaryota; kingdom Metazoa; phylum Arthropoda; class Insecta; order Coleoptera; family Scarabaeidae; genus Onthophagus; species Onthophagus sagittarius. Next base: position 49,760,547 of record JASERS010000003.1, on the reverse strand, counting down.
AAAAACATGGGCATATAGAATTCATTTTTTAATTTTTAAAAATTTTGTTGTATATTTTTAATTTTATAAGTACGAAGGCTTTCGCGACCGGTGTTAATTGAACTAAAATTAGAACTAACACTAGCACTAACACTAGAACTATCACTAGAACCATCACTACGACTAACACTAGGTCTAAAATGGGTTCCCCACTTAGTGGTTTACGAGCAGACGTATTTATCGACAAGTTGGAATGTAATAACGTACCACATAAAACCGAGTCATTTCAAGAAGATATTATTGTGTGGATATCCTAGTATTCATCAAAGATGGTAACAAATACCTAAATTGCATAACACGATACACCCTAATATGAATTTCCTGAATTTCCTTGACTTCACATTAATTAAAGAGAAAGATTCAATAAAGTAAGGAATATTTAGAAAAACAATTCAGAGCAATTCTATAATTCTTCTTTATTTTTCACATCATGGTAACATCCAAAAATTATCAGCGTTATTTTGAAACTCTAAATTCTAAATTAACTCAAGAATCCCTAGAGAAAGAAATACATATCATACATCAAATAGCTAAAGACAACTCTTTCCCAAAAAAACTAATTGAAGGATTATTTATGAGAATACAGGAGCAGTACAATAAAAATAACATCAGCATATTAAAAGAAAAACCAGAACAGAATAATGTAACATATAGAACAATTCCATTCCCAGGACATCTATCAAATAAAATAAAAAGAAGATTCCATCGTAATGACATTCAACTATCGTTCAAGACTAAAAAACAATAAGAAACATATTATGCAATAATAAAGAAAAGCAAATATACTACAAGAAAATGGAGTTTACTAGTTAAAATGCAACACCGGCCGAAACTTACTACGAAGAATCGAAGAACACAAAAACAGCAATAGATCAAATTTTGGACGACATATCCTATTTAATGATTACGATTTTGACGAAAAGATGTTGAATTATTCAATAATGTACATAAAGACAACCTTATGGAAATAGTCGAATCATACGAGATCAATAAATTCATAAAGAAAAATCCAGAAGTTATTAACCTTAAAGAACAAATCATGCCATTACAAAAACCGCTCTACACCTCTTTGAGAAATCTATAGCCAGTACAAGACTAATCAGAATAATTGATTGTGACTGATGTTAAAAATAATATTATTGACTGATATATTTCTTCGTTATTGTTCTTATAAAATCAATTTTTATGAATTTAATGTTTTTATACTGTTACTCATACACAGATTTGTGTTTAAAATTATTAATTACATTTTAAGTGGTCACCAATGCAAGGCAATTAGTTATACGTCAAAAATTGTTTTTATTTGTTATTAGTTTGGCGATTGAATTTTGACGTTATTTTACTTATTTGAGCCTCTTTCTGCCATTTTAAAAGTAAGCATAAATAATATTCACGAATAAAACGCAATTAGTTGTACCAGTGATCTTATACAGAATAGTCAAAAGTTAAGTAAATAATTTACGTTACTCAATAGCAATATTTTGAATATTATTTGTAGTTAACAAAAACAACATAAACGTCAAGATTCCATCACCAAACCAATAATAAATAAAAGCGTAATTTGACGTTCTATGCAATTGAATTTTTGGCCATCTGTATGATATAGAGCAGTACAACTGATTACCTTTCATTGGTGACCACTTGAAGTGTGATTACACACATTTTGAAGTTTGTTACTTGTCAGTGGTTGAGAAATACGATTTAGAAGAACACATGGATAACTACCAAAAAGAGCTTCAAATCAAAATAACTCGAAAAAACGGTAGATCACAATATTTGTTATCAACTTCCTTTTTTGTATGTGATTGAAAGGTATCATAAAAATTATAGCATACTATTTAAAATAACGAAATTGTGGTCTACTTCCGGTAGACCGGAAGTAGCGATCATCTTGAAAATATTTTAGGTAGAAAGATCGGGATAAACTTCCCATAAATTGAGTATCAAAACCATAGATGCAACGGTACAAAAGGAGAACAGGTGTAGCTAATGTAAACAATATTTATGTTAATGTTTGTAGGTTCTAATTCTACTGAAGAAGGGCTTGTGTCCGAAACTGGTTTAGAGCCAATGTTATCACCTCTTGATAAATTTATCTAACATTTAAAAACCGGTTCATAGCCATTGGAAGCGCTTAAAATCGATATAACCACCGCCAGTTAGTTTAACTGGAGATTGGTAAAGTGATCCTTAGAGAAACACACATTAAAAAATATCACCAGAATATAATTAATTTTGATCTTTTATATTATTCATTTATGAAGTTCGATTAATTATCACTCTTCTTAGTTTGATATAAGTTGGTAAACGAAATAAAATAAATTGAATAAAAAAAAGGTTAGTAAAAGAGAAAATCAAAAATAACTCACAAAATAATAACAAAGATAAAAGGGAAAGGAAAAACTTAATATTACCCATACATAATAAAAATCGTAATATAAATCGTACCATACTAAAATTACCAAGAATGTTAACTCGGTTAATTTTACTGTTAAAAAAATAAGTAAATCTAACCTTATTCAAAATGTAACACTCACTGAAATCGATAAGATCACTTTCGTTATTATCCTTATCGAATTAGGATTTTCAAGATAATAAAAACATTATAATAAACATAAATAAAATAAATATAAATATAGCGAATAATGATTTAACACTGACTTTAACAGATACTTACAAAGAGAAAACTTTAGAATTTTTTGATAAGTATGTATTGATTTTCTGCCAATTTGTGAACACTCTGTATACTCCTCTCCATATACAAAAGAAACAAATATTTATACTAAGATAAAGGTGAGTGTTACTATATATGTGTTTTTAAATATTTTTTTTCAATTATTTTAATACTCCGAAATTTTAATTCATTACAGTAGCCAAAATTTATCTCTTGACAGAATGTATTCAAATAACATAGTACTTACGCAAAATAAAGGTACGCAACTTCCTTTATTCGCGTTTAGTCAACGACGGTAATCATTTTTAATTTTGTAAACATGATTAATATATGCTAATTTTGTAGTCGTGCCTGAAGATGAATGCTAAGCATTTGGAACAATTGTAGCACTGAAAATAAATTCATACTAAGTCCACGTTTAAATTATTACTCCACCACCCATTAAAATTGAATCTACTATTTTGAAATTTTGTCAACTAAGAACCGATGAAAGTTTTCGTCGAAAAACTCAACTGTTAAGTTGCCTTTCTTACCTTCAATATTTTCTTCCAATTAATGAATTTGTGTCCACAAAATATTAGTTGTCAAACTATTAAGTAGATGCCCCCAGTGCGACGTCTTCGATATTTTGCCCATGTCAATGGCTTTGATAAGGGTCAAATTATTAGTATCAAAGAGGTGGGTCTCTCAATCTGAGATATTGGGAGAAGGCTAAATCGGGACTATACTACAGTTACTGCGATATGGTCTTTATGGTCCGAAGAAAATATTCAGAGACGCCGTCCTGCTGGAAGGCTGGCCCGAATTAGCAATGCACCTGAAGACCGACCTTAGGTGGCTGGCTACCAAGGATCGATTTTACACAACAAGGTCGATTGATGTGTATTGGACGAAAGCTTTAAATCGATAGTTGCCGATGGCAACTGTTTACAGAAGAATTTGTGTCTTTGGGCTTCCTGCATACAAGGGCAAGGGTGGGTTTATCGATGAAATGAAATCGTCTTGAGTGATAAATTCAGGTTTTGTTTCGTCGAAGAGAGCGGTAACCGGGTTTGACAATTGGAGCACCCTGTCAAGTGGGAAAACGTATCGCGAAACTGTCCCAGCATATACAGTCACTAATAATAAATGTTGTGAATGTTGCAAAACCAGTTGAGCATCTTGACAGCGTCCTCAGTACGAGCGCAAATATTGATTGTAAGCAACAAATTTCGTGGCAAGGATATATTCAAGATGTTTAAAGTGAAAAAAAAATCGGCGAAGGTAAAATTTATCGTCCTGGTCATAATGCCAAAAAAGCATCGCTTCTGTGGAAACTGGTTTACCAAAGAAAATGAAGTTTCACGTGAGTTCGTTGGCAAAACAAGCTTCGAAGTTCCGGCGATTGTGGAATTACAGTAAATCCAAAGTACGGATATCGAATAATTAATTTAATTCATGTATTTTCTATGCTTAATGTTCCACTACGCTGTAAGTAGTGTGAAAAAGACGTCAAGTTTAATATGAAAGGTGAGCACCTAACCCTACTGAAATCGATTCTTTTCCGAAAATATCCAACAAACATAAAGTATACCTACTTTTCTCGAAATACAGTCTTATGAAGATGAATTGACAGTGACGAAATCGGAGTGTATTCAACATGTGAAAAAACGAATGGGATCGAGACTGAGATCGTGAAAGAAACGACTAAAGGAGTTGGTCTCAAGGGCGAAGGCAAGCTAACAGATAAATTGATACGCGAACTGACTTCTTATTATGGTTTAAAAATTATTAGAAAACTACAATCTGAAAGTAATATCAATAGAGAAATTTTTACATTTTTTCACAAATGTTCAACAGATGTGGAATCGATGCATAATAATTGCCCGCTCGGGTCTGAGTCGTGGTGCAAGTGGAGAGGCACTGAAGTAAAGAGTAACAAGTAACACGAATATACCCAGCCCACTTACAACTAATGTTCAAAATCTTTTTCGCCCTATACCAAGATTTGTCATCAGACAATTTATTGCAGCGGTGTTTGTGCGGAAATACACAAAGTAATAATGAAAGTTTTAACTCTGTCCTCTGGCGTTTTGCTCCAAAACACATTTTTTGCTCTGCAAAAACAATTGAATTGGCGACATTTATGAGTGCGTGTATCTTCAACAATCGAACCCTTTATTTCAGGTCATGTTTCACCATTTCTTCATTTTTTATTTTTTCTTGTTGATTTTAGTTCACTCTATGCGTAGTACAATACAGAGTAAGAATATGTAGGATTTCCGTAAGACAAACAGACCTTAGTATAAGTGCCACAATTCATCGACTCATCTCCCCTAATCCTATGCGTGTGGCTTAAATATGAAAATAAATATGAATGTTAAACAAATGCAATTCCATCGGTATACAAAATTTCTTAATATTTTTTCCGAAAAGAATTTTTAAAAATGGATAGTTTTATCCCCTATACATTCCCCACGTATAGCTATACGTGGGGATGCAACCCACTACTAGCTTTTTCTTTAAAAATGTCAATTTTTGTTTTTTTTTTCTAGTAAGTGCCGGTTGTACTGATAAATCTATTAGACAACTATCCGGCCGATAAACTTATCAGAAAGATAAAAATATTCGGTGGAGTACAAATTATTTTTGACGGGAGGATTGCTATTGCTAGTACTTTTTCCCTATATCTAGTAATTTGTATAGGAGAGTTGGTAACAATAATGACATAACTTGTAATTTTAATTATGATTTTGACATTTTTGACAATAACAATTATGAAAATTGTCCACTTAGCATCTACAAAAACATTAAAATAATATTTAATTTGAACGACGGTAAGTTTGAAAACGATTATTTGGTTAACGTGTAACTAAAAGAAAGAATATGGAAAGTAGGTAACGACCTAACAAATAGAACAGGGGAATGAACCGATTTTTTTGACGGTTTTAATTTAAAAAAAAATGTTAAGTACCTATTTAGACGAATTGTGGATAGGTTGAAAATTCTCACAAATGTAATATAAGATATTAAAGATTGATATAATGTATATTAGTTCTTGTGTATAATTACTAGCACGATTAACTTCTTTCAGGTATTTCAGGTTTTTATTTTTTTATCCTCGACAAAAATATCCTTACATTGTAATACAGTACAAACTAACTTATCGGCCAGATAACGCTATGTGACTGATAAGTATTTGGACGAGAGGTTTATCAGCATATTGTACAACCAGCCCTAAGTGTATATGGTAACTAATTAATTTATAATAAATTATAAGCAAATAATATGTGATCAGGCTATGTTTATTGCTAACTATTTTTCATTAAATATTCAGTGCGCGTGTAAAATATGGAAACATGAAAAAATAACCCTATATAATTTTACATTTTCAAAGAGACATTGCTGTTACCTATTCGATGATATATTTGTGTACTTAGACTTGTACATGTAATTACTTGAAAATTACGTTTACAATTTTCATTTCCTCAATAAATGATGGCCATGAAAGAAAAATAAACGATCCAAAAACTTGTTTTTGCAACTAAAATCAGTTTTGATATACTGCTGTTGCGTATGAAAAGGATTTGTGTGAACTTAGACCCTTTCTTCAGAACTCTACAGAACTCTAATACTCTTTGAGGGGTTATAAGAACTGTGATTATTTTTTTAATAATGAAGAAAGGGTCTAAGTTTACAAACATCCTTTTAATACGCAGCAGTAGTCTATCAATAGTAGTTTTAGTTGCAAAAGCTAGATTTTGGATTGATTATTTTTCTGTCATTGCCGTCTATTACTGAATTACTGAAGTAATTACATATGCAAGCCTAGGTATGCGAGTCCCATTTGAAGAAAAAGGTTTTATAATTTTATCTCAGAATCCATAAATTTGGCAACATTGCCGACAGAAAATTTGAGTTCGCAACGTTACATATGCTATATATACAAATTTTTGTCCAAATTGATGAAGCCGTTAAAAAGATTTTTTTATGTTTCCATACTTTACGTGCGCAAATATTTATTATATATTTATTAATTCGCAAAATGTTAAAGCTGCTGTTTGTGCCAGAGAGATTTGTTCGGATAGGCTGATAGCGATCACATACCGCCAGAACGTTCGTCATCATCAGTCAATCCAAACGAATCTTCACATTTTCCTAAACCTCCAAATTTTCTCCCACAGAACGCAGTTTTCATAATCAATCATAAACAGTTCGGAATAAACCAAAAGTCCATAAGCAATATATTCATAATTCAAAAATCACCAAAATGCGTGGTTTTATTAGTACACTTAATCGTAACTCGAAAAGCATTATAAAATTTATGTTGTTTTCCCGATTTTCAGTTACTAAATAGTTGAGGTTAAAATACTAACAAAGTGTTAGGGCGGTCGCTTTAGTTCCACGTTCAATTGGTCGCGTTTTCTGTGTTTCTCCAGACTTTATTTTTTTAAATTTTTATTACTTTTGATTTTTTTAATGAAGAAAGCGCAAACAAACGTCACTGTGGTATTTATTCCAAAATATGATAAAACAAACTTGCAGTTTCCAAATTCACGAAATATACACATTTTAGATTTCTATTGGTAAAGTCGTCATTATCTGAAGAATTAATCACGAGAGAAATGATTTTAACATATACAATAAAACGAAACTCAATAATTTAGAATAGGAATCAACTTTATTAACTTTTTTTTAATAAAATGGAAATCACCGTAACATGATAAGTGACTATAATTAAAATGTTAATATATTATACATTTTAAATAATATTCTTTGCTTTCCAAAATAGATAAGCCAAATGTGAAATTTAGACCGTGCTTAAGTGGTATTATATATTATTACATCGCGTCATGCATAATTTGAAACCACTTGTAGAATTACTAAGACGTTAAATTCCACTGGGCGAAAATAGGAATACATTATTCCTTAATTAACTTGTTTCGCATAAAACAAATGGGACACCGACTTTTAACTTGCTGCTATATTAAAAACTTAAAATTTAATTAAATATTTAACATATAAATTTGCTATTTATATGTGATGAAAACTTTTCGGAAAATAGGTACTTTTCCAATAAAACTTATCCAATGTACCCATTGACTAAATTATTTACAAAATCACAAGCAGGAACGGGGAAAATTCCCCGTTGAATACTCCGAAAGTGAATTCTTTATTGCTAATGCCATATTATCTTAAATATGACAAATATCTAAATTATTAGAGAAATATTCGGAATATAGCAAATATAAAATGTTTAAATAATTAAGAGACAAAAATGTAAATCAATTTATAATATTATAGTTCTTTTATTTTTCGTTCATACGTCAAGCTGCTGCCCTTCCCTGATGTTACATGTGATACGTTTTTCAGAGAATGGCAGGTACGAAACAGCAAACACAAAAAAGTAGCGCGATTGCTTGACGTTGATAAAGCACTTTCACAATGGAAGCTTCAGCGCAACTTTTGCCTTTTGGGGCGGTGCGACCGGGGGCGTAGAAAGAAAATTACTTATTCACGGAAGGGAATTCGCATTCAACCAAAGAAATTAAGATAAATTATTTGAAGTAGATAGACCTTTTCCTTCATATTCATTATTAGGTTGTTGAATATATTGTAGTTTGTTTTGTAACTATATCAAAACTTTCGTAACGAAAACATCGAACCTAATTACAAACTAATTAAACGTTTAAATTAAACTAATTGAAGTAACTATTAGTTAAATTGTTCCCGATCCGACAAAATCGTTAAACAGTATGCAAATTTTATTGATACTACCAAATAGGTGTCTGCTATGTGATATGCGGTCAGTTTGCTTGTTACCGGAAATGAGATAGTTTAGAAAATCTTTCTATAACAAATAATGGCAATTAAAATTTAGCTATTTTTACCTTTACATATTTTGTACACTATCGGTAAATTAATGAAGTAAAACAAGTAAAATATAGCACATATAATAAATTATTTACAATAAACTATTAAATTGTATACGTATTATCTTGAATAATATCCAAAATAATAATAGTATTAAAAAAAAAAGGTTAAAATATCTTTAAAAAATTTTTTTTTGAATAATACACAACAGTCAACAAGTTTTTGTTCACTTACCAGTTGAATAGAAACGGAGACGAAGACATTTCCTCACACACTCCGGACGGTGACTGGCGCGCGTCGTGACGCCTACCGACGCCGAGCGATGGTAGCGCTGCCCGAATAGGGCGCGGGAACGCAGGCAAATGCTTTGCCAGCGAGTGGGTCAATACCGTCGGAGAAAAACCGACTCACCTGCTTTTGCAGCAAAGAGAATCTATACACCACCAGTTTGTGCTGCGCTATCATCGGCGGGAGCAACCACAACGATTTCAGCAGCTTCCGCTAGCTGGAATTCTTCCAGGCACTAGGTCCAGCAAAATGTTTCCTAGTCGGAAAACACGTAGCACTTCATGCCAGCCATTTCGTTTCCCTACTACAATTTGCATAGCTTGCGGCTCTTCCAACCACGACGACGGAATATTACGCGAGATGTAAATTGCATTGTACCTACCTACGAATTTATTTACCTTAACCATGATTGCAAAATGAAGACGTATTTTTATTACAAACGAGATGTGGATGGAAAATTAAAACGTAATTTACTGAAATAACTTGGAGTTTTATGGAATTCAGCGTTGCCACTAATAATATAATAATATCCGTTGGAACATTCTCAAATAATTTGTTAGTAGAATTGACACAAAAGTAATGAAGCAAGTTGGAGTCAGAAAAAAGTTTTAACAATAATACCGTATTATTATACGGTATCTCCCCAAGCTATTGCTTGGGGAGATACAATAGTAAATACTGTCAAGTATTTTATAGTTGACTCGACCGACAAACTTATAAAATATATTCATAAAAGTAATGAAACAAATTGGAAGTTAGAAAAAAACTTGATAAAAATGTCATTATTGCTTGGGTAGATACAATAGTAAACACTGTGAAGCCGTTTTATGTATTCCCAAAAGTTCGTTCAAAACCATTTTTATACAAAAGCTGCTAGAACTTTATGTTTACTTTTCCCGTAAGCTTATCATTAAATAATAAAATACTATTAATTTTATAGAGGGTGTTCCATGACTCGACCGACAAACTTATATCACATATTCCGGAGGTCATTATAATCAAAAAATATATCACCTATAGGTGAATTCCTGTTTATTTTGGAGATATCGAAGAACTGTAAAAAATGTGTGATTACTTTTCTTCAAATTCCTCAAACCAACGTATGGAGAATTCTATACTGATAGACTTTATGCTTATCTAATATAGTAATAAATTCTTCCATGTTACTCAGACGTTTTATAAATAAAACAACTTGAAAATATTTCTTAAGCAGTTATATTTTATTAAATCGTTTTCAAATGGCTACCGGTTTCGAAGTATGGGTTATGTTTACTTAATATTCATGTTCATATGCAGGATTTATACAGGTACCCCATATGTATGGAATGTAGTATACAGGTGTCTCATGTAACTGGTTCATTAGAACTATTTTAGGTTCCACTATTCGTAGAGGCTTGAAATTTTGGTAACATGGGTTGTTCGTTCCAATCTATTAATCTAAAATATATTCAAGATGGCCACTACTTCCGGTCTAGGTCCGGTCCGGAAGTAGACCCCAACTTCGTTATTTTAAATGGAATGCTATAGTTTTTATTAAACCATCCTATTATGCGTAAGAAAATATGTTGACTTTGATAACAGTTGTTGGTACCTAGCATTTTTTGTTTTTGAGTTATTTTGATTTTAAGTATTTTTTGGCAAATATCACCATGAAAAGCACATATGTCGGCCAACGTTAATTCAAAAACATTTTGCATTGGCACGATAACTCTTCATATGCTGTCAAATGGATTGTCACCTGTTGTATCAGTGTACCTTATACAGCGTGAAAATTTTAAAAGGGACGCCCCATATCTATTTAGCCTATCAAAACGAGAATTTAATTTTCTACAAATTATCTGTAATCATTGCTATACCTATTTATTATAGTTTTCTTCATATTAAGTATTTTATACAAATCCTACACAAAATGCTGGAAGCCGTTCGTGTTTTTATTAGAAGACTATGACGTTTTGACAGTTAATCCTTTAATTTATTTAAATTATCATTGGTATTCTTTCTAGAATGTTCTGGGATTGAATAAACTTTAGTTTGTTAGCTTTTATTTACCAAAAATAACCAGAAGAACGCATAAATGAAACAATGAAAAACAACAATATGGGGTAATATTCTACGTAATGATGGGCGAGATATTCCTAGAGAGTTCACTTTATTTATTAACGGTGCTTTCTTGGAAAATATTATTCATCTAAATCGATCGAAGTACCTCTTACCGAAGAATTTGGTAAAGCAATAAAATATGACAAAACCTTTGTTTCATTATCTTAAACTGCTGGTGATAGAAATTTATGGTTTTTTGTTATTTTGATCTTTCCAATACTAAGAAACAGAGTCTATCCAAAACATTATTACATCCGCCATGAATATAAGACGAACTTAAAATGTTGGCGTTGGAATAAATCGCCATGATATCAAAGACTTTAACAGAAGTAGGAGATGGCACAACTAAGTAATGACAACAATAACATAAATATGGATGAAAAGTTTCCAAAACTCCATGGCTTCCTAATGTGAAAACAAGATGCTTTCCAGCATTGTATGCGTCCATTAATTTCCAAATATGAGAGCAACTAGAACAAATAGGCACAGGAAAGTTTCTAGATAGTTTGTAGAGAATTAAATTCCTTAATTTATTTTTGTAATTTTAAGTCTTTGATTCTTTTATGTTATTGATTTTAATTTTTGTCATTAAATTGTTGTTTTTCATTGTTTCATTTATTCAGTTTTCTTTTGGTTATATTTGATAAATAATAGCTAGCAATCTAAAGTTGATTCAATCGCAGTTCATTGTAGAAATAATACTAACAATAATTTAAATAAATTAAACAAAAAACTGCCAAAATGTCATGGCCTTCTAACAAAAACGCAGACGGTTTCTAGCATTTTACGTATGATTTTGATAAATTCCTCAATAGCAAGAAAACTATAATAAATAGGTATAGGAATGTTTATACATAATTTGTAGAGAACTAAATTCCCTTTCTGATAGGGTAGGAAAATACGGGGTGTTCCATTTAAAATTTTCGACTTTCACGCAATTGAATACAGAGAAACGGTAACTCAATTTTTGACCAGGCTGTATAAGATATACTGATACAATAAGTGACAATCTATTTAACACCATATGAAGAGTTATCGTACCAATGCAAAACGTTTTCGAATTAACGTTGGCTGAGATATGTGTTTTTAAAGAGCATGGTGATATTTGCCAAAAAACACTTTAAATCAAAATAACTCGAAAACAAAAAACGCTAGGTACCAACAACTGTTATCAAAATTAACATATTTTTTTACGCATAATTGAATGGTGTAATAAAAACTATAACATTCCCTTTAAAATAACGAAATTGAGGTCTACTTCCGGTAGACCGAAAGTGGTGGCCATCTTGAAAATATTTTAGATTAATAGATGGGAATGAACAACCCATGTTACCAAAATTTCAAGCCTCTACGAATAGTGGAACCTAAAAAAGTTCTAATGAACCGGTTACGTGAGACACCCTGTATATCTTGATAAATATCCACTCTATAAAAAACTTTTTGTACAAGATTTGTATAGAATTTATTTTGCCATGATAAGTATTCAAATGTGTTTCATTCAGAAAACAAATGAGCAACGAATGACAGTTTTTTTAATGGAAGCGTACCCTTTCATTGGGCTCATTCGATAGAGATATTCTTTCTCTTTACGATAACGTGAAATATTAGTCTAGAAAATTTTTGGAAAAAAATGTCAAAAAGAAATTTTTAAAATAACCGCAAATAAAATTTACATTTAAAATAAAACAAATGAACATGAAAGTAGCATTAAAATTAATACAAACTTAACAGTAATATGTCTCTCATAGCAATAAATGCAGTGATCCAACCTATCACAAAAAGCGTCCGACGAATTTCTAAGTGATTTGGGAGAAATTTTTGCAGCTTCATCTTTTATTCGTTGCTTCAATTCGGTCAGATTTTGAGGCTACTCCAAAGGCCCTCTGCCTATCCAACGGCCGTGAATGATATCTAAATACTAAACCGATTTAAACTATAATCCATGTTAACCAATAGTTAACAATTAAATTAAAAAGCATTTTTTATCTGTACTTGTATTGGTACAAATTGTTACACATAAAATTAAACACATTAAAATAAGTAAAACTGAACGTTAAACTGTAAAAAGGACAAACAAGACAATTGAGACACAGTTGTCCTGTTCGTCCTTTTTACATTTTATGTGTAGCAAATTTGTAATTAACTTTATTTGATATTTGGAATGTTCATTATTTTAATTTAACAAAGCTTCTGAAGGTGACCATAATAGGTCGAAACATGTAAAGCTGCCATTTAGAATAAATTACCAATACTAGTACGTACAGATAAAAAATACTTTTTAATTTAAATATCTAAATATTGTCGTACAGGTAAATGATCGTTCGGCTGTGCCCCATCCTGTTGAAACCAGAACTTATCAAGATTTGCTTGACAAGCAGGAATAATTGATAGCAGTTAGCAAAGTAAGACGAATAGAAGCAGGTCCATTATATGATTTGGACAAATTCCCACTGATACCTTTAGTTTTTGTGGTGTTGGGGTATTATTTTGAATCATCCAATGCGTATTTTGCAGCCCAATACCACAATTAGAAAGCAACCTCGTCACAATTATTTAGAAAATTTGAACTGTTGCTGATTCGCTTCACCATAAATTCAGAAACTTCAACATGTCGATCGTAGTCATCTTCGGATAATTCTTGTAATAAAATTAGTTTGTAGGGATGTAAATTTTCTGACTGTATTGAACCTTTACTTACAGAATGATTTAAAACAGTGATTCCCAAAGTGATCTATATTGATCCCCAGGGGTCTATAACAACCTGCAAGGGATCTACGACAGCGAAAAAAGAAATGTTGGGTGTCCATGAAATGAAAATGGAAGTCTACGACAGTGGATCTCAACATCCACAGTATTAACAGTAGCTCTTTATTTACATTTCACTATTTTATCATTAGAGTCCGAGTTTTTATAATAGTTTGTAATCCGAAGACTAGAAAGAAGGTCACACGGATGTGTTAAGGTAACCCACCTACACAGGTCCGTATGGAGGCTTTTTTTGTCATCAGAATACGATAGTACAATGTATTGCGACCACAAAGTAGTCTACGACACAAAAAAACTGTGGGAACCTATGATTTAAACATAAGTGACCAGTGGAAATGTTTGGATTATCTTCGATTTATATGAAAATATCGAGCTTTTGTGTTGATTTGCAGATATCTCCGGATCAGTCTTAGGCAGATCTTTAACATTGTCAGTTTCCCTAAACCATTTCAAAGTTTTACTAACCACTGATTGAGTAATTTGTTCTGGATATGAACAATGTTGTGAACAACATTAAAAATTTCACATACTTTTAATTATGTTTGTTTATGATCTTCATAACTGACCATAATTAAAATTTCTATTCGTTCAGTTTCTATTAAATGAATCATTTTCAGTCTTTCATTTAATAGCTTATTTAAAAAAAAACAAGGTTCTATCACATTTAATGGCTTACATTCAATGGTTAAGACCAATGGATATCTAGCTTTATGTTATTGGTGCAATTAACTTAATAAACAACAATTGTGACATTTAAAAAACAAATCTTAGACTAAGGGTAATAACAGTTTACGTTGTCGTGAAGAGAAATAAAATAAACATCAGATGAGCGCAATGAAAGACTTACGTCGCCATTTAAAAAAAAATCATGTGTCATTCGTTGCTCATTTGTTTTTTGAATTAACAGCATTGGAATACTGCCTAAAAAGTTTTTATAAAGTGGATATTTACCAAAATATACTTCATACATATAGGGCACCTTGTATATAAAAGTGCCCAATTGCCCAATTACAGGGATGATATTCCTCTGAAATAATAATAAATGGGTCGCAAATTTTCATGTGAAATTAATTCACTAATTCTCTTTTTACACAAGAAATACGTCCGCAACAAAATTGAAAATTAAGTGTAAACAATATTCAAAAATACTTGTTAGAGTTCATTGAAGATCTTATTTCGTTTTTATACGAGAAGCTTTTGTGATTTATAAAGAAAAGTACGTACTTTTCGGAGAACAAAACCATGCCCGACTGTCTCAAATCATTTTTGAGATATTAAGTTTTGAATTCAACCTAAATTTGTAGCATTTAATAAAATTAAAAATTAATCTTATTCATTTTTGAAAAATAGTAAAAAATCGATTTCTTCAGATATCTTGATAATTTATTTTGCCAGTTATAAAGAAACGTATGCACTTTTCCGAGAATAAAACCACATATGAGTATCTCACATTGTTTATGAGATATCAACTTTTGAACTCAACTTAAATTTGTAGCATTTAATAAATTTAAAAATTTCCTTAATCGTAAATTCGAATTCTTGTGATATCTTGATGAAATTTGTTGTGACCTTGTACTTTTCAACAACAATTCGGTTTTGAGATATCAAGATTTGAACTCATCCTAAACTCGTGGCATTTCATAAAATTCAAAATTATCTTAATCATTTTTGAAAAATATTAAAAAATCGATTTCCTAAGATATCTTGATAATTTATTTTTTCTGTTATAAAAGAAACACATACTTATATATCACGCTGGTTTTGAGATTTCAATTTTTGAAATCAAGCTAAATTTGTAGCATTTCATAAAATAAACTATTTCTTTAATTATTTTTTAAAAAAATTGTAAAAAATCGTGATTTTAAGATATCTTGATGATTTTAATTGTGATTTATAAAGAAAAGTGTGCACTTTATTAACATTGCACTGTAGCAAAATTGGGTTGGGTTATCTTATTCTGCTTTAGAAATGAAATTCATTACAAATATTTTATAAGGAATGAACTTTAATTTAAACTATTAATTATTTAAAATTAATTGACATTACGTCTTAACAAAGTTGGTTTGATCAGTAAACTAAAAACTAAAATTGGTTGGTGTTAACATTGCGCTTTAACAAAATTGGGTTGGGTTGTTTTTAGAAAATTACATCTTCTGTTCTAGAAATGATGAAAAAATGAAATTCACTATAAATATTCTATAAGGAATTAACTTTAATTTTAAGCTAAAGCTGATCGCTTCATCTTCATTAAGGTTAATGATATCAACATTCTTAGAATTAGTTGACATTACCTTGTTCGAAGTCACTTGGAACCAGTTTCTAAAGAAGGCTGCAACATGGCATCCGAAACGTCAAAAATTTTTTCAAAAAACGCACGGCTAAACCCGAAAGTTTCTAGTTTTAGATCTAGTGTTTGTCCTAGTAATAGTTCTAGTGATAGTTCTAGTGTTAGTACTAGTGTTAGTTCCAATTTTAGTTCAATTAACACCGATCGGGAAAGCCTTCGTACTTATAGTGACGGTATTCTTAATGAAAACTTTTCGAGGTGAAAGGCTTGGTGGATAGGACGATGTGGTCCTATACATCATCCAGCTTGGCTACTTGACTTGTCGCTACTAGATTTTTGTGTGATTTCACACACACGGTCAATCTTAGTCAGCGGATAGTTTAGTTGATGAAAATAAGCATATGTCTTAAGTTTGATGTTGGTGTATTCACAATACATCTGCAGATCAACGGTGTCGAGTAGAAATTCATAATGCATCCCGACTTCAAACCAATCCGAGTAAATTGCTTCGTCAACGAACAAGCGACAATATGTGACTAGCTATAAATAGATTATAAAATCAGATATTGGTAACCTACGTTAGAAACTAGATTAAATTAGAAATTAATATTTCTTACTTTGGCTAAGAGTTGAAACGAAAAGAGACTATTTTTATATTTTAAAAATGTTCTAAATATTCGTTCCAAAATCTGTGAGTTGCCTCATTTTTCGATTTGACGGGCAGTCAAACAGCACTATTTAAAATTATTAATATAGTAAAACTTTACAAAAATTCATATATTGAAATAGAATAAAACAATTAAATTAAAACAATTAAAACAATTTAATTTGTTTTATAACAAATCGTTGCCTGAAAATTACTTTGAACTACATTTACTTATCGGGTAGGCGGACACCCTATAAGTGGACACATTGCACCGTGCAGCCCAATGCTCTTAACGAACATTAATATTTTGCTAATTGAAAAATACTTCAGATTCGTAGGGGAGAAACTTCGACCCACAAATCGAAAATCTGATACGGTTGATAGCAAGGCAGTGATATAAAACATGCTCAACCGCCTCCTCATCCCTCGCACATAGGAGGCATGAACTACAATACTGCTACTAGCAAGCCCTATAGTATTACCGGATTCGATACTGTAGATGTCAATAAATAACTTCGCATGTCTCATTGTAGGAGAAATGGTTTACAGTTGGCGAAACCTTTCTTCAGCCCACAGTCCAATCTTGCGCTTGGCCATCACGAACCAACTGCTGATTCTGGCCCCACACACGTATTAGCGCTGCCAGCTCGTGCTAGATCATCTGCCGCTTCATTACTAGCAACTCCAGAGCAACCTAGAACCCGGAACCTATCACTGGGTTTGTTTAAAGTTCTCTTATAGTCATTAACCAGAGCCGACACTGTTTTCACAGCCAGAAGCGCCTAGAAAGTGGCTTGACTGTCTGAGAAGAACCTTCTTACCATGTTCCTCACCCTTCTCTCTAGGAGAATTTTAACCCGCATGTCAATAGTAAATACCCCTGCCTGGAATACCATTCAATAAGTACCCAGACTATATGTTTGCTTGATCTGAAGTGTCTGGCAGTACACCACTGCTCCGACACCATCCGGCATTCTTGATTCATTTGTGAATATACAAATCAGCATGAACCAGAAAATCTTCATTTTCAATCGAGGACTGCCGTTGAGGCAATTTAATCTGGTATCTATTGTAACTTCCGCAGCCCATTAAAAAGGCATGTCAGAACAGGTTTGAGCAGGTTGCTTAAACCTGTAAATACCTGTATATTTCTGGAAATTTTCTCCATATGCACATGTAAAGAAGTTAGGCAAAGTAGAACATCCATTACTAGCATTGGCGTTGTGCTTATCGCACCGAAGATTATCGATCCAGCTACTCGTTGAATTCTAGAAGTTTGTTAATATCTGAAGCCTTCTGGACTTTCCTATACCAAGCGGTCGCTTCATATATGTACAGCCTTTCAGGAAACGGAAACTAAGTCGGCTGCTCTCACGAGTAGTAAGCATTACGTCATAATAGGAAAATAGCGGAAAAAATCTAATTTTTAAAGATAAGTAATTGAATTATAGAAAACAACTTTTAATTACCTAAATTAACATATAAAGTAGTGCTAATTCCCCAGTTGAGGTTGGGATACCAACTCACTTGACTACACTTCAATTTTTATAAAATATTAACGACATTCACTAATTCGTAGTTGTGCGCGCTTGATCTTCATATTACGTCATGACATATGTCGGCTCTTACCCCTCACCCACATACAAGAAACCAAATTATTGTAATATAGGAACTTAGACAAACTCTGACAAAAAAACCTTGGTAAGCAGCGAGGTCGCAATCTCAATTACAATGGAGTTCGTTGACGTAAATTTAGATTCGATGCCTTGCTGTTAAATTTCTTGCTCGAAGAAATACATATGTTACTTTATCGAAGATGATAAAAATATATCAATAAAAGAAAGAGAAAAATAAGAAAAAGCCTAAAATGAAGGCAATATTAAAAACCAAATCATTAATAAATAGAAACCCCTAACTCAAAAATACACAATGTAAAACCCTAATGGTAAAGAAAATTAGGTTACCTGACGTCAGGTAATCTAATTTTCAAACAGCTCCACGTGATAAGAGAAATAAATCAAGGTACATCCGGAAAATTATCCGCTTAAACACTCCAAAAGATATTAAAATTAATGAGTATAAGAGCCAATCCGGAAATTTCGTAAATGAAGGCTTTGCCCATTCAATAATACAAAATTCTTCAATCTCACTCTTATTTCTCGACGTGACAATTAACCTAATGGGCCCAAATCTCGAAAAAATCTTAGCCGAGCCAAATTCCAATCGACCCAAATCTTGGTCGAATCACACAACAATTCGACGAAGACTCCCTCAACAACTAATTTGAACAAATATCTTAACGAAAATTAAATTTCCCATCCCAATTAAACCTAAAATAATATAAGTTCCTAAAAAAGGTATCCAATCTACATCATCAAATCTCACCGAATCAATCCAAATATTGAAATAATGAAATTAAAGACTGGTATAGTGGGAACTTTTGACAACATCTCCTATGCTCGGTCGATTGGTCGATAACCAAATGACGCCTAACCACGTTAAAAAGCCGATAGATGACAGCCGTTTTGGGAGGCGAGTTGCTGATTATAAAGGAGTTAAGAGGATGTCTCCAAAGGAGAGTGCTCACACTTCTTCTGTAGTATCTGTTTGGATGACGAACACCTTAACAAAAAACAAAAAAAGGATTAATGGTTCAGAGGTATGCTGATGGCCTAACAATCACAATCCAAGGTAAATATGATACAATTACAACTTAACTAATGAAGAAAGCCTTACTACTTACTAGAACTTGGTGCTAGAACTTTTGACAGCTTGAGTACTTAGGAGTAATACTAGATAGTAAGTTAGCTTGAACGGCCACATAGACTTGATGAGGAATAAGGCCATTATGGCCAACTGCAGGCTCCTCGGAACGAACTGCGGTCTTAAACCACGAATGGCTCATTACATTTTTGTGACCAAAAATAAATCACAAGACAGCACAACACCAATTAGCTCGCATATTTTAACATAACAGGTGCGATGAGATTTTGTCCGGCGGCTGCTCTAAAAGCCCTACTCGTTGTCACATCACTCTATCGACATATACAAAAAGAGACAGTTTTGAATGCTTTATCACTAAAGACATGCTCTTCACTCAAGTTGATGCAGGGCAACCAGTGCGATATCAGAGACCGCCCTTAGGCACAAAATATGTCCTTAACCTGTGGAGGACTAAAGTTAGAATAAATCTATGAGGTCACGGCGACGAGAAGGATCGCTCCCCTCAGACAGGCAAGAATAATAAACAAATTTGTATCACCGATATCAAGTGTAAGTGTACGTGCGAGGACAAAATATAGTGGACTTACTGTTCAAAGCAAACAACAAATAACGAATTCTTAGTAATCACATATGTACAAAAATAAGTTAAGTAGTTAAATAAGAAAAGGCAGAAGATAATTGTAACCGATGCAACTGGGTAGTAAAACTATCAATAAATAATACACCATCATTTTTTTAAAAATTTTATTTTGTTCAGTTATTCTTTCAATACAAACCAGTAATTTGAAGGATTTAAACAAAAAAGAAAACAAGTAACATATTCAAATCAGACAAAAATGTACCTAAACTTTATGTGGATAAGTATGAAATAGTACAAAGAAGGAAACATAAGTTAAATGAAAACAATCCAAAGAATAATTGAAATATGAAATATACACTTCAAAAATTAATGAATATGTAATAAAATTTATAGCGAATTTTCATCGTATATTAAAATAAAGAAATGGTGAAGAACGCAGGCACTTGTGTAATTCCTGTGGGATACGCAGGGGTCAGCTGCGGCCCGTCAAAGTTGGGGGACGTTTCACGTGGCAAAAATGTACTCTACCAGTAGGTTACTCGATACGTGCGAGAGAGCACACACGGTAGCAGGGCAAAGCCTGAGTTACGCTTTTGTCCTAATGTATTCTAATTAGTGCTGCTAGAGTCGAGTGGGTTTCTGTGAAAACTGACAAGGGAGCAACGAACAGTCGGTTTTGGATGACTGTGGACCTTTGTATAACCCCTAATTACTTGCTACTTGTCGAGCGCTTTTAACATCAAATTGCAGCTCACTTCAAACATTCACTTTTCTTGCCTTCGGTGAAAGGAATTTTCGACGAAATTTCCTATCAAAGAAAAATAATTAAAGTATCTAAGTAGAACAAAATGTATATAAATATATATTTGTTTATTAAATATTATAAATATATTTTGATTGTGTGGGAAACTCACGTTTTTATTCCTTTTATGTTCGTTAATTTCGAATGATATCTGTAAATCCATTTCCAGCAATTTATTTTATGACGCATTGCAGCGGTGTTTAAAAATGTTTAAATTGGGTTTTATTTTATGTCCATGCAGACATAAATTTAATCTGTTACGTTTGACCTTATGCCCAATTTCACACTCAACGATTTTTTGTGACAATAACAGGTCTGTCAATATTTTATAATGGTTTCAAAACATTCACACCAGCCAACATTTTTCCAATATATCTCCCTCACTACAGAGTTGGTTATTCGTTTATTCATAAAATTGGTACTGCAATAAGACTCCGCCTTATATTCAATAGTTTTCAGCGTATTTCATCACAGTGCGATGATAGTGTAGTTGAATGACTCATTTTCGTCATCATGTGCGTTAAAACATTAAGGGCCGATCTTACAAAACAGTTTATGCCGCTTCGTATACCAGGAATAACTAAATGTTAATATAAACACTAGAATAAACGTCTTACAATACCGGTGTAAGTCATAAGCAATGAAATACGGTGCAGGATAACTATTTCGTAATTCAATGAGAATAGTTTATACTAGGAATAAATCAGAGACTGTTTGCAGGTTATTAGCGAATCTTTATAGGTTTTGAAATTCGAATTTTAGAAGAAAAATTAAATAATATAAACTACTACTCTAAAACAGTATTACAAATATTAGTAATAAAGTTTTATTGTGTTGCAGTAATGTAGCAAAATAATTGTTTATTATATTTAAATGTCTAATATTCTCATTTTGAATGTTTTCTTCGATAACAATTACCGTCTTAACAGCTACAACGATAATGATAAGATCGGATATTTTCTTTTCCAGACATCATATCTTCTTTCTACTATACTGACCTTATCTGAGACTGATTGAACAAGTTTTTGCAACAAGTTTTGTAGTGTACAATTTGGATATGTTATTGAACCAAATTCCTCATTTTCTAATCTTCTTTTGAGAGCACTAGTTATTAAAAATTGTTTAATCTTGAGTGCTTCCTAGCCATCCAGGAACAATGTCAAATAAATGTTAATTTAGCATCAGCAATAGTTTTCACGTTCCACGAAAAAAAATTGTTTGTGATTACGACATAATTTCGCAATTTCACCATCTGGGGATTGAACGCTCGCATGGATATTGTCAATAGCATCTATGACGTACGGAAATCTTGCTATGCTATAAAATTGCAACTTAACGCTATCCAGTTCTTCATTTTGAGGCATAAAAATGTATCGTAGCATTAACGATGCAACTGCGAACGTTACAGCCTTTACGATCTGACCAATAGATGTTTTGCTGATGCTAGTTAAATTTTCCATTGTAAGGCGCATAGAACCGACGCGTAAAACCGTAACGACACCAAGAGCTTTACTACACTGGTAATCGCCTGGTTTCTATTAGTCCTTGGTGAGATTGGTCCTCTAATTTGATGAAGAATTACGTGAGTTTTATTTTTGGTTAACTTAAACCGTATCTTAAACTGGTCTTCTGATAAGGTTTGCAAATGATATACATATGTACCCTGAGAAGAGTACGTACGTAACACAATTATAAATGGATTAGTCGTAATAAGGCATTCACCGTATTTTATATTGTTTCGAAAGTCTAAACTGCCATCTCCTATACATAATCTCGTCATCATTGTCGGAGTCAAGCATATATACGTTCACATTCATATTTGTAAGGACGTAAAATGAAAATAAACAGAATAATGATAAACATCGCTAATCAATTTGACAATCGGTAAAGGTAGTACTGTTCTAGCATAAAAAAAGGCTTTATAAGGCACACTTGTTAAATTAATGCTGAGATTAAATTATGGCAAATATTACCGACAACTCTCAGAAAGATAGATGATGAAAGACAGAAGATGCGATAATCCTTTTTTTATCTAAAATGTAAAATAACGTAGAAACATGTTAAAAATAAAAAAAGTGCGGCAAAGTGATAAACGAAAATTAATTAACGAAAAATCGTTTTAAATTCAACATTTGAATTGACTTAACTGTCTTGGTCTCCGTAGCAGGCGCTGAGCTCTAATTTCCGGGTTGGGTTTGGTTAGGTTTAGGTCCGTTGAAAAAAAGATTAAGATTCAGATCGACACGAATAAGAAGATAAAAAAGAAGCATATTTCACTTAAAAATTAAATGCTTGTTTAATTAATTGTTTTGGACTCCGTAGAAGGCGGTGTGTTTTAACTTCCGGGCATTCACCGTATTTTATATTGTTTCGAAAGTCTAAACTGCCATCTCCTATACATAATCTCGTCATCATTGTCGGAGTCAAGCATATATACGTTCACATTCATATTTGTAAGGACGTAAAATGAAAATAAACAGAATAATGATAAACATCGCTAATCAATTTGACAATCGGTAAAGGTAGTACTGTTCTAGCATAAAAAAAGGCTTTATAAGGCACACTTGTTAAATTAATGCTGAGATTAAATTATGGCAAATATTACCGACAACTCTCAGAAAGATAGATGATGAAAGACAGAAGATGCGATAATCCTTTTTTTATCTAAAATGTAAAATAACGTAGAAACATGTTAAAAATAAAAAAAGTGCGGCAAAGTGATAAACGAAAATTAATTAACGAAAAATCGTTTTAAATTCAACATTTGAATTGACTTAACTGTCTTGGTCTCCGTAGCAGGCGCTGAGCTCTAATTTCCGGGTTGGGTTTGGTTAGGTTTAGGTCCGTTGAAAAAAAGATTAAGATTCAGATCGACACGAATAAGAAGATAAAAAAGAAGCATATTTCACTTAAAAATTAAATGCTTGTTTAATTAATTGTTTTGGACTCCGTAGAAGGCGGTGTGTTTTAACTTCCGGGTTTTGTAAAAAAAATATTTTATATGTAAAATATTAAGAAACTAGGCTTTCTTCATTTAAATTTGCCGCGCTACATACAACACGTGCAACTGACAGGTGAATTAGAGTGAATTAATACAGTGTTAATGAAGTGATAATGAATGAATAGAGAGATGATGGTAATGAACTTTAATTGTCATTTCTCTATTTTACAGAGAAACTAATTGGTTTATTATTATTTAAATAAAAGATAAAAACACCCTTATAAAACAACAATTTTAATAAAACATGAAGCTACAGTTTACTTTTAAAGTCGTAGCTTCGATGACGGAGGATGGAAAAAGGTATTTGTTACCATAGGATGCTATGTATGCTAGTGCACATAAGGAATTACAAAAAGTAAACACATTTAATAAAGTGAAAGCAAGTTTGACGAAAAGACATGATAAGATAAGTGCATGGTTTAACAGACAATCTTGAAAAAACATACATAGATGAAGTAGGAAATTTAGAATTTGGAGATAGGATTTTGCAAGAGATAGATAATGAGAAGGGCGGTGATATAGAAAATCCAAGTTAAACTAAAATATTAGAAAAATTAGTAGAAGCTTCACAAAAAAAAAAGAAAAGAATTTAAAACATATTGCAGATAAACTGATCATGGAAAATTTTAATAGTAAAACATCAAATGCCCATCAGTGGATAATTACATATGAAAAAGAATGTACAAGATTACAGATAGATAAAGAATAATACAAGATTGAAATATTAAGATTTTTTTGGATGACACATGCCAAAATTGGTATAATTCAATGATGCTAAAAGAAAGGGAAAGCCAGTGGGGCACATGGAAGAAAAAATTAAATTATTAAAGATAACTCGATTTCGATTCAAAACTTTCCAACCCCGAAAAGTCACAAAAATATTAGACAATTCTTGAGAAAAATTAATTTTTACCATGAATATATACCAAAAAGTTCGATAATACTAGATCCTTTACCTAGATTATTAAGAAAAAATGTGAAATTTGATTGGCCTGAAGAATATGAAAAATCGTTTACAAAGCTAAAAAAATTATTATGCTCTCAACCAGTGCTAGAGATATTCGAAGGCATGGCATGGGAGGCATGGGTGCAATATTGAAACAAGTGCACCGAAATGGAAAAGAAAAACCAGTGGCTTATTTTTCAAAAAAACTTAACGAAACACAAAAGAGAAAAAAAGCTATTTATTTAGAATGTTTAGCTGTTAAAGAAGCGATAAACTACTGGGAACACTGGTTGATTGGAAGATATTTTGAAGTATACTCGGACCACAAACCTTTGCAAGACCTTAACACTAAAGTAAGAACAGACAAAGAATTGGGTGAATTGGCATATTACCTGTCAAAATACGATTTTAAAATAAAGTATTTACCAGGAAGAGAGAATTTTGAAGCGGACTGTCTTAGTCGAAATCCGGTTTTAGAACCGAATTTTTGGTGATCAAAGGTCAACGAAAAGACATCTCCATTTATTAGTCGACTATTTCACAAGATACGTATTTATTATAACATCCAAAACACAAAAAGCAAGTGATTTTATTAAGCTAGTCCAAAATGTACTAGAAACAGATAGGATAGATATGATAATTACAGATCAATATCCAGGCATCAATTCAAAAGAATTCAAAAACTTTTTAGAAGAACAAGATGTAAAACTTATATTCACAGCTTTAAATGCACCTTTTTCAAATGGCCTAAATGAAAGACTCAACCAAACAATAGTTAATAAAATGAGATATAAAATTAACGAAACTAAAGAAAAAAAAGCTTGGACAACAATAGCAAGAGAGTGTGTAAATAAGTATAACACAACAGAGCATTCAGTTGCAGGCTTTACACCAAAATATCTACTAGACGGTACAGATGCAAATTTGTTACCCGAAGAACTAAAAGAAAATAAAAATGTAGAAGATTGGGAAAAGATAGAAAATTAGCATTACAACACACAATAAAATCACACGAATATAAGAAACTCTTTGACAAAACCAGAAAAGAACACGAATTTAACAAAGGAGACCTAGTATACATGGAAGATGGAAACAAATTAAACAGAAAAAAACTGGATGAACTGAGAATTGCCCATTCGAAATAATAGAAAAAATTTCAGATTCAGTATACAAAATTAAAACTGGAAGAAGAAATGAAGAAAAGGGATTATTCCATAAAACAAAATTAATACCAATCGAAGATATAACAGCTGATGAAAATTCTTAACATAATTTTTACGGTAGGAGGGGGAGATGTAAAGAAAGTAGGCTTTCTTCATTTAAATTTACCGCGCTACATACAACGCGTGCGACTGACAGGTGAATCAGAATGAATTAATACAGTGTTAATGAAGTGTTAATGAATGAATAGAGAGATGATGGTAATGAACTTTAATTGTCGTTTCACTATTTTACAGAGAAACTAATTGGTTTATTATTATTTAAATAAAAGACAAAAACACCCTTATATGTATTTACTTATATCATTAGTTTCGTGTGTGTAATTGTGAAAATGTAGTTTAATTGAACTGTTATAATCGTTTATCTGAAAAAAATACGTTGTTAGCAAGCTTTAAGATGTCACATTACGTGACATCACAATGACACTTTAAAGTGATTTTTTGTCAAGTTTGATGCTTCGCCGCACTTTTTTTAAAATTTTTAACGTGTTTTTTACGCTATTTTACATCAGATAAAAAATAATTATCGCAATATCTGTATGAGAGCTATCGGTGACATTCTTAAATTATTCTGAAAATAACTGGGAATAATAATAATTCCACCGATTACACCATTACTTGTAAAATAGGCCTTAAATGAGTTTTAAGTTAAATAGTTTTTACATCTGACAGGATGGATGTGTTACTTATTGTCAAATTCTAAAGCATTTTAAATCATCATTCATTTTATTCAAAATTGTTCCGCCAGTTTTCCAAAAGATATATAAACATAGCTTTTAGTAATTGTTTGAATGGTATTTTAATTATTTGCTATAATAATATAGCAATTTGCTGCTACCGGCAGTTCTTCTATACCTATTCCTACTGCGATCGGACCGTTAATTAAAAAGGTTATCGAATTAATTATTCAATGCGGATAATGGTCGATTTATTGTTAAAGAATTTCAATTATAAACGTAACAAACCCCCAATTTCTTGCTGTGTGATTGAATGCAATAAAAGTATTCTAATGGATTACTTTTAAGTAAATCGTGAATTTGCATGGATGCATGTCTATTTATTATTTTATTAATATAGCATTTCAACAGACTTAATCGATTGTTTATTACAACAAACTGCAAATGTAAAGATTTTCAAATACATATTTAAACGTAAAAAAGAATACCAGAAGCTGACCTTCACAATGTCAAAATTTTAACGAGTTAATAAAATTAACAGCTGAAAAGCTGTTTAACTGTTAACATTTTATAATGAATTTTACTGTGATCAATAATTTTATGAAATAAAAATTGTAAATTTTGTGAAAAAATGTAAGAACTATCAAAGATTAATTTAATCAAATTCAAATGAGGTTTGATTTCACTACGAATTTTTCAAAATAAAACAAACTCAATGCAACATAAACATTTGATTGATTTAAAATATTTCTTTAGGTTGTAACAAATCTTTATGTAGCGAGATAGCTTGTTGATGAGATATGAGAAAAGGATTGTCGAATTAAAACATTCTATTTCCATTAAAATAATTATTAAGAAATAATTTAAAATATAATTATTACATTGCAATTTTAAATTTATATGTATGCTAATGTTTTCTCCACTGTCATCTTGAAGTTTATAGATTAAATGAAAAACAATATAATGAGACGAAATATATATTTAAAGTATTTGTGAGTTCAGTCCTATACACAGAGTATATTTCGACAAAATGTCGTCTTCACGCACGACTATAATCGAAAACAAAATAAAAACTACTATTAATTATAAATTATTATAAATGTCAGTTATTTACCGTCAAGGTGTATCGAGTAATATGTTCTCAAAAGAATTGGTCTCTTCTGTTTATATTTTAGTGGGCTTATCAACGAGGGTAATACAACCCAAATTTTTATAAGATAAAGTGCACAAACTGAGAGCGAACAGGTTTTGTGTGTTAATAAAGAGCACTGTAAACTATTCTAAAGGTTAGCATTAAATTAAATTCAATATTAAAACTGTCATATAAAATCAAAAAAGAAGATTGCTGTAACAAAATTTAGATAAAATTCTTGAAGAGGTAAATCTTAAAAAATGTCTGTTGCTGTTAAAAAAGTTAGTGATGTCGTTCAATATTGGTGTTTTTGTATTTTTCTTTCGAGAATGTATAAAGAATTCTTGTTGATATGTTTCAATAGTTTTATATTTTCTATGTCTGCCGAGTGTTCATGTTCTTTAAGATGTTGAAAGAAGGTTGAAGAATTGTTTGTAGTGTTCTCGTGCTCTGGTTTTTAGATTTCTGCCTGTCTGATCTATATATATGCTATTACAATCTTTACAAGACATTTCGTATACTCCACTTAGTTCTAAGTAATAAAACCTATGTTTGTTGTTTAATAGTTGATTGGATATCTTTCTCCCGGATCTGAACGATGTTGTAATATTATTTTTCATCAAATTGTTCTTGAATTTGGTTTCTAGTATTGGGTTATATGGTATGGTCAGAAATTGAGTTTTACATTTAATATTTGGGTATATAAGTTTATTAATATAACTTTTTTGTGTTTTGTTAAAGATTGCTTGTAATTCAGGTATACTGAAGTCATTATTTATGCCTATTTTTAATATTTTATATAGTTCATCTATAATGTTGTGTTCGTCAAGAGGCATATTCAGCATTCTATTAAATAGGAATCTGAAATTGGCGTGTTTATGGTTTAGACAATTAAAGGAAAATTTTGGGATGGTACGTCAGCGTAAGTGTTTTTTTCTAAAAATATTGAATTTGAGATGATGTTGGTTGGAATCTCTTTTCATTTCCAAATCTAAAAAGCTTATTTTTCCTTGGGATTCAAGTTCCATCGTAAACTGTAATACACATAGATTGTTAAATATGTTTTGAAGAGCCACCAGTTGGGCACCATTCCCTTCAAAAATGATAAATATATCATCGACATATTTTCCATAAAATAAGATATTCTTTCTAATGAATTATTTATGAATAGCTTCTTTTCAATGTGGTTTACGTAGAGGTCAGCTATTAGGCCCGATATAAGGGATCCCATTGGAGGACCGTCGTTCATTTTAAAAAACATTCCCTCAAATATAAAAAAGTTTTGTTCCGAACAAAACTTTTTAACGCCCCACGCTCTAACTCTGTCATTTATGTTCCGATGTTGATGTGCTAGGTATCAAACGAAATGATTAAATGAATACAATGATCCACGCTACAAATAAATTTTTCCAACGCCATCTTTACCTTCAAGTGATTGTCAAATTTAGTTTTTCAAATTGCGCGGTATATTTTTCTACACGTCATTTTATAGAGATCTTTGTTCTGAATCTATTGATGTATAGTCCATCTATTTTAAATACAATTTTAGGAAAGAAAAGACACCTGTATGTAGATATTATTACACATGCAACACCCAACTATTGGTTTAGTAAATACTATGATTTCGGATACAAATAATTTTTTGTCCAAAGCTTTCTTCAATTTCAAGCAACAATTAAATTTTGTTTTTCAAATTGATCGTTATATTTTTCTTGGCGTTATTGCATGCAGAGTTTTATCCATTTTCAATGTAATTTTAGCATAGTAAAGACAGCTGTATACAGGGTATCCAGTATCTTCTGGATCTGAGGTATATAGCGATGTAGAATACATTATTTTAATGCGATTTATTTAATAAAGTTTTTTCACATTGTTTATAATAACCGCACTGAAATTATTTGAAGTTGTCCAATAGCCATTCTGGGAAACGACTGAGGAGGTCGTAAATCAGTCTCAGGTAATCGACCCAAAACCCGCCTTATCACCCGTCTCTTAGGTGTTTATTTTGCTCTTATATATTTATAACACATAACATATTGAATTATTGTAATTAAAATATTGAAACATGTTCATTTTATTCCCTTAATCTTTAATAATATGTGTCTTATCACAATAATGAAATAGTGAATATTACAAAGAGAAAAATTAATAATCAAATTCTTATGAGAAATAAACGCGTAAGAAACGGATGATAGGCGGGGGATGGGACCGATTGCCTGAGATTGATTTATGATCTCCCCAATCGTTTCCCAGAATTGCTATTGGGCGATTTTAAATAGTTCTCGTGCGGTTATTACAAACAAAATGAAAAAAATTTATTGGAAAAACCGTTCAAAATAATCAAAATAACGTGTTCTACATCGCTATAATAACGTTCCGTTCTGATACGGAAGATAACGGACACATGTATACCGATGTAGAACACATTACTTTGAGACAATTTTTCTTGTAAAGGTTTTTCATATTGTTTATAATAAACGCATGGGAACTATTTAAAGTTTTCCAATAGCGATTCTGGGAAACGACTGAGGTCGTAAATCAATCTCAGGTAATCAGCCCGACCCCCGCCTTATCACCCATCTCATGTGTTTATTTCCTTCGTGCATATTCATAATAGATATTTTATTGAATGATTGTAATTAGAATGTTGAAACATGTTCATTTTTATTCCTTTAACCTTTAATGATATTTATCTTATCATAATAATTGAATTCTTATTTCTTACAACAAATTCTTATGAGAAATAATCGCATAAGAATTGGATGATAGGCGGACCACAGTCGTTTTCCAGAATCGTTATTGGATAACTAAACAGCTTTCGTGTGATTATTATAAACAACATAAAAAAAAATTATTAGAAAAATCGTTTCAAAATAACGTGTTATATCGCTACATACCTCTGACCCGAAAGATACCGGACACCTGTATAGCAGTTATCATACTCAGAGCGTGGCGAGTTTAGCTTAATGGCTCGAAAATTCGCTCCACTCCGGCCTCGATCTTTAGAATCGTCTGAGTCTGTCTCTTTGTGTCGCATGTTTTTTCTGATGGTGGGGGACGTGTCACATAAGCTAAAATCGCAGCGCTCTGATCATACTAGAACACTCTAAGCTATAACTCTGTCACTTACATTCCTATTTTTATAAGCTAAGTATCAAATTAAATAGGTTAATGAATTCTGTTCTATGCTATACATCAATTGTAAACGTTTGTTAATTCATGACTTTCAATAAGCACGGAATATCCTTTTTTGAGCCGTTAAATTGATAAATTTTTGGTGTCCAATACATTATGAGATTTAGAAAAAAATCTGTATCCAACGTTGTAAAAAAAATTACCGACCAGTTTGAAAAACAAAAGTTAACAACTGTTTAAAATAAGAGAAGGCATTGGAAAAAAATATTTGTTACATAAATCATAGTATGGTATAATTAAAATTAATGGTATAAAAAACGATTAATTAAAATCAATCTCATCATCATCTTTCAAGTAATAATTAGTTATGAAACAGCTGCTGTATCCAACCACTAACTTATTACTGCGTCGCGTCTGGTTTCGAAGGGGAGGAAGTCTTATTCGTGTTCACCACCATCTTCCATGTTCTGCTGACTTATTATTATTAACATTGTTTCCATATCGGTGGATCTATGGCTTCTCTTGCCTGCCTATGATGATATTTGTTAGTTCTAGTCAGTACTTTTGATTTGTCGAAGTCTGTTCGGCGTTCTGCTGAATGGTTATGTTCCGCAAACGCCGACCCTTGGATCTTCAACCAAACATCCTCCTCATGCTGTTTGATGCAGCGTTCGAAGTAACGTCCGATCTGGGAAGCCAACGTAAAGCTTTCCAGAACTGTACCATAACCTATAGACTCTCGTTTCTTCCATGGTACATCCGGTATTAATACCGGTTTTCACGTCTAAATTAGAAACATCAATATAGACACAGAACAACAAGATAGAAACTTTAAATTCGATATGCATTAAGCCACCTTACTTAGCCAAGCGGTGAGCATGTCAAATATTGTTTTTTTATTGCACGGTTTGCTGTTTGTTTTTTATTACGGTGTAGTACCGCGGTTCGAAATTACCACCCTTTCAAGGAGCCGTTTGATTGACGGTGACTGCTAGTGGGGTAATAAACCAACCCACCAGCCCAGTGGTATGAATGATTTTTATCTGTTAAGCTTGTCAGATGGTTTATTTCCCTTCAGGAAATAAATGAGTGGCTCCTAGTAAGGGTGGTAGTGTAGTAGTAACGTGCCATAAATTTAACTGTCATTTCATTTTTCTTAATTTTTGTTCTAAATAATGAATAATTCGCAAATTTCTTGGTGTGAATTTACTTTACTCCTACAATATATGATATGAGAATCGATAAAAAATAAAACCATAAAACATTTGGTCAGTTTTGACATTTCTGCAAATTATTCGTAAACCGTATAATAAAGAATTTATTTGACATTATGCCCACCAGGTCAAGTTGGGTCTTCTATCTGGAAATTTTGATATCATTAAAGCCTATACCACAACCAATGGTACTCCCTGAAAGACTTAGCTTGTGCTAGGCTATTGGAACTTACTAACTCGGACTTAGCTTGTCCGATTTAATGTGGAATGGTTTCCAAATCGCCGAACTGTTACACAAGCCTTTTTGTGTCGCTCTCGAAGAACTAATACTGGATAGACTCGCTGAGGATGCTGATATCTGTGGTTTAGCTCTAACGTTTAATGTTCCGAAAACAACCGGTAGGCATGCGACAAGAGTACAAGATATTCTGTCTAATGGTCTCAAGCAAAGGATTACAATTTTTTTCAAAATACTCGTGCCAGAGATGCTCAATTCCATCGAAAGATTTTATTTATCGTTGAGGCCGGGTTCACTCGTCGAGAAATTTTAAACAACCACAACTACCACGATTACCCGAAAATCCACACGTTCAAAACGAGAAGTTCATCAAAAGAGAGTTCATCATTCAATCATCATTCAAAATCAAGGCCCTTCACTTTAGAGATCGATATCTTCGTAACCGCTCGTTGAAAAAATGGTAGTAAGATGTATTGTAATCGGTGAACGTTTCTGCATATCATAGGTTAATTTAGGAATTTTCAGAACCGGTGTGTTTCTTTTGTGGTAAGTTAAGATTTTTTCTTCTCAAAAGCTACTTAACGAAAAAATTTCAAATTTGAATTAGTGATAACCCGATGTGTTCTTAATTTAAGGGACATTTTATTTTATCGATATTTCGCGGAAAATTGCGATTTAGTAAGATGCGATAATTTCAAAAACGACCGGGCAGATTTCAACGCGGTTTTTACCAAAATGTGTTAAATAATGTCATTTATCAGATTCCGTTCATCATTAAAAACTAGGTCTCTTTATTTTTTTATTATCTATTTAATGGGATTATATATTAAAAGAAAAATAAATTAGCCATGCGGGGAGAGGGTAGTTCCGGTCAATCCGAACGGGGTTGGAAAGATGGTGTTGGCCTGCGCTTCAGACGGGACGTGGCGCTTTTTTGTCTACGTAGGTAGATAAGATGTTACAGTAGGCACGCGATAGTATGAACCGAAAAAGACACGGATGGTTCACATTATCGATTTATTCACGTTAACGAAGGTGATATCTAATATACAGTGCGTTTCAAAAGTAACGGATAAATTTCATATAATCATTACAAACAGTTTATGAAAAGCCGCTGAAACGGGTCGCAAGATTTAACCTTTTTACAATTTTTTTGTGTATATTTTAAATTTTCAACTACACAAGAGCGGTAGTTTTCCTTATGGACGGTGCCATTTAAACAAAATATTGCTTGATCAGAGAATACAATGTGTTTAATGAATTCCGGATTTCCGTTGCTTAAAGTTTTTTAGTTCATTGTTTCTTCGAATCGCGATCGATCAAATCGGAAAACTTATGCATCAAGTGTACTTTGTAGTCGCATGTAGGGGTGAAAACTATCACAGCACCTAGGCGCCAGCAGGCCCTTTGTACATCCCCACAGTTAATCGTTCATTCAAGGGTCAGAAAACCAGCTCAATGTTTTTATGAACGTTAACATGGAACAGAGGGACATGTTCTTTATAGCCGAGATTTGGGGCCATGGTATTCTGAAAATGGATTCCATTTTCGCGAGTTTGGGACAGTCACAAGCAATATGACTTACCGTCTCGTCTTCATGTAGAACATGTGCTTACGTAACCTGCAGTGTCCGGTAATAAAGGGTGTGGGAAGCCTCAAATCACATTTTGATTTTCCAAGAAATTGGTTGAATCCCTTCCGGTTAGGATAGAGCTGAGTTTTCTTAGCAAAAGCACCTGCTGAGTTTATCAGCTTTGATACTGTATTGATGGCTAGTGGTACAAACGGTTCAGGGGAGATCCGCCAACTTGTCTGTACTATCAGTGCAGATTACAACGTTTCGGCCAGTATAGGTGATTAGTGTTTTACCTGAGTTTATTTTGCTCTAGAATATTATCCCCCTTGTTTTGAATGCCAAAGTGTGGCTTGGTTAAGTAAGTAGGTGTTGTGTTGTCTGTATGAGCTTCAAGGAAGGATTGTTTACGAACAGCCTTACTCCAATGCTCGCTCCGGACTATTCCCATTTTAACAGCCCGCCTTTCATTCCCTAATCGTAATCGAAGCAGTGCCGTCACAGCCACCTCCCTAATAAAAATATCTAAGGGCGACACGTTCATCATAATCTCCATCGCAATTGTAGGTGTATATCTCATGGCGCCCGTGATTAGCAGGCAGACCAGTCGTTGCAATTGATGCAGCAATTTAGCTTTATATGCATGTTTAATTGCTGAGCACTAGACTATGGCTCCGTGAGCTACCACCGGTCTTATGACAGCGGTGTAAATCCACATAGTGACCGTCGGATTGAACCCCCATGTGTTCCTAACTGCCCTTCGGTGCTGGGCTAGTACCATCATTGCCTTTGTGGTTTTGCAACTGATCTATGATATCCAAGTCAAACCTTTGTCTAAGATGACACCAAGATATTTTACTACTGGAGCAAAGGTTAATGGATTATTACAGAAACTGGGTGGTGTTAAGTGTTCCAGTTTCTTCTGTTTACTGAAGAGAACCCTCAGTCTTTTTAGGATTGACGGAAAGTGCATGTTCTTCACACCATCGTTTAACAAGTTTAAGCGCCTGCTGCATTCTGTAACATAGAAAATCGTCAGCTTTACCTCTCAACAGAATAGCTACGTCGCCAGCGTAACCAATAGTGAAAAGATATTTATCGTTTAACTCACGAATGAGATCAGCAACTGTTAAGCACCAGAGAAGTGGTGAGAGTGGGACCTTTCGCTTTAGGTTGAACAACTCTGCTAGCTAGCATTGTTCTTATCCAGCTCGTGATGGCCAAGGGCACTCTTCGAGATTCCAGTACCGTATTAATGCTATTAAAGGTGGTTTTGTCAAACGCTCCCTCAACGTCAAGAAAAACTTCTAAAATAGACTCTTTCTAATCAAGAGCTTGTTCAATACGCCCTATTACCATATGTAGGACGGTGTCTACTGATTTACCTTTGATGTAAGCATGTTGATACGAGTGCAAAGGAAACACTTTAAGTACATATTCTCTAATGTAATGATCACATAGTCTTTCAAGTGTTTTTAAAAGAAATGATGAGAGACTAACTGATCGGAAGGCTTTGGGATCTAATGGATCCTTTTTGCCGTTCTTTGGTATAAAGGTGACTGTGACCTTCCTCCAGTTGATGGGAATATAATTAAAGGCTAGGCAAGCTTTAAAGACTCTCATCAAGTCAAGTGTACTTTGTAGGGGTGATATTTTTTGTTTTAAGGAATCTTGATATTGTACTTCTAGATATAATTAAATTTGCAGCAATGTTATAGATGTTCGAATGCAAATTTTCCTCTACACTTAACAGGACATCCAATTGACGGTCTTCATTTAAGGCCAATGGATGTCCGACTATAGATATGTACGAGACGTACATGACCGAGTACACGAACTTTACTCTCAATTTCACTTATTGTCGACAGTGATATTGGACCACGGTTTGGATGGTTTTTCTTAAAAAAACCATGAGCTTCGTGCGCGAATAACAACAGATAACAACGAATAACAGTAAATAACAATAATTAACACAAGAAACTCCACAATACTACTCAAAATAATTGCATTAACGTATAATAAACTGTTTCAAATCGAATTTTAATTTGGAAATTTTAAATCACAACAATTGGTTGTACTGGTTACGCACGGCTATTACTATTTTTTATACCAAAAGAAATGTGCTTTCACGAAAAATAATGAAACCTTAATTTATTTTTTCTTAAAAATTTTCTTATGAAACCAATATTAATATTTATTATACATAAAACCTTCAATAACGTCATAATTAATTTAAAAATGGCGGAAACAATTTAAAATACACATCAAAAACTTGCAAAAAATTTAAATCTTTAACCCGTTCAGCGATTCTTTCATAAATTGCTTATAATAATTTTATCGAATTTATCCGTTACTTTTGAAACGTGCTGTATAATAAACACTAGATAAACTGTATAAACGAATAATGAAACCATTGTTTTCAAAATCACAGCAGTCATCGTAGCTAATTTGAATGTTCATAGTCAACAGGATAATTGAAGCTTGTGAATGACCTAGGCTTTGCAGCCAATAACCAATGGTTTTACTTTATGAGTACCGATAGCGTTAGTGCATGCTGAAAATATTACTCGCTGCTTTTCGGTTTTTCAACCAACAACATTTTTTTCTGACACCGAGGCAAATGTTTTGCATGATAACAATTTTCAATAAAGTCCTGATACATCGGTATTGTAAAGTTGCTTCAATATGATTCAGTTCTTCCATTTTATTTTTTATCTGAATTTTAAACGGTTTCACGAGTTCTAGTTAAGAGGATAATCATTCATCACATATATTTAAAAAGCGTAAAAAAATCCCTCACTGGCTGCAACGATGTTTATCATTTTCTCTAATATGTGGATGTAATAATTTAGCATTTTCTTAGGTAATTTTTTCATTTCATAATATAATACAATTTTTCTCCCATTCTTTTGAATTCAGAACTCTTTAATGTTTGTCGTTTACCTGGTCCGACATATGTATCTCTCACAGCTACAGAAATCATTTCCCTTTTTAGTTTTATTTTACATATTGTAGATTTCACCACACCATAATTTTTAAATAAATGCGTAATACCTTTTCCATCTTTCAATTCTTAAATAACAAGTGATTTCTCGTAAAGCGTAAGATACTTTAGATTCGTAAATGACACTTTATTAACATCTATGTACTGAAATCATTTAGTCCCTATACGAACATAACAACGACTAACGACGAACTGCCCATACAATCTACCGTGAATTCATTGTTAATGGAACGGCTTAACCAGGGAAGTACTATATCAGATATTTACACTCAAAGCAACGTCTCGATATCAATTTTGCAACTTAGTAAAATTCGTTTCCATGTGCAGGTTAAAGCTTATTCACGGTATACCCTGGTCTTGCAAAAATATATTCTTGCTCATATTATGCGAGGTTTCCGTTATGCGATATTCATACTATCGCGTATCTAGTGTATTTAAAATTTTAGGCAAAATTATATTATTACAAAATTAATAAGTATGTTTCATTTTTGTATTAAGACATATTATCATCTATATATATAAATTTAAAAAATATTATCAGCATCTGTCTTTATACTTTTTAACGATTCCACAAAATATGTCGAATGCCTGACATATGATTCTGTATTCCTCGTAAAAGGAAACAGAATCTTTGCCAGATCTTTGGTCAACGGGTATGTTGGTGAGTTGACGGCACTGGCGATAGGGGAAGGGAGACGTGTGGTTTATGGATTTTCGGTAGTCCATAAATTCTTGGTTGTTCCGGAGCCTGCACAAACAATCCCTTCTGCTGTTCTGCTGGAATTCCTGTAGATTTTACAACAGCCTTGATTTTCCTTGCCATGTGGAGTCTTTCTTGATCTTCCTGTAGGTGGCTCCAGTAGGTCAGTAGGTCATCATTTTGTCATCATATAATTTCTTGGTATAATAACGGAAGCATTCTCCTTGGCTCTAGGTAGGTAACACAATAATTTCTGATTCTTCTTTATTAGATCCGAGTGTGTTTTTTCCCCAACTGCCAAGTTGTATTTTAGTGGTTTTACTGACCTTAATACCCTTGCAACTTCCCTTGAACAGCTGTACCATTTGCTACTTTGGAAATGATTTTTTTTGTGCGGCGATTCGTAGTTCAGTTACGTAGTTCAGTCCATTGACAGATGCAATTGTTTCCACGTTTATTGGTTGGACACTCGATCTATTATAACGATCGTTTCCGCTGGTATGCTATTATATTTCACCGCTGGAATTCACGATCAAGACTTCTCCGTTTTTAATCGTCTGTCCACTACATCCCAGTCTTCTCTGGACATACAATTGGAAAGTAAAAGATTCAGTCGTAGTAATCTCCCACCAATTTTCTTTTCATCGTGTGATATTTCTTCGTCTCTTAGTTTTTTTCTACCATGTGTAATTAGTCAGTCCAGTATCATTCTGTGTAGCTTTCGTAACAATCAGATGGTTATAAAATTGTTCCAACACGAAGGGCTGGGTACTTTTTTGTCTCGATCACCTTAGCTTAGCCTTCGTTGCATAGTTTTAACAAGAGTCGTCTTTCAATCAGAAAGTCAATGCCCTTCTTCATTGTACTAAATCCATGGATGTTACGGAAGATTGTTACGACAAATTTTGAATTAATTAATGAATCAAAATATTTGATTATTTTAATGATGAACATTGTTAAAGAATACTTAATTGAACCCAAATCTAAAGAAATAATAATTATTAATTATATATTATATTAATAATATATTAATTCAAATAATTAAGAAGCACTTCTAAATAGCATTTAAAAAAATCAAAAACTTTATTTATAAAGTAACAAATATTCTCAATACTTTTTGTAAATTATTTGAATGGAAATGAGCAAATTACTACAACAACGACAAATGTTTAACAAGTGGTGTTGATGCATTTCGTGGAATATTGTAGAAGTAGTTACTTTCAAAGCGCGAAGTTTGGTAGGAACAGAGAAACCGTCGACGTTCCCCTACCCTTAGTTTAAAACAAACATATTAGAATGTTTATTTGGAGCAAACTTTCCGTTGCCACCAACAAATATTATTTGCATAAAGAGCCCCAGGGTTTAGTGCATGTAAGTTTTAAATTTATGCACGTAATTAGACTGCTGTAGAGTTGCTTAAAACCCTAGAGAGAAATACCACGATTTATTTCTTGTATATCCCCAAAATAATTAAAGAGAGCTTTATTTAAATTACCTTAAATAAATTCGGCTGCGACATTGGCAGATAACTCACTGTGTTAATTAAATATTTAAGTTTTTCAATACACAGTGAAAATTTCAAAGATTAGTTAAGACCACGAACTCGATGTTATATAACTTACATATATGTGTTAGAGTAAAACTTCGAAAGGGGGAACATATTAAGATACTGCTACACAAAATTGAGTTAAGCTTGAATTGCTTGGCTCTTGTATCGTGGAGCTAAAGTTAGTTGCTTGGTTTCCAAGTATAGCGGACGTTTAATCTGCAGCTTCATGTTTCGTCTTTCGCGTTAATTGTTTTCTTTATCGTTTCAACCACGAATGAAATTGGTTTTCAGTAATTTACTTTTTGCTGTTTATAATCTGATTGAACTATATATCTCCATCTAACTTCGCGTGAAGGAGTTTTAGAATTTTCTTGTGAATAAAACTAAAAGGGTAGATATAAATTGCTCCAGATTGTGTATTTGCAAAGGACGAATGTCTTTACTGGTGGCAAACTTAACTTAGACGGATGGTAGCTCTGAAACTTGTTGAATTTATTGACCGAACGCGGTTCCATGCGAATTTCTAAAGCTCCGAGAAACGACATATTCCTTTTTTCGTTGTCCGTAATAGTAAAAAGGGTCAGAGCGGGCAACACTGATTGTTGACAGTTTTCCTGGTGTGAGTTGAATTTATCGGCTTGCTAGCGTTCAGATCAAACGCCGATTCCGTCCAAGCGAAAGGTTACTCGGGGATAATGGAATCCTGCTCTATTTCGTCGCTGAATTTGTCGTCGTAATTTAATTCCGTGAGTACGGTCAAAAGGTTCTTTATAACTACAACCTTTTCTTTTCACTATACCATAAAATGAGTTGAAATTAGTTTAAAGCGGTGCATTATTCCTAAAAGTATAATAACCCCAAGCATTCATATATTCAATGCCGTTGTAGTTTGTTATGTTTTAGGAGAGTAAATTTAAATTTATGTACTTTATATACCCATACATACATTATACTAACCCAAACTGGCATATTTATTATGACGTTGTTGACTTATTTTAGCTTCTACATAAATGAATTTTATAAGATAATACAGTATATTTCAGAAGTGCTCAACGAAATGGTGTATCATCGAAGCATGCATATTTTAAAGTGAAAAAATGACATTCATTGCTAGATCAGCATTATTGATTACTAGGATCAAAGTATTACAAAATACCCACATTAAATTGATAAATCAAAGACCTAATAGATTTGCATTATTTAAATGTGACTAAAGAAATGAAATACTGTTAAAAATAAGGAATACATTAACTGTTACCGGGTTTCATATATGCTATTGTCCGGAAAATTTAACTACACGTGTAATTATACTGTATTGTAGTAGAATAAAGTAGAAAGAAACGAAAACAATAAAGTTTAGCCCCTTTGTGTACAAAACTGATCTGCCTGTGACATTTGACAGATCGCAATGAA
The DNA here is from genome assembly GCA_036711965.1 of Onthophagus sagittarius. Lineage (NCBI taxonomy): Eukaryota > Metazoa > Arthropoda > Insecta > Coleoptera > Scarabaeidae > Onthophagus > Onthophagus sagittarius. The sequence goes on along the minus strand of JASERS010000003.1, from coordinate 49,719,986 downwards.
ACTGTAATGTTGAAGGAAGACTGTACCTATTAATCCACTTTTATTCATCCTCTTGTGCTTTATCTCCCCATTCTACCAGAGATTTGGTAGAGCATACACATTATTCCGCGATGTCTACATTTTGTATTCAATCACTACTATCCGCACCGAATATCCAGGGTTCTCACTTTAAAAATCGATATCTCCGTAACCACTTGATAAAAAAATGCGGTAAAGCGTGTTAAAATCTCTGAACATTTCTACGTATAACACCTATGTGTATTCGGACACTTTTGAGTAATATGTTTTTTTTACCACCAGTTATGTGACAAATTATAAGTTTTTTTAGAGTACCGACAACATTGTTTACTTTGCAATTCTTTTTCTCAAAAACTGTTTAATGAAAAATATCAGGTTTGAATTATGATATAATTATATATTATGATATGGTGTGTTCTTTACGTTATTTAACCTTTATGACCCTTAAAACCTTCTTGTTATATCAGTGACCTTTAAACTTTCCACCTGATTTTAAAAGCCTATTTCATTTAGAAATCGCATTATCACACAACCGTTAGTGCAAATTCCATTTACACACATCAGTGACGTTTCAGATCCGTATTAATTCCGTATTAGATCAGTATGAGTGATATTTCTGATTTCTCAGTGACGCTATCTACACACGTTCTTCTGTATAACAAACGTTCCGTTTTTTACACTTTTAATACAGCTAGCAATGGTTGTTATTATTTTGGATAAGGAAGATCTAATTTTCATAAAATATTCGGGCATAAAGCAACAAGGTTTTTTGAATAAGGTAGCAACACAACAAGAGTTGCTTAAATTGCATTTTTTATCTGAATCCATAAGATATATCCATATGTGCTTTTTATCATGAAGTTTCTTGTACGGCGCCGTCCTAAACCTAACTCGAAAGGCAAGTGTTTCTGTAACTACAATTGTTTCGTTCGTTTAACCCAGCTATGGAGCGCACAATGGGGTATTTCATCCAAAAAGCTCCAAAAAACAGGTAGAAAGTGGCTAATTTTCTAGTAAAACAAATGGGGTGTACTAGAACTATCTTATAGTCACAGTACCCACAAAACCCGCATCGTACAGTGACTTTAAAGTTAGTTTTTAGATGCGTCACTTTGGTGGTTGATATTTTGTGCTTCTGAATTCTATTTATAACTTTTGTGTTTTACTCTTCACGATATGGAATTTTCATGACAAGATAAGTAATCATATGTACTATTGAACTCATTAATATCACTGTTTTATTATCACTATAAACATCTTAAAAAATATTTATTGTGACCTATTTTTTAAATTATTTTTCGCATATAAAATGATTTTTATTGTAGTGTACCACTATGTACCGCAATATATATTTTTTTAAATCTGTTTAGTTAATTTGTTTCACGCGGAATTTCGCAGACACACTTTTTATGAATTGTTCATCAAATAACTACACTTTTGTGCTAACATCAATTTTAACGATTAGATCTTATAGCATATACAGGGTGAGTCAATAGTGCGGGGACGGAAAATTGTGGCTTTACGGTTGAAAATAAAAACAATGTTTTTATGTCATCATACTTTATTATCAAAGCTGCATCGATTAAAATTATTTTCAGCTATACAGGGTGTTTCACTATACCAGGCCCGTATTCAACTTAATTTCTTTAAATAGAACCCTATGTATCTTTTCACATATGCAGATTAATTGTCTTAAATGCTATAAGTACATATCTTGTTTTCAAATTTTGAAGGCATGGTTGCCAAGTTATTAATCATTTTGTGAAAATTTTTGAAGAATCATGTGATCACTTAAAGTTCGTTATCAACATTATTATTAAATATTGAAGATTGTAATTTGGCATATCGATAAACAAAGCTTGGGTCTTTCGAACGCCACTAATACTATTGGGTAATATTATACAGGCTGGTTACTAGAATCGGTTAATTTATGGAATGTTTGAGGGACCATAACTTTGTTATTTTAAATGGAACACCCCTATACTGTTTCAATGCCTGAGAAGGCTTTATTAATTACCTTTCATTGTTGTTAAGCATATAGTACATCTAACATATGTACTTTTTGAGATAATTATACTATTTCAAAAATGTCGGCATAAACTTGATTTTTTCACAAGAAATAAATTAAGAAGAAGACATTTTTTAACAGATGCAAGTACGTCTATTTTATAAAAGATGAAGAAGTATACATGTGTGCATATTCAGTTCAAAAAAGACTAGAATGTTCGAAATGGGTATTAGAAAAAGATCAACAACAATGTAATTTTTACGATAATCTTCTATACAGCAAATAAACGATGCTTTGTAAAAATAACGTGTTAACCGCCTTAATCTTCATTACTACGATATGGTCAACAGTAAATTTATATGAGAAGTAGCCCACTAACAACAATGGTGCTAAACTATCTGGGCAGGGATTCTAGAATCTTATTTGATCAAATCGTATTTCTTCGAGGCAATCGTCAATGAATAATCTTTTTGAATTTCTTAGAAAATCAATTGCCAAAACTTTTAGAAGATGTTTTACGAGACGTTTAACAAAGAATGTGGTCTCAGCACGATGGTACATCTCTCCACTGTGATAAGATTTTTCCAACATACTTAAATACAATTATTGAAAAGTTATTTCATTAATACTATTGTCTGTGAACAGATCCACACTTTTCCATCTTTTACGAAATAAATTGACTTGCATTTGTTTAAATCAAGTTTATGGCGACATTTTTGAAATAGTGTAATTATCTCAAAAAGTACACATGTTAAATATACCGTATGCTTAACAAAAATGAAAGATAATTAATAAAACCTTCTGAGGCATTATAGGGTGTTCCATTTAAAATAATAAAGTTATTGTCTGTGAAACATTTCATAAATTAACCGGTTCTGGTAACCATCCTGTATAATATTATCAAATTGTATTAGTGGGGTTTCAAAGACCAAAGCTTTGTTTATCGATATGCCAAATTGCAATCTTCAATATTTAATAATAATGGTGATAATGAATTTTAAGTCACCACAACATTTTTTAAAAATTTGCACAAAATGATTAATAACTTGGCAACCTTGCATTCAAAATTTGAAAACAAGATACGCATTTATAGCATTTAAGACAGGTAATTAACATATCTAAAAAGATGTATAGGGTTTCTATTTAAAAAAATGAAGTTGACTAGGGTTTTGGAATTGTGAAACACTCTGTATAGTTGAAAATAATTTTAGTCGATGCAGCTTTGATTATAATCTATGATGACACAAGAACATTTTCTTTATTTTCAACAGTAAGGCCACAATCTTCCGTCCTCGCACTATTGACTCACCCTGTATATACGTATCTGAAACGTCAAAATTAATAAAGTTTAGTTATCATTGATGTCATATTTAATTAAAGTGTTTCATTTTTCATACTAACATTGACCATTTAAGCAAAACATCGTAAATCGCATAAATGGTTAAATTGTCGTTTTGCTTTCTGGTTTTGTGTAAATTAAAGTGGAAAGGTACCAAAAACTAGAAATTTCTTAAATAAAATATGAAAATTGTCGAATAAACTGTAAATTCGCTTTGTGTCGTATACCACTTCTATCGAAAAATATCGACATGTAGATTTTGCTCGCGTAAAAAGTTACCATTAATTAGTTAAAGCATTTTTAATAGCTAACTTTAAACATCTATACGAGATCATGCGATAATGGCCCGAAACAACTTTTTCGGAGAAATTGGCTTTTATGGAAAATTATTTAGTTAATGATAAGAACTTTGCTAAAGAGGATAATAGTGTTTCTCTTCAAACGAGGATGTTAAAGTCATTGGAGACTTCGATTTTTTCTTCTGATGCTGATGATCCAGTGTCCTTTTTTCTTTTTCCTCTTTTTTTTCTCTTTTTTTTCTAATACTGTGTGTAAAAGGGCGCACTTGTTTTCTTCATCCAACCCAGCCGTCAGGCGTCAAATATCTTGGGACGGCACTGTTCTTGTAAAAATCAAGGCTTAGACACTAATATCATTACATATCAAGAAACAAGAGTTTTAATAACCCATAAATATATCCAATTTAGTCCACCTTATTAATTTTCCTAATCTATAATTACTTACAATTCTAATATTTCCTGTTATGTAATTTTATATGTTATTTTCTTTAATATGGCACTGCATAATATTTAATTTTATTATAATTTAATGTCTGCCATTAGACATATTATTAACCCGGAAAATATGCAAAATATCTGGTTTCAGGAAGATGACTGCCTAGCACATAATGCTCGCGATGTTCAGTTTTTCTTAAGATGTACCAGTATCATGGTCTACAAGATCACCTGACCATATCTTACTATATTTTTATCTGTGGGCATCACAAAAATGAAATATTTGATTTAACTCGTGAAACCTTAGAACAAAGAGTACTGGATGAGTTCAGATCACCACAAGTGTTTGCAAGAAAACGGTAGACATATCGACCAATTTGGTTAAGTGGATTTGTAGCTTTAATTAATTTATTTATTAAATTTTTAATCGTTTACGTAAAATGAGGCTTTGTTCCATTTCTCTGGTACGCATGTTATACATCATTAAAAAGCTTTCTTTAGAGACTATTTAACTAAGCAAAAATCCAATATAGGCACCATAAGAAAAACAAAAGACAGTGCTAATAACTTGAAAACAAATCAGTATCGATAGTTTCTGTTCACATCAAAAAATTAGTCTTAAAAAAGTGAAACAATGACAACAGATTGTGAAACAATAAGCGTTTTTTTTAAATATTCCAAAAATGAAACAAGTAAGGATGAATTTGCAATACGTGATAGATAGACGTGATTATTGAATTCTGCAAAACATTCCTCAGTTAACCGTTGCTCTATCTCTTATAATTTCCGAGATTCCAATGGTGAACATCGAAATCTCGATACTCTGTATATATACACGGTAATATAAGTATTTGTTTTGTAATGACGGTCTACATGTTTATTTTGTTTGTGGGTTATCCACAGCAAGTATACAACGCTTCTGTTGATATCTTTACGTTTTTATCTGCAGTATTCCTTTCTCTTTACACTTGCATGAAGTGGCCGTAGTAATCTGATAAATGCAACTGCAAAGTGGTTTCTTTGCGACATCGAATGGAAATGTTTGTAAACATATTATCTACGCATATTGTTGATACTGACCTCGACAGCGTGTCGAAGCAATTGATTAGATTGGAAGATGTAGTTAAGTCTATTAATTCTCTTTTCTTGATTTCATACTCTGGGTATTTTAATTGCATATATGTATATGTCAATATGTTAAATAATTGCAGTTGTCAGTTTTTTAGAATAATGTGTAGCTATTTTTTTAAGAGACCAAATGCTATCTCTTAAGCTTGCTGATAGAGTTGTCGCTTTATTGATCTGGTTTTGTTAGTGTTCTTTAAATTAAACACGACATTAACGAAGAGTTGAATAGGAAAAAGAAAACATAAATTAAAACACTAGGCGAATTCGAGGAAAAGCGTTATGTTTTTAAAAAAAGTTGAATTTAAAAGTCAGGAGGACATGTTATTAAAATACTAATAAAAGCTTGAAGAGTACGTTGCTTTTCAACCTCTCTTTTTTTAAAAAAGCAACGTGCTTTTCAAGCTTTTATCTTATATTGAAATACTCAATAATATGTCCTGACTTTTAAATTAAATTTCCTTAAAAACATTACGCTTTCTCCCGAATTTGCTTGCTTTGTTAAAATTAGGCTAAATATTTAAAATACTAGCCGTGCTCCAAAAGTATCAATATTACGTTTTTTTTTTCATTTCACTGATAATTTTATACTCTATGCCTCTATATTCATGATATACATCTATACAGAGATATGATGCTAGTTTTGAATTATTCTACTGTAGTACACTGAAGAGAAATAGGAGATTATTAGGGTTGTAAAATATATACATTTAAGTAACAGTAAGTGCTCATGGTCATATGTTCACTATTATTTACTTCAACTCGGTTTTCATTTCTGTACAGCTTGCAGCAATAATGCTGCTCTCTATAACAAATCATTTCAGCTTGGAAACATGCACATATTCTTCTAATGCCTAAAGGTGGTGATCGCAGCAATGTTACTAGTTATAGACCCATATCGTTACTTGAAAAACTTATACAGGTGTCTCACGTAACTGGTTCATTAGAACCTTTTTAGGTTCCACTATTCGTAGAGGCTTGAAATTTTGAAAACATGGGTTGTTCATTCCGATCTATTAATCTAAAATATTTTCAAGATGGCCGCCACTTCCGGTCTACCGGAAGTAGATTTCAACTTCGTTATTTTAAATAGAATGCTATAGTTTTTATTACACCATTCAATTATACATAAGAAAATATGTTGACTTTGATAACAGTTGTTGGTGCCTACCGTTTTTTGTTTTCGAGTTATTTTGATTTTAAGTGTTTTTTGGCAAATATCACCATGCTCTTTACAAGCCCATATCTCAGCCAACGTTAACTCAAAAACGTTTTGCATTGGTGCGATAACTCTTCATATGCTGCTAAACAGATTGTCACTTGTTGTATCAGTATATCTTATACAGGCTGGTCAAAAATTGAGTTACCGTTTCTCTGTATTCAATTGCGTGAAAGTCGAAAATTTTAAATGGAACGCCCCATAATTTCATACCCTATCAAAAAGGAAATTTAATTCTCTACAAATTATCTATAAATATTCCTATACCTATTTATTATAGTTTTCTTGCTATTGAGGAATTTATCACAATCATAGGTAAAATGCTAGAAACCGTCTGTGTTTTTGTTAGCAGGCCATGACATTTTGACAGTTTTTTGTTTAATTTATTTAAATTATTATTAGTATTATTTCTACAATGAACTGTGTTGAATAAACTTTACATTGCTAGCTGTAATTTACCAAAAATAACCAAAAGAAAACCGAATAAATGAAACAATGAAAAACAACAATTTAATGATAAAAATTAAAATCAATAACACAAAAGAATGAAAAACTGAACATTACAAAAATAAATTATGGGAATTTAATTATCTACAAACTATTTAGATACTTTCCTGCGCCTATTTGTTGTAGTTGCCCTCATATTTGGAAATTAATGGACGCATGCAATGCTGGAAGCTTCTTGTTTTTATGTTAGAAAGCCATGGAGTTTTGATAGCTTTTCAGCCATATTTATGTTATTGTTGTCATTACTTAGTTGTGTCATCACTTACTGCTGTTAATGTCTTTGAATATCATGGCGAATTATTCCCACGCCAGCATTTTAAATTCGTCTTATATTCATGGCGGGTGTAATAAAGTTTTGGATAGGATAAGATACGTATCTCTTAGTTTTGGAAAGATCAAAATAACAAGAAAACATAAATTTCTATCACCAGCAGCTTAAGATAATAGAATAAATGTTTTGTCATATTTTATTGCTTTACCAAATTCTTCGGTAAGAGGTGCTTCGGTCGATTTAGATGAATAATATTTTACAAAAAAGCACCGTAAATAAATAAACTGAACTCTCTAGGAACATCTAGCGCATCATTACGTCGAATATCATTGTTTTTCATTGTTTCATTTATGCGTTCTTCTGCTGGTTATTTTTGGCAAATAAAAGCTAACAAACTCAAGTTTATTCAATCGCAGATCATTCTAGAAATAATACCAATGATAATTTAAATAAATTAAACAATAAACTGTCAAAATATCATAGCCTTCTACTAAAAACACGACCAGCTTCCAGCATTTTGTGTAGGATTTTGATAAAATACTCAATATGAAGAAAACTATAATAAATAGGTATAGCAATATTTATAGATAATTTGTAGAGAATTAAATTCCCGTTTAGATAGGCTAAAAGGATACGGTGCGTTCCATTTAAAATTTTCGACTTTCTCGCAATTGAATACAGCGAAATGGTAATTCAATTTTTGACCACGCTGTATAAGGTACATTGATATAACAAGTGACAATCTATTTAACAGCATATGACGAGTTATTGTACCTATGCAAAACGTTTTTGAATTAACATTGGCTGAGATATGGGCTTGTAAAGACAATGGTGATATTTGCCAAAAAAACACTTAAAATCAAAATAACTCGAAAACAAAAAACGATAGGTACCAGCAACTGTTATCAAAATCAACATATTTTCTTACGTTTAATTGAATGGTGTAATAAAAACTATAACATTCCATTTAAAATAACGAAGTTGAGGTCTACTTCCGGTAGACCGGAAGTGGTGGCCATCTCGAAAATATTTTAGATTAATAGATCGGAATGAACAACCCATGATACCAAAATTTCAAGCCTCTACGAATAGTGTAACTCAAAAAAGTTCTAATGAACCAGTTACGTGAGACACCCTGTATATGTTACTCACAATACCTGAAATTGAACATTGTCCGAAACTTTTACCCGCAACGCATTTTCACAACGTGTTGTGGCTATTCAATGTGATGTATGTGATACATGATGCCTTTGTTGAAATGTTTGCGAAATTTTTATGAAAGAGTTTTCGTATAATTTTATTAGCCTAACTGTTCTTAACATTCTTTAAATTTTTTTGTAAACTGAAATAAAGTTGAATAAGAGAAGATATGTTTCAGAGACTTAGTAGTGGGTTTAATATTAAATAAACACAACACGTTGTGCGCAATCGTGAAATACTTACAATGCGTTGAGGATACTATTTGGTATCTACAACGTCTTTTGAGTAAAAAAATTTCACCAGTTTGGCATCGCTAGCTACTTGGTCACATGGATAACCCGTTTATGCGCAGTTCCTTTTCAATGCCTTTCGGTGTAGATCACAGGCAGTCACTTAGGACTCTTTTTGTTGAATATTTACAATAATTTTCTCTTAAACGCGCGTGTTCTCACGTCTGAATTGATTGAAGTAACAGGGATAATGTTAACGGTCTGCAAGCGTACTCGAATCACATTACGTTCAATCTGGGCAAATATTGCATAATTTCATTTACAAGAAAGTTGAACGTAGTTAAATACGACTATGGTCTTGTAAAGTGTATCTGATATCAGAGATCTTACTGCGCTGTTTGATCAAAAACTTACCTTTGAGGAACACGTTGACAGGGTAGTTTCCAAAACATAGCATATGGTTGGTTTTATTTTTAGAATAGCTATAAATTTCAGCCGGATATGGGACGGTATAGGATTGAAAGTTTGTTTCTAAATTCATTAAACACAGTATGACGAGTCGTATTTGAGTGACGTAAACAACATCACATTTTACACCAGGACAGTTTGTATGTCTTCCCTTATTCCATTTTTTTTCTTTTTCCTTGTCTTTTCTTCCTTTCTTGTTGTTTGAATGCTACTTCGCAGGCGTGGCACGCTTAAAGCTATGATTACGAGATTTAACACATTTTTGAATAATTTCAACACATCGAACGTTTTGCGATCAATTTTCAATTGCATGTTGAAGACATGTTTAACGACTTTGAAACCAATTACTGTAATATAATTGCTAAGGCACATAGGTTGCATGAAGCTTTTGTAACTAGTACTCCTGCGGCTTTTGAACAACAACCTAATGATTTCACGACTACTTAATTGATTCCTTTACCTATTTTGAATTTGATAGTAAATATGAAGATTGATTGCGCTTAAGAGGTACGTTTATGGCGTTGATTGGCAACAATTCTGTTTTATCGAATGTACAAAAGTTAATGTAGTTAACATGTTCCTTATAAGCAAACACACACAATGTTCTTAATGTACTTGAATTATCTAACAACAATTATATACTTGCCTTGAAGAACGGCATAAAAACTTTAATTTGATAATAAATTCATATGTGAAGAAGATGTATTTTGTAACGACAATTTTGTCAAACATTATCGTGCTAAAAAAATTTCAAGGAAACGGTGTGATGGTGTGATACCATTTAATCCATTTTCCTTCAAGTAAATTGGATAACAACACCAGAAAATTTTGAAAACGGAACAAAAGGGTAATAATAGATTTACAATACAACAATTTTTGAAATTTATAAAGGGACGTTGTGTTTTATTAGAAAAGATTTATACAAAACCTATTGAAACATCTGGAAAAAGATCAAGCTGCAAACTTTAGTGCAGCCAGTACTACCTATAGTATTTATAAAGGTTGTTACCTGTTGAAACCGTTGACGTGACAAAATTAGAAGCTAAGGCTCGATAGCTCAGTCTAGGTAGATTTGGGTCGTGAGAGAACGATCCCAATAAGGGTGAGATAATTAGATATAGATATTAACAGAGCGCCAACAAGCTCTACGTTTTCTAATTCTCAAATTATTGATTTTAATATGTTGAGCTAGGAAACATATAAACTATTTAATAGGTTGAACAAGCAATACAAAGATGAAATGGGGAAAACTACTGCAGCAATAATAACAAAAGTAATTGTTAATAAATCAATATAATGGCAAAATAAACAAAAATTATTAAACTTGAAGGTTACAAAGAATTTATATCACTTTTGAAATGCAATACTTTATATATAGAGAGAAAAAAATTACATAATAAACCAAGATGGACATGGTAAACGAATGTCTTACTTCTATTCTAGCAAAAAATAATAGTAAAATTATGAAAATGTTGTTAATAAAATTGTAAATAAACCAAAGTAATAAATTAACCATGACCTTAAGACAAAGCTATCTCTAACTCATGTCTATGATTCCACAAAACCAATAAAAAATCTTGCGAGTCAAGATCACAAATAAAATAAAATGACTAAAAGAAAAACTAATATACTTAACTACAATTATCTCTCTCTGTTATTGAAATTAATTATTTAAATCATAAATTCATTTACATTAAATTTTCTCAATAATGGGACAAAGAAAAAAATTAAATTATTTAGATAAAAAAGTATATTAGTAATAATGAGGAAGGTATATAACTTATCGTCATGATGTTAAGAAGAAATTCGTTGTTAGAATACGTCATTTGTAATCATAATAGTTACAAATGCGACGAGTTTAAAGCACTCGATCCAAATAGTCGTTTACAACGCGTCAAAGCGTTTTAGGGTTGTGACTAAGTTGTCTAATACCAGAGCGCTTTGTAAGGCAGTGTTTTTTTCGATGTTGTTTCAAATGGAATGAAAGGCAGCATACATTACTACACAAAAGCGAACCCAATACAGAGAAAAAGATAACGAAAACTGATAACCGCGAAGTCTCAAATATGGCTCTCAACAGCTTATATGAGGGTAATTCGCAAGAAATACAAGTTTTACTGGACAATGGAAGTGGTTGCAACTACATTATTAGACGACTGGCCAATGAGTTAAATCTTCTTCGATGTCATAATAATACAAAGATAGCAATTTGGAATTAATAATTTAAACTCAACGATATATGCAACCACGACTACAACCGTTACATAGTTAAAAGGAAATTTTGAACAAAAATTAACATTTGGAGTAACAGTTGAAATTGCTCAGAACATGTCACAACCAATAAAAAGATGAAATGATACCTGCCACGTACCTACCTCACTATCAAATGTATACAAATGTACTGTTTAGCGACAAGTTACAAAGAACTGTATCCAAGAGCTTATCGTACGTCGACAACGTTATTACTGGCTGTGAAAAAAAAAAGAAGAAGAGATCACACTGTAAGGAGAAATCGACGAGATCTTAACCAGAAAATGATGTTGTAATTTGTAATCAATCAAAATTGTTTCAGTAATATCTTGACAACTGAGCACGTAATAAAGAGCAGCGACGACACACGCACATTCTGAATAACATGAAAACCGAATAGTGACGTTCCCAGAATACCAGTAAACTTTACTGGTATTCTGGGACCAACCCTAATAGATGTGACTAAGCGAGCGACTCTTTCTACTTCGACAAAAGCTTTCGACCCCCTCGGAATTATTACCGTTTTATTTACACTTACAATATCATTCAACAGATGTAAAACTTTTATACGCAAAAACAAGAGTAGCACCGTTGGAAGAAGTTACTTTACTAGGATTGGAGTTAGTGGGGGCAGTATTATAACTTATTTTATTTATTCTACTAATAGAGTTCTAACAATACAAAAATTAACTGATGTAAATCATTGAAAACACGTAAAGGGAAAACAAAATTCTGCTGATTCTTTTAGTCGCGGTATGTGCATTGCTGAACTATTCCTACTGAAGGATTATTTCAATTGCCCTAACGAATATGTTTTTGATGAGAGATTCGAACAAGAACAGAGAAACGTTAAGATAAAGGTAACGTTTGTTAATTTTGAACACGACAGTGTATTTGAAAATTATTCAAGGTTGGAAAGTTACAGGGACTAGGACTTGGAAAGTTGCCTATTGTTTATGATTTAAACATAATTATATTTCATACGAAGATCATAACCGTCGTAGAGGTCCTTTGAACGTTGACGAGTTACGATTAGCTACAAATACTCTGATAAAATTAGCACAACAGAGGGATTTCCTCGTTCTAGCAGAATAATCCAATTAAATCCATTTCTTGACACTAATAGATTACTTCGGGTTGAGGGAAGGCTGCTACAACAAAAGACATCCTATCTTATTACCTAAAATCACATAATTACCAGATTTACCAGACAATAATTACGTATGAACATCATCGGCATTTTCATGCCGGTGTTAACGCTTCCTTGTCGGCAATCGGACAAACCTACAGGCAAATTTTTGGCAAAGACTTGGTGAAAGAAATAATTAAATCTTGTATTGTATGCATAAATAAATCATAAAAATGGCAGACTTACCACAATCTAGAATCACCTCTAATAGACTATTTCTTGTAACAGCTTTAGACATGGCTGACCGCTTTCACATCAAAAAAATTAAATTTAGGAATAAACGGTTAATAAAAACCTGTGTCTATGTATATTTGTATGTTTTGCTAGCAAGACAGTTCATATTGATTTATTAGCGGGAATGACTTGTGACGACTTTCTAAGCGGTTTTAAAAGTTTTTTATCAAGGCGTGCCTAAGGAATTATACTCCGACAATGGTAAAAATTTTGTTCCGTGTTTTAAAAAGACGCGTATAAGCATAATTTTTGTCTGAGAATAAACTTGATTTAAAATTCTATCCATTGGAGATTCTCACCACGAACACCATATTTTAGTGGATAACATGAAGTGGTAGTAAAAAGCATGAAGGCTCCATTCATCGAAAGCTTCGTCGAAAACAAACAAAACTTTAATTTATGAAGACTTAATAATGTGTCAGATTGAAAGGATATTAAACTGTAGACCCTTTTATCCCATGTCTGATGTTCCTAATGACTTTCAAAGTTTAATTCCTGGCCATTTTTTAATTAGTTCTCTTTTAACCGCAATTCCATAAACCGACCTAAGCAAACTAAATACAATAGCTCTTCGCTTTTCATCTGCTTCAACAAATCATCCAAGAATATTGGAAGAGATGGTATAAAGGATACCTTAATACATTGGAAAAGGAAAATGGGCAACGTTACAAATACAACTATTAATTACGATTTTTATGACAATATTTTGTTAACCCGAGTGCAATATAGTTCATGAAAGTGGTGAATTAAACTTATAATTAATTTTTAAAGATCTGTTAGTAATTTAATTTCTTGTTCCTATTATATTCAATCATTAGTCAATGTTATTCATAACTTTTGTCATCGCTTTCTTAATATACCAATTTTTGAGGTCACATTTTCAATTGGTTAGTGTCCCAGGCGAACGCTATAGTGTTAGTAGATATCTATACACTTTAAGTACTTTGTTATATACACTAAAACTTTCTTTAGAGTCGAGCGGTGTAACATCTTTTTTTGTATATTTTAGTTTGTAAGTAGGGTTCAACTATATGTCGTACAACCGAATGTGCTATTCGGATAAATCTTTTGCAATACTGCTTTCGGCGTAAAAGTGCTTTACTGAATTGGATTTTTACTCAAATTTAACATTTTTTAGATGCACTGATACAATTTTTCGCATCTATCTTGGTAAAATATTATACGAAATCATCCATTGCCCCGTTGCTGAATACTATTCACGTTTGATTATGGAAAATCTTACATAAAATTAGTTTTAATTTCCATGTGGTATTTAAATAATTTACTGAGATTGAAAAAGTGAAACTTCTTACTTAGTTTTTGCATTTAACAATCTTAACTTAGTCCGTTTATATCTACGGACATCGAACGTGTCACACACGTAACGTACTAAGCAAAATAATATTCTTCTATATGTCGGGTGTCAGATAAAAAACGTCCCGAGCTGTAACCCTATCATTTATATTCCAATTTTGATGAGCCAGGTATCAAATGAAATGTTAAAAAAATGTAATTTCAAGCGATTGTCAACTTTTGTTTTCCAAACTGCTCGGTATCTTTTTCTACACGTTGTTCGATAGAGAATATTGTTCTGAATCCATTGATGAGTACGTAAGTGCCATCAATAGTGTGTCATATCTCGGAAACTACTCATTGTAGAAAGTTGCAGGTATCGAATGAAATCGTTTGATGGATACTGTGATTCAGGCTATAAATGTTTTTTTCCAACGCCATTTTGAGTTTTAAGCGATTGTCAAGTTTTGTTTTTCAAATTGCTCGGTAAATTTTTTTTCACGTCATTAGATAGAGATTTTTTATGAATCTGATAATGTACAATACATCACAAAATAAATCCAATGACGCAAAACAGGACGGTATATCCTGTTTTTGCTTATTGTAACTCATGAATTAACAGATGTTTGAAATTGATGAAGGCATTCGATAAAAGTTATTTGTAGTATCAAATATAGAAATAGAGAGAGTATCGAATACAGAAATATAGAATCCTTTTAACAATTTTATTTGATTCCTAGCTTATGAAAATAGAAATGTAAATAATAGAGTTATAACTTAGGACGTTCCAATACGACAACCTCTACATACAGGTATCTTTTCGATGCTAAAATTACATTGAAATAAATGTACTGCACATCAGTGTATTCAGAATAAGAATCTATATCCAATAACGCCAGGAAAACCATATCCAATTAAATTCAATTTAATTTTAATTAAAAATAATGTAATTATGTAATTTTAATTAAATTTTACAAATACATCACAAAATAATACAAATAAATTATGTTTATCACAATTACATGGTGGGATATCATCATTTTTTAAATAAGTGACTAATTTTCTTTTAATAAACATTTATACGCAATCTTTGGAAACTTGCTGTGCATAATTGCATTCGCCGTCGAAAAAAAAACTTAATAATTTTTCATTAGATTTCAATAATACTTTAGAACCATAGCAGCGCTCTTCGAAATTAGCTCACTTCGGCACATTGCACATCTGAGCTTTTGTGCTATAACCAGCAATATACGCATGTGTGTTTGCGGCTACATCACTCGTGATGCTGCTTTCAACTTCAACTTTATCTGGATATTCTTCATCCTCTTCTTGATCTTTATGGAATTGCGTGTTGTTTGTTTTTGTGATCATTGTAACTTTTTTTTTAATTCTTCAAAGACTGGCTAGCTGTTGTCTTCTTCACAATTTTCCTGTTGTGTATGGGAGGATGCGAGATTATTATTGACCAACAATGTTTTGTAACAATTCTTAAATGCTGTGCATGTCGGATTAATGTTATGAACTCCGGTGTATGCGAATACAGCCAAAAAAGATTTCCAAGGGATCTTGGTTCAAATTTCTTGGCAAGAGAAATCTAAAACCAAGACTTTCTAGTTTATAGCATAACGTCTTTAATAACACTGGAGACAGTGTTTTTATCCAATTTCGTATGGCCGGAGGAATAAACTCTTTTTGTTCATTCTCGTTGGTGCTTACAAATTTAACAGTCTTCTTCAAAATATCAATTGCCTCAAACAAAAAGGTCAAGTGAGACGACGAGTTGGTGATAGCACACCGTAACATTTTACCACATTAAAGATAGATAGTTAATCTGTTTACCAAATCAAAAAGTTTGTCTGCAAATAACAAAAACTTTGCAATAATTTCCAATTAGCGTTGGTGGTAATTTTCCAGGTGATATAATTATAAAAACAAAATAACGCAATTATTTAAAAGTATATAAGAATATTTATTTTAAATATTCACCTAATCTGTTTATTACAGTTAAAGTAGATGACACTCGTCTAGACAAAACTTGGGCAGCAATCTTCACTTTCATGGTTTTTATCTTTCCTGGTATGCTATAAAATGGTTTAACATTTTTGTGTCACACTCTCCAACACTCAGTTCATATAATGTGGTATTCTCCCCATGAGCCTCTCATTGGTTAGTCTGTCTTCCATACAAAGGAAAAATCATGGCAATTATTTATAAGATTTATTTCTTACAAATTCGACATGTCAAAAGTGTAAACGTTTGAACCATCTTTAATTTTATATTCTGGAATTCATGTTTCAAGATTTTTCCTGTTTGTCCAATGCAAATACACTCACAATCAGAATATGCAAGAGTTAATTGTGAAAAAAGGGAAATAAATTATTATTGTTGGAAAATGCAGATAATTGTATTTTGAAAAATTTTACTTGATTTAATAGTGACTGATTTGTATATGCCTTTTATTTCTTCAGGTTAGTGTTTTATTAGGGAATCTATTATGACCCGTCAGATTATACACAGTGCATCTGCATGACGTTCCCATACTTCAAGGGGATGATTCTTTAGCTAATTTTAAGAGCACTTTCTTACATGAACTATGGGTGACTTCCCTTCCCCCGGGGCTCTATGCCCCTCCAAAACATGGTTTATCTCGAAAACTAAAACTGGTGTTTATAACATAGGAAGTGAAATTTGGGTTGTAAGTTTAACTCATAATAGAACATGTTTCTAGGTTATAAGTACGAAGGTTTTCACGACCGTTGTTAATTGAACTAAAATTAGAACTAACACTAATACTAACACTAAAACTCTCACTAGGAATAACACTAGATCTGAAACTAGAAACTTTCGTTTCAAGCTTTAGATCTAATGTTGTAAAGTTTCTAATGTGTTGTAAAGTTTCTAACTTCGAACCAGTTTCTGAAGAAGGCTGCAACATGGCATCCAAAACATGAAACATTTTTTCAAAAAACGGCAAAACCCGATAGTTTCTAGTTATAGATTTAGTGTTAATCCTAGTGATAGTTCTAGTGTTAGTACTAGTGATAGTTCTAATTTTAGTTCAATGTTTCTAGGTTATTTGTACTTTCAATATTATCTTCTCCGTTATTTCTTGTAACCAAATACGTTCAATTTTGCCTAGATCTTTTATATGAAGATGATAGACAACAACAGTTAGATAGGTAATTCCAAAACTTTTTTGTCCGTTTGATGTTCTTATAATATTTAATAATATCTGAGAAAAAAATAAAAAAACACATGCTAAATGTTACATAAAACAGTGCGAGTACGGCAAAAAGAACCCAAAAACTAAAATTATTCTACAGTCTTATCAGTGCTGCCACGTAGACGAAAAGAAAAGCCGTACGGATCGTCGCAAATTCCCGTGTTTTTACAAGTACGGCCGGTATAGTAGCAGGGTACAGTTAAGTGACATATAAATGTACGACTAAGAAAAGGATTGACAGGGTTAAGTTGGGGATTTTCAATATTATTATATAGTATGTTATTTTGTAATATATAGGAGTGTTGGGTTGAATTGGAACAAAATGCACTAAAAAGAAGATCTCACACTTAATACATTGCTATTCCAAAATCGACCAAATGATTCTTATTCGAAGAAATGAGCTTAATTCACATTAATAAACACAAAAAAGCAGCGTGTCTTAAGCACGGCACCTGTCTTTATATAAACACACGGCCATGGATAAAGCCATGGCCGTGTATTTACATTAAAAAGTCGTAAAAATACGACAGTATAAATAGCCATAATCATAGGCATATAATCCTAGGCAGTTTTATATATACCTCTTTTAAGCTGGCAGGACCACAATGGTAATATAATAATAAATAATCATAAAACCCTTAATTTTCTTATTAGTTCGATGTTTAAAACTAAATTATATACACATGTTCTACATGTTTAGAACATATTTAGAATATTTTTCACGAAAAGAAATTGGACTTGCAAAAGGTTCGCGGGGTTTAACACACAGCAGTAGATTATAACAAACCCTAACTTTTTTATTTCGAAGATCCGAACCAAATTACATACACTCTCTATCGTTCTATCGTTCTATATATAGTTAGGATATTTTTCAGGAAAAGAAATTGGATTTGCAAGTGGTCCGCGGGGGTGAAACACCCAGCAATAGATTATAACAACCCCTAATTTTTGTAATACTTCAATAATTGGAACCAAATTACTATAAATAGTGGAATAGAGACCATAAAGCCTTTCTTTTCGTCAGCTATCATTGTGGCTTAAATTTAAGTTAATTAAAGAAACAGTAAAATAATATATATAATTAATTGTTAAGTGAGCACAACGTACAGATGTTATTGATGATAACATTATCTGTTATTTTGCTGACAGGACTGGGGACACATGAATTGTGGATATATCTCTTATAGATATTACACTTATATCAAAACGAGGTTGCTTGTCTGCAACAATATAATAATAATAATACTCCTACGCTATTTGATAAGAGTAACATTCTTATTTCCTTTCGATATTTATCTATATTTTTAAATACAGTTAGCGGTTTATCTTCGCATAACTGTTTGTAAAAATAAATGATAAACATACCACAAATGAAACCATCTTTTTGGCCATCAATATTTAATAAATATGTTATTGGTCTGTTATTGGTGTATTAGAGACCAAATTGATAAAAATTTATGTAAATATAATTCACTTTCTTCTCGGTTTTAATTAGATTTAAAAGTGTAAAAGTTTTTATTCAATATATACAACAATCAACATAAAACGGCAGTCATTTTCCACTAGAGGAAACATTAGATGTTGATTGACTACATCTAACTTTTCTAAAATATAAACTGTTATTTGGTCACCAGAAAATAAATACGTTGACAATTCATAAGAAAAAAGTTGATATAAACCTTTTTTGTTGAAAATATTACAAGCGATATCAACGATGAAACTTGATAAAAATGTAGCCAGTTGTAATGTCAAATAATCATCAATAACAATTTCTTTAATGGGACATTTTCAAATAGACACACCACATATCCTCTTCTTCTCAATTTTTTCGAAGATGTCGTCGTTTTTGACTGATTTCTGGAAGCTTTAAACAATCGCTTAATAAACACTTCTTACTAATGAAAGTGCCAGTATCATTATCGCATTCATCACACTGTACAAATCTCATTTAATTTCGCGTAGACGCAATATCCACATCAAAATTTTGCTGGAGATCAACCAAAAAAGTTTCTTAAAAATGAATGTAAATCGTTATCCTTCTTCTTTTTTTTTTGTCTTTTTTCGTAATGTTTCTCTGCTAGCTCTTAGTATTAACTACCACCCCGCATTTTATTAACGGCACATAGTACACCATTTTTATCGGTGGTCATGTAGCTCTTCTCAAATCCATCTTTGTTTTATACCAGCAATAAAAAATTATAATATGGATTGGGTTTAATTCTTTATCTTGATGATTTATATTCTAGATCAACCAAAAAAGTTTGTTAAAAATGAATGAATATCGAGAAAAAATAATTTTGTCTTCTATTTTGGCGTACTTGTCAGGAAATATTTTATGGTGTTGAGATAGATTGGGTTTCTCTTCACCTAAATAGCTTCATATTGAAGATTAATCAGAAAAGTATATCTGCAGCTTGAGTATAAAAATATTGTTCCATATTTGTAACAAATTTCTGCCCTCTCGAATTAAATCAGCCGTTTTCTAACACTTCTTTATAGTCCGAAACTGTGGTAAATTCGATCAAATCGTCTTTATTCAGAAGCGAAAGAACTTTAATTTCTCGCATGATTCCTTCAATATCAGGCCTTCAATAAAGTTACCTTAGAAGATACATCTGATTATTTGCTACGGAATTTTCTTCACCAACATTTAGGATTGACGCAATTGTTTTATGGTAAGATAAACGGGTTATACAATCCATAGTTGTAAACTTTCTCCATACTTCCAAAATAGTCAACTTTCTTTCTTCCACTGCATCTAAATAAAATACTGCTGATGCAATGCCCTGATCGAGTAGTTGAATCGAAGATGTGGTATTACGCGGCAAATACAGCATTTGAATGAGCAAAAGCATTTTGAATTCTAAAAAAGCTCTATGGCTAAGAGCTCATCGCATAAAGGATTTATTGCTTAGACTTTAACATTTCAACACCTTTGATCGCTTTAAGGCCACCAGATGATTTTAGCATCTGGTGGCTTTAAGGCTTATGATTTTAGCAGCACCACGAATTTCTTATTAATGACACATATGTAATAAGTATGTAACAACATTTTTATCGGTGGAACAAATTAGTACAAATTCAGCTTTTCCCAAATTCATCTTCGTTTTACTTTTTTTTTTTTTGTTTTTTGTTATTATCCTGCTAGCTCTTAGCATTAAACTACCGCCCCGCGTTTTATTAACGGCATATAGTACAAATTTTTATAGGTAGTATAAATTAGTATAACTTAGGCTAGCTTAATATTAAGCTAGTCGGGCCACCAATTTCTCATTAATGGTACATGGTACAATTTTTTTATTGGTGGTGCGAATTAGTACCAAATAATTCATGTCTCAATCTATTCTGCCAGTATGACCATATACCATCATAAAAGAGGTTCATAATATTTTCTGGCGTTACCATCGTACATGAACTACATTTGATTTCTTAAAAGTAGCGGATGTAATGGATTTTCGATCAACATGTTTGCAAACCACTCACAAAAAGTTAAACGAAATTGAAAATCGCATGGTAATAAAGCTTGAAATCTTTGAATATGGTAAGGGGTTCTCTACCAAAATCTTCCAGACAAATACATGAGAAATGTTAAATATTTGTGCTAATTTTCTAGTGCCTGTAGTTGGGTCATTTTCAAGTTCATGAAGAAAAGCTTCCTCTATTTCAGAAGTTCTTACAGTTTTTTTGTTTCTGTTTTTATAATTCGACTTTTTGAAACTCCCGGTTTCACATTATGTATATTAGCAAATGTTCGGGCATCAGAGGTTACTCGATCTGGATATTTATGTTGACACATTCTTTTGGCTTCACGGGAATTGCCATGAACAAGTAAAAAATGTGCAAATATTTTTGAGTGTCCAATAAAAACAAAAACAGGTTTTATAATCTTATCACAGAAACTATAAACTTTAAGAACTTTTTAACTAATTGATACTACTCCTAAATAACACGACAGATATCTCTTCGTTTAATAATGAACCGTCTTATTAGTTAAGATTTCTTTTAACATATTACGCGTTGAACTATCGCGCAATAGTTATCAAAAGAAGTGATATTCATCGCGTTTATTCATTTCAAGTTATAACGAGATTGGACTTTTTAGATTTATTTTTTAAACTGTTCCGTTATCATAGTAATTCCCCTTAAACATATCTCGAATAGACTTAATTGAGCGACCAAATTTTATTATCCAAACACACGAACGTGTGCAACACTTGAAGGCTAAAACGTAATTTGCCGGAAGTACGGTAAGGTTGGGTTGTAGGCGATTGTGGATTCCTCCATAGCCCGTAGTCTCTGTACGGCAATTGTCCCATTCCAGCACCAGCACGACCAGGTTAATTTAGTTTTAAGTCGCAACCGGGCAGAATTCGAGGTCAACCTCTTGATTTATTAGAGCACTGGGAGGCTCACTTCGCCTGTAAATTCTAGTTACCGTCTAGACTCTCTTTGTTAGACCACCAGATACACCGCGCTGAAAGAGTGGTCGATAAAATTACTTTTGCGTAATTTATACGTTCAAATTAAATTTTATTTCTAGTATATATAGAAAAGTAATCAAAAATCTTTAATAAATAACATGAACTTAACACCGAATTAGTTTGGTGTGTACATTTTGTTTCTTTATAGATTGATGGACATATTCAATTCACCAACGAGTATCTATTTGTATCTTAAGATATAGGGAAAACAATTGGTTCTCCGTTCCGGTAGGCGATTTCCAATACCCGGCTGCTCTTGGTGGCATTGCGAGGGGTGTGAAGAGGAGAAAAGAGAAATAAAATCGATCGTTCGTAGTCAGTTCACGTTCAACTGGTGGAAATGTCAAATAAAACAACAACGACGTCCGCTGCTTTCTCGACATTTAATATCGAGCTTCCGTACTCGGACTGACTTAACAAATAGGTACTATCAATATTTAATAAGCTGGAGTTTCCTGAAAAATTCTGTATAGCGAAATCGTTTCAAAACAAAGATTTATTATCTTAAATAATCTAATTAACAAGTATAAATTAAACAGCCCGGAGAATTTTAAGAATCCTTACAGTTTAATTAAGCACAAAAAACGGAAGATCTATAGAACTTCTAGTGGCAAATAAAATATCATCGGTGTGCAACGTTGGGGAAAATTATAAGCGTTTTCTCTAGGGAAATTTATGATATTGAGTTATGAAGAGGTTTTGGACTTATCTCGTAAAAGTAAAATGGATTTGAATGTTTTGCTATACATTTTCAAAGTTATTATCGATCTTGAAGTTTTAGTTGGAATACGTATATAATAGCGAATCGATGGAAATCGACAATAACATGGAAACAAAAAGTTTGCGTTTGATTACAAAAAAATATCATTTAAAAATGTTTCAGCGCATCTAGCCATATTAGTGTGGAAGCGGGTATGAATAAATATACGCGGTTTTTAACGGTAATTGTGAAATGAATAATTCAACGCTTAATTCAGCACGCGTTGCCAATTTTTCGGTGGGGTGAATCGCCGCATAAAAAATTTTAAAAGCGGCGTATTCTTTTAAAAAAAATAATCTAAATATGTGTTGTGAACGCTGTTAACGTTCGTGAAAATTTTATTGGAATCTATTAGAAAAGTGTTGTCAACTCATATTTCTTCCAATTGCAAACTAGCAAAATTATTTTAAAACTAACTAATTGTAACGGATAACCTCCAGATATTCAGAGCTGAAAAGACAATTTGTCTTGGGCAGCGCAAGCATGCCATTTCAGTGCTGGCCCAGAATATAGCCCAGTAATGCGACACATTCATAACGAAATTTCATAGCGGCAAGGAAACGTAATCAACTGGTGCTCCCAGTGTTAGCAGGAGGCATTCAATTATAATTACGAGGGCTGTTGTGCCAGGAACGGTGGACGTTTTTCCTGCTAGACCCTCCTTGTTGTTCTACATCCATTTGGCACTGTCATATCTACACGATGCTATCTGTTTAATTTCAAGATCTTCCGTAGAACCAACCTAACCCACAATTATAATTGATCATCAACACTGGAAATAAATAAGCAGGAAAATTTCAAGTTTTATGTATGTAAATTTGTAATTATTACGTGTAATTACCACAAAACTTGTTGATTTTTAAACTTTACGTTTCTTTTTATCAAATTAGAAATTGTTTTTTTTCCAAAACTGTTAATAAGAGTTACTTCTAACGAAATATTGGATATTCTTTTATTAAATTTATAATAATTCCCGTGAATTTCTAAACATTCTCGGGGACTAAATCCTAAAAAACCATTTTGGTGATTTAAGTACGAAGGCTTTTGCAGACAGTGTTAATTAAGCTAAAATTAGAACTAACACGATAACTAGAACCTTACCTCTCTTCAAACTCGTAAACAAAGATCGTTTACAGACGCATATTAAGGATCACACTTGACTACAACAAAAGGAACCTCTACATGCTGTCGATAGTTACAAATGTTAAATCCACTCAACGGGGTGAATGGATGAATAACAAAGTTTGTGATGGTGTCACCCCGTGGACCATTTAATTATTTCATATTAGTTTATTTCACTGTTTCGCAATCAGAGAAATTAAAAGATTAAATACATAACTTTAACCTTAAATGACAATTTGATAAGAATGTTGATTAACACTGAAATGAGTTTATGAACAACTTGTACTTTATCGGCTTGATATAAAAGAAGTGAACTGAATCGGGAATACAACGAGGAACGTGGCCCTTAAACCTATTTTCTTTCTTTTCTTGATGAAAAATAAAATAGTAGTTAAATCTGAAATCTGTGAAAATTGAATTGAAAACATATTCTATATAAAATAATGAGATAAATAAAAATAGCAATAATTGTACTGGCTTTTTTGAGAAATGAAACGATATGTCGCTGGAGGATTGAATTTCTAATCGATTCCGTCATTCAGCAAACATTTGGCAATCCCTCGTCTTTCGGCGAATCGCTTATAGGCTGCGAAAAAACCTTCAGTTGTGTAATTAGTAGCAACATCTAAGTACATAACCGAGAACTTAAACAAATAAACAAAATTATCGATGAACGTACGATCTTAATGGAATTCGATCTCCTAGGGGCGATGAATAAATACTGTAGTGAGTTGTGTTCCTCCATTAAAAGTTGCTTTGTGATAATGATCGATGACCAAGCTGTTAATTATAGAACATTTTGATAGGATGGTGGGATATTTCTCGTTCAAACCATCTCCGTCAAGGAAAGGAATTTACAGAAAATGGAACTGTTACATGGAACCGCACGACCAGAAGATAATTGTTTGATTTCGTCCGAGAAATTAAGCTGCTGGCTTTCTTGTACCCAGAACAACAGTACATTATCTAACTTTTCAGAAGTCAGAATAGCTGTAACAGAAGAACTTTTATTGACACATAAGAGTCTTATACACTATGAAGTGATACGGATCAACTTCATTAACGAGGACTTCTTTTTCAAATTCCATCCATCATCCATCTGTGAGGCGACATTAATAGTTACGGATTTCATTTCTTATTTGACTTCATCCCCGTTAAGTACTTAAACTAAAGCCGTTGAAGATGAATTGAGCCAAACTGGGTCCTTCCACCATAATGACTCATTCTGCAATTTTGAGCTGGGTTTTCAATCCCTGAAACATGGTGCCATTGAGTGTCCGGAATTTCAACCAGTCGGGAAAGGACGAAGTCCTTCCTTTTTGAGGGGTTGCTACAAATCCAAGTGAGTGCCACTGTGGAGATATTCCAATGATGAGTAGGCTGATATGAAAATTCTAGAGTACTTGCACCCGTTTAATTAATGTGGCTAAAGTTAGATTCACTCGTCAGACACAGATTCGAATATTTGTAGTTGACCAAACAAGTAGTGATTCCTACAATTCTATCGTAAACAGAATCAACTTTTCTCACCCCTATCACTCTAACTTCACGCTAAATAATTAAACCCAACCCTGTAGAATCCCTGTGTAGAATCCCCAAATCTAAAGATGGGGATATAGGGGTGATGGTTTAATTTGTGTTAATTTTGTAAAGTAACTTTAGGATTTTTTTCTCAACCCCCTGAGAGTGCTTTCCGCTGTAACCATGCAAAATAGTTCAGTTACACCGTTTGGAATCGCTGTGCACGATCAAAACCCCCGAATCTAGAGCTGGGGATGCAGGATGAGGGTTAAATTTGTGTTAATTTTGTAGAGTAAATGATGGATTTCTTTCAACAATTTTATTCTAAAAGAAGTAACTATAGAGAAATATGATATTATTAATGATTTTGTGACCATGTGTAGTTATGTGAATGTACCTTTTTATAATAATTTTTAACAAGTGCATACAGAAACAGAGGATGCTTGGGTAGATATGTGAATGCACCTTTCTATAATCAGTTTTAACAACTGCATACAGAAGCAGAGGATACATTGCATTCTGCAATTGTGAGAATGTGAATTATAGAGTATCGTTAAAACGTATGTACAATTTGAACCTTTATGGATATCAATCTCGCAAAGTTATGGTTGAGAATATGTATTAGAACATGAGAAATTACTATCCAATTGTAATGTCGAATATTGGTTTAAGATCTTGAAGAAAAATATGGTTTAATATCGATATTCGGGGTTTTGATTGTGTACGGGGATTCTAAAGGGTGTTACTGAATTATTTTCTGTGGTTGCTGGGTAGAGCACTCCCCGGGGGATGAGAAAAAAATCCTAAACATACTCTCTAAAATTAACACAAATTTAACCTTCACCCCGCATACCCATTTCTAGATTCGTGGATTTTGGTAGCGCACAGATATTCTAGAGGGTTTGGCGTAATTATTGAGAGTGATTTTAAATTGAAAGGGTTGAGAAAAACTGTTTATGTTTTAGATAAAATTTTAAGATCACTACTTGTTTGGTCGACTACAAATATTCGAATCCGTGTCTGCCGAGTGATTCTTACTACAGCCACCTGTTTAATTAAACGAGTCGGCTGCACACAACTCAAGGTGAGGGATCGTTACGTGTTTAAAAGGTGACACCTTTGATTTAGAAATTAATAACGAAATGCGCATCATCCCCCGTTAACACACGCAAATAAACGACCGCACTGAAAGCATTTGTTGACGCCAGAGAACGTCAGAAAACCCGTGTAATTTCATAAACGTTGTCCGTCGCGAATGTCCGAGCCAACGAGGTATTCGAATCGTAGTGATTTGATAGAAATTTGTTAAAAATGATTTCTATAGAGTTTCCAAATCGCAAGGAATAACATCGTCCCAACTAATTTGACGCGTCCAAACACCCTGCATTAAATTTTTGTTGAAACTGTGAGATGTGAGAGCCAGTCGAGGGGATTATAAAGTCTTGCGGTAAATGATGGAACTCCGCGTTTTATTATTCGCTCCGTAGACTCCCAATTCGAGTGACATTCGAAATTGAAAACGTCTTCGCGATTATTCCACAGCAATCTAAGAGGATGACTTGATGTATCTTCTTCTGCATTACAAGTTAACGACGGTGAAATTAATTGTAATGGTATGTGTACAAGGGTATCCGAGTCTTTCGACATCCACTTTCTAGCACTAAAGCCGCCAGCCATTAATGCTCGTCAACCAGCTGGTGCAAAAAGTTAATTGCCGAATATGCAGCGCACGCTAATTCGTAAGTGACGGTTGATAATTAATACGTTTTATGAGGCGCTGGTAAGCATAATCGTCGGGATGTACTCTAATTTGTTGGTACATTTTTTAAGATCGCAAGCGAAGACTACTGAATGACGCCACTAATGTATCAGAACTATTGATGTTCTGATTCGTCCAGTTCCAGTTCAATTTCAGACCCGTGTATAAGCAATCATTTAACAAAATGTTTGTTAATGTAATTTTAGTTGTTGAGCTACTTTCACGAACAATGCCATGATGAGGGAGATAATAAGAAGAATTTATTAACATTGGTGAACCTGTTCTCATGTGATCAAGTTACAAATACCCTGACGTAAAATTCGAATAGTCTAATTTAAATATTGAGTTTTTTGCGAAGCGTTGTTCTAATCGAACAAACATTCCAAGAGCAGGTAAAAGCAGTATTTGGTTCAAGTTTGTTTAAAAGTGACCCTGATACAATTCAACCCAAGCTAGTTTGTTGACCTAACAAACTTCGGAGCTTTTAAGTATACCACCTTTTCTTATTTTTAAATATGTACTGATCACCAGAATCAATTCGATTTTATTTGGAGAGTTAAATTCAGGATGGGCAAGGATTGTTGACCTAAATCAAGTTCCTATTTTAACGATTGTCTTGGTGGTAAATAAGAGGTCAGGTTAGGTAGTATCATACATTTTCAGTAAAAGTTACATTATTATTTATTCTCGAGAAGAGTAACAGGTCCATTAGAAACACTTCTTCTCTGAGATCACAACCCTTAAATCAGTACTGAAACTGCTTTTCTTGGCAAATATAATTTTAGAGCTAACAAGTGCAAGAGCGTTGAATTGTGTAAAGGTGTATGATGCTTTTTATGACATATTTTACATCTTTTTTTAATACGATAATTTGATTTGAAATAACATCCAAGACAATTAAATCATAGCTTCATTGAAATGACGAAATTTCAACGTTGACCCCGTGTTTTCGAAAGATACTGATAGCATATTAAGAGATAATTTTCGCATTACACAAAACGCGTGATGGCGTCACTTCGTTTAAAGAAATGGATAACTGAGCTAACGCTTCGAACGAATCGAACATATCACTTTTAACATCTAGATACGCTTTTTCGCATAAAGAAAATACGTTTCCCGAAAAACAAACCCAACCGCTGTATATTGCCTTATATTGAGATAACATTTTATGTTTTTTATTAAACTGTTTCCAATTTGCTTCAAGTTGCTTCAACCGCGATTTTACAGCCCTGCGCGAACGTGTCGCGATAATTTTGCGGTTGAACAAGAATTTATAATTTTAAATTTTGACATTCGGTAGACCAATTTTCGATTTGTGTCTGTTTCCTTTGTTATAGATCATGTGAAAGAGTGTATAAAGAACTGAGTAGTTTGGAAAATTGTGGAACGTGCGGAAAAATCGCAGTAAGTTGTTTTATATTGAGGTAACAGTTTATGCTTTTTATTAAACTCTTTCCAATTTGCTTCGAATTGCTTCAACCGCGATTTTACTGCTCCGCGCGTACCGTTCGCGACCGCGAGTTTTTATTGATTGTCTATAGTACATTAAATCATATAAATCGTTAATAAAAAACGTAAAAGTCTAGTTAAAAAAATCCAGCTTTCTTATGGGCAAAAGTAAAAAAGAAACTTTGAAACGTACTTTCATGCACATAAGTTTATGTTTTAAAAAACATCCCTTGGATCACTTAAAATTAGTTTATCTACTCTCGTTTGTAAAATCGTTATTTTGAAGTCATTTTCACTTCGTAAAGTACGTCACTAAGGACAGCAGTGCGTAAAGTAATGAAAGAGTGCGTGAAGTAACAATACATGTCAAATGGGAGATTTAGTTGAACGGTACTTTATAGCACCGTTTCGCACGTTTCCATAATAACGAGACACAAACAATTATCAAATAACTCCATGACAATTTCAAAAATTGGGACTAGTTGTTAATATTCATTTTTAGTTCGTAGATAAAATATTGTATGAAACAGTACGTGAAGTGCTTTTTGTGCAGTCACGCGATATATAATACTCGCTTCGCTCGTGCTTTAAACATCGCGTTCGTGCGGAAGAAGCTAAATTCACGCACTGTTTCATAAATAACTATTATAAAACAGTTTCATACAATATTTTATCTACGAACTAAAAATTAATATAAATAATTATTCACAATATTTGAACTGTTAAGATTGATGAAGTTGATGTCCCGCAAAGTATATCCGTTCTTTTTTAAGTTATTTCCTGCACAAATTCTTGCTGCTCTATGAAACAATTTACTGCTAAACACGAGATTTAGACATGATCACCTATTTAAGGTTTAGAATCGACTAGATAATTATAATAACAAGGGTTATCAACATAACAAAAAAGTTTTAAGGAAAATACTTCTTGAAGAACCTGTATATCACTAAGCAAGTTGTATATCTTCAAAACTTATTTTATACGATTAATAATAACATTGCACTATTTGCTAAATTGTGTCTTTCTAAGATGAATCATATTGAAAATATTTCAGAAAATGTAGGTGGAAGTACTGGTTGCACAACGTTAAGAATTAAGTAAGTATATAGGGAACGCAACCACCGAAGAAGAAGAAACTAAAAATTCTCCTTTAATTGGACCAAGCTTTCGATAAATTTATTCTTATCTTCGTCAGGGTACGCTACAAACGAGAGACCGTTAACAATTTTTCAGACAGACCTAACTAAACTTACATTTAGAGGTTAAGATGTATAAAAATACATATTGTTATTTTTATAAGTCCCCAAATGACATGAAAAGATGGCAACAACAACTGATTTTTTCCGAGACAACACTTACACACAACGGCGTGGTTCGTGGATTGCGATCAACCGTCGATAATGGCGTGAAAAACAGGTCGAACAAAGTACGCCAACAATCTCTGGGGAAAACTTTCAGAAAAGAAAGTCGCCAGATGTACAACACTAGAAGAAGAGAATTTCACTTAAACAGAACCTAAGAAATCTAACCAAATGTTAGATTTGAAATTGATCAAACTCAAGATTAGACCAAAAAGTCTAATTTTGAAAAATAAAAATGTAAGGAATCTCATAACCTTACAGAAACTACGATAGGTCTGCCAAACCGCGACAACCGAGTTATTAGATGATTTTTTGGTTAGTTCGATGAGTTGGCAATAAAGATCCCTTAGCCCTTGTAAATCAGTCCTGAAATTGACTCTGTTTTCCAGCGACGCAATGTGGAAAATTTCCATAAACGATCTCCTACCATAGATCTTTTCCTTACAGTGAACTTTGACCTCATCAATGTCAAAATTATGACCCGTGATTACATAGTGTTCTACCAAAGCAGTGCCGCCTGATTTTTTTGTGGCACAATCTCTTGCATATTGAGACAAACTTGACTTAAGGTATTGGGCAGTCGTTCCCACATAACAGCTATCACTTCCTTTACAATCAACTCTATAAACCAGGTTAGACTGATGTGAACGAGGTGTAGTGTCTCAACGGTCTACAGGTGTGTTTGGTATATTTTAGAGGACAATCTCCGAAGATCTTGATCAAATACTCTGTAAAACACAGAATGTAGGGGAGTGACAGGCAATTTTAGAAAATGTTTAAAATTTTCTTAACTAAGTGTGACTATAGATAGACCTATAATCACCTATGAAGCGGCATCCTAGTATAGGAGACTCCGACAGGCTGCAGTTATCAGTAAACTTTCAAGAATTCACCGAAAATCCTGCTAAATATACAATTTCTGGTGTTACTGGGCCTAACTCTTTTACTCGCATATACAGAAAGTGGTCAGAACTGCCATTTATAGATTTAGACAATATTCATTTCATTGTCAGTATATAAAGCTCAATACCAAATTAAACCGATTGACAGTCCTGGATTGAAAATTAAGATTCTCTTCTACACTGCCGGGCACTTTTCATTAAGCAAGCTTACATCCTGGGTACTTACTGTACTGTATTTTATTAGAAAGACTTTGCAATTGACTAAAAGAAAAAGGAACTGAAATTCTTCTAGAGAGAGGGATGAAGAACTTGACAATACAATTTTTCTCGGATAGTCAAGCCGTTCTCCAGGCGCTATAAGCTGTGAAAGTGGTGTCGGCTCTCATTAATGAATGTAAGAGAAATATAACCACCCTGAGTAGTACTATCAGAGATTCTCCGACCAGGGTCCTAGGTCACTCTAGAGTTGCTGGCATTGAGGCTGCAAGATGTGCAAGCATAAGTGGGTAGCGCTACTACGAATCACAGGGTAGGACTGAGGAAAGTCTTGGCCTACTATGGACCTGTTCTTCTAGAATGAGACGAGCGAAGTTGTTTGTTGACATCACCACTGTCAAGCCTGGGAATATCTTAGGACTTGCTCGCAGTAGCAGTAGAGTTCTAATGGGTGTCTTTCCTTATTTTTCTTTTTTTCTCACCTACGAATCCGAAGAATGTTTCAACGGTAGTAGATATCTATCGTAACTTGTTCGCTAGATAAGTAACGAGCAACCAAGGGTCACGGTGCAAGATTGCTTGTTTCGCCTATCCGATATATAAATTATGTTATGTTACTTCCTCACTCTGAAGGTCAATTCCTTAGCCATTTATGGATTTAGATCAACACTTTTTACATGAATCGTTAGTATCGCATCTGTAATATCGTTAGTATAATATCTGTAATATATTTCTGATTGAAGTTGTGCTATGACTTATAAGAACACCTGTACCTATACTATATACAGGTGTTCCGTAATGATAGGCGAATATTGAAGGGAGCGATTCTACATCGAAAATTAATGATAGTTTCTTATATAAACTATGGTCCCAAAATGTTCCGTTATTAAAATACAGGGTGTTAAAGTTAAAAAAAAGGTATTTACAAATAAGGTATTAACAGCAGATTTTAACTACAAAGAGTTGTTTGAAATGTCAAACATACGTAAAACAACAAATGATATGTACATACATTTAGGCTCAGCCACCTAGATTTATTGCAAAATTGTTTCCTTAATAATTACAACACGTATTATTTATGTTGAGCAACCGACGGTTTTTAATTTTTCTCTCAAACAACTCTTTGTAGTTAAAATCTGTTTACTGTTAATACCTTATTTGTAAATACTTTTTTTTTTAAAAACTTTATCACCCTGTATTTTAATAACGGAACATTTTGGGACCATAGTTTATATAAGAAACTATCATTAATTTTCGATGTAGAATCACTCCCTTCAATATTCGCATATCATTACGGAACATCCTCTATATAATATATTAATACTACCGTAATATATGAATCTTTTTAAATGAAAAAATTATTCGGATATAAACTCAATTAAATTTCTAATAAATTTTATATCCGCTCGATTGTTCGACGTTCGAACCGTCAATAAACTTATTGTAAATTTATTTGCTCTATCCTCCAAAAATTTAAAAAAGATTGAATATAGGGCATATCCATAGTCTCATAATATTCGATGTTTTTGATTAAGAATGTCGATATTGTTGAAATTTAGCGGCACGTGCCTAAAAACGGATGGGAATGGACTAATGCTATTGGGAAAATATACTCGCATTCCATTTCAATGATTTCCAATCTTTCATTTACAATTTCCTACGTTAAACACGTCGATCTCTCAATGTTTGGTAGATTGAATAGTCAAAGGTCATCTAATATTACTTCTAATATTATTTAATTTATACTGTATTTTATATACATTTATAAACATACAAAGAAAACGTTTATTTATTTGGCCACAGAGCTAGTTTTACTAAAGCTGAGCTTTACAGAGAAGTGCATTTATTAAAATTTATTATACTATTGATATTTATTATTTATCTACATATTTTTCTACATTTATCTGTCCCCATCCTTCCATTTATTTCCAAACTCGTAACTTTTTTCAAAAACTCTACATAAATTTTAACTGAATCATACCATTCACTACGTTACGATCTATTGTGAGCAGTATTTTCCGCAAATATTTTTTGTCATTTTTTTTGTCCCTGTCAGATAAAATTGAAATTATTGCAAAACGTTCACCACTCCAGAACAATTGGCCGCTAGGAATTTTGTTGATGCTGGGTAGGAATTTACAAAATTATATACCTATTCGCTTTATATCGATACAATATCTACATTTTGCAGTTTTTGCATGTATCCCAGATTTCGAACAAATAGTATATACACAGCTGTAAATTGTGTAAACAAACTTTCTGCACAAAAAATAACCAATTTAATTCAATTTCCGCACATTTTACTATTTTACGATGGGATTATTGATGAAAAGAGTTATCCGGCTTTTGGGATGTTATCTGTCACATCAAACAGATCAGTTCTATGAGCAAATTATTTTGAAAAAGTCGACTGCTTATTAAACAAGCTCAATATCGGATTAATATATTTCTATACTTTACTTACGCAACCATCTATTTGTGCACTATTAATATACAAATATTTTGTTTTATTCTATAATAATAGCCGCGTAAATTTTTAATTCAACTGCGATTTCGTGTTCGTTGTATTTGTTTAAGTATTATTTCCTTTCGATTTTTTTTTAAATTTCATGTGTTCATCGATACTAAATAAAGTTATTAAATTCTAGAGGGTTTATATTGCTCTAAGAATTGAGAAATGATGCCTGCCTTTCATCGTCATTTCGAGGAATAATTGGGACACACGTGGTGTAGATTTTGAGAACTATTAATCAGTCCAAGGAAGGATTTAAAAAATCTGCGTCTTAACAATTGTGGTAGGTTGAATTTAATGAATTAATTTTATTAATTACCTAGAATTTCTATATTTTGGTGTGGTTTTATTTGTACACCGTAAAATAATTACGAAAATAACGTTTTTTCGATTATGCTTCAAGTTCTGATTTTTATTGACTATAACAAGATAATTACTGCATTGGTTGTTAATAATAACATGGTAATGTAATCATTACCACGTTAATTACTTTATTACAAATTTGGTCAATAGATATTACCATTCAATTTATATCTTGTTTACCAGTTGTTTTTTTTTATATCTGTACTCCTTTATTTTTGTAGCTAACTTCGAACTTAATCGGATTGTGGCAGCTTTTAATAGGAACTTTCTTTAAATCTGTGACGCCAATAAAAATTCAAACTCCCAATTAATTAAAGCCCAATTATTCTCAATTAAGGCTTGCATTGTCTTTTTAGTGTAAGTGTACAAAGTTAAAGAAATGAATACCCCCTATTCAACGATGGATGATTTATAAGGAAAAGTTTAAAAAACGATTCTCTAGTATTGATAAACACGTTAAACAACCTTATTAAACTATTGAATAACAGTGAAGTTTTAAGAAGAAAAATAAAAATAACCATGCTAACTTCTAGACTCTATTGACTACTACATTCAGGCCATTAAGAAAAATCAAAACTAGAAAATAATCTACACAAAAAGAAGTAAGTGAAGAACAACAAAGGTTTAGATAAAATACAGGGAAAATCATATCGTAACAAAGACTCGTATCACCTACTCGACGTTTAAGCTTCACATAGTAGATCTTCGAAAAGGGTTGATGTTTAACAAAGATATATTCGAAGATATATAATTAATTAAAGATATATTATTTATAAAAGAACAAAAAACCTCCCTGTTTTGTACTTGTTTGCTACACAATACTAAGTTTTGTATTCGCGTATTTGTAAGAATATTATATGTATACGAATGACAATGTTTTTGACTGACAGATAGTTTTCATTAAAACCGTAATGTGACATTGAGAAAAGTATTCACAGCAACCAACATAGTAGGTACAAAAAACATTATATTTTGTTTAAGTCCATTTTATCTCACAGTGCAGATTACAACTGCCACTTAGTTGCACAGTGGTACAGCGGCACAGTGGCAGTTTCGCTACAATGATAATACCCTACACATAAAAAAGATCAACTCCAAAGACGTTATTCTTAGTTTGTCAGCGGCTGACACATGAACAGGGTATGCTTTCTTGATAGGTATCAAATAACGACGGAATTTTATTTATTATTACAATCCATTAGATGGTGCTGCCTACGCAATTCACCAGCAATTTGCAATCTACGTTAGCAACCGTTAATAATTAATTGTCATAATTGACTTTTATTTTATTTCGTTTATGTCTACAGTAATTGATAGAAGTGTGGAAAGGTAATATCAAAGAAATTATATAACTGGAGGTGCATATAAACAATCAACGATCAACGAGTATTTGCGAAGAGGTGAATTGCTTGCAAAAATTTTGCTACATACTATGGAGGCATATGTTAAAGACAGCGTGTCCAAGAATATGACAACGATTCTTCCAGTAATCGTTGTTAATCATTGTTCTTTAAAGAGAAGTAAAATAAAACTTATTTAATAAA
Organism: Onthophagus sagittarius; assembly: GCA_036711965.1. Lineage (NCBI taxonomy): Eukaryota > Metazoa > Arthropoda > Insecta > Coleoptera > Scarabaeidae > Onthophagus > Onthophagus sagittarius. The sequence continues at coordinate 49,684,688 of JASERS010000003.1, read as the reverse complement.
CCATTGTTGGTTTTTATCAATTAAAGCTAGAAGTGGAAATCTAAATATACATAAATATGTAAGCATTCAAATTTCAGGGTTTATTGAAATTACTTTTATAACAATCCCCTTGGCGGCGCTGCTTTCAACTTGGTCGTTAAAATAGAGGGGAGAAATGCTTCTATATAAGTATTAAATATTTTCTATGCGCATGAATATGTTCAATTTTAGTAACCAGGTAACGGCTACTCGCAACTGCTGTCACGAGCGAGTAGCCAAATCTGACAACTCAAGGAGCGTGTCAACGGCGAGTAAACTTGCATGTTGCACACGTAGTAATTATTATTAACACTGACTGAGTTAAAGACGACTGGAAAAGAAGTAATTTCTTTTTTAAATAAATTTCAAAATTATTCGTGTTTGTGGAACACTTGATCCAAAGATTACTTAAATAGAAACGTGAAAGACGCGGCATATAAAAATTTATTGGAAGATTTAGCATTGGAAGAAATTTTTTGTACAGTGGAATCTTAAAGTTTAAGAACTTCGTAAATAGCAGCCAATACTTAAAAATAAGGAAATTGAATTATGAGGTACTCTAAACAATGACGCCAGAGATCTAAAACTTTCTCCAGTTGCGAGGTATCTTAAGGTAATTTCCAACTTCGTTCTACTCGGAATAGCCTGTCTAAATACGGTATCTTGCTTTTTATTAAACGGTTCAATTAATACCAATAATTCTTGAAGCTGTAGTGCCGTCATTCTTAAAATATTTCGGCATGTTTGCGGATCATCTTCTTACAGCAGTTGAAGAAGTCTTGACGCTCCTAGTTCTTGTCTTCTTTGTATCCATGGCCTAACCCACCATCGTCTTTGATTACAGTTCAATTGACAGCGATGCTCGTGAAGTATTTGTAAATTAATCATACTCACACCCACTATAACCGCTTAACTAATTGTTTACGTCGACTGAAAGACAACATGCTTGCTGAAAATGTTTTACAAAAAAAATGAAATGAGGAATAGTAAAAGCAGTGGACAATTCACTGAGAACGTCAGCGGCAAGTAAACCTGCACATGCTACGCCATTACCCTAACACACAGGTTGCCGCTGCTTGCTGGTACTACTGCCCGCTGTGATTAGCAGCGGCTACCAGCAGCCTAGTGTGACCCGTACATTACAAAATGATAATAAAGGCACCTTTAGGTTTTCCCCTCATTTCCTCGTTTCACTAATTTGAATGGGCTGGAACTGGATGATGGATATTTTGAATCTTGGGCATAAATTCTCTAACCCGAGCACAATCTTTCCTCATGACATCTTGATTGAAACGCTGTATAAAATTGTAGGTGCTGTATAGACATCCACAATTTTATAATTTCATAAATGAAACAAAAACATTTTTGAAAATATTAAGAGCACCTTACCTAACAATAAATTAAAATAATAGAGAATTTAATACTATTAAACACAAGCTTAAAGCTCTTCAAACCAAAATTAACAACAACAATCTTATATTAACACTGAGAGATAAGAATGCGAGCTTAGTGGTTATTGACAGGATTACTTACTTTCAAAAATCCTCAAAATTTTTTATAGAAAATCAAATCAAAATAATTCGAAAGGACCCTACCCCAACTTATAATTCAAAATTAAACAGGTTTTTTAAAGATAATAGGGTTACATTGGATGAGTTTGAGATTAACTGCCCCAATGGCCCTTGTACGAACCCATTAACTCCTTCTTGAAATGTTTTATAAAACTGCACAAGCCAGATTTATCGATAAAGATCGATCATCACTAACAGAAATACTGTTTCGGAAATCCTGGTTAAAGACTTCCAAAATTTTTTTAAATAATACCTTTAAAGTTACAACGGTACACAGAATCAGTAGCAGACGAGCTCATTAACGCACTTAATCACATTATTTTTGATACTTGTGATTGTTCAGCTTCCTTTGATATTAAAAATTTATATTCAAATGTTAAAAATGACAAAACAATAAAAATTATTGAAAAATACATGCCCATGGACTTTTCCATAGCTGACATACTTACGGACATCTATGTTAATACTTCTGAAAATAACTTTTTTCGGAAAAATGTTATTTACTTCACATATTAAGTATTATGCCAGATATGGGTCATTCTCAGAAAAACAAAAAAAGTGTCCCTCTGATATCAAATCTTTAAAACGTATAATAATTACATTCATTCCAGCAAGAAGCTATGTGGTGTGATTTATCAGTATCATTTCATTAAGTTATGTTATTGTAACAAATATTTTATGTACACAATATCTAAAAATTATTAAAAATTGATTCACACTTCATTAATCATTCAGGAGTCCCTACGATAACATCACAAGTAAAACTATTTCTAAATCAGAAATTAAGCAGTATTATATTATTTTGTTACTGTTCTTTTATTTTTGGTAATTAACGAATAGATTTAAGAATGGTTTGCAATTTGTTGTAGATTTCAGTTTTAAATTAATCTCGAAGATGTTGTGTCCCTCGACTTAATCTCAACTCTGTTACTATATGTTCTTATTGTTTTCTTATATAAATATATTCCTGTAGGAATGGTTACCAGGCTTATTGTAAACAGTCATAATGAGGTTAATATTGGTGCGATGCTATAACTGTCAAAATACAGCAAATTAACACGTTAAATATATTCAAGATACTAATTTATTTCTGTATTACGTTTCTGACCATTCGAATTCTCAACTCCGTTACCTATCATAAAAGTAACATTTAAATGTTTTCTTACTATAGCTACATTGATTGAATTAGTAAACAAATAGACCAATACTGCATACGACTATCGGCATAAAATCAAATCAAGTTTATTTTAAAAAAAATTTAAAGCGCGTTTTCTCAACTCCGTGAATTTCAACTCCGTTACTAATAATAAGTGGTAGCGGTTACAGTCACATTTAACAGTTATGATGCATCATATACTGTAAATATTTATTTGCCAATGTACGCAATATTTAGTTAAGCTAAAGAAAAATAAATCAGTGCTCAAATGTGGTAATTTCCAAAGTTATATAGAAACATGATACGTCTTCCTTGCTTTAGACAAGGAAGATCACATACATGTTTCACCTCAGCAATATATCCTATCAATATCGATGTATATACGCAGTAAAGAAGAATCTGTCTGTTGATGAAATCTTGATCCATGTGGATTTTTTTTAATTATTGCTGCAAATATACTGAAGAAGTACAACCTGCACACTTTGGTTCGTCAAAGCCTCAGATATCTTTTCATACCGTAATTGTATACTACAAGCACCCATATATAATTCAATAAAACATATCTCATACTGTACTGTATCAAATAGTCTTCGCCATAACTCCTTAGCCATATACGTGCATATAGGATATGTTTTTGATGTTATAGAAATTATTGTGCCTAGGATAAGAGATGTTAATTTCTTATCGGATGGACCATCTACCCAATATAAAAATAGAAAGATGTTTTATCTTATCGCCATACGTCTGCACAAAAAATTACAAGCAGAGACAATTCGATGGCATTACAGTGAAAGCGGTCATGGAAAAGGAGCACCTGACGGTATTGGAGGCTGTATCAAATGTAGAACAGACTCATAAGTTGCGCAAGGAACAGACATACCAGATTATGATACATTAGTGAAAGTTTTACACAACGTAATAAAAGGGATCAACATTTTTCGTATCAATGAAAAACTAATCCCTATTATCGACGAACTGATCCCAGCAAATACTCTAACGTTTAATGGTACGATGAAAGTTCATGAAGTCACTTGGATCAAAAAAGGAAGAAATAGACTTACTTTCACAGAACTGACATGTTCGTATTGTGAACCCGGCGAACTTTGCTCACACTATAACTTGGGATCTATCGAGTATAGAACACCTCTAGGTTATAGTGCTGTATATACAGATTCATCATCATCCTATGATGATACGCCATTCAGTTTAATTACGAATCAGAAAAAAAATTTGAAATTAAATTATTATTTGTCAACTCCGTTACTACTTCTCAACTCCATTCTAACCTGACTAACCTCTAAATTTAACATGATTTTCTTTATTTAATTGTATTTTCAACGTACAAAACTTGTGTTATGCTAATATGTTTTCTTTTGTAAATATATAACCTAGAAAAGCAATTATATGATCTTTTTTCTTAAAAATTGTTTTTCCACCCTTTCTGAGAATGACCCCTATGTGGGTGATATCCTTATCATATACAGGCTGTGTCAAATGTCGGAACATAGCAAATAACTTCACCATTCGTGGTTACACAGAAAATTTTTTTCCAATAAAAGTTTATTAATTATGCCACATTCTCAGACGAAATTTACTTGTTTGCATTGTGTTTTGTTTCGTTGCTCTTGTAATTAAATTTTTTATTTTAAATGGAATGTTGTTTTGCATATTTTGATAGAACATGAATCCTCTATGCGATGAACATGATCACATCAGAAGGTTGTATAAGAAAAAAATCGAGAAAAAATGCGTTTTCTAAAAATATTAAATCAGCAAATACAGTCACACAAGCAAATATGGCGCAATTAGGCGAACGACAAAAAATCCAAGTAATAATGACGAATGGGTACGGTGATAAAAAACCCACCCAAAATGAAGTTTGTACACTGCTCAAAGATATTTATACGGATACACAAATTTCACAATCTACAATATCCAAAATATTAAAAAAATCTTTAGTGAGTTCTTTAGAAATTTGTATCAAGTCGTATAAAGGAGGCATTTAAAACTTTCATGGAATAAACTAGATGTCAGTCGTCGCCTTCAAAATGTTGTGGATGTAAATGGTGCCCAATCTAAACATTTGTTGTAGTTTCATATATATCATTACTTTCAATAATGAAACTTGTATTTGAAACATATACCTTTAAAACCATAAATGGCGAATATACTGCCTATATTACAGTCATTTGACACACTCTGTATAACGGTAGTCCTGCCATCGCTCTCTTCAACCTGTTTAATAATATCAACAATTTAGAGTTTACATTAGAGAAAGAAAATAATGCAGGAATCAATTAGTTGAATTTAAATATTAAAAGATATAATGATAAATTTAGAATTAACATTTCGATGTTTACAAGAAGTAAAGCTACTGATTTTATAATTCCAAAAGGGTAATACAGTTTCACTCAACACAAAAGAACCGGTTTTAGATTTTATATAGAGCTCACTCTCAGAGCAAAATTTCACTCTCAGATACAAATTACATTAAAGAAATAAAAAACATTATGCAAATTAGTTTCAACAACGGATACAATGTAAATGACTTACAAAACATCTTTAACAAAATTCACAATAAAAATATAATTAATTTAATTTATCCCCACATTAAAAACAAAACCAAATATATATCGTAGAGCTTTAACTATAATTTACAAAAAGACTTGCGAAAGATTTTTGGTCGTTATGGATCAATACCAGCATTTAAAAACTCTGCAAACAAGAAATGCACCCTGAACCCGATTTAGTTGATAAAATAAATGTTTATTTGAAAAAATTGAAAAAATAGGGATATATAAATAAAAACCTAAAGTTAGGGCTGGCCCCTACACATTATATTACACCAAGAATACATGGGTTATTAAAAGCGCATAAAGAAAATCATCCATTACGACCGATTATAAATAATATAGATGGTCCCACTAATCATTTATCAATATTTTTTAATAAATTGTCAGACAAATTAAACTAAACTAACAATTATGATACAAGAAATGCAATTGAATTAAAATCAAAATTAAATGATTTAAAATTGACGAATATTATTGAAGAAAATTGGCAAAAAAATATAAGATCATACACCAATCAAAAATAAAAAATTGCTCATAGAAGGGATAAAACTATGCACGTTTAACAATTATTTTAAATACAATGACCAATTTTATAAACAAACTTTTGGACTTCCAATGGGATCAAACCTTAGTGTGAATCTAAGTAGAATGGTGTTAAATAAATTAATTGAAACAGTAGAAAAAACAGATATCAAACCAAAATTATTAGCAAAATATATAGACGATTTATTGATAATAACAGAGAAAGATAAACATGATCAGTTATTAACACTTTTCAACAACTACAATGATACATTATAATTCACAGTAGAAAAACCAAACAATTCACAATTACCTTTTTTGGATTTGAAGATAATAATAAGTAAAAATGATGATAAAATATACACATCTTGGTATAAGAAAGAAATATCAACCAATAGTACACCACATTATATAAGTAATCATCCAAAATCACAAATTTTAAATACCATGGAAAATTTAATTAGAAGGTTATACAATCGTAATGAAAGTCAAAGCGTTGACCGCTTAATCATCAATATAGGTAGCACCAATAATGAACCAACTACCAAAGAAAATCATCAATATAATTTACGAGAGAGAAAAAATAAAATTGATGATAAAAAACAAACAAACAAGAAACAACTCTCAATTAATTGTATGAATGGAAATAAGAAAAACGTCAACATATAAACGAATAAAGAAGAAAAAAATACACAAGTAAAAATGGACAATATTACTCAAATGAAATATCATAAAATTAAATATACCTGAAATGACTAATAAAATAAGAAACATTTCTAAGAAGTATGAGATAAATGAAATAACATTCGCATAGTAAAATCGTAATAAATTGCAAACTCTGGTGACAAATATGACAGATAAAATAAAACCTATGGATAATATAAATACAATTTATCCACTTGAATATTTGTACTGTAACAAGCTGTACATAGGTGAAGCAAAACATCATCTTCACAAACATTTAAAACAACATCAATATTGTTTAAATAGTTTAAACAACCATAAATAAGACAGCATTGTGCCAACATTCAATAAAAAAACATCATTTTAATTTTGAAAAACCAAAAATTTTAAGTAACGAAAAAATATATTTAATATGAAAAAATTTGGAAGCAATATTTATAACTAAAAATATAAGAAAACAGTTAATTTCAAATCAGATAAGAAAAAAATACCCGTATGATAAAATAATAGATAGCAAGAAAAACCAAATCACATGATTATTTTAGTATGAAAGTCAGCTGCAAAGTAAAAGACAAGTTACATATATAATGTACAAATAAATAAGCAAAAGTAATAAAAACTACATTGTTGGTATGTAAAATTAAAATAAAAATATTATAATTGCATGTTTTAATTTTGATGTTGATTGTTAATGTTGTGATTTGTACTAATTATTGTTTAAGTATAAATTTTTCATTGAGATAGCATTGTAGTTTACAGTGATTTGATGTTTTGTAGATTGTTATGTACCTGATGATAGGCAATTAACATGGATATGTATAATTATAGCTATTACGCTGGAATCACCGTACTATCTGTTTAGACGTGTATTAATTTAAATACAAATAAATCACAAGAAGAAAAAATTTGTTTTAATAAATAAAAAATATATAAACAAAAAAACTCACTTCGAACCAGTTTCTGAAGAAGGTTGCAACATGGCATCCGAAACATTTTTTCAAAAAACGCACAACAAAACCCGAAAGTTTTTAGTTTTACATCTAGTGTTAGTCCTAGTGATAGTTCTAGCGTTAGTGCTAGTGTTAGTTCTAATTTTAGTTCAATTAACAACGGTCGTGAAAGCCTTCGTACTTATAAAAAAAACTCCTTTAAAGGAAAGAATAAAAATAAAAGAAACGTAAATTTAATTGCCTCCAAATAGTGGAATCTATAAAATCACTTGCGGGAGTATGAAAAATTTTATATCGGTCAGATCGGAAGAAACTTAGTTTTTAAAGAATTATAGCGAACAGTTGTTCTAATTTTCATAAACACCTTATCACTGAAAATCATAACACTAATGTTGGTAACATATTGGTACTGAAATTAACAAGTCCAAACAAATGGACTTGTATGAAGAACTCTTCATTTGGAGAGCTAATAATGACGCGGCGCTTAATGTGATAAGCGATATAAAAAAGAATGGACTTTCTGTTAATTATGCTTAACATGCTGGTTTATAATTGTTTAAATTTACAATTTTGCGCGTCCAGCCAACATCGCATTTTTTGAAATATTAAAGATGTTGAGGTCTCATTGAGTTTTAGTTTATTATTTGTTTTGATTGTAAGTTTTAAATTAGTCGGTCCCTTTCTCTAAAATTATTGTAATTTACTTTGCTCCAAAACGTGCAAAATTTTCATTTGTGTGTAGAGATGTGCGCGTGAGTGATTCTTTAGTCCCGCTCACGATTTAGACCCACGCGTGTCACGCACGCCACTCACGTGAATGACATTTATGAATCACGTGAGGCACAAGTGGACCACATCAATTCACGTGACTAACGCTCGATCAAGTGATCAAATGTATGAACCATGTTTGATTACTTGTTAATCTGATTATTAATTAATCATGCTTGACAGAATGGTGTTCATGTTCTGAAATAAATAAGACTGTTAATTAAAATAAACAATAAAAGCTGATATATTCTTATAGGTAATATTAATATTCTTATTACTTCCTTTAACGTTCTAAGGAAGATATTTACTTTCTCCATTCATCATAAATTTAAAGTAAATTTTGTTCTATTTCATTAGTTAGTTAGTTAGAAGCACTGCTATAGTGCTTCTCAATCTGTGGGTAATTACCCCTTGGGGGGTAAAATGTCAATATGGGATGGGTAACCGTGTCATACCGATTTCTAGATTTTTTGGTAAACTGGGTGACATATCGATGTTTACGCACTTGTCCCAAACATTAACAGCACACAACGAAGAATCTTGCGATTTCGCTGACTCCATAGTTCAGCATCTCTCTTCTTTGATAAACTTATTGAACCACTATTTCCCGGACATGGAGAACCGTCAAAGTTTATTCCGGATACTAAGGCCGTTTTCTACAGATGAAGAAATCTTCAAAGATGAAAATGTTGCAGCTAAAGTTTAATTTCTCGAACTACGTAAAGACTGTACCTCAAAAGTTGAATTCGAAAATTCAGATCTTGCAACATTTTGAACAAAAATGCAGGCCGAATATTTAATTTTAGCTGATAAGGCCTTAAGAATTCTAATTCAATTTGCCAATACATATAAATGTGAGTGCGGTTTTTCAACTATTTTTCCATAAAAACAAAATCCAGGAATCGGCTCAACGTAGAGCACGACTTACGATGTGCTTTATCAGAAACTAAATCAAACATAAAACATCTTGTTAGTAAGAAGCAACATCAACCATCCCATTAATTGTTATTCAAAATTGATGCTATTATTATATAATAATAAAAACATTATTATAATTCTGTTTGGTATCTTTTTTATCAAGGGGTAAATTCCTAGCTCTGGGCAGGTTATATGGGTAATCATGGTTCAGAGTTTAAGAAACACTGGTTTATAGAATGTTTTTATAACTAATATTCATCATTTGAAAGATTTTTCGTTTCCATCTTTATTGACGTCTCCAGAAGATGAGTTAAAAAACTCGAAACCGGTAGAGCAATAAATAAAAAACAAATCCATCTAGAAAACATAGTTAGTTTTATTTAAATTCAACTAATATTCACTTCGCTGACTAGAATCTTGATCTCAACATTTAGTTACTGAAATGTAATAATGTAATATTTAGCGTTATTTTCTAAAAACAAACCAGAACAATAAAGAGAATATAAAAAAAAATCTCAAAAATGGGGGGCTATTTTGACACTGATCAGAAGTCTGATTAACACATATTTAACTAAGAGGACGGCATTACTACCAAATGTAATGCGTTATTAGACATTTGTTAGGGTCTGGTCGGGATGTGATACGTTATTAGGCATTTGGTAGTAATTCCGTCCTTTTAGTTATATATGTGTTTAGTTTTTATAATGCATTTGAATTTGTACAACGCAAGTACACGTTAGCAACAACATCAGCTTATCGTACGGTGGCAACGGAAGCGGTCGGAGCGTTGGCAGGGAGCCCATCATTGGACCTACTAATAGAGGAAAGACCAAAGAATTGGGGGAACAAAGGGGTACAAAAGAGAGCTGCGATTGGAAATGATGCAGAAATGGTAGGCAAGGTGGGAGAACAATAAGATGCAGCGTATTTATAAAGGAGGTGGGTGCGTGGAAAGAAAAAGGCAATAACTGGGCACAGTAGGAAGCTAACTGAAGAATCAGGATCTTCTAAATCAGGATCTCAGGACCTCGACCTCATACTATCTGGCCGCCCATCATCGCAGATGTCTGTTTGCAGATTTTCCTCGAAAAACAAAACGTACAGTGCGGTGGTGTGGTGGAGTAAAACTTCTAAGTCCATCGCCATCACTGCACTTAATAAAATACAGAAGAAAGAAACCCGGGCTGCCATTTTACTAAGGAGTTTTTAAAATATCCTTCAAAGACTATTTCAGAGGGCACGAAAAATGCCCTTAGGTTAGCGGCAGGTCTCCTCGCGGGACTTGTAAGGTAAATAAGCACCTCCACAATTTTAAGCTTACTGACTTTCCTTTCTGTCAAGCGTGTGAACCGAACGACGAGACTGTCAATCACATCTTGTGTGGCTGTCCTTCCGTTACCGACCACAGATTGAAGACTCTTGCGGAGGTTTGGTCAACATTAGATGATATCAGGAAAACATCTCTAAGCTATGACCGGTCCTTTGGCAAATCCTTGGGCTGGTTGATGTGGCCGTATATTGCTTTGGGAGTTTTCTCATAGGGCCTAAGTACGGTGCGCAGATAATGTACACACTTCCGCTTCCATACACACAGGTACATGTCAAACCGGAACACCAAAATGTGGTGGTTGTAAAACATTTTGTATATATTTTTTCTATACAATTTGGTTTGATATCAGACAACTATCTGTAATTAGGCCGTTTAACTTGCTTGTTTAAACAAAATGTGGACATCCAAACTCTATTTTAATTTAATAATACGGATAATATTTTCCTGAAATCAAGTCTACGATAAAAATCGTCTTCGTTCTTACTTTGCTAGGTTTACAATTCTGTGCCCAGATTCTATATAGATTCTACGCACGGCCATTTTTGGATTTTCAATGGATCCAACATTAAGTTTAAAGTTGCTGCAACTCAATTGCTACAACTCTTGGAAAATTCCTACAATTTCCGGTCGCATTCAATCGCTTCAAAGTTAAAAAGAATCATACTGCGTAAATACGAGACCTACAGCTGGATGGGTTCGCTATCTTCATAATTGATCATTATAAAAAGTTCTTGTAGCATCATCTCTTCAAAATCTACTGACTAAAATCAAGTATACAATGATATATTTGTTATATTTATATTTGTTTTATATTTTTTACAAAATAAATATATAAATTGTAATACATTTTGTAATTAAAAACAATTTATTATTATACCAAATATAAAAGAAATATCAATATTTTAATTGAGGTGAAATCTTATTTTAAAATTATATCTACCGTTTTATATATTCTTCTTAATTTAATTTTATCAATTACGATTTTATCATGTTAGCTTTTACGGTAGCTGAATTAGACAATGTTTTGATAAAAGTAATTACACTCACGAAAGCAGAATGAAAGGAATTTTCCAATTATGTAGTTTTGAGTTGGCGCACAATTTAAAAAAAAAATATAGTTGAAAAGCTTGACCCTAAATAATTGAAAATTTTGTTAACAAAAGATTTTGTTTAGTAAAATCACATTTTAAATTTCATGTGCATATAGCTAGTACTTTTGGTGATACTAACCCATTTCCATAGTTAATACACAGCTTTGTATGCAGCGGACATGCAATGGATTTCACGCTGTTTCGCAAATGCTCACAAAGGAAGCAAATCTTGTAAAGGTGTGCGGACTGTATACACAATTTTAATTTTAAAAGAGTTCATTAAAAGGCTGATCAATTGCCATCCCTTTCAAAATGTAGTGCATTTTATAAAAGACTTTATTTTTTTTCCTTTAATTTCCAAGTTTTTGTTTGTACTAATTATACAGTAACTACATATTAAACCCCTAAAAATCGTATTGTAAGTAAATTAGTAACCCCATAAATCATGTGGATTAAAAATCTAAATACAGATATTTATTTCTAAATCTCTTATATACAATATCATTTAATAATTAAAACCTTTCCTGGCAATAATGTGGCAAGTTTCTGGCAAGCCAGAGCAATTTAATTTAAAAATAATTAAAGTTTGCAAACACTCTAATGGAGTACTCCTTGGAACGTGAACGGAAAATATAGCGAACGAAGTCTACAAAATCGGGGGTAAAATTCTCTCTTCGTTGTCGAGTACTTTTTGAATCTCGGAGGTTTCTTTCGTGCCGAGATTTATGCCGCTTCCCAAATTAATTCACCACTACATAAACTAATTGCAACCGAACTTATTTTAAGTTTAAAGCTTCTCTCAGTTTGCACGAGTATTCCATACATTAGTTTGACTCGATTCGTAAATTACGTAATGTTATGGTACAATGCTACGATGTGAGGCTATTATTATGCATAAATCTTTGTTAATACCTAGCGCGGTTTGATTTGCGCAAATAGTTTGTGGTGTACGTTTTAGTGTAGCCCACATTTCAGCGATATTCGATAATTTATATGTTTTAAATTATTACTTTCAACAAATGGTCACGTTGATGTGGTTAACATTAATCGCGGTATATCAACAATTAATAAATACAATATAAACTAATAATAATATAAATTAATAATATAATGAAAAGTAATTAATATAATGTAAATTTTTACGGTTTCTAAAATATGATGAAGTGATATTCTCAAACATTTTTATAAAAATTTGTAATTTTACACTCTTATTGATCATCTGCTGTAGTCCGGATAAAAGCCTCGAACAAATAAAATATATGATCTGGCAATAAAAATAAATATTGTTCGGATTATTAATTGCTAAAATTGGACGTTTCAGCACGGCATGTTGCCAATATACACTATGCTTATTTTTTTTTGTTTTTGAATTGGTGTTTTCAATACGCATTCTACGTTCAAACAGTAATTTAAATTTATCGTTTTTTCGTCACTATTTGGTCGAGAGAGAAAAGAGGAATTTTTGTTGTTCTATTTTCAATACAAGCTACCCGAATAAATATGCATGACCTTATGATACCCATTAACAGTCATGAATATGCATGTAGTTGCATTACCTTCATTTCCTTTTATCCTTAAAAGCTTTAAGAAATATCTCAAAATAAAGAACGAATAAATTTAAATATTGTTTTATTAAACGTATTTTACTAATAAATTAAAACCAAATTATTAGAAATTTAGTCTAAGTAAAGTATTGATATTTTTACGACTATTTGTAACTTTACGATTCACATTAATGGAAATAGACAGGACTAAGAGAAGCGTAGTGTTGCATCATTTTTAAAAATTTGTTTACAGGTTGACAAACAGCAACAGAATGCCGTCTAAATTTAAAATGAAGCGATCCTCAAGGGACATAATCAAACGATGAGACGGGGTTCGAGTTTTACCGGCGGCTAAAAGCGCCACGATGAGGCGGCGATGGTTTTTTTGTGAAAGCTTACGGCCGGCGACGTAGCGCTTTTCGTAAATGAAGTGTGTTCATTGAATTTTAGCCATTTCATAAGCGTTAATGAGAAATACAACCTTTTAAAATCAACCCATGGAGAATCTTTTTAAAGAAGACGAATAAAATGGAAATGTATAAAATGTTTTGGGACTTCATCCAAAGAAAACTCGACCTTAAAAAAACCTTATTTGGGAGTCTCAATACAAAATGATATAGCATGAGTTTCACATAATTCACAATATAGGAATGCACAAACAGTAGAAAATATCCCATATAAAATGCAACATGTCAATATAATTCAATATAATAACATAAAAGAGTAAATTCTGAAAGAACTGATGCACGTGGAAACTAATTAATCGAAAATATCAAAATTAAAAACCGACTTTCCACCAGACAATTAGAGACTATTACAGATAAGTAAATTCAGGGTGTTTAGATTCTTGAAAAGTATCACTGCTTTTAATTTGAAAATTATCAACAACTAAGAGTCGGTAACAACGAGGACAGCAATCTGCAAATGGTTATCAGTTCAAAAAGTCTTACAGATCTATATATTTTTAGCGCATTTTTTGATTTAAAATTGAAACGACCTATACGTCCCAAAATTAAGATACCATGCCTAAGATGACATTCTTAAAGAGGAACCCCCATTTTCATCCGTCCTCAAAAAATGACGTTTAAAAAAATAGTATTTATTTATAAAAAATAAAGATTCTAATACTGATAGGTCAGGTCTAATAAGTGTGCAAAGTGTCGTATTTCGGAAAGTACTTATTGCAGAGACGTGCGGTAAAAAATTTATGACTATAGTGGCTAAGAGAAAATGTTGGAAATTATTTTCAGATTTCTAAGGTAGCCAACAGAGGGCGCAATCGCCATCAAAAATTATAAAATGGATTATCTTGAAATTGAGCTGTATTAACATTAAACAAAACAACTATATGCTTTTTAAAGATCAGATAAATTGTAGTTTTTTGTTATTGTTGGAAGTTTTATGTATAATCGCCATGTGCGTAGGCTTAAGGTAGACGAGTCTCATCTACTTGCTAGCGACCGATAGACGCGCCAAAGAGACGTTATAATATCGATCGTGAATCGTACGAACAAGTGTTCAGTCACGTGCAGACTGGTGCAGACTTAAGTTTAAGTTAGAGCCGTCGAATCGACCACATGTAGATTTATTATTTAACAAATATATATGCTAAAGAAAACAGTGCCTTGTGAATTTTCTGTCAGGTATGGGCCCAGGGCACACAGGTAACCCAGGATACTAAAGTACTATAGTTGTATTGTGAATCAATTGTTGAATCTATATTACGTGTGCGGTACATTATTTTAACGGTAAAATCGAGAAATGGCGTCGACAACCGGATTCGCGAATATAGAAAAAATAACGGAGGACGACTACGATTTGTCGAAAGTTCAAATGAACAGTATACGTAGACGGTTCGAAAATAAAAGCGGAAAATAATGCGCTTTTTCGTCACCTGAAGAAGGCCACGACTTCTAAGCTAGCCTGGGATATGTTAAAAACCGTACTCAAATCCCGAGATCCGGTAAGAAAAGTAGCTTTGTATAAACAATTATTAAGGATGGAGAAAACATCCAACGGAAAAATGTGTTATCTTTCAATAGATAATCGAGCTCCACCAACGCGTTATCGTGCTCATTAGACCAACTCTAAGCAACATCCAACCTTGTTAGATTTCTTAAGTGGGTTTGACCGTGTGTACAGGTATAAGGAAAAACAACAGTTCTAACTTTTGGTCTAGTTTCTTTAAAAATGGATATTTTACTTTAATTCTTTCAACAAATGATAGATAAAGGTACAAAGATTCTTTGGACAGAGCCCGTTTTTGTAATACATCATTTCATCGCCAAATATTAACCCCAATACTGACCTCAAAATAGACCTCTTTTTAAAAGTATTATTACTAGCATTTAAAAGTCGAAATGAAAATTTAAGCTCTGCAGGAAGGTTAACACATCTAAGAAAGCGCCAAAATTAACATTAATGTTTCAATAACACATCAATGAAACCTTAAGTACGAAAAGCGTTGTAAAGCGATACAATAAATGCCATGTACGTTGGTTCCACCTATACGTAAGTTTTTGTATTGATTAAGTACCGCCTGTTGAAGACGTGTTTTATTAAAAAAGAATCATTACTATCGTCCTTTTAAACATTTTTCGACCCTACTTCTTCAATAACCTAGGACAAAATCTAAACTTATTTAAATATGCAAATCATTTTAACTTATTTGCGGAAGAAATTATTATTCAAATAAAATTATCCAATAAACTACTTAAACATTCGGTGCGAATCAAATATATAAGTTATGGCTGCTTTACGTTACGATAAACGAATTTCAAATAATACGTGTTAACCGTTTGAAATATCAAAAATAGGTTCAAATGAAAGTTGTTTAAAAATGAAAAATCTATGCATCTTCTACGAGATATTTGATTAATTATTGTTAATTACTGAGATTATTAAGAAGCATTTTTAAAAGGGTCTTCTAAACCCTTCTAAGCATAGATAATTTTTAAACGAACCCTTTTTCTTAATAAAATTTTTTGATATTTCATACAGTAAAGAAGGAAAATTTGAAATTCTCACGTCGAAATATTGTAATAATTTCCTAATGTTTATATTAATAAAGGCGGGGCTTCAAAGGATTTGTGATGGGCTATTACATCTGTTACGATAACTTTTATGACTGCGTAAAAATATAATACAATATGTAGTAATCCTATGTGGGGTGCGCATTATTCCTATTGTTGAATTACAATTTATTATCAATTACATTCTATGAAATTTATTTGTATTATTTTTCATTTATTCACATGAATTATTTTATAAGTACGAAGGCTTTCACGACTGGTGTTAATTGAACTAAAATAAGAACTAACATTAGCATTTGAAGAAAAGCCAATAGAAACCAAGGCTATATCTTCGATATGTGGACGATACGTTTATGATATGGTAACATGGTAGAGAACGCCTCTCACAAAATTAGGTATTTAGAGGCAACATCACACCATAATCCCAAACAAAAGAGGTCCGGGAGCCGCATTTTGTTTCTAAGAGCAACAAGAATTTGTGAAGGAGACAACCTAAAGAAGGAGAAACGGTTTCTACGGGACGTACTATAGAAGAATGGATATAGTTGGGGGGACATCAACCAAGCCACCAAGCAGCGGAAGATGCAGCAAGTACAGAATCAGCTAGATTTATCTATTTTTCTTATATTTCCGATGTATCGGAACGAATTGCAAGACACCTCAAGAAAAAAGAAATGGTGCGATACGAAATTTTCAACAGTCGGCGGTTGCGGCAACATTGCCATTCAGAGGATCACAGAATAGTCTTCGACAAAACAAAGGTAGTCGGTACCTTAGGAGTAATAAATGTCACCAAAGGGAAGCCATAGAAATCCACCAACATAAAACCAACTTCAACAGAGAAGATGGCTGGGAACTCAGCAGAATATAGAAGATCTGAAGAAGGTTGCAACATGCCATGCGAAACATCAAAAATTCTTTTCAAAATACGCACGGCAAAGCCCGAAACTTTCTAGTTTTAGATTTAGTATTAGTCCTACTAATAGTTCCAGTGTTAGTGTTAGTTCTAATTTAGTTCAATGAATTCGTAAAGCTGTGCGTATCTCCTATGGCCATGAGCTAGGTATCAATTAAAATTATTTAAGGAATTCTATATTTCAAGCTACAAATAATTTTTATCCAATGCCATCTTCACTTTCAAATATTTGTTAACTCATGATTTTCAAAAATCTTAGATATACGCTTTTTTGTGTCATGGGATAGAGATTCCGTTTTGATCTACAGTACATTAATGAATTCAGGAAAAAAATCTCTATTCAATGACGTGAAGAAACATGAACGGAAAAATTTGAAAAAGAACTGACATTCGCAGAAAATTGTAGATGTAAATTAAATAAAATATAACGGAAGCAAGTTTTTCTCTCTGAATGGGTAAATAATTCTCACATTCTACTTCCGAAACATTGACATACCCAAAAAAAATTATTGTTTATGTTGTTAATATTGTGTATCTATTGATATTATTAAAATTATTGTTTTTTACGGTTTTAAATAATTTTCTAATAATTCTCAAATATATTTTCACACTTGGAAATTTACATCCGCTGTCTGTAGAAAAGGTCCCGTTATATTTGTTTGTCAAATTGTATTGCTATTTTCGGAAAACGAAGTATTAAGCGATGTGAAAAAGAATATTGATACAGAGATCTTTCTTTATGAAAAAATTATTTGTTTTGAATTACTCAGGTAGTAAAACTATACAATAGATATAAAAAAATTTCAGAAAAGGGGTGGTTTTGATAAATACCTCTACTCTACATAACAGAGATCCTTCCTGGACAGTTAACAGAGTTAAAGTAATAATTATGTAAGCGTGGCCTACTCAGAAAAAGAAAATATGGTCTAATATTTGCTAAATGTATGGCTTTTCCACTATTTCCGTTTTAAAATTTTATCTAAAACCATAAAAGGACTATGATTGAATCTCATGAATCTCTCTCAGAACTCTCATCTCAAAAATGGTTTAGATTGACTATTACGATTTCGAGTTATGAAAAATTAACGAATTTTTTTACTAACTTTGAAGTCCTCTAGCGGCGAAACGAAGCAACTTTGGATATAGATAAGTTAACATGATTCTGCCTATTTTGATCCAAGGAATCTGTGGTATTCCGTTGTACACGCATTTCAGAGACAATCTGTATGTTAGGAATATGCAGCAATATGCAGCTGTATGCAGCAAGTCTTTTATAGTTTCAGTTTTAGATTTTGTTTCAACATTTTTATGATTATGGGCAGAGCGTATCCAAAATATCCTACATCTCATCGATTGAGTAAAAGGAAAAGGAGCCAAAGGTAAGTTTGATATTCAAAATGTTTATTAATATTTTATTACTTATATTTTTTAATACAGATGCTTTTGGTAACACGATAAAAACTTTAAATACAATTATAGTAGATATTTCGTCTTCACATCGGTTTTATGACTAATGTTAAAAAAATTGTGTAGATACCTGGTCTCGCCCAATAGAAAAATAGAGGCGTTGTTATACCGATATATGCTATTATTTTTTGAACTTTCGTTTCTCTTACAACGAATTTATGCCTACGCAACGGTCGAACAGCCTTAAAGGAGTTTCTTAAACTTTAGATGAATTGGAAATAAACTTGCTCAAATATTTCGCAAGACTGAGCAATCTCAAAACATTACTTTTCTGCTATTGCAGATTTACAATAGCTTTAACATTAGACTGATCATGCTTTATTCCGTTCTCAGAAAATATTTGTCCCATAAACTTTACCTGTCTCCCTTTGAGCTGGATTTTAGTTTTGTTAAACTTGATGTTATGATAGATTTAATTAAAAGACTAACATATTCCTCCATAAACTTCTTCTATTATTAAAAGTATGAGACGTTTCGGGATAACTATAATTATGTTTTTAAACTTCACAACGAACCAATTAAAAACTCAAGATTATATAAACGTATATACACAATAAATAATAAAAATATACAGTGTCGAATGTAAAAATTTACCTCTAATTCTGATTCTATTATTTTCTATAACAATTTTGAGTTTTTAATAAGTTCATTGTGATTTTTATAAATATAATTATAAAGATTAAATAATCTTCGGAATAGCAACCAATGAGTAGGATAAGAAAGCAGCTTCCTTTTTTCGATATCCGAGCTTTCGCAATAATTTATTGTTTCATCAGGGAAACACTACAATATTAAAATAGATGGGCAACGTTACAAAAAATCTTAAAATTAAAGTTTCTATAAATCGACTTACAATAGAAGTAAGAAAAAGGTTGACTTCAAAATTCGATAAAAATAAATTGTAGTAAAAAAAGTTATTTTTATCAAAATCAATGAAAAAATTTAATGTGTCAAGCAAAATCTCAACCAATGAGTAGGATAAGAAAGCAGCTTCCTTTTTTCGATATCCGAGCTTTCGCAATAATTTATTGTTTCATCAGGGAAACACTACAATATTAAAATAGATGGGCAACGTTACAAAAAATCTTAAAATTAAAGTTTCTATAAATCGACTTACAATAGAAGTAAGAAAAAGGTTGACTTCAAAATTCGATAAAAATAAATTGTAGTAAAAAAAGTTATTTTTATCAAAATCAATGAAAAAATTTAATGTGTCAAGCAAAATCTCATTTGCTTGACACATTAAAATCAATGTAGAGGACAATAAAATAAAACCGACTCTCTGTCTAAAATCTTTGCGTTGTTAAAATCAAAATGGTGACCTTCCTTAATATGATGGTAAACAAGAGCACTTCTATTCTCATTTCTACCCCTACAATTATTCCGATGTTGTTTAAGTCTATTCCCGAAATACTACGCTGTCGGACCAATGTACGTTCCTTCACAATTAACGCAAAGAATAGAGTAAATGATGTTAGATTGTTGTAAAATAGGAATGCTGTCCTTGGTTTTTGAAAAAGCTTTGTTAAGTGGTAAGTAATTATATTTTACAAATTTAATATTAATCTGATCGAAAAAGGAGATGAACCTAGACGTAAAGCCTTTGATGAAGGGTATTTTTACATATTTAAACTGTGTTGTTGCTTCAACAACATCAAACCTTTGGTCACCATCAAAAGGACTTATGGAAGTTACTAAAGAATGATTGAGAATTCCATTCAAAAGACGCGGGGGATAACCGTTATTAACAAAAATATTCATCAGTTTTTCTAGGTTATGTTTATGAAAGGAAGGATGAGAGAGTTTCAGAACTCTATGCTTCATCCCCACCGCAGTATTAATCTTTTGATGCATTGGATGATTAGAAAAGAAATTGATGTATCGACGTCATTGAATTACACCTACACACATTTCAAACGGTTCAAGGAACCTCCAGTTGTTGTTGGAAGGTTCAAGAGGGCATATTACTAGAAGAATAGCTGATTTTAATGACAGGGTTAGCAATACAGTACTTAATTTTGAAATTGAAACAACCTTTTTATTTATTTATTTATTTATACATATTCGGGATGCAAACAGGGAGCATATCCCCAACAAAGCATCCTCATAAGAATGAAAATTAATATAAAAATTCTAAAATAAACTAAAGTAAACAAAAACAATAACTCAACCAGCAAACATCCGCTAAACATTAGATATTACATATTTTCTAAAAGAACGTAAAGAAATGTCGAAGAGAGGTACATGGTTGAAGTTTTGGTTGTAGGAATTAAGAATTCGAACTAATGGCGAGTTTTGGTACATGTTCGTGTTAGGTACGTTAACACGAAATGGGGCGTTGTTTCGTGTAAGCCGCTGCGGGACATTGAAGCTCAGTTCAGGCAGAAGATCGGGAGTATCCAGCATGCCATTAACAAGCTTGAAAAGGAAGATCAGATCAGAGACAAGTCGACGTTGCTGCTGAGACAATAAGTTGAAGACTACGCAACGCCTATCGTAATCGCAGTAAGGAAGATGAAATTTGTGTGCTAAATAACGTACAAAGCGTCGTTGAATGGCTTCAATACGATCACGATACACCGCATACAAAGGGTTCCATATTACTGAGCCGTAACATAGCACGCGTTAACAAATGCCAAATAGAGGGTTCTTATACACAAAAAATTTGTGAAATTTTTACAGATTCTGATAATAAACCCCAAATTACGTAGAGACTTCTTCACCATAAATTCAATATGATGATGAAATCGCAACTTGGAATCTAATATGATGCCGAGATCCTTTATGTTATCAGTAGACCGGATAGCGGTACCATTAAAGTTGTACGGAAAGATGAAGGGATAACGTTTCCGAGTAAATGTAATTTTTTGGCATTTGTCATAATTTAAGTAAAGTTTGTTGACATGGCAGTAGTCATGCAGGCGGTCAAGATCCTCCTGTAGTCTTAGACAGTCCAGCTTAGACCCAATTCTTGCGAATATTTTATTATCATCGGCATAGAGTAAAAACTTAGAAAATTTAAAACAAGAAGAAATATCGTTTATGTACGTTACGAATAGTAAGGGTCCAAGATGACTACCCTGAGGCACACCGGATGTGACAGGTTTGTAACCGGATGCAAAGCTACCAATCCTAATCGCCTGACTTCTGTTAGATAAATACGACATAATCCAGTGAACAAGACCATCAGGAATATCAAAAGTGAAAAGTTTTTGTACGAGAATTGTATGATCGATTTTGTCAAAGGCCTTAGAATAGTCCGTGTATATTGCGTCAATCTGAGTATCCTCGTGTAAACCAGAATGAATAAAGTTTACATAGGACACAAGATTAGACTCCACCGATCGCCCGGACAAGAAACCGTGTTGTTCATTAATTATAGATTGCGTAACAGAGCGACTAAGATACTCGTGGACAATTTTTTCAAACACCTTAGGGATAGCTGAAAGGATAGAAATAGGACGGTAATTAGAAACCAATTGTTTATCACCGGATTTAAATATTGGAATAACGAAGGCCTTTTTCCACATACTAGGGAAAACACCTTTAAGTAAGGACTTCGAAAATATATGAAACAGAGGCGTAGACAGCTCAGTTGCAAACTCTTTTAGAAATAACGAAGGAATACCATCCGGACCAGGGCTAGAGGACCGGTCGAGATTCAACAGAACATTATGAATTACATTAGCGGAGAACCACGGTAAAATTCCAGAGCCGTGAGCAACCACTGAGCTGTCGATTGCTCCATTTACAAAAACAGACGAGAAGTAATCTGAGAAAGCACTGGAGATTGCAGGACACGAGTCAACAATAGTGCCATCAATTGAAGTCATTGAGGCTGGCATGCCGGATGGGGAACTCTTTTTGTTATTAACAAACGACCATATCCTCTCTGGTTTCCCCACCACATCTGCCTGAATAGAGCTCAGATAAGATTTGTAGTCAGCAGCAATCAATTTCTTAGCTCTGCGACGCAAAATTGAAAAAGATAGATAATCACAGTTACGTTTACTGGACTTCCACTTTTTGTGAAATTTTAACTTTTCCTTAATAATGCGAATGGTAGAACGGGTATACCAACGAGGGAAGCGTTGCTTAGGTAAGATACGTTTCGGAACATATCTATTAACAGTAAAGTTAATATGCGCGTAAAAAACCTCAACCATGCCCTCCACGTCCATCCCGGCAAAGACAGAACCCCAATCAATACTATTTAAATACTGCTTTATACCTAAGGAATTTGCTTTCTTGTAAAGAAAACAAGTTTTCGGGCCATCAGTCAAGTAAGATGACGTGACGGATATAACGAATACAAAAGGCGGGTGGTGTCTGTCAGGATCCACTAGTGGATCATTGCAGGGGTGAACACTCTCAACACGACCGTTCGCACATAATACAAGATCCAAAATTCTGTTATTATCGTTTAAAATATTATTAAATTGATCAAAATTGCAATAAGAGTAAGTGTTAAGAAAGAGAACGGCGCGACGCTCCAAAATTCCCGTAGGCACTAATGAACCACCAGATTCAGATGCTGTCCATGCGATGGACGGTTGATTAAAGTCACCCACGATAATGATCATGAGATCTGGATACTTATCACGCACAGCAGATACACTCGATAAGAAGAGATCAAGAGGTTCCTCGGCATTAGGAGGGAGATAAACACAACACAAAAGAAAATGACACTGACCACAATGCACTTTCAACCACAAATCCTCGGCGCCGGAGTGTAGACACGGCATTGGGACGACGTGAAAACCCGTTCTGACAGCGACAAGGACACCTCCACCATCCCGCTTAGTAGATGCTGTAGATTCTCTGTCACGACGATATACAATATAAGAAGGATTGAGAAGTTCCCCGTCGGACACAGTAGAATTGAGATAGGTCTCAGTAAGACAAATAAAATCAGTCGACAGAGCATAGGAATTGATTGAGGTAGTATTCATTTTGGAACGTAAGCCTTGGACATTTTGGTAGTAGAAGCTAAGGCCCATGGATAGTGACGTTATATTTCCAAGGTAAACTAGTGCAATAACGAGCTCTGTCTTATAATTTATTCCAGTCCGACAGAGATTTGACAACCAAAACCTTAGCCCTGTCATCTCTTCTGACGTGAATCACACAGTTCCTTGTCCAAACGTATTTATAGTTTTTCTCACGTCCAATTTCCCGCGCCCTGTTGAAAAGGTTCATGTTATTAACCGTTAGGTGTTCATTAATATAAAAGTTGTCCGAGACATCAGGAACCCATAAGCCACGACCGTTAACTCCGCGACGATGCAATTTAGCCGCACTAAAAATGCGGTCCCGTGTCATCCTTGATACAAATTTGACGATGATTGCCTTAGCCTGCGGTTTATCAGATCTGAGAGATGGTCTTTGAGGCAATCGGTGTACGGCATCAATATCGGAGAGTGCAATGGGAGACTTAATAACAGAAGCAATAGTAGATACAATATCAGGGAGATTTTCGCCCACATGTTCGGGGACTCCTGAAATAATTAAATTGTTTAAGCGTGAATATTGCTCCTGGTGATCGAGACGGCTCTCCGCAACGGTCAAGTCTGCCCTGAGCTTCAAGTTATCGGCGACGACCGCATCGATTTGTTTGATCTTATCACCAAATTTATTTAGGGTCCGCTCAAAATCTGTGATTTTATCCCCATAGAATGAGATAGATTTAATGATTTCATCGTACTTATCTGATAATTTCTTCATCTCAGTTTGTATGGATGACATGAGCTGAAACAGTTGTGCATTACTGGGGCCGCTGGAAGACGCAAGATCAGACGTTTCATCCTCGATAATGACGGATCTATCATGGTTACCCCGGCATTTGGAACATTTCCAAAAGACGTCACCTGATTTGATCTGAACGAGCACATCGGATGGAATCCTGACGCATTTGGTGTGAAAGTTGCCGTGGCAACCGCCGCACTGAAGACCGGGGCTCTTCGACGATAAGCGGCCGGAGCAAATCTTGCACCCTGACATCGATACAGGGATACCGGTTCTCGTGTACAAAGGTCAGCGCGACCGACAAGCACAACACGACGGTAATAAAGTTAATACCGAAAATTACAAAATAACGTGTGAGGAACCAATCAATCGCGACGCCGGCAGACAAGCCAAACTCACTACAACAAACCACACCCGGGGGCGCAAGAATAACTTGAAAACCCACAAGAAACAGTCAAAAACTATAAAACTTCACCATGCAAACGAGTCAGATGTTGACGAGTTGATAGCTCGATGATGAATAAATTTTGATATAAAACGTATTGAGGATTCCATAAGAGACTAAATCTAAACTTGTTGAACTTTTACCCACTCACATTTTAGTTGAGTTTGAACAATACATCAATTTTGCTTTTGTTAAAAGATTTAATGCAGTTAAAAATGTTAACATTAAGAAATTCAAAAACTTATGTAATAGTAACAATCAGTTCGATAGGGTATGTATAAATAATAAGAATTGGTTCATAAACAGAAGTGATCTAGAGATACCAACTGATATAAGTAACCTTTTGTCTCTTGGTTCTAAGTTTGTTGTTGCACCGTCTGTCCCTGATATTTCTGTACCAAAAATGTTAGCTGATATTGAATCTATAATTAAGTTAGTACCAACTAATGTTCAAGACTTTGTTAGAGCTAAATGTACTAATTCAATAACTAATTTTTTGTTAAGCACATCACCTCCCAATCCAATTAATTCATTTATTAAGAAAAGTTTAAAAAATACTGTTTCCTTCAACAAGGAAGAGAGAGATGATCCCTTGTTATTCCTTAACGCTGATAAAGTTCAAATTACAGTCGTTATGAACAAATCAGAATACATTACTAAATTTTTACAACTTTTAAACGATCAATCAACTTATAAAATAATTAACAAAGATCCAACAACGAAAATTCAAACAAAAATGAATAAGCTTATAAAAGTATTATTAGATAAAGAAAACATCAATAGGAATACTTATTCACAACTGATTTGCCACAATAGTACAATTCCAAAATACTATGGATTGCCTAAGGTGCATAAGTTGGACTGCCTGTTACGTCCGATTATTTCTTTTGTGGGATCATCTACTTATAAACTATCTAAATTTCTATCTAATATACTAACGTCCACGTTCGCGGAAAGGACTGAATATAATATTAAAGATTCTTTCACTTTTGCTGAAAGAATGAAGAACCTTATTGTACCTCCCACCTACGTGATTATATCTCTTGATGTTGTTTCCTTATTTACGAACATTCCCTTAGAATTGGTAAAACAGACCATAGTTGATAACTGGAGCCATCTAGTAGATAACAGAAGTTTGGACATTACTACTTTTATTGATTTTAATTACTTTTTGATACGTCGTCGTTTACATTTGATGGTGTATTCTACAATCAAATTTTTGGTACGCCTATGGGAAGTCCTCACAGTCCAATTTTGGCCACTATGGTGATGGATAGTTTACTGGATCATTGTATTCCTAGTTATCGTTTGAATTGCCGTTCATTTTCAAATATGTTGATGACTTAATTTGTTCGGTACCATGTGATCATCTCAACACTATATTAGATGTTTTCAATAGTTACAATATTAGTATTCGACTTACAATGGAGACGGAGACGGATGGTTCAGTTCCCTTCTTGGATACCCAAGTGATAAGAAGTGAGGATCAAACGATCCTCCTGGATTGGTATACTAAACCAACATACACGGGTCGACACATCAACTTCTTTTCTAATCATCCAATAAACCAAAAGATTATTACTGTGGTGGGGATGAAGCATAGAGTTCTGAAACTCTCTCATCCTTCCTTTCATAAACATAACCTAGAAAAACTGATGAATATTTCTGTTAATAACGGTTATCCACCGCGTCTTTTGAATGGAATTCTCAATCATTCTTCAGTCGTTTGATGGTGACCAAAGGTTTGATGTTGTTGAAGCATAAACACAGTTTAAATATGTAAAAATACCCTTCATCAAAGGCTTTACGTCTAGGTTCATCTCCTTTTTCGATCAGTTTAATATTAAATTTGCAAAATATAATTACTTACCACTTAATAAAGTGTTTTCAAAAACCAAGGACAGCATTCCTATTTTACAACAATCTAACATCATTTACTCTATTCCTTGCGTTAATGGTGATGGAACGTGCATTTGTCCGACAGCGTAGTAAGACTTAAACAACATCGGAATGATTGTAGGGGTAGAAATGAGAATAGAAGTGCTCTTGTTTACCATCATATTACAGAGAGTCGGTTTATAATAAACGTCTATTTCTAGAAATGGTTTACATTAATAAAGACACAAATACAATGAATTTTAGAACGGATACAGAAGGGATAAGTTCAGTTTACAGTTTCATAATTAACAACGACTTTACACGACGAGAGTTACGTCCTTAACTTTTTGAACCGCCTAGTTTCCTTTTTGCCTCTCCAGTGTTCCTGTCAAACAAAATTAACCAGGCTTGTTCTTGTTTTTGAAAAAAAAAATTATTCTATTTTTAACCTAGGCATTTTATTGTCCTCTACATTGATTTTAATGTGTCAAGCAAATGAGATTGTGCTTGACACATTAAATTTTTTCATTGATTTTGATAAAAATAACTTTTTTTACTACAATTTATTTTTATCGAATTTTGAAGTCAACCTTTTTCTTACTTCTATTGTAAGTCGATTTATAGAAACTTTAATTTTAAGATTTTTTGTAACGTTGCCCATCTATTTTAATATTGTAGTGTTTCCATGATGAAGCAATAAATTATTGCGAAAGCTCGGATATCGAAAAAAGGAAGTTGTTTTCTTATCCTACTCATTGGTTGCTATTTCCAAGATTATTTAATCTTTGTATACAATACAACCGGTACTCCGTTTAGTGATATAATTATAGTTCGAAAATTGGTAAACTTGTTAGACTGAAGATAGGAGGTTTTCCCGAAACGTCTCTTACTTTTTAATGTTAGAAGTTTGTGGAGGAAAACATTGCCTTTTTAATTAAATCTGTCATAAATATAACACTTCTACTCTAAAATATGCCGTGATGTTATATTTCATAGCACGCTCTAGTTATAATTAAATCGTCAAAATAAATTCCCACTTCAGACGCCGATCGAATACCAAATGGCATTCTTAAAACTGATATCTGTCAAACGGTGTTCCAAATGTGCATTATTCTGAACTGTTTTTATCAATTTTTACTTGGAAACAACAATCCTTCATATCTAATATACTACAAGACCCATCAAAAAATGCTTTCCATATCAAAAAATGCTTTCTGCTGATGGCTTCATTTAAATATTTTAGGTCTAGACACAATCTCAGATCACCATTTATCTTTTCAATTATAACCAAAGGATTAAGCCATTCAGTTGGCTTAAATAAGAATAAGAGGTGATTCTGAAGATTTTTTAACGAAGGCCTTTACATTGAATAGTTTCTGAATTAGACTACTTTACAAACTGATTTATCAACCCGGTATATTTGAGTTGAGGTAGAACTAACACTAAAACTAGAACTACAATCTTTTTTTTGAATTTTCAAACCAGGCCTCCGTTTTTTTTTTCGTTCAACCCACCCCTGGTGCACTAAATATCTTAGGTCGGTACTGACATCCCTAGTTTTTTTCAATTATTGTGTGCTTGACCTTATTTTGTGTTCTCTCTATTGTTCTTTTTCAAGTTATCGCAGAAAACATTCTGGTCACTAAGCTTTACATCTTCGGTTAGTGCACATATTTGTATTATAACGACGTTTTCTCCCAGTTCGAGGAAAACTATTAATATTCTCCAGTTAATTGTGTTCCTACGTATATCAAGCAATACTCCGTACCCCCTTTTTTCGCTGATTCTCATAATATGAATCTCAGATTTTTTTCATTTTCTTATCGGTTCCGCTTCTTCAGTCAACTTTCTCCATTAATGTTCCAATATTCGATGTCCCTATTCCTGTATATTATCTCGTCGATTATCTTCCATTAATCAATCCTTCTTCGAGCCGCTTGTTATTTTTCTGTACGCATTATACCTCGTTTGCCGACGCTAGGTCGCCAGAGCCTCGTTAGTTTCCTAGCAGGGTGTATAGAGTTACTACTTATGAAGGTAAAGTTGACAGTTAGGTCCTTAGATGGAAACTGTTCATTATAAATCACAAATTTTTGCCAGCTATTTCATATTCGAAGTTTGAAACTACATATATTGTTTTTATTATAATACTCTTTGTGTTTCTAAAAAGTCCCCAACATATCTTGCTTTGAGACTTTGAGAGATTGCTAGTTTCAGACGTCCCCAATCTTGTTAACACAATTATCGTTTTAGATTAGGTTTAGATTATTTCCCTCAAATATCTCCTAGAAATATATTCTTTATGTATGTCATCAATAATAACAAGTCTCAATAGGTAGGAGAACTACAAAAAGCGAGATAAGGATATAATGTGTTTATCGTTTTCGGTCCAGAATAGCTCACCAAGAGCGAGGGTTTAATTTTGATTTCGTCCCAAATATACACCTCAAAGCAAATATAGTTAGGCGACACGAAGAAATAGTGTTTCCAGTGTTTCGACTATAGATACAAGATTTTCTATTGTTGCTTACTTGTTCTCAGAAAACCACAATTTCAATAATCATCTTGGGAAGACAAATCTTGAATATGATTCCACGTTGGATAATAATGTCGATGAGCAATTTCCCTGCAAACAATGACTCTGGTTTAAAAGAAAAAGAGGGATTCGCGCTTAGACCGATTTGTGCGGATATAATTATCCCTCCAAGGGATTTACTAACGGGTTGAACACCGCCGGCTGTTCGGTTAAGTAAACGCAGTCGGGGACTCGTTGCTCACCGTGCGAGAAACGAGGTCGGTTCACGAAAATCGATAATTGCATGTGGTAAAACGACGGCAACGGCTGGGACCCCAACGTTGACATACAACAATCGCGTCTCGTTAGTTTAGGGTTTTAGTTGACGTTAAATTTTCAATGATGATAACGGCAATGGGCGAATTTAATTTATGCCCTTGTACACTTAACCATAACTGTCAATAACTTAACCAAAACGTTACATTGTTGGTTAATGAGCGAACTAATTAAAAAATAACACAGATATTTAAATTAAACGAAACGAAAAATTGAAAGAATTAGGTCGACGTAGATTTTTGTAAACGAAAATTAATTTACACAAATGTACGACTCGTTGCTAAAAAATTCAAAGGGAAAGTTTTTCGCTCTGAATTTACTCAGTAAACCAAGTATGAAAATTTATGCATTTTTTTCCTGTCTAAACGAAACGTAACTGGGACATTTCCGTGACTATTAAGGATAAAGCTATTTCGTTACTTCATCCTGGGCTACTCATTAAGCTTAGACATTTTCGTCTCCACGATAATGCAGAAATCATGTATGCGGAAATAACTTTTCAATACCTGATAAATATGTTTTAATTATATTCGAGTTATAACCGTAGTGTATCGATTTTATAATTTTCACTACTTCATATGATGTCTGTATTAGTCAATTGTTAAATAATGAAACGTATACTTACCACGACTTTTCAATTTTATTGCTTGGTACGTACTATAATTTTAAGTTTAATGGATATGAATCCTCTATGTCATTTGTTATCATAGTGTTTGTTTCTTTAAAGGACATTAAAACCCGCAATCAATAAAGTTCAAGCTTTCGTTCATCATGAATCCAGTGACGGATACGACGCAAACGGGATCCGATGTTGATTGTTAATTAATGGGGTGTCCTTTGCTGACTGTCCTATTTGCAATTCTAACGGATACAAACTGAACGTTGGTAGACCAGAAAATCGATTCTTTACAAGGAAAGGTATAGCTTAATAAAACAACTTAACAATAACCTTCTAACAATAAGTTTAATGCAAACTTCTTCAAACAACTATAAATTAAATATTCGCTTTATATTCATTGCAGAAAATTTTTTGTAGAAATTAATTTTTACGCGCACCTCGAACAGCACACGATGCTGACAAGTGGACATAAATTACTTATTACGTGAATCGCTCTGGATGGGGTAGTGAAAAATTGACGTCTGTGTTTGCCCTTTGGGGTAATACATCATGGGGGCAAGTTCGCCCCGCTGCCATGTTATTTACGTCATCCTTTCGAAATGCCATTCATCATATGCACTCTTTGATATGTAATAATTCACGTCCGGTATGTTCGGTTACAGCACCCGGGCTCGTAGATCAGATCACCTACAACGTGTCCCATTTCAACCCGATATTTACACACCTTTACTAAAATAAATAAATCCCACAAGAAAATATTTAAAGTTTAAAAAAAGCTTAACTTTAAAAATGACAAGAAAAAAAGAAAGAAGGGGAAATATAATTAAGTCCTTTTATTTTAAAGGAAATTTTATCTTAAAAAGAATTGTTTCTGTTGAAAAGTTTCTTTGGTACGTTTGGGTACCAAAGCGATGGTAATTAAGGAGAGTCTTTTGTGGGTGATAATTACTTTTTACGTTTTAATTCGTTTTCTTTTATCATAGGATTAAAAAACAGTCAATCGTATAATCAGGTTTTTTATTATACAAACTGCTCTAAACTAAAAGTAACTGCCGAAATTACTGTCAATTATGGATATTAGCAGCGTGCAGAAAACATAGTTTTAAAACTATTTGAATATATATACATGAAAATAGTATATACTCTTGCGTTAAAATGTACATAGTGTTGTCAAATATAGGTGTTATTATAGATTATATCAAAAACTAGAAGAGATACAATCAAAGTAGGTGTTAATATATATAATATCGGTATTGGCTAAAAATGGGGAGGGAAAAGTAATGAATTAAACGAAATTTGATAATAAATTTATTATAAGAATGTGAAATAAATACAATATAATAATATAAAAGTTAATAATACTCCAAGAAAAAATATTTTAGAAAATAACTAAATATTAGTGATGAAACGAATAGTGACGGATACCGGATATCCGGCGCACATATGGGTATTTGAGTATTCTAGGCGGCTAAAACTTGTTGATTACTTAGATAGCCGACAAATGTTTCTAAACAAAAAAAAAACAAAACTATCGTTGAGGAAGAAAAAATTATGAATTACTCTTCAGAAATAACGTGCCAATTGCTGCATTGCAAACTTTTGCGTCAGCCATTGTCATTATGGACAGATGTAAGATCAAAAACTTGTTTCCATCAGCCTCACTTGCGATTATAGTTTTATGGAATTTGGGACGTGTTTCATCTTTTCATTGGTTAAATATTGCTATTCTCTTTCACAAAATGAGATTGTAGAATCGTGAAGAAGAAGGTGTTGGATTTTTTTCTTAGTACATTTTCAAGCACTAACAGATCGCACAGGTACAAAGTAGCTCTTAAAAATATTTACAAATGTTTGCATCTGAATTAGCTTCCTCATCAGATTTGTACTTGAACTGTGATTGCTGCGATCCATTGCATTTTTTACATACAGATTGATCGTCTGCAACTTGCGGATAGGGAAAGAACGTAACTGGGAAAAGGAACGCAATGAGGTTCATATTAGTTAAAACGGAACAGATATACCACGATTACTTATCCGGCCGATTGCAGTTGATATGTATCTCTTTATCTAGCTCATTAAAATCCTATCCCTTGTCCAGCCTTGTCTAACACATTGAAAAACCTTATCCGCAGGTCGCTACAGTCACGAATCTCGTAGTGCGATAGAGATACGTAATCAACCGCACTGTTCTATCCATGTGGAGGGCGGGGTAAAGCAATTTTATACAAATTTGGTATTTATCTTTTCAATTTTATTAAAAATGACATTTTTAGGGATTTTAAAGAAAATTTACTTTTATTTTAACAAAATATCGAAGTTTCTAGCGCGATTCGTAGCTTTGATCAAAGTTCTGATAGTCAAATTACCTGATTAAATTTGAAAATTATTTTCTAACAGTAAATCTGTATTTGGAATTAAAAAAATGTTCCAAAATGTAAAAAAAGTTTTTGAAATTATAAATGAATATTTGACTTCTATTTTCTAAAAAAATTAGTTATTTCGAAGAACTGTTAAAATTTAATGTTTGTCTACTGTTATACATTTTCTAACTTTTTTGAACAAATCAACCCAGAAGTACTACAAATTTCGGTTTTCACTTCGACTAAAGGTTGCAAATGGCTTTCGGGACTGATATACGTGACTGTGCGCTCTTCTAGGGGAACTTAAAAACTTTTTATTAGTGTTTTAAATGATTTCATATTGTCCTCCCCTTAAATCAGCATCTATATATAAACATTTTCAAGGCACGGTAATTGGGTCAAAGCGTTTACACTTTCGTTTTTAATGTTTAAAATTTGTCGCTTTTAATGGAGTGAGATTTACTCAACTCAAACTGTGCTGCATTAACAATAATTACGTCTTCGTAGAACGAAGCTCCTCTGTTTTCCTTCTGTCACTTAATTCTCCAAAAGAGTTTCGAGGTTGATCTAGCTTATATTGCACAGTAACGGGAATTTCAAATGTTCCAGAAGGAAACTAGAGTTAGAAAACTAGAGGTGATTTTTGAGAAAATATCTTTCTTTTTGTGGGCTTTGATCCATGTTGGTTTCACTTGAGATGTAAAATGGGCGAAGCAGCGTTTAGTGCGACAACACTGGGGTTTTAAAACAATTTAGTTTTTAATTGTAAGAATCCATGTTGCAATTTTACGATAAATATGTAGTAAGAATTGGAGATGTGCAAATTAGCGAAAATTAGTGAGCGGGCATCAATTGTTGTACCACTCACGTGAACATTCGTGATGATGAGCATCTTTGGTTTCGACGGGACTCGGCGTAACCCGGTTGGAACATGAATTTGTTGAGCTCCGCATTAACGAAAAATACAATATTTACAGGTAAATACCCGGTGGGTAAATATTTATAAATTGGGTATTTATACGGATATTTACTATGGTCTAGCTTAAATACCCAAATAGTGGGTACTTATTCAATTCTGAAAATTTTATGGTAATACATGAATATATTTTTTAATTCGAATGAATTAACTTATTCGCAAAGAAATAAAAATATCAATTTTTGTAGCTAGTAAAGAAAGTATAGAAATTCCAAAAGTTAGTTATATTTTTCAAAAGTCTAGTATTAGTTATATTTTTAGTTCCAGAAAAATTTACAACAATCAAGTACTAAACGGCAATTTTTAGATTCTACTATACTAGGTCTAGTGTTGGTTCTAGTTTTAGTTTGATACAGGTATACAACAATTTAAGACTGAATAACAACTAAAAATAGAGCCACCCCTTACGCTACAGCTAATACTAGACCTAAAACGAAAAACATTTATGAATAGTTATACTTCTCTTAAGACCAAACTGAATCCAACAAACACAACCTAGCTTCAGAGCTAACACTAAACTAGAAACATTAGTAAAGTAGTATTAACAAAAAATTTTGTTGATAGTATATTTATTTAGATTTTGGTGTTACAATTGTTTCGATCACAATGTAATAGTCTTCAGGCTCGACGTAAATATTTCAGAGGTTGTAGTTAAATAGATAAATAGATCTCAGGGACATCTTCAGAATACGTGAATAATTTAATATATACAAATTGGTGCAGACAGAGAACGAATTTGTGTTAAATTAAAAAACTTTTTTAACAATTTTTACATTGTGGAAATTAATTTGAAAAGTGAATTTATATAAAATCTACAGAAATTTTTATGAATCTAATTTAAAGCATCAAAGAAAAACAGAAGTTACTAGAAAGAGAAGTAGCCTAAGTAGCAAGAAGTAGCCTAAAGTGATGTTACATGACATTAATAAACAAGAGTACCGTGAAATTTAGGTTTGGTCTTCAGACGCACGGCTAAACCAAAACTTTCTAGTACTAGGTCTAGTATTAGTTCTAGTTTTACTTTGATAAAAGTGGATCATAATTTAAGACTGAATAACCCAACCCAACCCAACGTAGCTTCAGAACTAACACTTAGGACTAGAAACATTAGGGTTTGACTCTCTAAAGTGACGTATAGCTAAATCCTAATGTTTCTAGTTCTAGGCCTATTGTCAATACTATAGATAGTTTATAGGTCTAGTATTATATAGTTATTAATTATACTTTTAGTTTCAGAAATATTTACAACAATCAAGCACTGAGTGACAATTAAAACTAGAACTAGCACTAGATCTAGTACTAGAAAGATTCAGGTTTAGGTGCGTTATACGCACGGCTAAACCGAAACTTTTTAGTACTAGGTCTAGTGTTAGTTCTGGTTTTATTTAGATGCAACTAAACAAAATAGAGTTTTTGTTCTCTTTCAACTTCCATTCTCGAAAGCAAAAGTGTTTCGCTATCTAGAATAAAAATTAGTCTGCCATTTTTTAATTTTTTTTTGATTTTCTTTGTTGTTCTGGTTTGTATTTATAAAATAATGCTGGATATTACATTATTACATTTCAGTAAAAAGAAATTTGTGGTCACAATTCTAATCTATTTTTAAGTTAGCTGTAAAAAATTTAATTCAAATGTATGATGAATATGAAGAATATGCCTGTTTTTATTGTTTATTTTAATTTTACAACAGTCTCATTTCAATAAATTCACCGTCAGCCAACCCAATTCTAGGTAAATGATGAAAATGTTAATAAAGTTAAAAGAATAAAACACATATGAACTGCTCAAAACACAACCAATCAATAAAAAAACGGTGTGGCTGGTGAATTAATTTTCGAAACCTGTGCCAATAAATAATTTTAATAAGCAAATTAAAAAGTTCTCATAAATTAATTCTTACTACATATTTATCATAAATTTGCAACATGGATTTATACAATTAAAAACTAAATTGTTTGAAAAACCAACTTTATTACTTAAGTCACTTCAAATAAATATTAAAAGTACATTTTTACAATAGAATAAAGAAGGGATATTGCAGGAAAATAGAAAATTACCTATAGAATCAGATTCCATAACTTTTTCGCATAAGGTTAAAAAAATTATCAGAAGAAAAATAATTAGGAACTTTGAAAGTTATGGTTTTCAAACAATCGCCGAGAACAGATACGTATGTTAAGTTCAGTTTCAGATTTTGAATGACGCTGCCACAGTGATGAGACGGTATTTAAGGAACGATATTTTGGAGCATTATTCAAACGGATTGTAACATCCAGCAAGATTTTTAAAATACCTAGTTTTGATCGTTACTAATTCCTATACTCTACATATTTGTAATGATAGTACAAGGAACGAGGAAACGTTTGAGGAACGAGGAACGAAATGTTGCACTTCCGAATGTTTATGATCTGTTTTCAATTTTCGGTTAGCATGTAAGTTTTTAAAATTATGATAGTTAGATGTAGAGAATATGAAGTTTTTTTTTAATTTGGCACGAAATCAGCTATGTTTTTGCTTTTGTGAAAAAGAAAATATATCTTTATTATGTAACATATTTACAATGTATGGTTTCCAATGAACCATTCCTTTCTATTCATACAGGCACATTACATTGGAACTGTTGCGACCTATCCAGGGTCACGGTATTTTGGAACTGTATTTTAGTGTAGCGACCGTTCCTGGAGCGCGACACGGTTAGGAGCTGTATTCCCATCACTACACTGCCAGCAGATGTGTACACGAGAATAGTGTGGCATTTGTTGTTTATTGGTCACTGGACTGTCCTCTAACGCAAGAAGTAAATTTAAGTAGGTTTTTCCTATTTTATGAGAGTTACTTTTTTCCGTGTAGAATGCTGAAATACCCCTATGTGCGGCGTATCTATCCGGCCACTACATGTAATTGTCAGTTTTAACATAAGTTTTATATCATATACAGGTGTCCGCCATCTTCTAAATCAAAAATGTATAACAAAACCAGAAATGAACATGTTAATTCATTTTTGTTATATCTTTTGAAATACGTTAAATAAGTTAGCATTTCATAAAAACAACAATTTCCTTAATCACTTATGAAAAATCACAGAAAATTAACAATTTTGTTGGTTATTGTTCAATTGTTGTATCACTCACGTGAACGTGCGTGATGATAAGTATCTTTGGTTTCGACGGGACTCGGCGTGACCCGGTTGGAACAATGAATTTGTTGAGCTCCGCATTAACGAAAAATACAATATTTACAACAGTTTGTTTAAAATTTGTATTATCGAGGGGGCGACTTGTAAATACCCGGTGGATAGGTATTTATAAATCGGGTATTTATACGGATATACGATTATACGGCTATTTTCAGAAAATCGTAGAAAATTCTTAATATATCTGAATTACATTTTGTTGAGATTTATAAAGAAAAGTGTGCGCTTTTTTGAGAGTAAAACTATACTTGTAATACTAGATTCATTTTTGAAATATCATTTTTTGAACTCAACCTAAACTTGTAACATTTCATAAAATTATCCATACTGTAAATAATTTTAAAAAAATCGTAGAAATTCGAATTCCTAGGATATCATGATGAAATTTTTTGTGACCTTTAAAGGGAATGTGTTGTCAACCTGGAATTGTAAGATTTCACAATAATAACAATTTCAAAAGTATGTGCTTTTATACTCACAAAACCAAACTTCAATATCTCATATATCTCAGTACGTTTTTAAAATATCACGTTTTACCTAAATATGTAGCATTTCATAAAAATGTCCTTAATAATTTTGAAAAATCCTAGAAAATCGAATTCTTAATATATCTAGATGAAAATGATTATGATTTACAGATAAAGGTATGTACTTTATGTCTGTTCGCACAAAGCAATATTCAGTATCCCAATTCGTTTTTGAAATATCAAGTTTTGAACTCAACCTAGCATTTCATAAAAATAACAGTTTTCTTAAACATTTAAAAAAAATGGTAAAAAGTTTAATTTTTAAAATGTCATGATAATTTTTTTGTAATTTATAAAGTTAAATACGTAGTTTCCGCAGAACTAAGCTATACTTGTATATCTAGATGAAAATGTTTGCGATTAACAGATACTCAATCATTTTCGAGATATTAATCTAAAAGTGCAGCATTTTGTAAAATTTACAACTTCCTTAATTTTAATATACGGCAACCATTCGGTATTTCACCGGATTTTAAACTTAATAAAATGGAATTAGTTAGCTTCTAAAGTATGAGCTTATGATTTAACAATACTTAACAATACAACTGTTGTACTACTAGTCCCTTCTTCCACATTTAAACTAAATTGAAATACCGAAAAATACCGGTATTGTGAAAAGAATACCAGTATTTAGTAGTATATTTAGTATTGGTATTACTGAGATTCCGGTATTTCAAACCCTAGTCATGTTCCGGTCTCTCTTTCCGGCACTAACCCAATTTCGCAAAGACCAAACCTATATCCTTTTTTATTTTTAAGTTATAGTGGAAAGTCCAATTATGCAATTGAAAAAAAATCATGCTAGTTATTTTTTACCTATCATGTAGTTTCTGAAATCAGTCGTAGACATCATTTGAATTTCATTCATCCACGTTGACGTTTGTTTTTAATCATTTGGAATGACGCCTCCGATTAATAATCTCGCCAACTGTGAAATACGCGCAGTAATTAAGCTAATGGCTTGAAAGCGACTGAAATTCATCGTCAGATCGTAATCTGTGATCTGGCTACATTTTAGCAGTGCTATGGCTAAAATGCTGGAACCTACAACTAAACATAGAATAATAAAGTTTTTTGATAAATACAATATACGAAAAGTGCTTTTCAAAAACTTACTAAGTCCAAAATAATTCTTCGTGGATATGACTAATTTTCTGTAAAAAGCTGTATAGAACGTATAAATGACATGATATTTTGTAGTCAAGGAGTCACAATGAATATTTGGAATTAATTTATTTTTTATACCTTTCATCCAACAAATAGAAAGTTCGCAACAGTTTACAAATATTCAACCGAAACTAAACCAAGCCTTTGGACAGAAATAACATTTGAAATAAAAATAATAGTAGATAAGCCCAAAAGAGCATTATAGGAATAGTTCCGTATCATATGTATCCTTAGTCCCAATATTTTTAGAGCATTGCGGCAAAATGTCTTTCCTTCATTTGTCAATTTAATGTAGTTCAAAAATGTTGAACATTATTCGTTTTCTTGCATATTAATTTTACTAATGGGCGGTAATAATTTAAGTACTTTTTACATATAGTGTTTTTATTTTTTTTAGTGTTTTTTTTAACCTTTGTATATCTACAATTTCGGTAAAGATACTATTTTGTATATGACATTATAACATAAACATAACAGACCCGTTCTTATAATCGATTCTTAATCGGGAAAATACCCGATCGTATTTTCTCTATTCCGATTCAGCTCAATAATCATAGCAGTAAGATTATACAGTCATAAAATGATTGTTAAATGATCGATATATAGGTACGTATCGATACAGCAGTGCGTATCGAATAGCCGATAAGCAAAATACCGATATATCGATAAAAAGGAATTTGGATATCGATATTTTAGAAGTATTTTGCCTTGCATTACAAATACTTATCCTCCCAATAGTAGTTATTTCTGTAACGAGAAGTGCCGCAAAAAACACCAGATTCAGTTATCAGAATCTAGTTTTCTGCAAACAGTATCTAGTTTTCTTTTTCTAGTTTTCATTTTTTGAGATAAAATTGAAATGTACCGGGTCCCAAAATTGAGATACCATGCCTAAGTTGACATTCTTAAACAGAAACCCATATTTTTTGTGGTATTTACAGATACTACGTTAGATTTTGTACATCATCTTATTTGTTTCTATAGTAACATTAATTTGGTTCATTTAAGTACACAAAGCCATTTTTTGAAGACATAAAAAATACTCAGAATTTAACGTAAATCCAACAAAAATGCTAGTTCCTGTTTAAAAATGCCAATTTAGGTATGGTTTCTCAATTTTGGGACACCTGTACATTTTAATTTTACGTCAGAAAATCCGTGATACAAAATACAACATAGGCGTCCAAGATTTTTTTTCTTACAATATCTTTCGAATTTATAGCGAATTGATTCCATACTTTATGTACCAGTAAAACCAGTGTAGATAGACTGCTGGAACGTATAACAAGGTTGTTTGGGAACTTACAAGGGACCTTACCGTGATCATCTATTTAAATAATGAAGAAATAGTCTAAGTACACAAATTTTCAAAATTCTGTCTTGAACAAATGAAAACTTTTTATACCAAATAATCCAATTGAAGCGTCTTCATTAAAGTTTTCATTATCTATTATAAAAGCATCTATCTCATCGTCAATATCAAAAATTTTTATTTTAAGTTAAACCCTATTGTTTTACACCATTGATAGTTTTTAAGTTAGAACCCTTTAACAATTATTTAAATTTTCTTTTTAAATTTACCTATTTCTTAAATTAATTAGAGATACATTCTACCCTGAGTCATATAGAGCTATAGTATCAAGGTGCCATTTAGCTTAACTTTTATTTTAATTGTGTTACATTAAACTTTGATCATTATCATTCATTTCAACCTCCACTCTTGAGCTATTGGCCGATTGTGACAAGTTACCTCTTTTATTTTGTTTTCTTTCTTTCTAAACTACAGGACTTCTCAGGATTGTATCTAATTCCTTTTTTAACTGTTCGCAGATAGAACCCTTTTTCATTTAATTGTCTTTTGTTTCCTAAGTGTTCTAATCGTGGAATAATTCCTCTGATGATGCC
This sequence comes from Onthophagus sagittarius, assembly GCA_036711965.1. Classification (NCBI taxonomy): domain Eukaryota; kingdom Metazoa; phylum Arthropoda; class Insecta; order Coleoptera; family Scarabaeidae; genus Onthophagus; species Onthophagus sagittarius. Next base: position 49,644,482 of record JASERS010000003.1, on the reverse strand, counting down.
AATCTTTCTCTATCAATTCTTTTAGTAACTACACCCAACTCTTTTTTTTACGTGGTCTTTTTTAACAGGATTTTGAAATAACACGGTTCACCAATAAATTTTTTTAACGAATTTTTTTTTGAGATTCGTGCTATAACAAAAAATTCGTGTAATTCGTCATTTGAATTAATCAGACATGTTAGGTATGTAATTCTTTAATGAAATAATCTAGAATGGAGTGTTGTTTATGTAGGGCTAACATTTCGCTGATTATTGTTATCGCTTCCAGTTGTTAGATCCGCGTTTCAAGCATATGTAACATATCTTTAAGTCTGGTATTCTATTAATACGAGTTTAAACCAAATATACTAGATACATCTTTTAAGAAAAGGAGTATAATCATTTTATATGAGAACAGTCAAAAAATAGCACACTCAGTGCTGATCATCTTTGAATGCTAATGTATTGGTAAGGAGCAAGATAAAGCAAGATGTTATCATCTTGAGATGTTATCATGTTCTATAGAGCTCATCTTAGAAAACACGTATATTCTAGCGACGAAAGTTCTTTCATCTTCAGCGAGGTATACAGTGCGCGCGTAAAGTATGGAACTATAATAAAAATCTTTTTAATTTAATTCTTTTTTAGGAAAAATTATTTAAACTATAAAAATATACAGAGTGTACCATTTAAAAAAAAACAGACTGTACATTTTTATTTCAGAAACTATAAATTTGGCAACATTGGCAAGGTCCGAAACTTATCCTAATGAAAGAGAACATAGAAAATCAAATAATCATTAAAATGTTATGATAATATTAAATAATCATAGTTAAAGATTTATTCATAGAATCATTACATTGACTACTTTAAACTATCTAAAGAGCGTTTGACAATTTTCATCTGCGTTAAGGTATTCAATTTAGTTAATTTAACAAAATTTTATATTTAGCTATCTTTAGCCCTTTAATAGGATTGTATAAAATTTTGTATTTATATCAGTTCTGATTCATTACATGAAAAAATTTAATGTGGCCACAAGTAAAGTAATACTTCCAGTTGAAGTATTTGATTCAAATGTTCACATTGTCTGGAGTATATGATCTATAGTCACATACTATATTCAAAAAAATTATCGCAACTCGCAGCCCCACTGTATTTTTGGCCAAAACTAATTAGACAGCACAACAGCTGCTAGCAGAAATGCAGCTGCTCACATGCCTTAACCCAACAGGTGTGGCGAGTTCTCCGACGGCTGTGAGATCTCGCCACACCTGATCCACTGAGATCATCTTCACCGTGGTAGATCTCATACTACCACGGACTCCTCCAGATAGGAATCCATATTCTTTAAATAATAAAAAAAAATTACTTAAAAAAAATATTACTTGAAAGATTATCATTGAGTGAAGAAAAACGTCTGAACGATCTTAGAACTTAAAACTTCAGTTAAATTCATAAACGGGAGATCAAAGACAGTCAGGTAGTTAGTTTAATTTTATTGTTAAAATTGTCGCAAAGAAGACTAAAAATATTGACATTGGACCTAGCAGTAACTCACATATCCGAACGTAACCAACATTTAGTATGTTGGTCAAGCTCAAGCCTTTCTGTCACTAATGGTACTAGTTAGTACATACGGTAAAAAATGCTTATTTTTTTAAAATGTCAGATTCTGATGGCATTCGCCCTTCACAATCTAAGGTTTCTTAGAAAGCGATTTTTGTCATAGATTTATACTAAACATTTTAAACATTTTAGCTCCTTTACATAATTAATCAAAAACACATTATTCAGTTCCTGGACAAATCATCACAACATTTCTTTGACGACAACTAAAGAATTTTTTTCAAAATCCGTCACACTTGTGCGACAACAAATACCTCCAGTAAGGCATAGCAGCAGGTTAATCACTGAATATACACAACAAAACTAAACTTTTAGCATTTTTAACTGTTTTTAACTCAAACATTATCATCAAACCAAAAAAAGTTGTCAACTTTTGACAGATAAATTCTGTCAATATTCTCCCAACACAACTCCACGGTATTCCCGGATGTGTAAAGTACGTATCATCAAAAACACGGTTCTTTTGTCCCCACATGACAAAACACATTTAGTTATGTATAGAAACCTGTTTGTAATGTCAACAAACAATAGTTTACAAACACACAATATCACCTATTAGCAAAATTCCGTTATCAACATTAAAATTCGATAATATTTATCTTGATTTGATCGGTTCTCTCATTCCGTCTCTTGGCCCTTCATATGTGCTTCACCGTAATCTATCGGTTTACGCGTTGGCCAGAAGCTTTTCCTCTCAAAGATATTAGTTTCACTTCTATTGCGGATACTTTGTTTCCTAATAGAACTGAGTAGAATGTGATCAATTCTCACAAAATAAAAATTCAAAACAAAGTTTCTTTCAATTATTAAATATGAATTTTTAATTTGTTTTTATCGCCATATTCCTCTTTTTATTCATCTTTACAGGAGAGGAAGTAGCTGTAACATGCTGTGCACACGACATGTAAAAACAGATTGTGTTGCTAAACAATTATTATTATTATTATTTATTATAATCAATTAATCAGTCCTTTCAATTTCTCGTTTATACGTGTACCTGTAATTATTAGTACATGTAAATACAATATGCGTCTTGGTCTATGAAAATGAGGCTTACGTTAGAAAATAAGTTTTAGAAAACACAGCTACTAAAGATGAACTAGTCGAACTAATATTAGAACTAACACTAGCACTAATACTAGAACTACCACTAGGACTAATACTAGATCTAAAACTAGAAACTTTCGGGTTTTGCCGTGCGTTTTTTTAAAACCTTACCTGACGGTTGCAACATAACATCCGAAACGTCAAATATTTTTTCAAAAAACGCACGGCAAAAGCCGAAAGTTTCTAGTTTTAGATTTAGTATTAATCCTAGCACACCGGTCTAACACCGGTTGTGAAAGTATATTCGTACTTATATGTTTCGTCAGTTTCTCATTAATTACTACGTTGTTTATATGCTGGCCGGTGTTACAAGATGTCAAAGTCTTGTTTCAATTCAGAATATTATCGTGGTTAATCAGCTAAGTTTGTATTTTTATACGAATAACACTGAAGAAATGAGTTTTTTCAAATAATTGTTTCTACTGGTTTTTCGCATCACAAAAATAATAAAATATGAAAGGTTATGACAAGTTTCTTGCCGCCTACAAATAATACTTTAGTGAAAACGGTGAAGGCAAAAGCTAGGACAATGACACATAAGACGGGGATGATGATGGGCAACAAATTTCCGAGGCAGAAAATAATATGAAACGTAGTTAAACACTTATTTAGAGTTTGAAGGATGAGCTCGAATTAGAGATATTTAGTCATATCGAAGCCGGAAGGATGCATAATAAAGAGTTACCTTATCAGGCGGAAGAAAAATGGACAGACAAACGACAGAGTAGTTACAAGGCATAAGATCGAATTTATCTTCTACAACATACCTGTTTGCCATACGTTTCTTCTTTTTGTACACTCGTGTGGAATAGTGTCCTATTCCTGGAACTATCTTGCAATGCTTCCAGAAGACTTGAAACAATTTCAGAAGACATGATGTTGCCTTTGGGAGATATCAAATGCTTTCAGCACACTTAATACTGTTTCTAGAAGACTCGATATTGCTTGCAGAAGACTTGAAATGCTTCCAAAAAATTTGACTGCAACTGCTTCTAGAAGATTTAAAATGGTTGCAAAGAACCCTATACTGCGTATGAAAGACTTAATACTATTTCCAAACGACTAGAAATGCAGCCTTAATATGCTTCCAGGAAACTTGTACTACTTCCAACCCAAAAGATTTTCTACGTCTTTGAAAGACTTGATACTGCTTTTAGAAAACAATATTGGTTGCAATAGAGTTGAAATGCTTCCAGAAGATTTGTAATGTTTCAAAAAACTTGCAATGTTTCCAGAAGACCAAGCAATATTAGCTTCTGAAAGACATGAAATCCTTTCATAAAACTTGAATTTAGTTCTAGAAAATTTGAAATGCACCCAGAAGACTTGCAATACTTCCTGAAAAATTTGCAAATTTGAGACTGCTTTTAGAAGATTTTAAATGTTTTCACAAGACTTGCAATGGTTCCAGAAGTTTTACAATGCTTCTAGAACACTTGCAACGCATCCAGAAAACTTGTAATGCTTCCAGAACACTTGATATTGTTACTGATTGATTAACCGAACACTACGTTGTGAGCATCCTGCATTATCACCTATCTGGCAAACATCTGCCAAACAGGTGAAATTCCTTTCCTTGGGAAGTTTGAAGAGCTCTGAATTGTCTTAAATTTATAGTAGATAAAGGGCTTTCTCGGTCTTTCGACAGGCAAAGAACAGCGACACAATAAAGTTTCTTAAAACATGGTCGCAAGACGCTTCTATAACCGAATTCTTTCGAAAACAAAGAATAGGCTTGAAAACTGCAAGTCATGGCCTTGGATTCCTGGAAACGCTTTCGCCGGGTAGTCCTGCAATGGTTTCCAACACAATGGTGCAACATGTTCCATCGGTGCATAAAAGAGCCAGGACCGGACCAAGGAATTCTCTTACAAGTACGACATCCAAATTACGAGGCAAGTTCGAGTATCTACAGTCACCAAGTCAACCTTCAACAACATCGCTACCAACGCAAGTTATTCTGGAAACTTTGGTTCCGATTATTCAGAATTTATTATTTTTTTTGTTATTTAATAAAACATCTTTGATATTTCAAATCGTTAGTATTTTAGAGCCTCCTCGCGCTACTATCGCAATTTACTAATCCCGCAACCTACAAACCTGTTTAGTGTAACGATCTATTATTGTATCTGCAATATTGTTTAGCTTGAGGGCTTAACAAAACAGCCCTCTTTTCAATTTTCTCTTTACTGATCAGGCACATTGTTTGCCTGTATATGTTAACATTGACACATATGAAGATTTATTAAAGTGCGTAGTACAGACGTAACCAGGGGTTATAATAAAGCTGTATTTTACTGTACTTGTTCGGTATGAATAGGACAGCTATCGTAAACCATTCTATAAGTCACTAGCTGGCATAATGCAATTTCTTAATTTTATGATATGTACAGCTTATATAACAGCAAAGCAATTCGCAGAGAGTGAGGACGTCCAGTTATTTCAGCTTCTATTCAAACCTATTGACGGTCGAATGCCGATTTATTACAATCTTCACAGCTTAGTTTCGGATACAAGTAGAGTATATATGGCGCACCATTATCAAAGAAAGAGTTGATATCGAAGAAGCGAAAGGTTAAACTTTGTGATGTGCACGAATCAGGAACGGAACAAGGTCCGTCGTTATTACTTACATGTAAAAAAATTGCAAGTAAGATTACTACGAAGGAAAACACTAGAACTAGTATATCTTAGTGTTAAACTGTGTTTTTTGCGAGAAATATGTTTCTTGGGCCTAGTATAAGTTTCTCTGAAACATGATGATATTTATCTGATAATTCGATGTATTTGCTAACCAAAATAGTCTGTTTTTTCATATTTGTATTCATTTCTGTAGTGTAATCTTTTAAATAAGTTATTAACTAAGTTACTAACTATAAACTTTTTAGTTTTTACCATTTTAAAGAGAGACCTATTCGTAGACCAGGTCACATATAATTATTTACAATAAGTAAATTATACTCCTATTATTATTATTATATTTTGGACATTAACCCACAAGTACTATTTTGATATTTGTTACTTTTTGTAGACATACGCATCAAAAATTTCACACAAAAACTTGTTTTATACTGCAACATGTATTAATAATTATTTAACAAATGTATTTAAGTCAATAAAACTTCACTTCATATTATTACTACACTAATAATAGACTACGTTCCGGCGATCATCAACCATACTGTGATTTCTACCATACAAACCTTTCAATAAAATTTGTCATTGCAATAAATAAAATGAAACTTCATTAAATAAATTTATAATAATAATCGCTATATTGGATAATTTTACTTTATGAATAATTTAATAATGTATGCATATAGCATTTATAGATCGCTGTGGTATAAAGTTATATAGGAGACTACTGGTTAAATTTATTTTCCGATTAATAATATATGTAATAGATTTAAAACAGTAAAGTGCATCCAAATAATAAATTTATTTCAATGTCAATTTCCGGAAATCTAGATTTCAACCAATTAGTAATATAATAACAAATTACATTCAATATTCTTATCGTTTGATAACAGAAGACACAATATTAAGCCTGTAGTTTTCAAGCAAATTGGTTGAGGAGATAATAACGTCTTTAAATCTCGTACACAGATAGTTATCTCAGATTCACATTAACGTAATGAGACGTTGTACCCGAAAGTATTTGACGCCATCTGAAATTTTCGCAATCTTCTCCTCCTCCCTCATTCTATTTTATTTTCGCGCTACATAAAAAAGAACCAAACATCAAGTGAAATTTGATGAGATTGGATAAGATTTTGTCGTCGTGGAAACCACACAAAATTAGGTCTATGTCTCCCTTGGGATATCGGATAGCAATAAATTAGAAACAATAATTCAATCGTTCACCCGTACAGCGGATGTGGTGTAATAAAGTGTAGCAATATGTTACAAACCATAGTCCGGAAATGCTCTATGTGATTGGATAACATGTGCTAATCAAGTAAATTGTTCTAATCGTTGTTGAAATTGATTCATATCTCGCAATGATATAAAATTAACAATTCTATCAAAGATGATTAAGAAAGAAATTAAGAGGATTTTAATATCAAATTATTTCTGGAATAGTTTTATCAGACAATGCGTAAGCAATTTTAATGATAATGAATTTCATTTACACGCGAACGTTAAAAGGCAATTTATTCAAATGACATTCACATGCTGTGATTCAATAAAGAAATGGAGTAAAAACGTAGCTTCCCTATTAATTAGTGTCTTTCAGCGGATTCTTTATGTATAAAATATTCTCTCTTTGCAATTGTTTTAATAATACAAAAATAATTTTAGTTCTCATCTACTTCTACTTTTAAATTATTTAGTATTAACTTTTATGAAATCTACGAGTTTTATTTAATTATTCGTGGAGGTAGCAACAGAATAGATCCCATTAGAATATATAATTTTACGTTATTACGATATGCACAAAATAGAATCAATAATGCTACATGGTTACAAAATCGATTGTGGCGTCTCGAACCATCCGTTTAAAGTTGTTTGGAGTGAGGGCAAGTATGTCTAACCTAAGGCGATCTATTGCTCTTTCCATCCCCACAATTTGACAATTTTTATAATAATTACTTCAAACAGTTGGTGTTTTAAATAAGAAAGCGTAAGGCAACTGAGGAGGAAGGTGTAAAGTTTCCTATAATATATTGCACAACATTAATGGAATAAGGTCCACTTAAGTCAATTCTTGATAGAAGATATGAAAAGTCACAATAACCGTTGACCAACTTAAAGAGAAAATGGATATAACTGCAACATCTATGCTGATTAAGTGTGGGCATACGATAAATTTGGCAGCTAGACAAATAATGTGTATAATTTTGTCGAATCAATATAAGAGGTATTTCGGAAATTTATCTGAACTCTATGTTCTTCACCTAAACATCGTAGTAAGTTCTTTTTGAAAATAGACGTGCTGTATGTAGCACGTTACTTTTCTGTTTGAATTTTAAAAAATAATATTATATAGTTTCTAAAAATCCAGCTATGGTTTACGATACTGAGTATTTAATATAAAATATAAAGCAAAACACAATTCTACCGCATTTAAACAAAACTTAAATACCGCATATGATTCTAACAAAGGTTGTTTTTATACTTATTTGGACTATACTAGGTGTTAAGATTACATATTCGATTCAATTTCTTTTATGTTATATTTATCAAACAGAACAAAAGTAGTAGTAAGAAAAAAAAAAAAGAAAGTAGTAAGATGTAATATATTAAGTCTAAGAATAATATTGTTGAGATTTTCTTCGTCATCATAAAAAGAAGGAACCTACTGTGAACACCCCGCTTGTGCTGAGAGATTCTTTTTAACAAATCTTTTTGGAATAGGCGATTTCGTTATATCGTTTAATCGTTTGTGAGATCTTCTTAAATAATGCACTCTTTCGTGCAATTTAAAAAATAACGATGCAAGTCCATCACCTAGAACTCCACTCATCATTTATGTCATAGAAAGTTTTTGGGTACTTTTCAGTCTTTTTTCTCGTGCAGGGTTTATAATACACGCATTGGTGGTTATTGTCCTATTGATCTAACTTCATTAATTATTATATGAACCACATTGGTAATTATTTGTTTGTTTCTGAAATTTAGCGTAGGGTATTTGAAATGTAGACCAGTCAAGTTGTTCGTTCTTTTGCATTAATGTTTCATTAATATTCATCGCATTCCTTTCCTTTTCTGTATCATTATCAAACAATACCAAGGAAGGTATAGATGTTTCAATTGAACTAACATCTGTTTGATGTTTTTGATTCTGTTGATATATTTAAATTTGCAGTCTATTTTTCGTGTCTATATGAAAGTATAAGTATTTGTTCGGACATTAATTCGCGAAGTACGTCAGAATCATTGTTCCATCAATTTTTAATTTCATGGAGACCTAGAGGAATAATAAATTTTTATGAAGAAAATATGGAAATATATAATTTTGATAATTATTGCCTTTCAATATAAGTTGTTCATAGAGATCTTGCCTATTGGGTATCATTTTAAAAAAGCGTTTAATACGAGTGGAGCACTTTAAAAGTTGGCGTTTTTAATTGCTGGCTATAGGAACAATTAAGGATCTAATTTAATTAATTACAACTTGACGTATTAGAAAAATGAAATGTACAGTAAACATTATAGTCCAAATAGCGCAGATCTAAAAGGGTACCAATAGCAATTAATATTTTTTTGCACTAATTTACAAGTTTCATTATTATTCGCGAAATATAATCCTGTAAAGGGATCACACGATATAATAATTGAATATCCGATAAAAGTACATGTATTTAATTTTAGTTTAGTAATTTATTGGCAATGTTGTACAGTAAACAGTCACGTTCGTTTTGTCCGTAACAAATTACAACATGTTTAACATATATAATTCTTTTATACAGTACTTTATCTGTTATAAAATATGCATTATTATCAATACTAATGTTCTAAGGTATGAACACACAGACAGGTATTTCTCTGTGCACGTAAATCTCCAAATGAAATAAAAATCGCTTATAATCGGTGCTGCCTATCAGCGACAGTCCTACTTTAATTGCGTTGCCAGATTTCAATCAATTTCAATCACCATATTTTGTGGTGAAGTTGCCATGGAATTCTTTTTTGCAATAATATGATCGTAATTGACGTCATTACAATCATTCCATTGTAAATTGCTACCATAAGATGTTTAACTCTATTTTTTTCAGTGTAGGAATAGAATTAACTATATGTAAAGTGTAAATAAAAGCCACACTACGTGACTGCCCTGAGTAAGTCCGCGAGTAAATATATACAATTAAGATCTCGATAAAAACTGAACGCCAACATTTGCCGTATTCAATTCATATAAGTACGAAGGCTTTCGCGACCGATGTTAATTGAACTAAAATTAGAACTAGCTCTAACACTAGAACTATCACTAGGACTAATACTAGATCTAAAACTAGAATCTTTTGGGGTTTTGGAATGCGCTTTATGAAATTTTGAAAAAATGTTTGACGTTTTGGATGCCATGTTGCAACCTTCTTCAGAAACTGGTTCGAAGTGATAGTAGAAACTTCCCGTGACGACGTACAAACTGGAAACCATGGTGGTAGAAAGCACATGAAACAGCAAAATTTGTAATGCTTTATTATCCATTACCTAACCGGACAAGACTACAATAAAAGAGATGTACTGGCTGCCCACAATAATATAGCCTAGTGCGGTCAGTCCTTCAAGAATATGGGTTGAGGATATAAAGAAAATTACGAAAAGCAGATGGTTTAAGGTGGACCAAGTGGTAACAATGGGTGAAAAGAAAACGAGAGAGATGGGATATGATGATGGAGATAAGGTGCGGAAACTTTTATTATTATTTACAAAGAAGTGGAAACATGACAAATTGCCTTTCTTACCAGAGTTAATAAATTTATTAAACATCTTTTTTATAACCTACTAGTACTTTTAAGTCCTCATTTAAACCATTTTCATTGTTAGGAAACTACAAATATTGCATGTACATGATTTTAAACAATAATACAATATTAATTGTAATTTAGTATAACTATTAGGTTATACTAAAACTAAGTTTACATAATATTTTAAAATCATACAATTTGCTTTACGTGTTTCAGGAATTATCCTCTCCAATACTTATGCTAATACTATTGTGAGTGGCAGACAATCTTTCATGTGGTGTTATCGCTTTCCTCATTCTTGTGTCCTAATATTTGATAAGAGGTGTTATTAAATTTAATAGTTCTAGATAACTTTCTTCGTCCATTCTTAAATAATCTCTATAGTGATTGAGGAAAATTTTCCATTTTGTACGTTTTGATATCTTTTTCATATTTTCTTTATGTTTGATATTAGTAAGCAAAAGCCCAATTGCAATTAATACTGATTCTTCAGAAGTCATTATTTCACAATATTTGTGAGTTTATTACTAAACCACACTAAATCTCTTCTATACAATATCTTTAAATTGAAAAAACTGGACTGAATAGTGTATTGCAAAAACTGGCGTTCAGTTTTACTCGAGATTTTACCTGTACAGGATGGCTAAATAATCGTGTAATGTGCCGTATTCATTGTAGAAACTTACGGTAAACAATACATGTTTACTCTCAGACTTACCTCCGTGTGTGAGGCGCTTAAGAGGCAAACCACTTCAAAAAACTTCCGCTCATGCGTTCAACCTTTAAAGGTAATAAGTTGTGATGAATATTATCAATAGTTTGCTAGTATCGGCATAAATAGCATCCACCTATACTTTCTTATCGAGAATTGAAGAACGTCCAACGTAGAAACCGTGTTGTTCTGTACCAATACATGACCTAATTTAAAAAATAATCTATTGTAACTGAGCGTGGCTAAAAACTTTCCCATTATTAATAAAATGGATATAGGACGATTACTGTTTACAAATATCGCCGGACTTAAAATTTGACATATCAAATATTAACCGTAGAGGCGTCGCAAGTGTTTGAGAGCAGTTACTTATAAAAGTTGCAGGGATGCTGTCTAAATCCAAACACATAGACATTACTGTTGATATTTTGATACCAATGGAAACCGTGTTATGACATTACCTCTCATTGGGGTATACGCCGATAACCGGAGGAACGAACAATGAACCGAAATAATCGGTGAAAAGTATACAGACATCCTCCACATTACGCACGCCAACGGATAAACGTTCTTCGTTTCTGTTTTGCATATGCCCAGAATTGCTTAGAATCAGAGGTAATAAATAGTTTTGAACATGATGTAAATAAGATCTTCTGTTTTCACGCAATGTATTAATTGTGTCCCGAGATATTTTTTCTGTGACGAACGATGTAAATATCGACATGGTTTACAAAGAAAATTTTTTTGAAAATTAGCTTTAAAGGTACAAATTTTATTTCTTTTTAAACGCAAAAAGACCATTACCCATGAGTAACTATGGACACGCTTTGTTTAGTTATGGTTTAGTTTTAGTAATGTCTATTCAAAAACGTCAAAATAGTTTTATGAGTGTTTAATTGAATCGAAACAAGTTTTATAATGATTAATTCTCGTATTTTGCATTGTTTTCTGTGTTGTAATTGTTTGTTTCTATTTTTCTCTATTCTATGTTATTTAGTTTTGTATTATTTTTGTATTAGTTATTTTGCGTTATATTCTGATTGAGATTATTGTCCTGTTTTATTCAATATTTGTTACTGTTTTGTTTCTATTTTTGAGGATTTGTTGTTACTGTTGTGTAGCAACATATTAATTAGAATTATGCCTCACGATCCAAACTATTTCTTTGTTCAATTTTCTGGAAAACAAATGCAAATAATGCATTTATACGTCACGTACGTTATTTCGATTCTAAATCGTGTGATACCGTTTCAGCACTTAATATTCATTTCTATTATTGGTCAATTGTGACATTTACATTTAATTATTTTTTACGTGCGTCATCGAAACATCGTACCAGAATTGTGTTTAAATGGGAAAGATCGTGAGGAGCGTCAGTCTTTTATATAACTTATTACTAGCTTAAGTCGGCTCAGTTTCTATTCTGTAAAACCGTCTTCTGGTTCACATAACTAAATAAAATAGTTATTGTTAAATTGAGAATTTACAAATACATATAAGTAGTTAAGGAGCTTGAATTTTTATTTACTTACGAACTCACAACAACTCTACAAAATTTGGTGGCAGCGCAGGATCCAAAAAAAATCGCCGCATGGAATCCTGTGAAATTATGCAGAATCGATGTGACCGTACTCCATTAATTATTTACAACATTTTATTTTCGGATGCACTAGATTTTGCCTGAATGGCACAGTAAACCGACAAAATGCAAGGTACATACTCAATATCCTCAATAAGTGATTGTATGGGCAGGGACAATTCACAATAAAATCATTGGCCCATTCTTCTTTGAACAAATTCTGAGAGATCATCGATATCTTAAGTTTTTGGGGAATGAATTGATGGGGAATGAACCTTTTAAAAGCAATCCCAAATAATAATACCCCCGCTATACGAAATACTATACAACAATATTTTGTTTCGGCAGAATGGTGCTCGTCTGCACTTTGTACATCCTGTTAGCGAATTTCTAGATAATTTTCCTGAGCGGAGAATTGACAGATGGGAGGCGATAAAATGACCCCGCAGATCTTCAGATCTTACTTCCATTGATTTTTTTTTTCTATGGGGTTTTCAAAAATCAACAGTTTACGCATAATGTACATTGAACACACAATGTATACCGAAATTCGTAATATTAGTCCGCAATTTATTTGTAATACTTTGAAAGAATGTATGAATCGGTTTTCTTATTGTCAAAAAGTGGGTGGAGGGCATTTCGAACAATTGATTAAATGATTAAAATTTGTTTCCTTTTCATAACATAATTCATGTTCTACGGACATTAACTAATTTTATATTATATTAAAATTTAAAACCTTGCTCATTAAAACTTAAATTATTAGTGTCTTTTAATGGACAATAAAAACTTAATGAATACGTTGCCATGGTTACGTATGGGCAAAATAACTAATATAAAACTAAACAATATAAACAGAAAGAAAAAAAGCTCACTATTACAACTGAAAAGAATGCATCAACACAGGAATTAATTATATAAAAATTGTTTCAAGTCAATTAAACACTGATAAAACCAATTTTGAAGTTTTTGAATAGACCTTATTAAAACTAAAAAAAGAGTGTGTCCATGAAGACCTTAATACGTTAACTTTCGTATTATCTTGTTATATCGTAAATATGCGTTATATTACAACTATACAGTTATATTACAACTGTACATAACGCCGTAAAAGTAATGAAAGTTTCTAAAATAAATTTTCTATTGGAAGGTGCAAAAATAAGTGTAGGTTTACGAGCAAAAAAAAAGTTCTAAGCATATAAAATTTGGGAACACCTGTATAACATTGTTCCTATGGATCGATTTAACTCACAAACTCTCTAATGATTCTACTTGATATTGGTTTACACTGTACCAAATTTCAGCGCTCTACTTTAAACAGTACAGAAAATATTTAGAAAAATTAGTTAAAATTTCTTGACTTTGATGACCTATAACTCCGCCATTTCTTGGTTTTTAGACCAAACATTTTTACACGATTCATCATCATTTTTACTCTAGTATATGTGGTTTAATTTGTGCCCCGAGTCACCGAAACACCCTGTAGACACTTTGTAGAGAATTAAATTTCTTTTCTGATAGGGTACAAAATATGGGGCGTTCTATTTAATTTTTTTTTACTATCTCGCAATTCAATACAGAGAAACACTAATTCAATTTTTTACCAGTTTGTATAAGATACACTGATATAATAAATGACAATCTATTTGGCAGTATATGAAGAGTTATCCTGCCAATGCAAAACGTTTTTGAATTAACTTTTTCTGAAATATTGGCTTTTAAAGAGCATGGTGATATTTGCCAAAAAACAATAAAAAATAAAAATAACGCAAAAACAAAAAAAGTGTAGGTAGCAACAACATTTATCAAAATCAATATATTTTTTGTATATAAATATTCATATTCTGCGAATTGTGGAACTTAAAAAAGCCGTTAGAATCAGTTACGTAAGACATCCTATATTTGTTAACATATTTATATTATAATTTAAAAATTATAATATAATTATAATATAAATATGTTATATTATAATAAGTTATACTATATAAGTTTTATAACTTATATAGTATAACTTATTATATAAACTTAATAGTAAATAGTAATAAAGTAAAAACGAAAAAAAATCGTATTAGTGTCGCCGATTTTAAAAATTAATTAAGATTACAAACATCTAGTGGTTTTGCTAACCAAGTTGTATTTGTTCAAATTTAAAGATGTTATGTCACAAGATATCATCTATTATCAAACTTTAAAACATATTATCTTTCTTATTTCAAATTGGACCCCAACGTACTTTTCTATTAATCGATGCAGAATTAAAAACAAAACATTTTGTAATAAAAGCCCATCATAATTCCTGACATTTAAAATGTTATTCGCCAAAAGCTTGTGTTTCATCCATTCCATTTTTAACCTTTAACTACTCGCGCCTTGAAATATAACACTAGTACTTGCGCGGTGTATTTTGTACACCATCACCAAAATATGCTGAAAATATAGTAAAAGGAATACAGATGTTTTCAAAAAATGGTAGAGTTGTTACATAAACGTTTATTGAATAAGAAGCATTATAAAAAATTTATTAAAAACAGAAATATGTGAAACATAACATTAACTATAAACTGGAAAACAAGTACAAAACAAAACCCCACAAGAGTTTGGGCAAAGGACTACTCGCTAGCTTCCTCATCATCGGCAATGTTATTGCAGTCAGGACAAGTAATTATACTAATCGCATGTTCTTTACATACTGGTTTGCGACATGTATGGCACGAAATTGTTGTTACTCTGTTTTTCTGCCTTCCACAACAGAAGACGGACGACCCAGGTGCTCTCGTTTTATTTGGTAAAAATTCTGTCGGCAATTCCTTTTTGTTCTTTTTTAATGTTCCTACAATTGTGACTTTATCTTCCAAAAGCTCCTTTGCCAAAGAATAACTTGTGTACCAATTGTCGCACGTCAAATTTCTATTTTTTCCTTTCCACGGCTGAAGCAAACGGTGAGTAATTGCAGTTGGTGTATTTGAATTTTTGTATTGCCCTTATGGCTGTTGACCACAATATACCTCTAAGTTGCTCACATAGAATGTTGTGGAGTCACATAAAACGAACACTTTTAATCCATACTTAGCAGGTTTATTGGGGATGTATTGAATAAAACTACACCTGCCTCTAAAGGGAATCAACATTTCATCAATTGTTACATGTTCTCCCAAATTATAATTGTTATTGCAGTTGTCTACAAAACGGTCAAGAATAAATCGGATAGCGGCCAGTTTATCAGTGGCTTTTCTCTCACGTCTAGTACTTTTGTCGTCAAACCTAATTGCGGTTAGCAAAAATAGAAACCGGTTATAACTCGTAGAAGCTCTAAATATTTCTGATCCAGTTCCATCAGCTGTCCACAATTCCAGAAAATGTGTATGGTTCTGCTTTTTGCTTCCTGCTAGAAGTAACAATCCTACAAAAGCTAATATTTCCGTTTTCGTGGTATTTTTAGCATCTCTTGGCCGGTGATAATGTGTTCGTAATCTTGCAATTTCTAGGTTTGTGTATTGAACAATATTTTCTATCATGTCATCAGTAAAAAATTTGTCAAAAGCACTTTTTTCATTGGTAATATCTCGTGCATATTGTTTAGGCCCAGGAAAAATTTTTACAATATTTTTTTATTAGTTTTGCTAAATTTACTTAAAATTGGACTCTTCTTCCACACCATTCTTTTTTTCTTATCTCTAGCCACAAAATGTTTTTCACTGTCTTCTTCACTAGTCCCATTTGCATTTTCCTCTTCATCATCTGTGTGGCTGAATTCTTCTTCCGACTCTGTGTTGTGCTCACTGTTCTCTATAGATTCATCCTCTGACGTCCCTGATTCTCCTCCAACTTCTTCTTCACATTCTTCGTCCCATAAAGCACGAGCCATAGCCTGAAGTTCATTTTCGGTTAGACATTTTGGATCTCTAACTGGTATCCTATCCCTACAAAATTAATTTTAGGTATTTAAAAAAAGTCGTTGTTTCTATAAACAAAGTAAATGGCAAATAAAATATTTTATGCCAAACAACCAAACTAAAAAATTTTAAAATATACTTACATAACTCCTCGCGTGGTGTATCCCGTACACCAAATAGAACAACTGTAGATTTCACACTAAATAAGTATGTAATCACTAGAGCTGTCGCAGCGAGACTGACGGTGGTTCTAGTGGGCACTTCGATTATAGGTTAGGTGGGAGCACAAGGGTGAGGTGTTTATTTAAGAAGAATGCGAGCATTTTTAGTGCAAGTGGTGTATATTTTACACCGGCGCGAGTAGTTAAAGGTTAAGTAATAAAAATCGATGAAATGAAAAATAATTTAAATAGAAAAATAATTTTGTTAGAATGTATAGCTAGTGAAATAAATTTTCGATATGTTTGCCGTTTCTTTAATGCACAAACTTTGACAATTTTAAAATGATCTTGCCATTTTTCTTAATAGGTCACTGGTGTAATGCTTCAAAAATTTTGCCGGATTCTATGCTGTATATTTTCTGGTGTTGTTGGTAATTGTTTATAAACGATTTCCTTAACGTAGCATCACAGAAAGATATCGAGTTTGATTAAGTCGAGTGATCGAGGAGGCCAAGCAACTGGTTCTCCTCTACCAATCCACCGATTTGGGAAGGTTGCGTTAAGATAGTCTCTGACTTATAAAGAGTAATGTGCTGGAATTTATTAGTCTTAGTGATTCTTCTAGTGTTAATGCTAATTTTGGTTCAATTAACATCGACCATTAACTCCTTCGTATTTTGCTCATTCTCAGAAAGAGTGACAAAACGGTTTTAAAGAAAAAATCATGTAATTACCTTTCTGGTTTATGTTCTAGGTTAAAAAACAAATTAGTATAACAAAAATTTGTACTTTGAAAATATAATTAAATAATGAAAATACAGGTGTCCCACATAGGCGAATATTTTAGAAATCTCGGTCAAAATTGAAAAAAGTTAAGGAAGAAGATTCGAAATGCAATTATTACTATTCGATTAAGTAAACATTAAAGTATCTTGAAGCACCTTTACAATTATTGTAATAATCGCCGCTAAAATATTTTAGTTGTCAATTGCTTGTTTACTAAACAGTTATTACGTAAACAAAACGTCGCTAAAAATGATGTAATTTATGATTACTTTATTTCAATATAGTTTCAATATATATCCTGGAAGCTTTTGTTGGTGTTAAGTAGTATTGTATAATATATAAAATGCGAAAACTCGATAATTAGTTTTTTTTGTAGTATTGTTTGACTACAGCACATGTTAAATTGAGAAAATATTTTTTTCCCATATTTACACAAGCAATATGGTGAGTTATTAGTATCCCGGCGGACGGAGAAGGAAGAAAAAGATTTATACAAAAGTTATTTCACTCACCACCTTCTATTATTTAAAATTATTTTCACTTATACAGAATGTTCTTTTTAGGTGTAATGGACAGTATGTCAATTTTTTTAAATGGAACACTCAATATATTTTATCATATTATGGTTACTACTAAATTTGTTAATACAACAATGTATACTACTAATACATGGAGTTTATGGTGTCTGTGATATTCAATTTTTATTTCTTCAAAATGTGCCCAAAAAAAATGTATCTTTTTTAAAATATAAACACGACATTTTTTCAGATATTTCTTTGAATCTATGCCAGATAATATTTAAAGCCAATAGGTAAATGATACTATGGAAAGATATTAGGTACGCTACACAGCGTGTTCATAAAATTCAGGTACTTTTGATGTTTTTCAAATAGTTTTTTCTTAAGTTTTTTAAATGGAATACACTGTATATTGTGTGCTGGTTGAATTGCCCATCAAATTCCCTTTAATTAATGGTAAGTATGATATGTGTCTAACTTTAATAGTTTTCCTAATATTTAGGATTAAAAGAAAAATGTGTGATAAAATATGCCATTATTGCACTTTAGGCTTTATATTCTATCTATTTTTATCGCTTTTTTTTAATTATTTCATAAATACTTTATGATATAAAATAATTCTTTTTTCATATACCAAGCTTTAGTGCGAGTTGGCACTTTATGAAATTTACAAAGAATTATGTAAAAAAATATGTTATTGTGGTACCATATAAATTTATATTTTTATGAGGTTTTGCTTCTTTATTGTTCAATAATTATATTTTGTTAAAATTTCCAAAATTAAGTCAACACTACATTTAAACTGCATGTTGGCCTGTTGGTTTTGCTATAGATGTAGATCAAGTTAATTAATTCTTATTTTATTTTGCAAAATATTTGCAATAAATAAATGATCTAAACATGATAAAAATATAAGAAATAAGATTATATTGCATCACAATTGTATATTTTATAACATGAATCTTTTAAAATTTCATAAAGTATCTAAGTCGCATTTATGTTGGATATATGGCAGCAAAATTATTTTACTTTATAAAATATTAATCAAATAATAAATAATCTACAAAACATGATAAAAATAGACAGAATATAATATTAAGTAGAATAATGGCGTTGTTTATTACACATTTTTCTGTAAATTGTAACTTTCAGGAAAATTATTAAACTTAGACATACATATTATTAATTAAAGGGAACTCGATGGGCAATTCAACCAACACAAAACATGAAAAGTGATCACTTTTCACTTTCAAAAGCGAGTGAACATCAAAAGTGAGTGAACTTTATGAACACGCTGTACAGTGTATCTAAAGTCTTTGGAACCTGTCATATATCTACTGGCTTTAACTGTTATCTAACGTAGTTTCAAGGCAATATCGGATAAAATGTCGTTTTTACAACGTTTTTAAGAAGGTCCTGTAATGGGCACATTTTAGAGAAACAATTGAATATTGCAGAAACTATATATTTTATCAGTTAGTAACATATACGGTATTCATAATCTGATAAAATATACAGGCTGTTCCATTTAAAAGGATTGACATATTCTCCATTACAGCTTAATAGAACAGCCTGAGTAAGGGGAAATAATTTTAGGTAATAGAAAGTGGTAAATTAAACAATTTTTGTATAAAATTTTTCTTTTCTTGTCAAACGGTATAGCAACCATCGTCCGCCGGGATACTAATAACTCATCCTGTATAATCTTGTTGTATAAGGCGTACTACTGTAGATTTTATTAAAATTTCTTGGGGTACTTTGCGGTTTTTCCTTTAATAAGATTTTATTATACACTGTGTACACATAGGTTTACTATTTGTTTGTTTATGTTTGGGAAGCGCACATGCAGATAGAAAATAGACTTCGTTCACGATTTATTAGCTAACAGTGAGTTAACATTTTCTACACACATCGCGACCAGAATTTCGACACCTCATGCGAACGTCAGAATTCGAAGTTCTATGTTTTGCTAGGTTTGAAGTGTCAGAATCAGTCAGAATACGTTTACAATTTTTACATAAAAGTTATAAAAGAAATATGGAAAATAACATTGCATATGATGAACATCGCAATTGTGGTACAAATAAGGTTGCCATTTTTTAAAAGTAACTATATGAGATTTTTAAAAAATATATCGGAAATTCACTCATTACATAGGTGTACTGAGAGTGGAAATGATGATGATTAAAAAAATGCCGTCAAAGATAGAAAATGTTAAGACATTTTTTAAATATCTTAAACACTATTTATGATAAAGTTTTGCAATTATAGTATAAGTATTTCTATAATATATATTACAGTATTTCTTTATACTGTATCACAGTACAGTATGGAACCCAACTGAAACTCAATCCTATAAACTAAAAAAAGCTACTTTCAATAATTAATTAGCACATAGGGGGATTCAAAGGCTTCGCGTTGATAAGATCTTCAAGTAGGATAGGCTTAGTTTCATTCTCCGAATGTTACCATTAACAAATTTATGGAAGTCTATTCTATTTAAACATTATGGAAGAAGTATCTCGGCCAACTTCAAAGATGTTAGCCGTTACGTTACTTATTGGCAGCATCCAGTATGACATTCTAATGCCTATATTTTGATTGAGAGGCTGCCAACTTGAGCGCAGTAAGAGCTATGACATCAATAGACAGCTATTCAGCCAGCCAGTATCTGCTAACCTGTTGACAGCATGAGTTTTTACATTCTGACACCTATATTTTGTATGATAAAATCTTCCAACTTGTTGGCAACATCAGTTGTGAAGTCGGCCGAGTTTATATCTTATATAAGAAAAGAAATGTTTGTAATTCTGACTTTAGTAAATTAACGCATGATTTATTTCTGGTTTGAATCCATAATTCCTCTTATATTAGATATATATTAATAGAG
The DNA here is from genome assembly GCA_036711965.1 of Onthophagus sagittarius. Taxonomy (NCBI): domain Eukaryota; kingdom Metazoa; phylum Arthropoda; class Insecta; order Coleoptera; family Scarabaeidae; genus Onthophagus; species Onthophagus sagittarius. Next base: position 49,623,816 of record JASERS010000003.1, on the reverse strand, counting down.
AAGAGAAATAGAGGGGTATTAAAGAATATTAGATAAAAGAGGAAGTAGTTTTCTAAATAGAGGAAACTCCTCTAAAATACAGGAGAGTTGGCAACCGTATTCGACAATACTTTACTTCAAGACAAGAATAAATCTTATCGGTTAGAGCTAAGTATTTCACGTAATACATGTAACAAACACACACAAGGCGTTCATTACAGTATGAAAATTACACTACACATCGAGTTTACACGATGCTATATTGACACTATTTATGCTCTACTCGAGTACTACATTGTGAATGCACCTAAGGGAAACTTTTCATCACAAAAATTGATACTACAGATACAAAATTACAATAATTTTTATGGAACACTAATTATTCAAAAATCAGCTTCAGCAGAGGAAGAATATGTTGGCGGAAGACCACAAGTTTCCTTCCAAGCTGTAGCGAATGAACCAAAAGAAGAAAGACAGAACAGTTTATTTTTGACTTTTCTCTTAAAGGACCTACATATGCTGCACAAATCGAACTTATTGTTAGGTCGGGAGGTAAATTAGATGCTGCCGATATAATAAAGCAAATAATTTTTTCTACTCCCACTTGCGTATCAAGGTTCAATGTTAGGTTGTGTTAGTCAAATATGTCTTTGTCTAACGCAAAGGTATGTCCACTTTCCATAGACGAAGAATTATTGCTTTTTATAGAACCTAAGCTAACGAAAATTTCAGTACAATGTCGTGAAAAGTGTTTAAATTGTCACTATTCAAATCTGTGCCCAAATTATGTAGGTACTTTTCCAAGAAAAGTTCCTATCCAAACAATCTGTTAGACAAAACGGAAATGTTTCCCCAAGATTATTGACAGCAGGGCAGTGGCATAAGATATGCTCAACCGTTTCCGCGTCCTTCACACATATTCAGCATACTTGGCACTGTTAATTAAAGAATCAACAGTAAAGACACCCATTAGAATTCTAATACTACCACGCGCAACTTCTAAAATGTTCTCAGGTTTGACAGCAACGATGTTAAATAATTTCGCATATCTCATTCCGGGAGAGCTAGTCTACAATATTGTTAAAGGCATAATAGGCGAAGTCTGCCTTTAGCCAATAGTCCGATCTTGTGTTTGGCCGTGTCAAATGATACATCGTGCTAGCTGATCTCTCATTTGATTACCAATACTCTAGAATGACCTGAGACCCAGATCAGAGATACCGCAGGCGGTAGACTCCCGTTAATATCACGTCAATTTGTCGTGATTCAAAAAGTCACATTTACGTCATATTGAACATGAATACTGACGATAAATCGACGCCTATTGTCACAGCCCATTAACGTCATATTTTGACGTTGCTGGAATGTGATATGTGACGTATTAATGATGTCTGCTCTATCACCTGGTGATGTTAGTATTTTCTACTTTGAAAAGTATTTACCTGAAGGAGGAAGTATTCATATGTACGTCACAAAGACAATGGTTTTCATAAAATAAACCAATAGACAACACTTAAGAATAATATTAACAGAACACTAAAGTTAAAGAAATTTATAGTAGATAAATATTTACAGATTGAAAAACAAAATCAAGATATATCAGCTACCGATATACTAGAAGTGAAATGAATTATGGGTAAATTAACGAAACTATTATTTTTGTAATGTTTGATACATTGGTACATTTGGCACTTTCTATAGAGAAACTTTTAAATTGATCAGATGAGTTAGCCACAACACAAATGTCAAAATATGAAGAATCACATGGATCCTGATACAAAGGTGCGTAATTGAGAAACTCTACCAACAGGAAAACTCGTTGTTGTTTTCAGAACTATTTGCAACATTTTGAATCTGAATAAACCAACCCAACCCATCTTTTAGTAAACAATATGAATTTGCTGCTCAATATATACAATTTATAGATATAATATATTCAGGATAATAAAATTTTTGGAATTGTTTAAAATATGAGGTCGACATTGAATCCGGTAAAGGACCGTTGTAGTGTTGGTAGTTAGGGCCTACGAAGGACGAAGAATCGCATTTTTCAAATGAATTTATCTCAATTGGCCGAGATAATTTTCAAAAGGAAAGCACAACACATTATCTAAAGAAGCAAATTGATCAGCATCATCCCCAAGATGAGTTAAATTGTGCATGTTTTTGCTAACTGTGAATTTAATTTAGAAAACTGTTTTATTGATAGTAATATAGAAAGTTACAATGAAGCAACATAAAGTGTGCGTGAATATATAGACACATCTACCACATCTTTTAATACAAGAGGACCCACATACAAAAGAAAAGTTCGAAATTCTGTGGCTTTCCAGTTGCCCAACTATTTTAGAGATCGTGTTTTTCTATAAAATTCATGAGGTATAAAACCTTTTAAATTTTTTAAACGACCGGATAATTTTTTGACTTTGGCTGTTGGTAATTTTGTTTTTAATGGTTCACTAATCGAACAATTTAATAAATTTACACATCACACCCAAGTTATTAAAAAAGTTCGGGAATCCAATGGTAAACTTGTGGATGATATTTATATAAAATGTGCAATAGTTTGGTTAAATTTGAATGAGATAATAAGAGGATTGAATTGAGATAATTGAATGAGAGAATAGATTTGCCAGAAATAGCCCAGTGTATAAGTTGTAAAAGCTTTGAATTATTATGATTAGAGGGAGAGGTTAAACACAATTCATTTTCATTAACATATAAATTAGGATCATCGGTCTGTATGTTTTCATTGTAACTACCAAATTTAAATATAGATTGAATATATTCAGAATCACTATTACGATTAGCCTGACTATCATATTTACAATTAGCAAATGTTATTGAAGAACAATGATGATTGATTTCGATAAGGGTTGTAAATTTATCTGCTACGCATTTGCCTAGGGCTAACAATTTTTTTTTAGTTGTCATTTCATCATTGGTTTTGAGATTTCATCATTTCGATTTTATGTCGTTCAAGAGCGTGCTTCAGCCATATTTTGATATGATCTTCAATGTCGCGCTCTGTCACATTTGCGTGCTACCAATAATACGAATTTTTTACCACTAACTACTATTAACCCTACTAACTCAATTTATTGTTTGTATTTAAAAATTTTCAAAGCACGCTTAAAATAAGTTAATTCCAATAAAAAATGTATCATATTCAAAATAATCTTACAGTCAATGATTTATATCATCTGTATATTCTGATACAATAATTTATAAAACAGTATAATACAAAAATGTAGTATGTAGTAAACTGTAGTAAATTGATTTTAACGGCTTAATAATTTAAGCCGTTAAAGCCGTTAAAAAATCAATTAACTACAGCTTTTAAATTGATTTTATAAAAAACGTGGTATAAAATTTGACGTTATTTCAAACGTTTAAATCACGGCACTTTACAATCTTTTCATAATGGTTTAAAAAATGACGTCAATTATAACGTATATTATTGTATATAAGACGTCACTGACAAAATATGACCAAAAATAGACGTCAAAATAACGGCGGACTGCTACCTGTCACACTGTTCTCACTCTTACAGTCATTAGCTAGAGCTGTCACTTACTCCATCTGGTGTATTTGATTCATCGGTGAACATGCAAATATCTGCATGAAACAATTTTCGCTTTCAAACCAGAACTGCCATCATATCTGACGGTACTGATACGGCAATATTAGTACATCTAGTATCTTCCCCGCCCATTAGTAAAGCATTTTGGTACAGCTTTAAGTATATTACTTAAATCTGTAAATGGCAATTATGGCTTCTTTCTGTATATGCACGTGTAAAGGAATTAGAGAAGTTATGTTTGGGATTCCACGTACTGGAGCTTTTACTATATAAGTAAGTACACTGTAAGTATATCATAAAGTACTTCATATTTGTTGATTGAGTAGAGCAGGTGCAGTTACGGCTGTACCTGAATTCCACCTAATTTGTCCTGAGATTAATTTGTATTCATTATTTTGTATATACTAAATCAATGTATATATAATGGGGCAAATAGTCATATTATTATTATTATATTTTTTTAATTTCCATTAATTTTTACAACTAATATATAAAAATACCTTTTTGACCATGATTTTTAGCTAATTCGTTTCTGTGTGTCCCTTGGTTAACGCGGTTTTTAATTAGCGCGACTTTGATTATCGCGCGAAAATAAATTGTGACCATCCCTCAATATGCGCGATATAAGATTTAATTATCGCAAAGGGTTTTACTTTATTCATTTGATTATCGCGCTTTTGACTAATTATTCGCATTAATCAAGGAATACCTGTAATGTTAAATTTGAGGTAACGCAGTTAATAAATAATAATTTAATTTCAAATTTTCTTTTTAACCCGTAATTAAACTGAATGGCATATCATCATCCGATGATAATGGATCTGTGTATGCTGCACTATAACGTAGAGGTGTTATCTACTCCATAGATACCAAGTTATAATATGGGTAAAGCTCGCTGGATTCACAATGCAGAATTGTTAGTTTTCTGGAAGTAAGTGTATTTCTTCGTTTATTGATCCAAGCGACTTCATAAACTTTCATCGTACCTGTAAACGTAAGAGAATTTGCTGGGATCAGTTCGTTGATAAAAGGGATTAGTTTTTCACCGATACGAAAAGTTTTGATCCTTTTTATTGCGATTTGTAAAACTTCCACTAATGTGTTGTTGTATTGACCCCATTTGGGTCTCCAGGTGGTTAATAATAATTTAACACTTTTGCTATACAATCTTTCCAACACCATACTAAACAAATCTGAAATAAACCTTTTACAACTGGGCTATAAATTTACAATGAGAGACAACAACTATAAAGTCAAAGATCTTGCCATAGATTTAGAAAGCTAACTATCTTATAATCCAGAGTGTCAAAATGTAAGGAGAGAAATTATTCCTATCCTCAATAAACTTCATGTCACAAAAGTATCCCTTTCACCAACAAATTTGAAAAACACCAAACAAAATCCTTGAAATCCTTAAGAAGGTAATTACATGAAAATGATCTTATCACAACCATGGGAAATAAGAATGCGGAGATAGTTATTTTAGATAAAAAACCTATCAGATATAGAGAGCATATAACCAATAAAAAAGATTCCATTAGACATATACAGGGTGTGGCACTTAAGACGCCTCGGACCATAGCTCCTTTACGATAAAAGCTATCGATAAAACTTTAAGAGCAAAGTGGTGCATAATTACCGTCGCTAGGTTTCAAAAATATTTCTAATCATCAGTGGCGTGCCGTATTCCAGTGACGTACCAAACTTATGTTTTTTTTTTATGTAGATAATATTTTGTATTGCAGATTTGGAAAGTGCTCGAAGAGTACTTTTTTTTTATCTAACATGTTATACCCTTAACTTTAGCGCTTTCGCTGTTATAACCCCTTCTTTCAAAATTGCGCCCCATTTTTGTCATTTTTTTGTAGAGAAACTAATTGACACCGGTGCCTAAATTTTGAATTGAGGGACAGGTTAAGATCTCGTATACCTTAAAATAATTCTTTTTCGGGTAATTTATAGAAAAGAATAATTTTTGATTGATCTTCCCATGTTGTCATTTTTTTTCGAAAATTTCAAATGGCACCCCCCTAAAAAAATTATGGCGTTGTACCAAAACTCTAACTTTTCCATTAGTATAAAAAAATCACACATGGCATAACAAAATTTCGGAGAAAATAGGAACTTCATCGCAAATGTTGGGAAACGTTTTCCATTCCCAAGTGTGCCATAAGAAAGCAAAAGATATGTAATTGTCAAAGTAAATTATTAGACGCCAGCAGCAGTTACATATCATTTTTGATGAACATTCTAAAAATGTTCCGAACTCAAGAGGAAATGGTTGACATGATATTTATTCTTGGAGAATGTAACAAGAATTGTTTCTTGTCGTCACGAGTGTACGCTGAGAGATTCGCACAGGGCACATCAAAATGAACGTGCGTTTAAAAAAGTGTTGGAGAGATTTACTACTACGGGAAGTGTGAAACGGCCAAGGAGAGTTAGAAAGAAGGCAGTTTTGACCGAAAATAATGAACTGCAAGTTCTGGAGGCAGTTATTGAAGATCCTCATACCAGTATCCTCATACCGTGATTCCTTGTAATACCCAGTGATATTAGTAGAAATCACGATATTTCAACGTGATCCGTACATCGTGTTCTTAAAAAGTATAAATTCCGTCCATTTAAAATTCAATTGCACCAAGAATTGCAACCTCAAGATTTTCATGCCAGGCAACATTTCTGCATGTGGGCTATTAACAAAATTGAGCAGGAGGAATCATTCCTTATGCGCGTATTATTTTCTGATGAAGTGACTTTCCATAGAAATGGGCATGTTAATCGCCACAATTACCATTATTACGCCGATGAAAACCCACACGCCATGAGAATAATAAACCACCAGCAAAGATGGTCGCTGAATGTTTGGGGAGGCATACTTGGAGAACACCTTTTGGATCCTTATTTCATCGAGGGGCACCTGAACGGCAACAGTTATTGTGGTTCCTTCGCGACGACTTGGATGATCTCTTGGACAATGTCTCTTTAGCAGCTCTACGACAGATAGTTTTCCAGCACGATGGAGCTGCTGCACATAATAGGACACGACTACAATACGCACATAATAGTCGTGTCGTTCGGGAATTTCTCGATGAAACGTTTCCGGACGTTTCTCAAACGTTTTTCTTGACTTCTTCCTTTGATCAAAGATGAGGTTTACAAGACGGTACTAACTACAGTCGAGGATATGAGGATATGATGATCATCAGAAGTCCTCAGGGCAGTGTCTAGAGTCTGTGGGTTGTGGTTGCGATTATGCCTCTAGCAGGAAGGTCGTCATTTCGAACATTTGGTTTAAGTTGTTAAATTTTGTTTGTCTGTATTTTTTATATCATGTTGAATAAATACATATTATGTTGACCGATTTGTGTTTTTGTTTTCTCATGGCACACTTAGGAACGGAAAAACGTTTCCCACCATTTGCGATCAAATTCCTTTTTTTTCCGAAATTTTGCTACGCAATGTGTGATTTTTTTTATACCAATGAAAAATTTAGAGTTTTGGTTGTACAACGCCGTAATTTTTTTAAGGGGGTGCCATTTGAAATTTTCGAAAATAATAACAACATGCGAAGATCAATCAAAAAAATTTTTTTTTCCATAAATTACTCGAAAAAGAATTATTTTAAGGTATACGAGGTCTTAACCGCCCCCTCAGTTCAAAATTTAGGCGCCGGCGTCAACTAGTTTCTCTACAAAAAAATGTCAAAAATGGGGAGCAATTTTGAAAGTAGGGGTAGTTATAACAACGAAACCGCTAAAGTTGAGGGTATAACATGTTAGACAAAAAAAGATGTACTCTTCGAGCACTTTCCAAATCTGCAATAATAAAATAGGGCATTCTATTAAAAAAAACATAAGTTTAGTACGCCACTGGAATACAGTACGCCACTGATGATTAGAAATATTTTTGAAACATAGCGACACATTGCTCTTAAATTTTTTTCAGTAGCTTTTATCGTAAAGGAGCTATGGTCCGAGGCGTCTTTAGTGCCACATCCTGTATGTTAGAAAGACTAGACAAGTTCTTAAAGAATATAAAGAAACCCTAAATAAATTTAATGTGAACACATAAAGTCACCAACAGGAATCCTCAATCACCCACTCTATATAGTATGATAAAATTGCATAAACCCGAAAATTCAATCAGACCTATTATAAATAATAGAAACACACCTACTCATCTTCTGAATAAAAGCATTCACATCATATTACACAAATTTCAATGCGTTTCTAAAATACAGGTTTTTTACAACAAATAGAATATCTTAAAAATCTTAATATAAACTATAACACCTAATATAAAAATCTGTATACCAATATCCCTATACAAGAAACATTGAATATCACAAGGAGTGTGATGCTGAATAACCATTATAATGTAGATTCTATCCAAGAGAAGGACATACACAATATCTTCTTTATTGTTGAAGACAAATACTATGAAATGCCCAATGGTCTACCGATGGGTTTTTCATTGTCCGGTCTTTTGGCAGATATCTACGTAGATTTCCTAGAAACAGAACTTTTTTCAAATAAAGATGAGATTTTCACCAATAATATTTCCCTATACTGTAGATACGTGGATGACATTTTAATAATCTATAACAGTTCAGATGCCGGTCTTGTAAAACACTATAGAAAAGGAGAAAGATGACAAATTCAATTTTTTGGACATCACTCTAATTAAGAACTTAAAAGAAAATAAGATCGACTTCAAAATATATCATAAACCAACTACAACAGACACGATTATCCCCAAGAACTTATACAACTCATACAACATAAAACGCAAAGAAGCCGCATTCCGTTTGCTACTTAATAGATTAACCAACACACCTCTGTCATTACACAATTTTACAGAAGAAATAGAATTTATTCTGAAGCTGGCGTTGAATAATGGTTACAGTATAGACTTCATCCAAAACCTATACAACAAGTTACAAAACAAAAACACAATCTAAATGGTTTATCCACAAAAAAAAAACAGAAATTCATCTCAATTATTTATAGTAAATCCTATGAAATTATTCAAAAAAAGGTGAGAGAATTTAATATATACATCGCTTACAGAGATAATCTAAAACTAAAAAACAGCCTAATCAACTGCAAACACAAGACAAAAAAGAACAAAACGGTGGCGTCTACAAAATAAGTTGTATTAATTGTGACCATATACATATATATTGGGCAGACAGGAAGATGTATAAGAACTAGGTTAAAAGAGCATAAAAATAATAACAACTCTTCAGTTTACAAACATACCAATAGCAACAAAAATACAATAAACGAAGATTCAATACAACTACTACATATCCCGAAGAAATCAAAGAAGATTGATCTTTACCAAGAGTTAGAGATTTAAAAACATAAAAACAGAGGAGAAACCTTCATGAATGATCGCACGGACGTAAATTTTACTCATATTTGTACACATTTAAATCATCTAAAATAAATTACGACGATAATAACTTTTCAATTCAAACAATTTGCCGTACAAAAAAACTTTAAAAAACTCTATTTTCTAACTTCATAACAGTTCGTTTAAAATTATGTATTTCTAGTTCCCTTAATGTATTCAATGTTATTTTATGTTAAAAAACTGTGTCTTTTCTCCTCAAATTTTATATTGACGACAGATATGTGATTGACATTGAGGTATTTTAGTTTGTTTTCCGTTCTCAAGTTTTTCTGTTTGTTTGATGTTTCACGGACTGTAATATCTGGTTTATGAGTCAACACATATAAACCTCTACAGTTAACGTTTCGATGTTATCCGTTATTCTTATAAATGTTTAATACAGCTTTGGAAGAATTTAGATGGTAAATGTTTTTAATTTAATAGATTTTAATTTGTATCTAGTTTGAATACTGTTGGATTTGTCTTATATATGTCTCTTTGTAGCGTACGACTTGAAGACGAAGCAACTGCTTCAAAATCCGGTAGTCGAGAACAATAAAATATAACTTTCTTCAACATTTTGAATATTTCATTTATTATTATCATTTTGAAGAAATAATGGAGAATTTCATAACTTCAACTTTTACTATACGTTTGATACAGTCTCCAATACCATCAGCTGCTCCTTTTCCGTGTACACTTTTACTGTAATGGAATCGAATTGTCTCTGCTTGCAACTTTTTGTGCAAATATGTGGTGATAAGATAAAACATCTTTGTATTCTTATATTACGTTAACATGTCTTACCTTAGAAACAATCATTTTAATATGATAAAAAAAATTACTCCAACCCTTCCTGATTGTTGCTATTGTGAATTGCTTTACATTTAAGACAGTATTCCACCTTTGCCTTCTCTACAAATATTTGTTCAGAACTATTATCCCTCTCTCTTGCTTTTCAAGTATTCATATGCATCTATTGAGCATTTCCTCTTAAGTCCATTTTAGTTTTATCAATGAGATTGTTGTTATATTTCATTTTCTTATTTCTACATAAGCCCTTTTGTTGGATTCCTCTAATTCCTTCATTAAATCAGGTGGATTTCTGCTACCTGTTTTCTTTTCTCCATAGCTGCTTTCTTAATTCTTGCAATTGTTGCCCTGGTTGATATGGTAACTCTCCTTTTATTACCGTGAGGGTTTCTTGTTCAACCTTTTTCCCGCCTTTTAATTAAAGGAGGAAAAACCCTTTTAATTTTTTCCAGTTTCCTCCAGTGCCATAGATTGAATGGTGGCACTACAACATACTCCTCTCATGGTCTATCGTGTAAGAAACAAGTATAGCTTACAAACATATATTAACTAGCGGCAAAGTTACTTATGTATTCTTAACTTTGTTAAAGTTTTAGTAAGCTTTAAATCGTCTTGTATTCACGATTATATCGAAACCGCTTGTTAGATATGATTAATAATCATCTAATATAAGTATCGTTGTTTCATTTATAACCTTCATAATATTTATTTTATTTAAAGCACCAGGAAAATATAAATTGGGGATGTTTGTGATCTGTTAATGAAATAGGTACGTTTACGAGAAGTAGTCAAGGGGGTAGACACTGTAAACAAACCCTGGCCTTTCTTTCGTCGTGCTGTCGACGGCTCATAAAGACTACAAGGCCAAAGATGGAAATCGTAAAACAAACAGGATCTTAATTAAAGCGTCCGTTACGGGTATCAACTTTATCCCTCGGAGGAGAAGGCGTGTTATAATGAAACTCCGAGCTAGCGTTCCCCTAGTAAAATATTTATGAAGCCATAGAGTGTCTTTAATTTTCTATAAAAGTCGCACGCTTTGTAACAATGTTTAAGGTGGTAAAACGATAACGTAACTTGGTTTACATCGCGCGTTTAAGCTAGGCATAACCACAAGTTTTCGGAGGCGACCAAATGCGATTAGTTCGGTAAAGTGTTGGTTAAAGTGGAAACTTCATGAAAATGGAACATACAAAAGGAAAGAAGAAACCTACCTACGCGGTCACACGTCCTCTAAAATTAATTTTCTCGTTAACGTACAAGCACATATATAAGCAGAGGTACTAAAATACGTCTGCTTATAAATGAAGTACTACTGAATACCCGAATTAATTAAACAAGGGATACAACAGGCATGTACAAAAGTTTTCATAATTTTAAAATTATTAACATAATAAACAGAGATAAAACTAATTTAGTCGTCAAGTTGTTTTATATATTATGTAATAATTAGTACCAAAGTTTAGCCTGTAACGGGAAGACTAATACTGATTGATGTAATAATCTCTCGGTAAATGTCACGTTGCAGTTTAATGGCAAGAGTCTCGAATGATAAGGACGACACGATGCAGTCAAGAAGCCACTTCCAGGCAAATATGATCACGTTCTTACCGGTCACGAGGCAGAAAGCAACTACGTTCGTCTACATGTTTCATGTGTCGTTTCAATATCGGTCTTACCTATTTCAAATTCAACGACGCAGAAGACGGCCCACTAATTAACTTTTAATTTTTTTTACTAAATTTATTTAAATACAATCTTATAAGATATTTTCAGTATAACTTCTTTACTAAGGGAGATACGTTTCGTAGGTTTAGCTTGGCAAGTACAAGCTTGCATCAACATCACACCTGCGTTTCACTTGCGAAATTCATTGTCTTGGTAGTGGTGGATCATTTATTTTGTCTCCAGTATGCTTCGTCGGCACAGACGTCGAGTAGCGCTGCGCCATCTCGTCGGAGAAAATATTTTTAAATTCGTAAAACTTTACAGATTATCCTAGATGAGACTTCGTGTTGGCGATTTTTACTTTTTTACAGGATAACACAGGTCTGGGTCTTATCCAGAGATGAGACTTCTACCATTTACACAACAAACTCAACTTTGAAGTCGAAGAATTTAGTAAGTGTCGAAGAATTTTCATTATGTTCATAATTTCATTAATTAATAAGGTATATATAATGAGTCTGTGATTTAATTATTTCGTCATACTAAGCATACAAGTATAGGTATCTTTGAAACCACTAATTAATGACTTTCTTTTGTTCATAATTCAGAATTATGAGCTTTAGAACATGTGCTACATACGATAAACCCTATCGCTACACCAAGAATAAACGCACGGAGGTAGGTTTGCACATTTGTAAGAGCTCATTGACACCTTAATTAATGACCTAATTTTTACTGCAAAATGGATTTGAGGCACAATATCAAACACATCTGTAATGTCACCCTGAGTGATTTCAAGTGCTTATATGGAACTATAAAAAACTTTAAAAAATAAATACGAAGGCTTTTACCTTCGAATTCAAACTAGATTCTGACGAAGTTTCTAGTTTTAGATCTACTATTAGGGTTCGTACAAAAATTAAACAAACTTGATAAAGATAGGTGCTAGTTGCACAATAAATGATAAAATAATAAAGAAAATTAATAAAAAGAAAAAAAAACACTTGAGAAAAATAAGACAAAATGTACTTTATTTAGTTTGCGTAGATGCGGTGCAGTTGAAAAGAGTTTTTTGGCGTGTTTAAACGGTAATAATGAATCACACGAAATCTTGTCTCTCTTAATCGATCATACAGATATTAAAGATGCGGTCCTGTACACGTGCAGTTAGTCCCAGTGATAGTTTTACTGATGGTTCTAGTATAAGTGCTAGTGTTAGTTCTAATTTTAGTTCAATTTAAAAAAATTCACAGTTTCTGAATTCGTAGTACCATAATAGTATATTATTATAGGGCTATTATTAATTTTGAGTGAATAATAGCTGATTATATATGAGTAGATTGTCCACGAGTACTATTGATTTTAATTCCATAAATACTATTATTGATAAAAAAGGTTTAGTACTGCACTCAAACTGCGTTAAAAGACAAATATTTTGGAATATTCTTCTCATTCTAATTAAGAAACATCAAGGCTGGAATGCCGAAAAGTAGTGTACTCGGCCAGTAGACAAGGTATTTATTACTGATATTTGTCACCAGTAATACAGGCCAAGTTCCATGTTTATAAAAGATTTGTGAAAAATGTGTAGGCATTTTAGTCATAGAACTTTGTTTCCTATTCGTTATTGGATCAGGAAGCCCAACACTCTCATGATAGCCCATTAGCTTAGTTAGCATTCTGGAAAATGCCAAGACGATCGTTTTCCACATAATCTTAAAATGTTAGGTATATTTTCATTTCAACCTTAATGATGATCCATCAGTATTCGTTATAATTCTCGTGGCTATAATCTTATCCATACAGAATGCTGTTTGGAATCATAGGAACGTCGAATACACCAGAAAACGGACAATAATCTACCAGTAGAAGCGATAGTCATTAACAGATCGAACGGGACCACTAACGAAGAAAAAAAAACACGGTATTGGCCAAAGGACAGAATTACGCAATCGCCCAAAAAAGATCCCGAAGGAGAAATAATTTGCGCAGTGGAACCAGTAGAAGAGATCCGCCAATAATTCAACATGACAGTCAGTGAAATGAATTCACCCCGATCCATTAAAGAAAAACCTGAAATCGTCATGTTACCAACAGATAAAAGGAATGCCACCGCTAATATGCACAAAGAAGAATATGACGCCAAAATGAAGTACCTGGGCCCGGCCACCTACAGGAAGATCAAGAAGTACCCTACAGGCAAGATCATAAGGAAAATAAAATGCCTTGTAAAATCTATACGAATTCCACTGAAACACCAGAAAGGATAGTTTGTGCAGCCGCCGGTACCGCCAATAATATCGTTCTATCATCAGTGCCATCAAGTCCCCAACAAACCTATTGGGCAAATCGCGAAAATTCTTTCTCCCTTTAAAGGCAGCACGAAATCATATGTAAGAGATGCTACATATTTTGTAATTCATATTTTGGGTTAGTGTCAATGTGGAATCTCCTTTTATTAAGGAACCAGTAAAGGATGGTTTAGACGGTCTTCGCCAGAAACTGATTCCTGAGGGATTACCAGGATATATAGTTCGAAAGGAGAGTTTTATGAACAGTTTGAAGGGGCAACTATGGGATCTCCATTGTTGTTGGTTATAGCTAACTTCTACATAGAATTATTTGATGATGATGCTTTGAAGAAGATCAGCATCATGATAGGTGGACGATCCGTTTGCTCCGAAATTTGTGTGTTTTTTAAATATTGGCTTAGAGGTGTGGGGAAAAAATTCGTATGGGCAAAGTGGCCAAAAGAAATATCTGGTAATTATTTTGTAGTTCATATTTCGACCGCTGGGAGCGTAACTGCCATATTGAAATATAAAATTCCCGCTATCTCGTAAAGTTGGACGATGAGCTATAGCTTTGACACCATAATTTGATAGTTTTGATAACATCGCATCACTTTTGTTTTGCAAGATTTTTCATGTCTGTTATAATAAAAGATTGGAAAACCAATGTGTTTTTAAACATTTACACATTAATATCTTCTGTATCATTTAACCGATCTGAATATATTTATTGTTATCTTAAAGAGCATTTAATGTTCTTTTAAAAGATATTTACAGTGTGATCTTTGGGTGCAAAACATATATGCTAAAGGACGCTATTTGCAGTGATGACATATTTTTGTAATTTTTCACAAAATGTTAAACGGAACAAATAACGTATACATAAATCAACAAAAAATAAATCATTTTTAAAATGATATAAACCACATTACCTGACTCTTGTCGTCTCGCCGTTTTCGCGAATTTTGTATATTTTTTAATATTTTAATTTTTTGGTTTTTTTATCTTTTAACCGCAAACAAAAATCTGTCTTTAACGTTTGTAACCGTTTGACCTTCAACATTTTCACACATTATTTACGCATTGAACTATCATTCTCAATATGTTTAACAAATTTATCACTATTTTTCTCGTTTTTGAGCATCAGAAACATTAGGTAAAATCATAAAAACTTCTAACTTGCATTTATACTACTGAAACTAGTACGACTATATTATATTTTATATATAGTAGTTTATATATAGTTAAAGGTTATCCCATCATCAGCGGTGTTAGTTAACAACCGTAAAAATCATAAAACAATAAATTTATTTTTTAAATGCATTATTTTTTAAATTTTAAAAGTTTTTAACTTCTAAAATTTAACGCTAAAAATATATATAAAAAGCTTTAAAATAAATCATTCGTAAAGGCAGAAATTTTAAATGATTTTACATTTTAATTAAACGTGTATGGAAAAGAGGCGAGAATAAGTGCTATTTTTAACACAAAAGAAAAAAAATTGTAGTTATTATTTTTTATCAATGTAGATTATAGAATGTTTAGTAGTTTTTCCTCGTTTCCCCATTTTCCACATGGTCAATCTCCTCATCTACATTTATTTAAAACCAATGTGTTTGGCGAATATTAGTCCATATTTTTTTTCTGAGTAGGCGACACTTACATAATTATAATTTCTGAATAGCCCATTTACTTTTGAAACTTTTTTGTCTGTTATAAGATTTTGATTACATAAGTAATTAAGCCCGAAAAAAGGAATGTTTGAGTATCTGCAACCCTTATTCACGTCATTTTGACTACAAAATCTCAATGTGTTTGGCACTTAAGTAAGGAATTGAATACTAGGAAATTTTTCCTCGTAATTCTTGTTCATAATCAACTGTAGAGGTAAGGACTGTTGATTTCAATACCCCCAGAGAAGTCAGCATCATCGACGATAAGATTTTGTAGTTGCAATGATACGTCATTGATAACCATAATTTTCTTGCTTAACCACTAATGTAATCAAAATCTTATAACGAACAAAAAAGTTCCAAAATTAAATGTGCTATTCAGAAATTTTTACTATGTAGTCATCGCTTACTCAGCGAAAAAGGTATGGAGTAATAACTGCTGAAGATATGGCTTTTCGATCATTTGTGCATTTTTAAAATTCCACTTAAAACAATAAAAAGACGTTAATTAAGCCTAGGAACTCAGATCTCAAAAATCCTTTAGATTGATTATCGCGTTTTCGAGTTACAAAGAATAAACGAATTTTATTTGCTATTTTTGAAGTCTTCTAGCGGCAAAACGAAGCAACTTTGGATATAGATAAGTTAACTTAAATCGACCTATTTTGAGCCAAGGAAGAGTTGTACACACATTTCAGAGACACCTGTATATCTTTTTGCGTTTTTTTTAAAGTTCTGTAAGTTTTTTAATTTCTTTGATTTGTTTTGCTTTTATATTTATTTACTTTTTTATTAAGAAACGTAAGGAAGAGGTTAATATTTGACTCAAATATTAGCCAAAAATAGCTTATAAATGTCCAAAACATTGTTAATCATTCTCCTCAATACATTTATTTATTCTAGTTTCGGTGGAAAAAACTGCTGCTTGAATTTCCTCCCTGTTCAAGTTTATAATGATGGGAAACATTTTGAACATTAATTAATTTATTGACATTTATGAGCATAACATTTAATCGATAAATTTGCTTTGGTATAATGTTAAACAGAAAAGCATGACTTAAAATCAATATATACTTCGGGTCCCGGGAGGATATGCGGATTACTGAGTGCTCAAGTGACGAAAAGACCGAATAACACTTACCTGTTCGATTATATAGACAATCTTGCGACGAAATTCCATGGGTAAGTCATTGCAGAGATCCGAGTTAATCCAACTAGAAGTTACGGTTCGTCGGAAACTCTTTACTAACAAGATCTTGTTTCATAATTAGTGCTTTAAATTATTATGTTAACAAGGGGCCTCGATGGTATTCACTAACTTCAATTTAATTTTTGGTTTCAGTTTTAATAAAATGTTTTATGCAAACACATATATAACATATAACAAAACCACCATTACATGTAGCTGATTCAGAATCGGTGATAGAAGGATGATTGAAATTTTTTTCTAGAGTTGGTTTTCCTTCAGAGATACAAACAGATCTGGGGAGAGTATTTGTTACAAACTTGACTACAAAATTTTTTATAACAAAGTGGTATTAAAATATTCCACACCATCTTCATTCATTGGAGTAGAAAGATTTCATGGAGTATTTAAGAGAATCTCTACATATTCTATTGTGTTGAGTTACAAACATGAAAAAGAGTGGGTGAGTATGCTGATCAAGTAATAATTGCCATACCTAGTGCAGCACATGGTTTCAGTCCTGCGAAGTTATGTTATGGGAAGCAAATTAGATTTCCGTAAAGTGTATTAAAGGTTTATGGAATTGCAGAGGTAGTATTGAACCAGTAGATAGCTATGTTTAAAATTACTAGAACGATTGAAAAGTATATGCGCAATTTCAGAATTAAATTGATATAAATTCTTTTGAGATATTAATCCCAAGAAACCTTTATTTATTTAACAGTTATGGAATATAAAACATTCAAGTCAATTGCAAGTTTATCCAAGCACCCATATTCAAAAAACTTTGTACGCTATAATGAAGTCTCCTACTTCAGAATGAAATTCTTCATAATCAATTTTTATTTTAAGGTGTCAATCATGAAAATACCTTTGTTCCCTCAAATGATATCAAAGAGAAAGGTAAATTTTGTTTATAACAAATGCAACCTGTACTCAGAAGTAAATTTTAGAGATCTAGGAATATGATTATAATTGAGGACTGTATTGAGATTTAATCACCACAATACTTGTATTTATTCAATAATTATGGAATATAAAGAATTCAAGTCGAATTTGTCAATTTCAAGTTCATATAAACACCCATATTCCAAAAATTCTAGACGTTAACGCAACCGGCCGATGATCTATTGTAATAATACCTGGAAATCACGGTCACCGTTTTGTGTTACTTTACCTCATCGTTGCCAACCATGACTTTTTTATAACGGTAAAAAATCGGAACCATCTAACTCATGGTGTAATTACTAGAGATGGGCAAATTACCTGAATCTCGCAGGGTCACGATGGGTCATGCGTGGTCCACCATGAGCGGGCATCAATTCCATATTAAAAATATATACTTATTATACCTAAAGCAATCTCGAACAGCTTCTGAAAAGTTTGAGAACCACCAAGCAGAGGTTCTCAAACATTTTTGTATCGTAGACCCCTTGCCATGTTTTTTCGTTTCGGTGGACCCCCATCATTAAAAGTGGTAGAAATATGGGAACATAGTTTGGAAAGATAAAAATATTGTTTTGGATGACCTCTTTGGATATAGACCTCTTGCAGGTTGTCATCGACCCTTGGGGGTCGCTATAGATCACTTTAGAAATTACTGTTTCCAAGGGCTCTTTACTCTTTAAAAATGTGTGACACCTTAATTACGACAATAAAAGAAGAATTACATACAATACATTTACAACACCATAGTTGTTGTGTACAAGTGTTGGACCTAGTTTTGTAAACAAGTGACAAAATACAAATACAACAAAAGATAAACCGATGACTTGGGTTGCAGTAATATTTATTTGGGATAATACCCAATGAGCAAAAAAAAATAGAGAATAATAATAAAAAAAAATAAATATAGAATTTTAAAAAAGCGAAAAGAAAAGAGAAAGAATAACAAAGATTTTTTAATAGTTTCTTTGAAATACAAAAAATAAGTTGAATAGCGCAAGGATCGTTAAAGAAAACTGTGAAATTAAAGAATAAAAGAAGCCTTATCTTAGATCTTCAATGCCTTAACCAGAATAATGATTTTTTTATATGTGATACGAAGAAAATCTGGATAAACCGTAAATAAGAATGAAAAAATATTCACTTCCAAAATATTTCGCACACAAGTGATAAATCCTTTAAATATGGAAAATGGAAATTATGATCCAAATAAAATGACCAAAATTGCTAACACCAAAAATTTCCGAAAGTTATAGGTGTATCAAATCTGGTTTTAAAGAGAGCGAGAAATCATTCCAGAAGACTGCTCTCGTTGTGCAAACAAAATAAACTTGCACATATTCGAAATTTTGAATAAGAAATGAAATGAAAATAGAAGAGAGAATTGAAAGAAAAAATAATAGAAATATAAAAATGGAAATTAAGGAAGATCTAGAAGAACGTTGCTAGGAGCACAAATGTATTAATAATTAATAAAATATAAAAAATAACACAAAAACAAATTTACACCAAAAATAATACATACAATAAATAATAAAATAATACTCTAAAGACATATAAGAATATTAGACTGTTATAAATGGAAGTTTTTGCTGGTTTTTAGTCGAATACGGGAGATTAGCCCCATTTTTTAAAATTTTGGTGGTTGATTTAGAGTTATTCTATATTGCTCAAAGTGGCAAAGAGAAAAAATAAAAACTCGACAGGCATTTTTCAAAAACTGCTTTTAAAAGTTTACCTTTGCATCCTCCTTAGCAACTGTAAAAACAATACGTTTTTGTTCTCTTCCAACTTTCATTTCCGAATGCAAAAGTGTCATTTCACTTCTAGAATCAAAAATAGCCCCTCATTTCTGAATTTTTGTTCAGATTTTCTTTGTTCTAGTTTGATTTTAAAAAATAATACTAGATACTATATCATTACATTTCAGTAACCAAATGTTGAGGTCAAAATTCTACTAAATTTTTAAGTTGGCATTTCGTCAACGTGATTTATTAATAATTAAATTATCAAGTAATCAAACATGATTTATACTTTTGATTACCTGGTCGGGTAAGAGTCTAGTGAATTAACGTGACCCACGTGCGAGTCACGTGATTCATGAATGGTATTCACGTGAGTGGCGTGGGTCTAGATCGAGAGCGGGCTTAAAAAATCGCTCACGCGCACATCCCTAGTAACTACACTATCAATATGTGATGCCAGACTGGCACATTTTTTATAAAAACATGTCATTTATATTTGATTATTACATATTACTAGGACCAATGGTGTTATTCTATGGAGGATTCCAGGTCACAATGACATTGAAAGTAAGAAGAAGGCGCAAAGAAATGTAAGCCCAAGAGGCAGCGAAAACCCCGTTCATTCCCAACCTCGTTATAAACTACAAGAAAACATATAAAATAGGTAATAAACAGTTGGAAGGTCTCAAAGATAGCCTCATGATGGAAAGATCTCCTAACCAAAACAAAACCCAAGAGCCTGCCTCATCAAAAGGTACCGAAAATACCAACGTTCCCGTATTGGACAAATTGATGATTAATTTTTTCGACTTTGCAATAACAAAACAGTAACAGTAATGTAATTGCGTTGTTAGAGACCCCATAAAACACAACACTTTTGGTAAAGCCTTTTGACACCGACATAAATGAATAAAATCTTGGAGCAATTTTAAGGTTCATTAATAAAGACCTACATTTGTTCTAAACCTTTATGGGTTAAAGTTACAATGTTAAAAAATGTTAAAAGTTACAATCTTACAGTTCGCGATGACGAGTAATAAGTAATAATGAGTAATAAGTGGTGGTTTATAGATGGTGCAGATATAATACGGCATATAAAATAATGGAGGACATTACTGAGATATCTAGAAAGGATGTAAGGAACTAACAAGGTGAGGAGATTGCAGAATTGATAACACGGCATTATAAAGCTAGAGAAAGTTCCAATTTCACCTAATGTACAAGTCAAAGTCCAAAGAGGAAGTCCTAAAGGAAGAAGAGGGTAAAAGTACCATTTTATATACATAGGGTGTGTCAAATGCCTGGAATATAGGCAATATCTTCGCCATTCGTGATTTTAAAGAAAAATGTTTCAAATAAATGTTTATTAATAATGGCGCATTTTTTTAGCCATATTGCCTCGTTTGTATTATTTTTTATTTCGTTGCAATGCCAACCAACATTGATATTTTAAATGGAAGGTATATGTTTTTTATATATTCTGATAGATGGTAAATCCTTCTATACATCGAACATATCAAATCATATGGTTGTATAAGAAAAAAATTGAGAAAAAGTGCATATTTTGAAAATATTAAATCAGTAAATATAACCATAGTAGACATTGAAATGATGTCGTTGACAAATTTAAATGTTAAAACATGATAGCATAACTTAGTATTGGCAACAATTGGCCAATATACGCAAATATGACACAATTAGGTGCACGATAAAAAAATTAAAATATTTATGATGTATGGGTATGGTGACATATTCAAAGTGAAATTTGTACACTGTTCAATAATATTTACGCAGATTATAACCGAATTAATCGAAATAACGTGGTTTCCTGAAGATGGCAATGAAGTGCCGAAACCGGGAGAATTAAAAAGTAAATTAAGTTTTATTATCATTAAGTACGACAAAAGGTTTTAATTTCCTTTACATAGCATAGATTTGTTTACATGTCGTCTATACTGCAAAACAATGTATATGATATACTGTTTAAGATAATATATTAATTTTTATTCAGTAAAAATTTATCCTGCAAAAAATGGATCATGTGAACCTATTCTTAGTAATACATTCTGGATTGTCAATATTAAATTTTAATAGGTTGTGATTTTAAAATTTATGAACATAATCTACCTTATAAGTACGAAGGCTTTCACGACCGGTGTTAACTGAACTAAAATTAGAATTAACACTAGCACTAACACTAGAACTATCACCAGGACTAACACTAGATCTAAAACTAGAAACTTTCGGGTTTTGCCGCGCGTTTTTTGAAAAAATGTTTGACGTTGCGGATGCAATGTTGCAACCTTCTTCAGAAACTGGTTCGAGGTGACAAAATTGTAAAACAATATATAGGTCGAAAAAAGTAATTAATAATTAATTTATATTAATTACAAGCTAATTACTAAATAATTACTGCATTGTGCCCGGTTTGGGAGTCGTGTTCGTATTCACCACCATGATCGACTGAGTTCCCAGCCTCTATGGCTTCCCTTGTCAGCCGTTGATGATATTTATCAGTCCTAGCCAGAACCTTTGTTTTGTCGAAGTTTATTTGATGTTCTTCTCAGTGGCAAAATTCCGCAACCGCCGACTGTTGAATCTTCCTCAACCTCACATCCCTCTTGTGTTCCTTGATACGGCATTCGATGTTTCGTTCGGTTTGGCCAACGTAAAACTTCTCACAAATGCATGATAGCCGATAGACACCCGCTCCTTTTAATAGAGGTAGCTTGTCCTTGGCTATCGGGAGTGTATTCCGAATTTTGGGGACCGTTCCGTATCGTACCACGATGTCGTTTTTCTTTAGGTGTCTTGCAATTCGTTCCGTTATACTGGAAAGCTAGAAAGTAAGGAAGAGAGATTAATCCAGCTGGTTCTGTACTTGCTGCAGCTTCTTCTCCCTGCTTCCGCTGCTTGGTGCCTCGGTTGATGTCCTTTAAACTATATCCATTTTTCTGTAGTACGTTCCGTAGAAGTCGTTCCTTGTTCTTTAGGTTGTCTCCTTTACATATTCTTGCTGCTCGCTGGAACAAAGTGCGAATTACGTGTGTTTTTCAAAAAACGCACGGCAAATCCCGAAAGTTTCTAGTTTTAGATCTAGTGTTAGTCCTAGTGATAGTTTTAGTGATAATCTACCTTTTGAAAAATCAATAATTTATACTACACTATATTTTGCTTTTTAAAAAAAGTGGTAAAGTCATTTTGGATTTAAAAACTAATGAAGATTTGTTCATGTTCCTAAAGTTCATATTACACTTTAGGATACCATGGCATTAGCAATCGACAGAAATTTATCAAAATACAAACAGAAGATTTTGAAAGAGTGTCTTCGGAAATTTTGTATGAATTTATTCAGAAAATGGAAGAAGTTTTTCATTGACTTTCAATATTTAATTGGCCGATGGATTTAAAAAGTAAAATATTTGAAGAAACAACACGTCTGCAACAAATTTCTATTTTGTTGTACTTATTTATGTGAATAGTTTATTCGTTGTAATAATATACTCAATCACAAAAATTAGCGGGCTTTTCATTATATGTGAGGTTATGTATGAGGTCATACACATTGTAAATAAGCATTATTTTGCCCATACATTTTTAATATTATTTTCATTTAAAGGAAAATAGAGTTTGTAATTACTCTATGGTCAATTTATTACCGAACACCTGTAACACCTGTGACACAATTATTTTATAGTTCAGTATTTTATAGTTTATGGTAGCAATAATCTATAAAGAAGAGCCATGATATAAAAATAAAAAAGAGCCATGTCCACCCTTTTTTACTTCCGTCCCACTGTGCGACATCTACAGGCAGCATTTAGTTCATCAGACAGTCCATTCACTTTGCTTGCTGTTCTTTCACATACACCTTTTCTATCCTTCATGTCCCTTTAATCTTTTATAGTATTAAAAGAAAAACATATTCCCTCTATAATTTCACCGAAGAGCGACCATTAGTTATTTTTTTTATTTTTTTGAACAGAAAATTATATATTGAATAAATAAAATAATTAATTAATTATTTTTTAATTTTCTTATAATTTATATATGTATATATATATATAAATTTAAGTAAAGGTTTTGACATGATTTAATAAGTGTTGATTAAGCATAAAACTACAAATACTTACAGTGTGTACATAATATATTGAATCAATTCGATATAAATTCCGGGGATAAACATCCCTTGTACTTTTAACGCTCGTCTTCTTACATAAAATTGAAAAGTACAGGAACTCCCATTTTTTATTGGATTTATGGATTTTACTTTTAATTCTGCAACAAAAAAATGTGGGTGTCTATTTAAGAATGCCAATTTAGGTATAGTATCTTAAATTTGACACAACCTAATCTCAACAAGTACGGGTTAGGCTCCTAATTAAGAAATTACAACCAGTAATTATACCATATGGGTATAATATATAATAATATATATTATACCCATATGGTATAATTATATTTATATATATATAATTATACCATATGGGTATATATTGACGTTTTGATTGATTCTTTTTAGATGTCTTAATCGGATTATATTATTTATACGTAACAATTTCGCTTGCGTAGGTCATAAATAGCAATTTGGCTCAACCAGGCTCAACGCTCTACCATAATTATATATTATATATTAATAATAATATATAATTAATTATATATTATTTATTAATATATTATATATTAATAATAATATATAATATATGGTATATAAATTACACCATATGGGCACCATATGATACTTTCCGAGTTTATTTTTTCTTTTTCCTCTTATGTTATGTGTAACATTTTATAAATGATTTGTGATAATTCATACATATCACCACATGCAGAGTAACACAAAGCGAGCGACGTTGTCACATCAATTAGACATACAATTGGTAGAGCGTTGAGCCTGGTTGAGCCAAATTGCTATTTATGACCTACGCAAGCGAAATTATTACGTATAAATAATGTAATCCGATTAAGACAACTAAAAAGAATCAATCAACACGTCAAATGTGATCAACTTTAACTAAAACTGCTCTTATAATTGAAATATAATTCAGAAACATATATTAGGAAATTCGGGATAAACGTAAACACAATTATTTTGAGTTCAAAAATTAAGTCCATACTGTTGAATAGAGCTTGAGTTTACTCGCAAAAGCTTTATTGCATTTTATTTACTTGTGTTAGACAATAAACTAGTATTAAACGAAATTTGTGTGTTACATTCAACCGCTAGACCAGGTGCTAAATCAAAATAGAATACAGCACAGGTAAAATAAACGGTCACCTTTATAATAAAAATATGATGTGTATATTATCGTTTATACAATTTTTGTAGTGTTACATAAATCAATTATGAACTAATTTTACAAAAAAAGCTTCATTTAACAGAAAATCGATTGTTTTAGCTGTATTTTGCTTTACCATATCAACGACCCACCTGTGAGAGGCGTTGAATGTAAAGGTGCTTTAATCCTGTGCTTGCACGAACAGGTTAACCCCAGAACCGGTGCGCAAACCGACACATTCCATAGTGGTCGATCGTGACCAAACGAGCACATGACTGGAAAAGCGGGTCAATATTTCATACGATCCTCTCGTTCTCTTGCAAGCGCTTACATCGCAAAATACTTTTAACTCTATGGGAGTAGGTTTTAATCTCAGGTAATAATCATGAGTATGCCACGGTTATACTGTAATTTTTAATAATTATAAAACTAAAAAATGTGCTTGTTGAAATTTGTGTTATTAAACTTTTTAATCCCGATTAAAACCCGATCTTTTTTATTTTAAGTGGTGGCTTCACTTAAAAAAGGTATTATTATGTTTATATTTCCATACCTGAAGATATATAATTGATTAAAATAAACATCAAGTAATATGAAGACATAAAAAATATGAACTTACATAAATACACTTTTTCAACTTTATTTCTCGAAATAACACACAAAAATCTAAAAATGTATTTATAGATACTCTCAAGTACGGTAGGTATTAAAGATATGAAGTACAAAGCCGATAATGTATCTGGAAAGAAAACTTTCAGGCTTACAAAGTCGAATATATCTTTTATACTAGCAGAATATATCATTATGCTAGTATTCGATTAAAATAACGTGATGTTCCTATATCCTGAAATAGTGAAGAAATAAAGCGAATGTATCAATCCACAAAATGATGTGGTTTACTTGATTTGAGTGAATTAGAAGTAGATTTTAGTTTACTGTAATTTATAACTCTTAACACAGGTGTTTTTAGACTGTGAAGTGATTTCAAGAGAAAAAGTACTTACTACTGCTATACTACTACAAGTACTTGTTGCGTTTTTTGAAATAACATCGTCTTTGTAACCTTGTACTAATGGTCATCTCAAAAAGAAGGAAATACGTGTATGGTACTCGCAATACCCGAATTAGGATATTGTCGGCAATTTTTAACTACAACGCGTTTGGACGTTTTGGCTATGGTATGACACCAACATAATTAGCCTGACATAATAAGCTCGAAACAATCTATACTTGTTTTTCATATAAAAAATCCACAACAAAACAGTATGTCCCTGTTCCGTCGATCGTTGTTACGGATTTGTACATTGAAAATGATAAAGAGACAATAATGAATGGACCGCATTTATGTCTAAATACGTGTGTAAAGAATGGAAACAGGAAAAAATCTTTTTTAACTGCTTTATAAATTTGGCCAAAATTGTGTGTATATAGGCTACCTAACATTTCGATTTCAAATTTTCTATCAGCAATATTTCTAATGCTATAGGTTTTGAGATAAAATTATAAAACGTTTTTTTAATGTAACATCCCATATATTTTTACATTTTCTAAGAGATATTACTGGTACGTTTTATATGTAATTGCTTAGAAATTACGATTTCCAATTTCTATTCCATCTATAAATGAGACAGTCATGAAGGAAAAATAAACGATAAGCGCCCTTATTTTTGCAACAAATACCCGTTTTGACGCAACTTGAAGCCAATTGGTATCAAAAATGGTATTTGTTCTTCATTATTTTACTTTATTTACTTTTTAATTCTTCATTATTTCAACAAATTGATCACAGTTCTGATAGCCCCCCAAACAGTTCTATGTAGAAATTAAAAATAGTTCATTAATTCCTTCTTTTAAAGCGAGAATTTTGGATTTCTAATAAATTTCGATAATCCCTCTAAAGAGTTTTACGGATAATTCTTACAAATTATGCGTTTTTTGGAAAAATGTTTGACGTTTCGAATGCCATGTCGCACGGCGAAACCCGAAAGTTTCTAATTTTAGATCTAGTGTTAGTCTTAGTGATAGTTGTAGTGATAGTTCTAGTGTCAGTGCTAGTGTTAGTTCTAATTTTAGTTCAAAATATCGCACTATTTCGTTGCTTAATTAAAAAGTATCCGAACACCGAAAAAAGTATCCGAATACCGCATACTATTAGATTTAGTTACGAATACCAGATACCTTATACAAAATTTGTAAATTATCCGTATATTAGAGTATCGGATACCCAAAATATATCCAGATACTGTATCCGGATACTATCCAGCTTTGACATCAACAAGTGCCAAGCAAATAACAGAAAACATCTTCGTGTGATTAAAGAATAACGAACCACTACTATGGGGAGCCTGTATAATAACATGTTTTCCGTGTAACTTTTCTAAACAGTTAGGGAAGTTCCATTGCATATAAAAGTTGTCAGCTACGGATATCCACATCTCTTCAGTAGAATTTGGGATCATTTCAGTTATTAATTTGTTAGTTATAATCCTACATGTATCCATAACTAATTTATATATTTTTTAGGAAATCTCTTATAGCTAGAGCGAACGAACAATCATTATAAATAAAATGGAAGCAATCATTGTTTATATTTTATGGTTTTTTATTATTTTTCAGGTTCTTAAAGCGTGAATATCATTATACAAAAGTATGATCACAGAATCATAATTTTGAATACAGTAATACCTCGTAGTTACGCGATAGGTGAGTCGCAATAACCGCGTAAACCGAAAATCGTGTAAGTCGAAATTCTAAAAGCTAATAACTTTTTAAACCCTTGCGTTGTAATAAAATCGCGTTCTTCTTAAGAGTATATATTTTCCAAAATGTTCAAACCTTTTTCATTTAAGTCCCTTCGCTTAAACTTGCAATTGTCAATTGTTTTTCCGGTTGAGCTAGATCAGAGGTGAAGAGGACAGCTTTATCGGCATCATTTTGGTCACGTATTTCAATAAATTCGACAATCGTTAGCACGTTCTTATGAGAATTCAATAGTTAACGAATAAATATCATTCCTGTCAACATCCATATCTAATCCTGTCGGATGATCTACTATTTCCTCTATTGTATTATCAAGAAAATCAACTTCGGTTGCTTCGTTTTAAAAAAATGGACAGATTTTCTTCCAAACGTTATTCAATGTTTCCTTTGAAATTTCTTCCCAAAATTTTCCAATAATTTAAACAGCATCTAAAACATCGTTCTGTCTGATAGCATTATTCCTCTCACCTTAACATGTCGGTTAAAATCAAGTAGAACAGTTGGTGGTTGAATAACGACATTGTCAATTAGAAGCATTACCATAAAAAGAATAAAATGGCAATCAAACCAGTTTTTAAAGATAGATGGTATCATCCATGCCTTAGATTTCTACAATTACGAGCAAGTGAAATTTAGACTTATTTTTTAAAGCTCATGGATTTTCCGATCGGTAAATCAAAAGAGGCTTTAACTTAGAGTCACCAGCTGCACCAACCATCACGATGAAACGGTATTTAGATGCTTTGAAACCTAGAAATCCTTTTTCTTCTCAAATTATAAAGAATGTGGCAACTTAGCCCATAGCCAATAGATTTTGATTTTAACATCAGAAGAAGATAGCGAAAAAACTGCATTAGGCATACGGCAGGATAACGTAGCGATTGTATGGTATGTATAAACACTTAACTGTCTTTTAACTTATCTTCTGTTGTTTATCACAATGTGCTTTTGGAGGTACCCATAATTAAGAATAGCCATATTACTAATATTTAAATCAGAATGTTTTTGAATTGTTTCAGAATCCTAATATTCTGAAACAATATTGTTTTCTAGTCGCTTGTTGTTTTTCGTACACTATGCCTTCTTATACATTTATCATAACTATTTATTAATATACCATTCGTTTTGCAGCCTTAGTTAATATTTTCAGTGTCTCTGGTTACTCTTGCTGCAATTTTGTTATTAATTATCCTTAGGGTATCTTTAGGGTTGGTCTTCTATATTTTCTATTTTTTTCTCTTTTTCCTCATATCCATCTTCCATCCCGTATAAAGTCAGCGTCATCTCTTGTTCATTAAATTGTGTGCTGTAGTAATTGTAGATTATCTGATGTTTTTAGAAAGCTGTTTTGGTCTGAAATGCCCAAATCTGATTTTATTAGCGTCCTTTTAATTTCTTGATTGTATTTTAGAATTTCTTTTGATTCTTTTATAATCTTTTTATTTTTTTCTCAAACTGCTGTTTTGTTTTAATAATTTCTTTTGTCCCATCTTCATTTTAGTTTGTTATATTCCTGATAAATTGTATCTGATCTAAGCAACATATATGCTTTAATATATTGTACTACAACCTCATTAACAATGGCATGTTACGTAGACCAGAAATGATTTTTCTGAACTTCCTCCCAGTTCGTACGTTATGTTGTATATTGTTTGATAACTATAGTTATCAATTTGTAACAATATTACAAATTGTTATTTAATAATACAAATTGTTAACCTTC
The DNA here is from genome assembly GCA_036711965.1 of Onthophagus sagittarius. Taxonomy (NCBI): domain Eukaryota; kingdom Metazoa; phylum Arthropoda; class Insecta; order Coleoptera; family Scarabaeidae; genus Onthophagus; species Onthophagus sagittarius. The sequence goes on along the minus strand of JASERS010000003.1, from coordinate 49,594,771 downwards.
CTCTATAGAGGAATAACTGATTTACAAACAGAGACCGAACTTAAAGTTATACTTACTTCCTTAGTATAACTTTTCCTCCATTTCTAAGCTCTTGATCATAATTTTAAAATTTATTTTTTTCCCGTTTACAATTTCTCATTAACCTCCTCTTCAAGTTCAGTTAATATCATAATACTTCACATTCCAGCCCTAAACAATTTCTTCGCATTTTAATCGACACGACATCTAGGTAGAGATCCTCCGGGAGAAAAAGAAAACGTATGAGCTACACAAACATTTCTCCTATAGGGGATACGGGAAAAATCGTAAAAAAGAACGTAAAAAATAAATAATATGTACATTAAGAGACACATTTTTGCGCATCATTCAAAAGCTAATTTGTAATTTTGGAGTTTAAATTAAAATAATTGTTTTTGTAAGACAAAAGAAAAATTGTTATATTTATAAAATATATTCAAATTTAATGGAATCATTTTAATTTTTTTAGTTCAATAATACTGTAGAACATTTTCGGGGTAGTAAAAGTCAAAACCTCCAAAAGGTTTTGTATTCTCAGGCCAAACGTTTTTTTAATGACGGTTTAAATTATTGTAGTTAGTAATATCCATGTTTATCGCCATGTGTTTTCAAGGAAAGATCTAAAAAATTTTGTTATACTTTGGTGATATTTAATTTATTTTATTGCCTATAACTGTTTTCGTATTTTAAACTTTTAAACATACAAAAACAAACAACATCAACATAATTAAATTTACGTTTTCAGGAATACTGTAACTAGTATGAATTGTGTGCTTACTGGCAGTTGAGTACGGTAACTTATTGCCTTCGAGCAAAAAGATGTCTAGACATTCTCTACAAATTTCTAAGATACTACTCGAATGATTTTTGTCGATATGTCCGAGTTTTAAAGAATTTTGGAGTGGATTAAATCTATCAATACTACTGGGGATTTCGTATAATTGTAGAATGATATAATCAGAAAGGCTCTCGATTTTGATATTCAAATTTTCCAACCTTACTTCTTCTTCGTTTAAATTTAAAAGGGGAATATTCGATTTTGTTAAACAATTCCTTACAAATGCACCGCTATGGATTTCTTAAACTAAGCATAAAGCGTCATGATTAACATCTAGTTTAACACGACTAATGACCTCGCTTCTAGGAGGTATTATGATTTTATTTGAATTATGTAAAATAAGTACAAAAGAATGATTATCAAAAAAGAATTTTAAAAGTTTTTTTGGAGTAGTCGATAACCGCTTGATATTTGGAAAGAAAATCTTTTCCCAATATACCGTCGCTAGTAATATAAAATGAATCCGGTAAAAGGTGCATCTTATAAGGAACGTAGTGATCGACTATTTGAAACTGAATAAGGCAAATTGTATAGGAGGAAATAGTTCGCTATATCGTTCGCCCTTAAAATCCATATAATAGATAGTCTTTTTGTTAACATAACATTTACCTTTGCTATCGACTAAGAAATTAAGAAGATTATTATTAGAAATATCAACTTTTAAAGAGACTTGGTTTAATGAAGTTATTTCGTACAAGTTTAAAGTGAAAGAATTCGCTGATTTAACCGCATAAGAATGTTCTCCTTGATATAAAGAAATTGGAACTTCTATTGCTGGGACAAAGGGCTGACAAGGTTGGCGCTGCCCGGGGCACCGACCGCACTTGTCGCGTTTTCTGCGTTTTACGATTCAAGAGAATTTATTTGAGAACGCTTGCTTTGGAATTTGTCTACGCGTCGTTTTTGAAATTGTCCCGCAATTTGTTACGGTAATGCCCAGTTCTGTCTTTATTTCTCGTTTAGGAAATGATGGAAAAGAAGCATTAATACCACTATTGTTTGGGTGGGGCACTGTATTACGTTTTGAAAAACAAGTTTGTTCGATATGTCCCGTTTTCTTCAATAATTACATTTACTCTTTTATGACTGTTTATGATTATGGGAGATAAAACCTACTACATTAGAAATCCTTTCTTTTACAGTAGCGGCTTCGATTGCTTCACTTACGTTTTTAAAACGCGGTGCTTTTATAAGGGTTGGGTTGGGTTGGGGATGGGTTTGAAATGCAGTTTTCTTGTTTAGATTATGATCAACTTCGGCGGACTCTGCACCCAGACTACCAAAAGCATCATCTAAGTCGTTTAAGTTTTTTCTATTTTATTTGAAAATTTCCAATTTCAGTTTTTATTTGAAATTGGTCTTGGTTCTTAAAATCTGCCCAGATCAATAGTTCTGTGTTTAACAACATTATAAGCAGGTTCATTCAATTTTATTTATCAATTCATCTTTATAAGAATATCATCAATTGATTTATAATAATATTTATAAATATTATTTATATTTTATCAACTAACATTCATTGTAAATTTGGGTTAACGCCGGTTGTACTTACAATTTCACAACAAGCTATGAATTTATATAGGTTTTCGTGATTTCCATCAAAATCAGGTAAAATTTTAAGAGCTGTGTTAATGTCAAATCTATCTGCAACTTTTAACGCCATTTAACTAATAAAGTTGTTGTTGGATTGCTATTAAAATAATAACGAAGATATTAATTTATACTTTACCGATGAAATTTTATATATTTATTTTTTAGTTTCTACCGGTTTCGGCCTCACTGACCATCCTCAGAAAACCATGTCATTTATTAAAGGATTTTCAAACATATTCCCTCCTTAAATTTATGTTTATTAGTTGTAAAAACTTGAAATATGTTTAAATTTACAATGTAATGTTATTATTTAATAATGTTATATTATGGCCCGAAAATGTCTTATAATTTTAGGTTATGTGTAACCGGGAAAAAAATGAAATTATAAGAAATTATTTATTTAAATGTATTAAATTATAAGAAATTTTCGCACCATAATATAACATTATTAAATAATAACACACTTAAAACAACAACCATCACGCCGACTATACTACCGCAAGAGTAATCATGCCAATGCAAACCGTTTTGAATGAATATTGGCTAAGAAATGAAGTTTTAAAGAAAATGATAAAGATTGCAAAAGAAAATCTTAATAAAAATAATTCTAAAACGAAGCGCGTTACGTAAAATATTAAAATATTCTGTATATGTCTTGATAAACATACAGAACATTTTCTCCTTGCATGTGATAAATGTTTTAACTTTAACTTTAAATTGATAGTTTATACTTCTTGAGGTATTTCAATTTAAATGCTTTATTGTTGATAATTTTTTGTGTTTGTATTTTGCGCACAATCTATCCCATGAGGATCTATTTAGTAGTAAAGGCCCTGACTGACGTTGTTTTGCTAACAACATCGTTACACATAAATGGCGTATAGTTGCCTAATAAAAAAAAATATTGATAAAATAGTCTCTCTCAAGAAAATCCAATCTCTCTCACCGATAGCTCACAAATTTGTAACCGATTTTATAACAAATGCCCATAACACAGACTGACCACATATTGGAGAGAAAGTAGATACCGTGTTTTCTCACTATCGTCGATTGTGATACGTATCCATAATTTTTATTGTCACGTTAGATACAAAATAGAACATAAATAAAACAAAATAGTACATAATTTATAAAATTCCAATGTCTATTTTTCGTTGGCTACAATACGTTGTGTATCATATTTATATTAAAAATATTTATAGAAAAACTGAAAAATTTACGTACGTATTACATAAGGGCCGTTTCATTTAACAGTACTTTATAAAAACATTTCCATGCAATTATTCCCTTTTTAAAAATCTATTATTTAACAGTGCGTTAGTTTATTATTCGTAACTCTGGACTATCTCATCCAAGTCAGCGCTAAAGTACCACGTCAATATTGAAGAACCTTCAAAGGGTTTGACGTTCTCAGATCAATGTTTTTATTTATAACCTTTCATATTTTTTTCCTTATCTCGATGTTAATTTGCATAGTTTTTCAGTTATAACTCAAGAACCATTGATGATATCTCATTTCATTCTTTAGGTTCCATTTCAGGTTTTATCTTAAAATTATTTTAATTATATTAATACCTTTTAGGTTAACATTTCATCAACAAAATGAAATAAAATCTTGAAATAAATTATTGTTGTACCAAAAATGGTTGATAGCAGTGGCATTAAGAGATGGCTTGTCGTGGTAGGTATTGGACAACTTAATGACAAAACGATTTCTTATGTATATTCTGTACCCAACATTGTCAAAATATTAGATCAGTGCTAATCAAAGTGCTAATGTCATCAGAAGGTGTTTATCTTGTGATGACATTAGTTCAAAACCGCTTTCATGACACTAAACAGCGAGTTTAAATTTACCCGCATACCTTTCGGATTAAAAGGAGCACCCGCTACCTTCCGAGATTAATGAACCAAGTATTAACCGGGTTGCAAGGTACAAAGTGTTTTGTCTATTTCGACGATATTGTAATATATGGAACAACGTTGGAGGAACACAATTCGAAAAGCGTTAAATCCTTTTTAGGACTAGCCGGTTATTGTCGCCGTTATATTGAAAATTTCGCGAAATTTTCCAGCCACTTAAGACTTTATTGAAAAAGGGTCTCAGTATTTAGATAAACTCCAACAATCGAGCGCGAATTGCTAGCAATTTGCTGGGCAACACAACATTTTCGAGCGTTCCTTATAGAAAAACTTTAACGATCGCAACTGATTATATTTATTACATCATTTACGGTCATAAACCACTCTTCTGGTTATTTTCCGCAAAGGATCCTGGTAGTCGGTTGGTGAAGTTTAGATTAAATCTTTACGGATATGAGTACACGATGCATAAATCAGGAAGTAGTAACATCAACGCCGATGCTCTAAGTAGATGACCTGTAAATGTAACAATAGTGCACAAACGTGCAAGGACCTTAACTACGAAATTTTTTTGATTAACTCGACATCTAATTCGATCATAAATGATGACGTCATCGATAGCCATGAAAACTTGGTATCTGCTTCAATATTGTTCACACAGTTTAGTTTCTAACCAACAGTAATCAATCCATATCCTTATTAAATATTTATTTATTTATTCATGGAGGTAGCAACAGGACAGGACTATAAGAGGTTGTTGATGTATTTAGAGAACTTTATAAGTAGTTTAAAAGATGAATCTAAAAACGTTATGAGAGGAAAGATCACGAACATTATTACCAATTTTATGAATACCGGCAGAAAGTGTGATGGGTTGCACAATTTACTACAAACTAGTAGTATAAACTTTTACAAAAAACTAAAGTTTTCCTAACGGAAAACCCTACCTTAATGATTACAAAAGCAGATAAAGGTGCTACAACAGTCATCATTAACAAAGATGACTATTTGGACAAGTCAAAAAGTATGCTTAACGATGATAAAAGTTAGAAAATTTTAAATACAAATACAATAACATCTGTTCAAACTAAAATTAATGATTATATAAAAATGTTATATGCTAAACAATACATAACTGAAATAGGAAAAAGAAAACTTATTTGTAATAATTCTGTTTTATCTAAGACATATTTTTTGCCTAAAATTCATAAAGACCTTTAAGACCTATAATTTCTTCAATTGGTGCTGCATCATACGAATTGTCTGGGTATATATCAGACATTTTGAGCCGTACTTTTAGTAATAGAACGGACTATAATATCACCAATACTTTTCGTTTCGTATATGAGTTAAGGGGTTACAGCCTTCCAGAAGACCACATTTTAATATCTTTGCATGTTCTAAGTTTATTCACAGTCATTCCGTTGGATTTGGTCAATCACATTGTTAATGAGAAATGGGATATTATTGCTGATAATTGCACACTTTCCTTCTTGGTTTGAAATTAATCTTTAACATTTCAATTTTTACTTTCAACAATGTTATTTATCACCAGATTGAGGCTACCCTAATGAGATCAAAAATATCGTCTGTTTTGGCTTTGATTGTGATGGATTACGCGTTAATGAGATACTAACAGATAACGGTTTAAAGTTTCGAATAAATTTTATTAAGAAATATGTAGATGATTTAATCTTGGGAGTTCACAAAGATGATGTTAATGTAATCTTGCAGTCTTTTAATAATTTTCATCCGAGCATTCAGCTCACCAAGGAAATGGAAACTAATAATAAGTTACCTTTTTTAGATACAACAGTTATACGAAATTCTGTTAATAAAATTCAATTTAATTGGTACGTGAAACCAATATACTCGGGACATTACTTAAACTATTACTCAAATCACAATTTTAAACACAAAATTTCTACGGTTCTGTGCATGAAACATAGAGTTAATCAAATTTGTGAAAATGATTTTTTAAAAGAAAACTTAGAATTTTTTAGAATTAATTTTATTAATAACGGTTATCCACTAAAACCAATCAATAAATTATTGTTTTCAACTTCTAATGTCAATAATGTTGAACAGGTCAGTTTAACAAATCCAACTTTATTAAAAACTAAGCCTTTGGTCTATAAAAAGCTTCCTTTTATTGACAAATGGAGTGCCTCCTTACAGAAAACTCTCACAGTCATTGAGTATAACAAAATTGTAGACTGCTATGAAAATAAATTAGGAAACCATTTCACTAAATTAAAGGATAAAACTGAAGACAAATACAAATAGAATTTAATCTATTGCATTTCATGTAATGACTGTGATGGTAGATATGTTGGCCAAACGTCCCATTGGTTGAAAAGTCGTATATGAAAACATAAAAGTAATTGCCGGTTAAATAAAACAGTTTGTGCATTATTCCAACATGTTCATGATTGCAAACACACTTTTAACTTCGATGATGTCAAGATTTTAGACACTGAAATTAATTATCATAATAGACTTTTTCTCGAGATGATTCATATCAATTACACCAAGAATGGGATCAATTTTAAGACGGATACACAGAATTTGAGCAATGTTTATGCTTACTTATTTACAAAGGACAAAACTAACCAAAACTTTAATTCAAACCCACATTGTGATGATTCCATAGTTGGAGTGTCTAATTACTCCACGGACATGATATTCTAAAGTTTGGTTGGTCAAGCTGCTTTAAAATTTATTAAGGTCTTGTAATAATTTTAAGCTTGCTAATGTTAATTTTCGGTTTTGCCTTTGTAATCTCATATAAGTTTTATAATCTTTTCAGTTTTGAATTTTAAAATGTTACCGCTTTTATATATATCGATCATTTCATTGGTTTCATTCTGGGTCATGCACAGTGTGTTTATTTCAAACTGGGTTTGCAGTCACGAACAGGTTTTTTCATAAATTTTTACACTTTTATAGCAATTCATTATCCATTTTGTTTGTCCAATATTTCGTGATGTTTTTTTTTACAATTTTAATGTATTCACTATGTTTAAGTAATGTTGTGACGGTTTTTCATGATAGTTGGCTTCAAGTAACAAGTAAGTTTTTCTAAAATTAATAAAATTAAAAAATTGTATTTCTTCATTGTAATTTGACACGCTGGTTCAATTTACCTTCATGTTTTGACTTGAAAAGTTTTTCCATTTTAGCAATTAGATGCTCTAAAGAAGATTATCAAAACATTAGCAAATAATACAATCAAAATATTAGCATATGAAAAAGTTGTTTTAATTAACATATTCTTTGGACCATTTATCCCGAATTAAACAAATTTTACTTGTTGCCCACGTATGGTCGTTAGATACTTGTTGCTGTTCTATATACAGAGTATCCCCAGATTGTGTCCCCGTAAGGTATAATTAACGAAAAAATTTTGAATTCTATAATGAATGGATGTCATACAATGAAATATAACCAAGTTTTACGTCAAATGTCCTCAAAATATTTAGATAACGCAGGAAGTTTGTTAACCGTTGCAGGTAAAGTGGTCTATCTGAGCAATGTACAACAAAAGTTGATTAAAATAAAATATTTTTAAATATTTTATCTATTTATACCTCATTTTTTATCTATTTATATTTATCTATTTATATATATTTTTATTTTTTATCTATAAAATTTTATCTATTTTAAATATTTTATTATATATTATAAATATTTTATACTATTATAACATTTTATACTTATAGCGGTATGCCGAATAACGCTATAATGTTAACAAAACATTTTCGATCTAAACTAAATTAACATAAAAGTTTATTCAATTATACCACCACCAACACTAACACATAATTCAGCCTGTTTTCGACAGTATTTATAACCTTTTCGAAGAATTTTTTTCCTATGGATTGGGAACTAATGTTCCCCTATCCATAGCACTGCACTAAAAATATATTATGTTGTAATGTAACTATGATTTGACAATAGACTAAAGCTAAGCTATCAAATGATAATTGGTAGTTCTATTTACTCTAGTCATTTGTTTTTATTATAGAACGGAATATTAGAAAAATATTTTGAAGAAAAGGCTCATTTTTTCTTTAATATGTTAAATTAATAAAATTTTGCATATCTCTATAATTTAACATAATAAACATTTTATCTTAATCAACCTTAAGGTATAGACCTACAATTGTTAACAAACTTCTGGCGTTAACTTTGGTAGTTTGAGGACATTTGACGTAAAACTTGGTTATATTTCGACTTATGACATCCAAACTTTAACTGCAAAAGATGGAATTTGAATTCAAACATTTATCTTCAATTATACCTTACGGGGACACAATCCGGGGGCACACTGTACATCGATATTCCGAAACATAAAATACTGCGTACAAAAGCATTATACATAGAAATTATAGGCAATGCGTTCGTTAAAGATTCAGAGGAACGTAACCCTAGAATCCTGTTAGCTCTACTTCATCAACGTGCTGATTAAAAAGTAGTTTACTGTCCAAAACGACTACCAAGTCTATAACAAAGTCTATGCGCTGCAGCATATACTATATACATAATTGAATTTAATCAATTGTTTTTTTGTAAAAGTTATAATATAATATGACACTTCAATATATTTAAATATAAATTATTATTTTCGCACTGATCATAAAATTTATTCAAGTTACTTGAACGGTCATGCACTCAGAGATATTAGTTATTGGTGAAAATTTTTTAAGGTCGTCAGCATACATAAGCAATCTGGAGTTAGGAACAGAATTAGCTATATCTCTTATGTAGATTGTAAACTAGAGCGGTCTCAGATGTCTGCCCTGATGTACCCAGAAGTCGTAACAATTTGTTCAGAAGAGTGGCCATCAATCATGACTACCTAAGTCCGGTTGGAGATATAAGAAGCAAACCACTTCAACAAGACACCCATGACACCCATGCGTTCAAGCTTTAAAAGTAATAAGTTGTGATCAACCTTATTAACAGCTTTGCTAAAGTCAGTGTGAATAGCATTCACCTGTACATTCTTATCGAGAGTTGAAGAAAGGAAAGCAGTATACTCTGATAGATTCGTCTCAACAGAACATCCAGGGTAGATGCTGTGTTGTTGTGTATCAACACATAACTTAATTTGAAAAAATAATCTATAATAAATAAGTTTTTGAGTTTACAATCGCCGGACTTAAAAATGGGAGAGATCTTGGACTGTTTCCATAAAGAAGGAAAAACGTCATAGCACATTCACATATTAAATATTAACCATAGGGGTTTCGCAAGTGCTTGTGAGCAGTTACTTATAAAAGTTGCAGGTATGCCGTCTAGTCCCGGACTCTTAGACGTGGTTACACCATTAATAACCTCTTCAACCTCCAAAACATCAAAGCAGTCAATGGGAACCGTATTATGATGTTGATTCCCCTCATTGTATATTCCGATAACCGGAAGAATGAGCACTGAGCCGAAATAGTCGGAGAAAAGAGCACAGACCTCTTCCCCATTAGTAGACGATACACTGTTATAACGTACATACGCCGGCACGCCTACACCACCTTTTTTTGAAAATGATCTAAGTAAGCTTTGTGATCGAGTGCAATAAGGCATTATGAACGCTGCCTCAACATAGAGAAATTTTTGGTAATCGGCTAGATTTTTACACCGTTTCGATTTTCTGTGCAAATTCTTTTTTTCAAGCAATGTGTTGTGTCCCTAGAGAACCATCTCGGGTAAATTTTCTTATATAAATTTTTGCGCGGAACAAATCTCTCCATAACATCATTATGGTAAGTGTAAAATACAGCCATATCAATAGATACACAAACTAAAATTGTTGGCCAATCCAAATGATTGAGATAATCATTAATTACGTCGTATGATGCTTTTGAGAAATTGTAAGCAACAACCGGGTATGGATTGATATAGTTCTCTCGGGGCACATCACAACAAACACATATATGAATATCTATTAGTGTTACAAGACGACTTATCACAAGATAAGATCAAGTGTGTGATCATGAATATTTCAAAAATCTATTATGTTGCTCTAGTTCGCTCAACGATATGGCATCCAAAAAGTTTGTATACCGTACTCTATCATAATGAGGAACAGCACATAAAAGTTTCTTTATTCCAACGAATTTCAGGTAAATTAAAATCACCGAAGATGATACATCTGTCAGTACTATACCGCTAAATGATATTCACCAAATTATCTGTGAAAGCGGACAAAGCAGCAACATCAGTGGGCGAAATGTAGACACAACAAATGTCACGCAAACCGCCTTTACCCTAGGAAACCAATCGCTTGACTCAGAACTAGGAATAGAGCTCGACACGCCAGTCAGTACACCACCACCACGAGGATGATTAACAGTAGAAGAACGATCATATCTATAAACAGTATAGGATTGTGAAAGTACCTCACTTGAGGAAATTCCGAGATGGAGCCAGGTTTCCGTGAGGCAAACAATATCGTAATTGACATTTAACGAGTTAAATATTAAGATAAGAAATATATTGAGCCGCAGTAGTTACCATATAGTTGTATCACACCGCGTATGTCATCTATATACAAGCAATGTCCTTCTCACTCCTTATATGCATAACGGAAAAACCCTCAGAACGACGAAAACATATCTTACAGTCCCTGCTCCAAACATACCGATATCCTTTATCTCTGCCAGCCTTTCTCGCTCGAGAAAAGAGTAACTTATTCATAAGGTGCTCGTTAACAATATAACTGACACTGATTCCATCAATAGGCATTCCAGGTACTAATCCAGGCGTCATAGACATTCTCTTCTTAATTGAAAAAACGCACTACAATAGATTTCGGGCCCGAATCGTAGCGATTGATATGAGGGACACGATAAATAGTGTAGACATCTGCACGCGAAACATCACATCCTACATGAACGGCAACGGTATCCAACACATCCAACAAATTTTCATTATTTTTTGAGGAACAGCCTGTATTCTATATCATCAATGCAAGCTGTAAGATCAGATACCTGTTCACACAATTGCAAATTTTTGGTTGTTAATTTATCAATAATTTTCATTCTCTCGTTTAACTCTTTTACTACTCGTTCTAAATCTGATATACAGCCGCTACAGAAATCAACCGTATCAAAAAGTTCGCTGTTCTTACATATACCGAAATCTATTCAAGACGAGTTTCATAATACATTATATCTTCGTGAAAACTTTCAAAAGGATTAAAAAACTTTACAAATGACCTAACGTACTAAAAGAAATAATACGGTTCGTGAAATCATGTGTAGGATGTAACTCAACTAAATCATTCAGACCCACCAAAATGTTTTTACAAATTACGAGCACTACGACTAAACCTTCGAAAGCATGATCACAATACCCACCCAAGAGAGCCACACAATCCCTGAAAGGTTCGTTACCAATATCATTTGTAAATTTCAATCTCGTAACACACTATTACATGAATTACTAGGGTTTGAAAAAGGGGCACGAACAAAAAGAAGCGCATCCAATTTTGTAGGTAGCGCAACAAAGCTGCTCTTTGGAACTATTGACGCAGAAGACGGAATTTATCTTAATAATAAAATTCATAAGTTAGAACAAAGTCAGGATAAGTTAGTTGATCTGGCGCGACAACAATTTTCCTCCTTTAATAGACCATCATTAATAATTTTGTAAAAATAGTCGTTGATGCGCACTGAGGAGTACATTATCCGTTTTTACTAAACAATAAGTCCCACTAAATTAATCGAATAGCTAAAAAGAATTGAAAATGTAATCCCGAGCGATTTAGCTTTTCCATTCAATTTAATGAAACATAACTCTCATGATTTGTACAAAATGTTAAGATTGCACGAAAAGTTTCGTGCATGAAAATACAGTGCAAGTGATCGCGCGATTGCCGTTAGTAAATCGTGAGATGTTTCGATATAATAAAAGTGACAAGCAGCCCAACTAACGTGCAAGGCAATGTTTTTGTTTATATCGCCCCGTCATCCGAATATTTAGTATTGAGTAGCAACAATTGTTTTTTGAAGTAGATAGTGGTTATATTCGTTCTTTTGTAGAATTAAATCACGGTTTAATTTGTAAGCAGCAAACTGATCTTTTTTAGTAATACGAATACAAATTACGCACTTAATACGTTTTATACGAAATACTTACTAAATACTCAACCGTAAATTCAATAACCATACAAATTAAACTAAAAACACTTCAAGTGATTTTATGACCATTTATTTTTATGACTGTGTATGTAGTGTAATTAAAGGTAGATAATTGTTAATACTTTATTTTTTTAAATTTATTTCAAAGTGTGTGATGTGTAAATATTAACAACTATCTTATAACTAAATTAAATGCAAAATAATCCGGTTTTTCAAATAAAGTAATCACAATATTAGTAATAATAAATATCATGCCACAAAATTGAGTGTACAGTAAAGAAAAAGTGAATAAGTTTAGGTTGATATTAGTTTTTAGTACACTGTAAGAGTCCCTCTATTGGCGTTTTCATTATCGCCATTGTGTGGCATTGAGTTAAATTTCTTTTTAGTGTATTCGGCGATATTTTATCTCTAATTTTACAAATTTCATTTCTCAATTCGCTTTTGTTTCACCAGTTGCTATTTTTTAACTCCTTCCCACAAATGTTCAATAGGATTCATATCCGGAGACTGTGATATTGTTTTCATTTGTTTTGAAATGTTATACAGGGTCCTTCAGCTCAGCCCCCATTTTCTATTGCTCAGTTATTAATTAAGAGTTTGATATTTTGCAGACTTGTACTGTATTTCAGACCGCGTTTCAGGAAATTATGTTTGATTATACAGACTGTCCCAAAAAAGCATTACCCCATAATGATTTTTTTCATTGCACGATATATATTTTCTCACATTTTTGGATGTCCTTTATGGGTGCCTACACCCGTTTAAAATTTTATTGAAATTGGCTCAATAACGACAGCATAAAAAAATAAAAATGTTACAATTATAAACAGTGTCTCATGAATAAAATTTTATGACAAACTTACTTAATTATGATCTAATGGTATTGTTAAGTGTATAATATAGCAACCCATCATAATTCCTAACATTTAGGAAAAAGGTTTGAAAGTTTTGACACAATAATTAAGCCACCCTGTATAAATTTGACCAATAAAACTTTTTTAACGAAATCACTAAACCTTACTTGATAAGTTTATTATGAAATTTTATTCATGAGACACTGTTTGTATTTTTAATTAATTTTTAAAACCAGCGATGCAAATACAATTTTTTTCGTTTTTATTTTTTTGTGCTACTGACATTCAGTCGATTTCAATAAAAAATGTGGAGATATGTAGGCACCTATAAAAGACACCCAAAAATGTGAGAAAAGATATATCGTGCAATTTATAAATATATATCATTATTGCGTCACACTTTTTTTAGGACAGCCTGTATAATCAAAAATAAATTCTTGATGCAGTCTGGGATACAGTATAAGCCTGCAAAATATTAAACTTCTAACTTAATTAATAACTAGCTACAGAAAACGGGAGCTGAGGTGATGGACCACGTATAATAACCATTCTTTCACAAGGTATGTTGTATGTTTTGGATCATTATCTTATTGGAACTAAAACACGGTTGGAACATTAAGTTTTTGCTAACATTAACGTAAATTGTATTTTAAAATATCCAAGAAACCAAATTTTGTCTTATATCCCTCAATAAATAATTCCATAATTCCAATGCCGGTGGCTGCCAATGATCCCTTAGCATTATTGAATACCACTTATTTTTAGATTTATACGCTGATGGAAATAATTGCGGAGCATATTCTAAAAGCTGGAAGGAGGTGCAGCAATGGCAAAAGTATCCATCGTAAGCAGCGCGTACCACCGCTACACGACGTGTTATAGAATTGATATATAGCTAAACTGTAACGAGGTGGATGGCCAACCATGTCGTTTCTATTCGTCTCCATAACTCTCCAACGTTAGCCGTGGAAGCCGGAAAACATGGAAATTTCCGGCCCATCATATTCCAAACATGTTCGATCGGACTACGATCTGGAGAATTAGCTGGCCATTCTGTATAATGTGGTTCCACCAAGATCTATAAAACACGCCCGATGTGAGTTGACCGTTGTCGTGCATACGTAGAAGCATCGCATATATTGCGTTTTAAATACATATTAAATTTTATACAAATGCGTCTATAGCTAGTTCTTGCTCCGAATCTAAATCCGGTCGAACATGTTTGAGATATGATGGGTCAGAGACTTCAACGTTCCCCCTTCACGATCCTTCACTCTCTCAGTACAATATAGCCACATATCGACTCCATGCTAGGTCGTGTAGCGATGATAAGCGCAGCTTACGTAGGATAGTTTCGTCATTCCAGTAGGGTTGGGCCGCTTTTCATGTGAGAGGAAATGATACTACTTTGGTACTACCTTCGTACCAAATTTCTTATATTATCTAAATTATCTATTTTCCATTCCCCTGTATTCACAATTTTGTGAGCTCATATTTTTGTGAAAAATGTTTGACAGTTTGCCTTTAAAGATAGTCAACACATAATTTTAGCAAGCTAATTGAGTGTGATATATCCGCCTTTATTTATAAATGAATTAAGCAAATGGTAGAAACCATGAAATCTATGCAGATTTCTACTGGGTTACCATCTCTTCAAATTGGAAAAATTTACGTCAAATAGTTTTTGAGAAAAAGAAATTCCAAAGTACACAAAGTTGTCAGCACTCTCAAAAATCGGATACTTTTTTCAATTAACTTGCGATAAAAGAAAAATCGCAGCTTCGACCATTTCGCAGCTTCGAACACAAAGCGACGATACTAACATAGAAAATAATTTTGAAGCGAATATTTGATCGAGCAATTAAAGCCGTTGCAGTATAGAAATCCATTGAAACGAATTTATCACTGCTCTTATCGCATCAATGAAGTGTTATGTAACATATGCTGAGAAATCTGGATTCTCAGCCAGATGACATTTCATAATGAAGGCTACCAACAATTCACACTGTT
This sequence comes from Onthophagus sagittarius, assembly GCA_036711965.1. Taxonomy (NCBI): domain Eukaryota; kingdom Metazoa; phylum Arthropoda; class Insecta; order Coleoptera; family Scarabaeidae; genus Onthophagus; species Onthophagus sagittarius. The sequence goes on along the minus strand of JASERS010000003.1, from coordinate 49,579,451 downwards.
GTTCTGCGTCCCACCGATATTCATAGCATTTTAAAATTTTTAAATTTTCCGGAATTTGGCCGTGACGTCAAAGGAAGAACGGAAAGCAACTTCCGCTCTGGAACCGGCATTAATACACTACTAATATTTAATTGTGTTTTGAAATTACTAGAACGGTTGAAAAAAACATGCAACAAATTAGAGAAATTAGTATGAAAGGAACATAGAAAAATCATTAAAGAAATGTTATAATAAAAGAGTAAAAGAGTCATTAACAATGAATTAATTACAAAAGCAATGGGTAGGTCCAAAGAAAATAGTAAAATATTATCAGATACCGACCACGTACTATGAGAACTAACAGGAAAAAAATCCTTATATACGTAAATTTATTTAACATTTGTTATAAAAAGCCTGTGTATGTGAAATGTTTATGTCACATCTTTATATTTTTAAAAATTTTCCTGACTACTAAAGTTTTAGAGGGATTTGAAGAATTTTCTGGATTATTTCGACCTGGAAGAATCAATTCGGTTCAATATAATATTGCTATCAAAGAAGGATTACCCAAACCAAACCATATTTACCATCAAGAATACGAGAAATTTAAGACGAAGAAATGGATAAACGCTTAACTTAGACCAAGTGACAGCCCTTATTTTACATCTGTGATGATAGTGGAAATAATACTGGGACGTATGGACACAGCACATAAAACCACGGTCACCGTTCATTTTTATTTTACGTCACCAACCATGATTTTTAGTAACGGTGAAAAATCATTGTTACTGAAATAACGCTCACCACTACTGTTTACGCATTACTTTATACACTTCCTTAACCATATTTTCTTAGGGTTTGCATAGTTAAAAGTGTAGTTTGCATTTTTTCTGGAAAAAAATACTTCCAAACAAATATTCCCATACACTTTCGCATACTATTATTATCTTAATAGTACCTATACTTATTTCGTTTCTTATTTTTTTGTCTTATTATTGCTGTTTTTTACAAATGTTCTCCTAAACCAAGTCAATTCGGGTTTTCAAACTCTTTGTCAACAAACTGCTGAGATGGAATAAATTTCGACATGCACTTATCATGCACGGAGGAATGATTCTTAGAAAGGTTACATTGAACCTTTAAAACGTGCATTTCATGTCGAACGTGCTTAAACGGCAACAGGTGAACTATCGACCTTTCACAAATTCTATCCGGTGTCACTTAAAGAATACGGAGGATAATGTTCTTTACTTGAACATTCATTTTATTATCAGATGCATTTACTTTCAATCACTTTCATCTATTCTTCCACGTATTACAAAATGTCCAGCAATGCGATTTATCGAAAACAATTCTGTTGGATCGATGTTTTACACAACACATAAAGAGATGTGATAAAGTTGAGTGAAAATTATTTAATTTTTTGTTTGTTTTCATATTATTTTGTTAAAGTCGCTATCTACCAAAACCAATCAATTTACGATACTGGTACGATGACAACACACACACATTATGTATTCTCTCTTGAATAAATACTGAAAATTTCCGATACGAAGTCACAATGGAGGCAATTTAAAAAGTAGGTCATCCATGTAGCGGTGGTGGGTTGCGACAAGGTTGGTCGCACTATGGAGAGACAAACCATCGTAAACAATGCAGAGAAGGCTTGTGCAGCGTCTGCAAATAAAACCGACTCTGATATTTATTTATTTTATTTACATTATGTATGATGACTTCTGGAAAAGAACCAGCAGGAAATGTTATGAATTATTTCAATATATCAAGAGTAAGAAATGTGCGGGTTATATTTTGTTATGATTTACTACTAATTCTTAATGTTGAATTAATTTTGCAAAGATTAAAGTATTATTTTACACCGTCAATTTCAATTCTACGTTCTTTCCCCATTTTACCGGGAAGTTTCATTGTATTACTGACCATCACATCTGTATTGTCGACTAGAATGTACTCGGCACATGAGATTAGAAAAGAAACAGCCATTTCCCGGGCTCTACGGAAATACCAATAAAAGAAAGCATAAATAGAAGCTTCTCTCGGTTCAATTCTAGATTTAAGATTACTGTAATTGCAAAATGTCTACGTATGTACATACTAAAATGAAACCAATCTAAAATTCCTTCCTTACAATTGCAAAATATTTTAATAAAAGTCGTTTTCTTTAACAATAAGAAAATGATTTTGCTTTATGAAAATCAAATCAATTTCTTTATACCTTTATTTTCATATAATTACATTGCAATACAGTTTGTAGCTTTGTATAATAATAATAATAACAGGCAGTAATGAACATGTTATACCGGGTGTTTATGTTTGATTATGTGTAATAAACTTAAGCGGGAAATGGCACTACTACCGAATTCCCATTTATTTGTAAGACAGATAAAGAGGCAAATTGTTATTTAAATAGACAACACACGCGTCTCATTTGCAGTCACAAATTACCTATTAACTACAATGTAAGACGTAATTATAGGGGATTGTGAACAATTTTTTCAGGTATATAACCCCCAACACCGGGGACACATATAAATTGAGACTATCTTATAACTTACAAACCATTAATTTAATCGAGAAAATTTGAATCAAAAGTATCATCACGTGAACGAATGAAACAATTCTGTATGGTTGTCATTCTACATCTTTTAGAAGTGCCATCGATGTTCTTCAACCATTTTTACATGGATATTGATAATATTGATGATATTATGAAGCAAATTCCTTCATAACGTTTTCAAGTTAATGTAAAAATAATCACATGTTGAACCGATACGATATTAAACCCCAATTAGCTACAGAATGTTATCTGTTCAGAATAGATTTTAATGAATAATAACTAATTTGAAAGGCTAGTCGTTGTCGAATACGGAAGTGGTTTCGATTGTCTAGATATATCTTCATCGGTTTACTGATGAAGAGCACTACATTTAATAGAAACAACTACAATTAAAAATTAATTCATCATTTGTTGTATGCATACACAACATGTGTCAGCAAGACTGTTCATTAGACGTTTGTTTGCTTCTTGCAAAACTAAAAATTTTAGAATTCAGATTTAACTATAATCGAACGTATAATCGATCCTTTTGACTAAAATATTTTCAGATTACTAGCACTTCCGGTTATACAGAATTATATATTTTTTATCAATTTATAAGTATGTTTTTACATATTTGGATTTGTCACTCAAGTAAGTTACTTTCGACCGAGCGACCTGCAAAAAAAACATGTTGTCTAGTATCAATTTATATAAAAAAATAGCCGTTTATAAATTAGCTTTTCAAATATTTTGCTTAACACAGATAATAAAGATATTGGTCTATAATTGGATACATCACTTCTATTACCAGACTTAAAGATAGGAACTATATATGCCTGCTTCCAAAGACGTGGAAAACTCCAGATTTAATGGATTTGTTCAGTATAATGGTTACAGGTAGTGATAAAGACGCGTAAAATCTTTAATTAAAATTGGTGATATACCATCCTAACCGGTGGCCTTTGATGCATCAATTCCTCCCAGTGCCTCCTCAACCTCAACCTGATCGAAGCAAGTTACAACTGTACCACTGATGTCGGATGTGACATCAGACTGGGTGACTGACTACACAGAATGAAAAAAATTTGTGAACAATGAGCAGATAGATGAAGGATCGGGAGCGGTGCAATTATCCAAATGTACCGCAGACGGTATATTATTATTATAAAAATATTTCGATAAAAAATGACTCATTCGAAAAGTAATCCTTAGCTAATACGAAAGTGGAAATGCCCGATTCGAAAACTCTTCCGAATTCTGCTGATATGTCAAAACATTACGAAAGTACACGAAAATAACACAAAAATGACGATTTTTACCCGATCGTGAAGATTTGTACTGCACTCGATTCGTCATAGGTTCTTCCATTGAAATCACAAATCGCCCGATCTCAATTTTCCCCGTTGACCTTATATAGCCCACGAAATGACACCGTGTTCTGGTCGTTGTTTATGCATATATGAACGCCTGATTGTCTAGCACTCAATATAAAAATAATTTAAACTAAATTAACTATAATTAGAGAATATTTTGACGGATTTTAATGGTCTATATGTCAATCAAAAGCTTGTATACAGCGGAATGCGATTGTCGAAATACCCGACTAGAAAAATGTAAGGGTTAGTTTACGTTCAAGCTGCGATAAACGATAAGCGAATATTGGATCGATCAATTAAAGCTCGCGTTGTTGTATAAAAATTCATAGAAACGAATTTAGCACTGCTCTTATCGTTTATCGCAGCTCCAAGGTAAACGTATACTAAGTATTCTGATTAAAACATAAAGTAATAATTAAGCAGTAACATCAATTATCTGCTTAATTAACTGACCGATTTTATCCTTTAATATCTCGATCATCTCGATCTAATTGACTAATTTTATCCGTCATTATCTGGACCGAAAGTATGATCTAGAATAAATGAAAAGGTCAAACTGCCCGATTTGAAAATTAATTAATTTTCTTCGTACGGCTATTGTAATGATCTCTCGAATATGCCGACTGGATTTGTAGCCTCCATTTACAAAAAAGTAAAGTAATTTTAACATCTATGTTGATGAAATTAATTAGTATTTATTATATTAATATAAAGAGGCAGAAAAGTCGAAGTGTATTTTTTATGTGCGAGTAGTACGAATGTAAATGGAAGTATGCATTACAAAATAAAACAAGTGTAACTGTTTCAATATATTTTATTAAAAACTTAAAATGAATTAGTTGTTATCATCACTGTATTTGCCCAATCTATCTTGAATATTTTTTCATATTTTATATTTTTGAACTTGAATTTCTGAACACGTTTTATTCAGGTGTTATACAAAAATGGAACAAGCTAAAACTTCATTCTTCATAATATAAGTTAAAGTAAATAATTTTAATGGGTATTACTTATTGATACATTACGTCAATGATCCCTTCGATTACAACATAAATAACTTGTTTTTCAAATTATTACTTTCACTCATTGCATAGATTCGTTTTTGTATAAGAATATAAGAATCAATTGAATATGCTTATAACAAAGAAAATCATTACATTTTTGAGAGTGGTAGCTTTTTCTGCTACCACTCTCAAAAATGTAATGATTGAGAGTGGTAGCAGAAAAATGTGAACAACGCTGTAATATCCTCGTCTCTACAAAACACCTTCTGTAATATTTTTAAATTGCAATATTTTCTTATATCGAATTATTTTTTTAATTTGCATGATATCCTTAATGTTTGTAAATTTCTCAGTTCTTTCTTTGTAAATTGGATTTTATAATGGACAATGACATAGTCCAGCTTTCAGTTTTCTTTGTCTTTTCCCGATATAAAGAAAGCTGTTAGTATCCAAAACAAGTTAAAATAATTGCTTCAGTTTTGAAATATATACCTACTACTATGCAACATTATATTCCATTTTATTTATATCAACACCTTTGTCTTTGCATTTTTTTAAATTTATAATAAATATAAATTTTTGACTATAGTTTTTAAAATATCACAGCTGTATTGGTGTTCCTAGAACGAATAATAATTTTAAATAAGAATTTTACCTTCTGTTGTACACTTAGAGTACAAATCACTAAGAAATTTTTGCAGGCTTTTTACAATCGTTATCTTGTGATTTAGTAGTGAACATTTTGAACACATATTCCCGTAGAAACTAGTTAGTGTTAATTTTCTGTTAATATAGTATTCATTTGTTTTTTATCAGTATGTAAATTTAATTTACAGTTATTAAACAATTTTTCATCTTTTTCAAAAGACTTTTAGTATAAGGATATATACATTTTACGTCGTCATAATGGGCATAAAAATCTCTATCAAATGAGCCTAATAAAATGGTACAGTAGGGCCTCAACATTCGCGGCTTCAAATTACGCAGATTCGCATATTCGCGTTTTAAATTTTGCTACCTTTTTCATCATTCACGACTCGATTATTCGCGAATACATAGCAACTAGTATGTCACTTTTTTTTCAAAAAGGCCTGTGATGGAAATAAATTTAATTGCCAAACGTACAAAGTCAGTTATGACTCTAGAAAAAAAATTCAAGTTCTTGACATGCTCCGGGAAGGGAAAGGAGCTACCGAAGTAGGCCGGGTCTTCGATGTCAATGAATGTACGATAAGATCAATAAAGAAACAAGAAGATTTAATCAGAAATAGCGTAAAAAGTGGCATACCGTCATCATTAAAGGTAACGTCATAACTGCGTGATGTTAATCGAAATGATGGAGAAGTCTCTATATCTTTGGATTGGGGACCATGGTCGCAAAAATATACCATTAACTAGGGCTAGATTAATGGTTAAAGCCAAGGAACTTTATAAGATTTTTTCGTGTGATATGGACTGTGCTGAAAATGATTGTAAATTTAAAGCCAGCAGAGGATGGTTCGAAAGATTCAAAACTCGTTTTAATTTCGAAAACATTCAGCTGTGTGGAGAATCAACTTCAGCAGATCATCAACAGGCTGCAAAATTTTCTGATGAAATAATAAAATTAATAGAAGGAAAAAGTTACCATCCTGAACAAGTATTTAATGCGGACGAAACCGGATTGGGTATTTGTTACCAATAAACAAATACCCACAAGAACATATATTTCAAAGAATGAAAAGACAGCACCATTTTCCATAATGCATGGAAAAAACTGTTTTGAAAAAGACGCAAAGTGCAAGCGAAGTTTATGAGGCATTAGATAGAGTTGTACTTTCTACACGGTTGCTATTGGGAGATGATTTTCAAATCATTGTACCAGCTGATATCGAATCTCTCGTCAATAATCAAGAAGAAGAGTTGTCCAGTGCAGACTTAGAAGCGCTACTTATAGAAAATGTTTCAGGAATGGATGAAAAAAATAATAGTAATTCTCTATGTATAAATAGAATTTCCTAAGTATAAATTAATGTTGAAGGAACTTAATTTATTTATACAAGAAGCAAATCTTGCTGAAAAAATAGTAGAATATGGTCTGAATTCTCTTCTCTCCTTTTGAAGCTCCTTACAAAGAGCTTCAAAAGGATATGCAACATAAAGCATTGCAACCTACTATCCTTTCATTCCTAAACCATCGTATTTTAAAGCAATTATAATTGATGAGTAATGTTAATTTTTATTACTTTTTTAGTATATTTTGTTGCTGTTTGTTATTGCTATCGAGTTTACGTTTTTTTATATATTAAACAATTGTAATTATTTTAATATATGTAATAGTTCCGAATACAAAAGTTAGCTCGGAAACTTCAGTCGTTTTATTTTGCTATTTTAAGATACGTTTTATTTAGTACAAGTATAATTTTATTAATTTCTGAAATTATACATAATAAAATTTTTAATATTATTGCTATATTCATATTTTTAACACTTTAACTGCAAGCAAAAACTGTAACATATAAATTAAATGAATCTTTGGGCGCCGGCGCCTTATTCCTCATAGCATCTAGTGCTTCAATATTCGCCGATTCAACATTCACCTCGTATTTTCCTAACCCTCGCGAATGTTGAGACTTTACTGTACATTGCTGTTTAAAAAAGATCAACTTTCATTCATTGCTTTGCCTATTGTGGCAAATGCCAAATAACTTTAATGTAAAAAGTTTTCCTATAAAATCGATATTTACGGAAATAAGTATATGCTAAATTCCATTCATATTTGGCACTCAATGTAAAGTCAAATTTTCGCCATTTCAATAAATGCTCGTATTTCTTTTATTTTTAAAATTAAAGAAAATCAGTTAATACATGCCTAAGACACTTTTTTGAGTAGAATATGAACTGCTGCTGAAAAATTTTAAATACAGTTGATAATTTTTGAGATATAACACTAAGTTGTATTTTTTTTATACTAATATACGCATGTGTATTTGCAAAAAATAAGAGTTGTTTTTCAATTCTAAGATATTAAAGGATACCGAGTACATGCTTTTGTCTACAAATAGCCATCATTTGATTAACGTATCTTCAGAATTAGATTTTTATGATTCCTTGAATATCATTTTGAGAAAATTGTTATCTTGGTAAATTCATTACTAATCACTAAAAATGCATCACACAGCCAACATTTCATCAACATATTTTAAGAATTCGTTTTTTACGATTTTTTGAAAACAATTGAAGCAACTGATTATCCTTGTAAGTTAATAAAAATTCCGATTAAGTTAAAAAGTTCAAATCTCAAAAACGAATAAAGTTTGTCTTTTCATTCAATGTCTTTTCATATTGGAGGCTAGCCGTACGAAAGTAATTAGTTAATTTTGGTTCTGATTAACACATAAATCAATAATTAATCAGTAACATCATTTACCTCCTTAATTAATTGACCAATTTTATCCTTTAACATCTCGATCGAAATTATGATCAAGAATAAATGCAAAGTCGAAATGCCAGATTTCAAAATTGGCTAATTCCTTTCGTATGGCTATTGTAATGATCTCGCGAATATGCCGACTGGAAGTCTAGCCTCCAATATGAAAAAAACTTAATTTAAATTATATCGACTACAATTAGAGAACGGTTTGACGGATTTTAATGGTGTTTGTGTCAATCGAAAGCTTATATCCAGCTGAATACGATTGTAGAAATGCCCGATTCGAAGGGTTCCGATTAATACACAGAACACTAATTAATCAATTACATCAATTATATCCTTAATTAACTGACCAATTTCATCCTTCAATATCTCGATTGAATGTATGATCTAGAATAAATGCAAAGGTGAAGATGCCCGATTTCAAAATTAAGTAATCTCATTTGCACAGATCAATGATTGAAATTGTATCCTCCACTTGCAAAAATATATATGTCAACGTACCCAAGATCGTATGTATCTTAACAAATTGAATGCAAGCCATTAGATGTGACAGAAACTTTTGTATTTAAATAAGTTAGTAAATCAAAATTTAAAGTGGTTCATTTAATAGAAGCCGAACTCAAAAAAAATTAATGTTAAGATCTATCTAAGATAGGTCCGCAGAAATAAAAAGCTATATAACATTAAGTTTTTAATAAAATATATTGAAATAGTTATATTTGCCTTATTTTGTATTGTTTACTTACATTTACATTCGTATTCATTTAAACTCATTCATTTAAAATACACTTCGTATTTTACACCATTATATTAAAATAATAAATACTAATTAATTTTATCAACATAGATGTTAAAATTACTTTACTTTTTTTAAAGTGGAGGATGCAATTCCAATCATTACAATAGCCGTGCGAAGGAAATTAGTTAATTTTGAAATCGGGCGTTTCGACAAGCGTATTCAGCCAAACGCTAGCTATCGATTCATGTATAAGCCGTTAAAATCCGTCCAACCGTTGTAGTCGATTTAGTTTAAATTATTTTTTTTATATTGGGGGCTTAACTTCCAGTCGGCATATTCGCGAGCTCTCTACAATAGCCGTACGAAGGTAATTAATAAGATTTGAAAACGGGCATTTTCACTTTCGCATTTATTCTAAATCATATTTCCGATCGAGATATTGAAGAATAAAATTGGTCAATTAATTATGGAGATAATTGATGTGTCTGATTAATTCATGTTTTATGTATTAATCAGAATCCTTACATATTCAATCGAGCGGTTCGACAACCGCATTCAGCCGAATGCCAGCTTTCGATTGACATATAAACCATTAAAATCCATCAAACCATTATCTAATTATAGTCGATTTACTTTAAATTAATGTTTTATATTGGGGGCTAGACTTTCGGGCGTTCATACGTGCATAAACACGAGCCGAACATGGTGTCATTTGAAGAGCTGTACAAGGTCCACGGGGAAGAATTGAGATCATTTTCTGATTTCGATAGAAGCTATGACGAATCAAATGACTTCACGATTGGGTACATCGTTTGTAAATGATTTAAAAAGTTTTCGAATCGAGCATTTCCACTTTCTTATTGACCAAGGATTAAGCATTCGAATGAGACATTTTTTATTGAATTTGGTTAAGTTGTTCTACCCAATTGGGGGCTAGAAAAATTGGAGGCTAACTTCGCATAGGTGTTATTTTGTTGGTTAACATTTTAGATTGATCGACCACTCCTGCTTGTGCTTGTGTGTGAATATGATTAATGAATATTAATTATAAAACCTCTTTTTTTTTAATGGAACGTGTCTCGACAAGAATGTCATTTCGTTTAGGTTACAACATACAAATCGGCCGACATGTTGCGCCCTTACGAAAACAAGGCTTTAATCAGTCTCGTCGATGAATTCTTTTGTTGGCCTTGAATTTACTACGTCAAATACATCTTGCGTCGTATTTCGATATACAATAGCTGATGTCGTCACACTAACCTACCATAACATCCACAACATAACCTGTCATTTACTTTAACCACAGAATATCTACAACTATTGGTTGTAGATATTCTGCACGTTGACACAACGGACTACTCCAAACAACAAATTAAAATGAAATTGGTTCTGGATAAATAGGTAATTCTAATTCCGGATTTTTCGGATCATCATGAGTTAAGTTCTATTTAATTCTATTCTGTTCTTTTCTTGATTAATTCTTTTTATAACTAATTTAATATAAATATTTTTTGTATCAATAATTGAGATAATTAAATTTAATGTAAATAAATGTATGTTTTAAAGAATCAGATTGATTATCAGATAATGGTAGTTTAGTATGTTAATTTTTGAGGTTATATTATTTCATTTGTGATCTTGACTCTTAAATTTGTTTTGTGGAGCAATAGAGTTCCTGAATGAAATCAAATCGAATCTATATATCTTACTTTCATTACTAATTTAAATTTATTATTATCATTTTCACAATTTTTTTGCGAGTACAAAAGTAAGACATTTCTTTAACCATGTTAATAACCTTTATGATTGGAAATTAATATTGATTGCTTTAATTTTTTTTGCAAGGTAATGTGTCTCAAAACTTCACCATAAATTTATTATAATTTTGAATGTAATATTTTTCCTATTTCTTTATGATTGTTATATGTTGATTTATTACCAATTATTTTCGTGTCTTATTGCAGTAGTTTCCCTCAGTTCATCTATCCGTTACTCGTATAAGTATAGATCTATCCAGTTCACCTGTATAAGTATTTTATACGCTTCCAAGTTCAACGTATTAAAATTACTAATTTTGGAAGTATAAACAAGATAGGGCTTGGTAGCTCACTATTACTGTCTATGTATTTATCTCACCTTTTTTGAGATCGTTCTCTCACTATCCAATCTTTAGACTGAACTATCGAGCCTTGGCATCTAATTTTGTCACGCCGAAGGGTTTCAGAGCATTACAAAGCTTAAGTACATTGTTGAAGTATGGTGGTGCCGAGAAGTGCTGTCTAAATTATTTGCTCACTTTATTATTGCACGTTCAGCTTTCGAATTTTGGAAGTACCATTACTTCATTTTTTCAAATGACAATTCCCATATTTTATGCTTACTTTCATATAAAATTCACAACCCATTAAAATTCAACTTACAAACTCAGCTAATAAATTAAGAAACGATTAAAGTTTACGCTGAAAAACTCAACTGTTTTTCCGACAGATGCATTTAATATATGGACTTTAGCATATGGAAGATGCATCTAATATATGGACTTTGTGGTTCAAAGAAAATATGCAGAAGCGCCGTCGTGCTGGAAGACTCGCCCGAAGAAGCAACGCACATGAAGATGAATATGATATGTCAGTAGTTTTACATACAGTATCAAGTCTTCTAGAAGCATTTCAGGTCTTCCACAGGCAACATCAAGTCTTCTGGAAGCATTTCAATTCTTTTGCAAGGAATATCATCAACAAACATTTTTTCAAAAAACGCACGACAAAACCGGAAAATTTCTAGTTTTAACCAAACGGAGTACCGGTTGTAATCTATACAAAGATTAAAAAATCTTGGGAAAAGCAACCAATGGATAAGAAAACGACTTCCTTTTTCGCTATCCGAGCTTTCGCAATTATTTTATTGCTTCATCAGGGAAACACTACAATATTAAAATAATTGGCAACGTTACAAAAAATCTTAAAATTAAAGTCGACTTACAATGGAAGTAAGAAGGTTGATTTCAAAATTAGATAAAAATTTTAAAAACTTATTTTTATAAAATTAAAAGGAAAATTTTCTTGACACATCAATCAATGTAGAGAACAATGAAAAGGTTACAAATAGAATGATTTTTTTTGTTACATTTTTTTTTTGTTTTTCAAAAAACAAGAACAAATCAGGTAAATTTTGAATTTTGTTAAAGAGGAATACTGGAGAGGCAAAAAGGACAAAAGCGGCTCAAAAAGTTAAGGACGTATCTCTCGTCGTGTAAAGTCGTTGTTAATTATAAAACTATAGATTGAACTTATCCCTTCTGTATCCGTTCTGAAATTCACTGAAATTCTGATTTCAATGAATTCATATTTACCAGATATTTACCAGATATTCGTTTTTATCACATAATTTTATATAGGAATTGTTAAACTTTCCCATAAACATATTTTATTTCGTGGTTTACAAGAATAAAATATTTGTATAGGCACTCAGATATTTACCGTTGTAGTATTTGCAATTTGAACCAATCACTCACTCCGAATGTCAAAGTCAATTGTGAACTAATCGATATGAAACAACTTTATTTAGAGAAAGACAAAAGTATTCTATAAAGATGATTAATCATCCTCATTGATTCCTCATCAGGAAGTAAAGGAAACACAATTACGTAAATTTTAGGAATTTAACGTTAATATGAAAATAATAGCATTTTTGCGGTTTCGTTTGCGATATTTATATCGCAAACGATAGGTTCGCATTAGCGATTAATTTTGTTGTAGAATTGCTGAACATTCTCATGAGCATTCTTTTTTTCGGATTTGAAAGAATAAAATGTTCGAAACCTCCGAGGTTTGTTAATCAGGTTGCAAACAGTTGTAACTTTGAACAATTACTCGTTCTGAATTTCAATGCCAATTACGGAATTGTATTGAACAAACAGGTTTGTTTAAGAATTACCGAAAATCCTTATGAACATGATGATTAATTTAAGCTATGAAATAAACAAAATGATGTAATCTAAAGAAACTTAATTTCAATGTGAAATCTTGTTGAAACTACAGGCAATAAATATTTGAAATGTTTTATTGGGAAAAATAAAATCCGGACAAGCCAGCTATTTATTTTGGAATAGATTAAACACCGGGCAGGCCAGAGATTTAACCTAAGTTGGAAATGAGCATTACGAAAATATCAATAATACTGGTGTATTCTATAATACTGAGTTTACACAGTGTGCACCCGGATCGAACTACTAAGCGGAAAACAAAATTTATTACAGATTTTTCAAATTTATGTCAGCATAAATTATACGTCTGACATCTTTAAAGCACTAAATCGCGCGAATTTTATACACTAAATGTAGAAAATCACTAAGTACGGCCATTATTAACCTGTTTTTAAATTAAAATTTTTTTAAGTGCTATGTAACCAATCAAACTGTAAAAGTTACAGCTTATGTTGACGAAAAATATTCGGACAAATTAAAATATGGCTAATAAATAATAAATATTACTTATTTGTAAGTGAACATATTTGAAGACTAGTTCTAAATTATTTACAACAATTATGAAATCTACTTAATTTCCACCAGTGGTAGAGATTCTATAGCATTAATTATTCTTACTTCTAATGATTCTGCATCGGTTTCTAATGGTTCACTATAAACAATTTGTTTCAATCGTCTAACAAGAGAAAAAACTTTAAACTTTTTTAAGTTTAGCCAAACTCAGACGAAATTAAACCCAACCCAATCTAACTTCAAAACTAATACTAGACCTAGAACTAGAAACATTAGCGTTTAGTCGTCTTAGGAGATGTACGGCTAAATCTTGTTTATATTTATTGTTTATAAAAAAATTGGTTTATAGTTGAATTAAATTTAGGACAAGGTTGCTTGTTCTAGATGTCAGCCATGTCAAAAATTGAAAAGTTAATACCTTCAAACCGCAAATAAAATTAGTTACAAAAATAAAGTTAAAAATGACATCGTGTTGTTTCAATATAAAACACTAAACACATTACAAAATTTGACGATTTTATTAGATTTTACATAGAAGTTAAAAAGGACATGTTGACGAAATGGTCTCACCATTTTGTCATTTTTCCATTTTTCACAAACAAGATTCTATTTTTTGTTTATTTAACAGTTGAAAGTAAAGACAAACTGACAAAATGGTGAGACAAACAAGATTCCATTTTCTGTTTTCAAAAACGAATCGAAAACTAAAAATCCAAACTGTGCAAGCTTTAAATTAGCAATATGCATATGCGTCTTACAACGTAATTGGAATGAATTGAAAAATCGGGAGATTTAAACAAAAGTTAAAAATGAAATGTAAAACATATTCAATAAATCTTGGTGTTTGTTGATTTCAATAACATTAAAACTGTTGATTGCTACGCAATAAAATTCAGAGATTATTTATTAGGGTTAAAGACAGCACCGAAACCCAACTTAAATGTTATGTTGGCCAAACCAGTCAATGGTTCTTCTGGTTCCAGCAGAATTTAAAGCAATCTACAGCTAAATAAGAACTAAAAGTAGAACTAATACTAAGATCTAGAACTAGATAGATTGCGTGCGTCTTCAAACTAGTTCTAGATCTAGACTTAGTTCGATACAAGTATACAGGGTGAGTTAATAGTGCGAGGGCAGAATACTGTGGCTTTAGTGTTGAAAGTAAAAAACAAATTTTAATTAATTATAAAAACCAACAGCTTCTGACTCGTTAAATTATATTTATACAGAACCAGTTTCAAAACTTAAAAAGTTTCATCTTCAACTGAATATATATCTACAGGTGTCCAGCATCTTAAGGATCAGAGGTAGATAACGATGTAGAGCAAATAATTTTGAGACGATTTTTGTAATAAATTTTTTTATATTGTTTATAATAACCGCACGAGAACTGTTTAAAAGCATCCAATAGTGATTCTGGGAAACAACTGAGGAAATCGTAAATCAATCTCAGGCAATCGGGCTAATAGGAGGGGACAATCATCTATTTGTTACCCGTTTATTTCTCATAAAAATTTGTTTGTTGATTTTTCTCTTTGTAACGTTCAGAATTCAATTGTTGTGATAAGATAAATATCATTAACTGTTAAGTGGTAATATCAGTGTAGAATTTAAAAAAATCGATTTTTTCGAAAAAAAAAGCGAATTGTTACACCTTTAAAATTAATATCTCCAAAGCTTTTGGCTGAAAAATCTGTAGCAACTAATTTTTTACAATTTATATGCGGATCCTAACGTTCTAAAACTTTAAAGTTTTTCTTGGAACCACATTTTTCAATCTTGCGCGACAAATAACATTACAATTTTTGATAGATTAACTTCAAATTTGAACATCATCTTTCATTATTATTGTCACTCATTATCATCTAAGGAAAAGTGTAAGAATTTTTTGAGATATTGATTATTTCAGCTTTTATAAATAACCTTCAACGAAATTTTTTCGTGAAAATCACTTTGAAATCTTTAAAAGCATGCCATTTTTACAAAAATAATTTTTTTGAGAAACCACTTCACTTTTCTCTAGATTTTGAGCTAAACTATGGAAAGAACATTCGTTTTCTATGCTAGGTTGTGATTTGCGTCTTTTATGTGTTGTGCAAAAGGGCTGCGAAAAAACAACACCTTGGATGTCATCTGTTGTACGGCTATCAAAAAAAAAACATTTGACAATATTAATAAATATAGGTGTAAAGGTGTATACAATAAGCCTACATTTTCAGTCTCTTTACCTTAACACTCCCACACCTTTGAATACAGGCTTCTACACTGATGTTACCCCTTAAGGGAATGAAACGTGTTCAATTTTTTTAATTACTTATATAATATAATATAGAAAATCACTTAAAAATTAAAAAGATTAATACCAAACAATAGAATAAAAACCAAACATGCAGTAATTAAATTAAAAAATTAATATCAGATGTCAAACGAAACATTAGATAGAACATTAGTTGATAAAAACTGATTACAAAGCCTTAATAAAACACACATTCGATTAAAAATGGCAACACGATCATAAACATGATATAGAATAAAATTGAAAGGCAAACATATCCAGGACTAATAAACAAAAAATGATTAAAATAACAAACAGAGGCGGAAAAATGAATGTAATTGATATATAATTGTTTATTTAGTGTCATATATTCATTGTTGTTTGTTACTCTATTAATTTCAAGAGATTCCAAAAGATCCACCTTGAAACCTGTCTTACACTTTAATCTTGTATCATTGTAATTAACTGTATGTTTCTTTTCTCAAATATGTTTATAAACATTGAATTTTGGATTATTTTTATGTTCCGTAAAAACGTTACAATTAGAACAACCGTTATATAATCCGCTTTCATTTAAGATGTTATTATTTCCAAATTGATAATTAGATAATATATTGTAAATATTATTCCTATTAGAAAACGCAAGGGAGATATATTTCTTTTAGTATATTGAGTGACAACGTTGAAGGGGGTAGGTTTGTAGACCCTGGGTTCCTGAATTTTGGTGTGTCATTTGATACGGATCTGTCTTATAAGATTGTTAATAAAGGTTAGTGGGAGATTATTTTATTATGCTATCTTGAAAAATTTATTAAATTGTAAGAAAAGTATAGAAATGTCAAAAGTTCCTAAGTTTAGTATTAGCTATAATTACAGTTCCAGAAGAATTTACAACAATCAAGCACTAAACGGCAATTAAAACTGGAACTTACTATACCTAGTACTACAATAATTCAGGACAAAGCTTTTTCATATTAGGTCTAATGTTAGTTCTAGTTTTACTTTGATATAAATATATGATGATTTAATACTGAACAACAAGTAAAAATAGAGCCAACACTAACACTACATCTACAACCAAAAACATTTAGGTTTAATCGTACCCCTCTTAAGATGGAACCCAATCCAAGCCAATCCAACCTACCTTTAGAACTAACACTAGACTTAGAACTACAAACATTAGGGTTTGGCCGCCTGAAGAGACGTACGGTTAAGTCCTAATGTTTCTAGTTCTAGTGTCAATACTATAAAAAGGTTGTAGGTCTAGTATTAATTGTACTTTTAGTTTCAGAAGTATTTACAACAATCAAGCACTGAATGCCAATTAAAACTAGAACTAACACTAGACCTACAGACGCACACCTTCAGACACACGGCTAAACCCGAATCTTTCCAGCACTAGGTTTAGTGTTAGTTCCACTTTCACTTTGATACAAGTATGCAACAATTTAAGACTGAAGAATAACTAAAATTGAGTTTCTGTTCTTGTTCAACTTTCATCCTCGAAAGTAAAGTATTTTGCTATTTACAATCAAAAATAGTTTCCCATTTTTTGATTTTTTGTTCAGATTTTCTTTGTTATTCTGGTTTGTATTTGAAAATGTAATAATGCTAAATAATACATTATTACATTTCAGTAAATAAATGTTGAGGTCAAAATTTTAATCAATTTTTAAATTAGCGAAGTGAATATTAGTTGTAAAGCATTCTATAAACTAAATAAAGAAATAGAACAAAATTTAATTTAAATGTATGGTGAATGGAGGACGATTTTTTAAAACGTTATAGGAGTATTGAGAATATTAATATTACCTATAAGACGATGCCAGCTTTTATGGTTTATTTTAATTTTATAAGTCTCATTTATTTCATAACATGATAAATAAAACTAAACACTCTGTTAATTTTCCCATTCTGTCAAGCACGATTAATTAATAATCGAATTAATAAGTAATCAAACATGATTCATACATTTGATCACCTGATCGAGTCTGAGTCACGTGAATCGACGTGACCCACGCGTGACTCACGTGATTCATGAATGATATTCACGTAAGTGGCGTGCGTGTCCCGAGTGAGTTTAAATTGTGAACGGGCATAAAGAGTCACTCACGCGCACATTTCTACATACAAGCTACTTTCTCTAACTCTTATAGTTTTCAAGGTAGCCTATTCGGACTTCGAATTTAAACCAGCCTGTACATTGCATAATTATGCAATGCGAGCGATGATTTTTGGTCAGCAACGTTTAATAATTAATTACTCTGACCTTATTTGAGAAAAAATATAAAAAAAGTTATTGTTTAATTGAGATTAAATAAATCTGTATAATAGGGATTACAAAATTAAAAATGGATTTATATTCCACGGATAGTTTTTGTTTTACATTACTTATTTATGTTCTCAAGAATTGAACTCCAGATTTTAATGTTGATTATTTTATTTTAATACATTTTCTGTAACCTTGTACGATATACTAAAATCAATTTTTCACGGAGGGTGAATCTGACAGCGTTATGAGGCGATTAATGGCGATAGTGCACGCTTGCGGATCGACCTAACTTAATCTTGTCAAGTTACTGAGGTTTGTGTTCACCAGTTAGCCGCTTAATTGGCCATGTATGGCGCGGTCACGTATTGACGAAGCTTGGTCATGCGTGTTTGACCATACGGAGGCACTGACAGACACACAATAGCTGGCCGGGGTTGAAATTTATTATTTCGGCTTTATGGTGGCGCAAAATTGGTGACCTAATTGGAGAGAGGGATACGATCGGCGGATGAGATGTGCGTTCGCATGGACAATTTTTCCTCGTAAAGTTTTCGGTAATAGCTCCCCCAACATATTAACTACCAACCATATATTTATTTAAAAAAAAGCTTAAAAGCATTCGCAAATGTTCTGGTGTTTTATATTTTTAACCTTCCTTCCAAAATGATTTTCAAAATTAAGCTATAAATTTAAATTTAATAAATAAAATAGATTAATTTTTCAACCTATCGTAAATTTCAGCAGGTAAGAGGAAATAAGCGAAAATCTACGATACCACTCGCCGTAACTTTACCAATAATCCAACCGATATAGGAAAACGTTTTCAGTTTTCGTTTGCGCCAAGGTACACGGTGCCATTTCGTAAAATAGGTTTCACAGTGTGGACCGCACAGTTGGAAATAGATTGCCTACCTCTTCTTTGAATCTCCCACTTCTTCATCAAATTTTCTAAAGATGTTTCAGATTAAATAACGATTTCTATTGAATTACGACAATATTAACTAAAAAATGGAAGCCCCTAATTCTTCTCTTAATGTAATACGTGATGTGTTGGACAATCATCAATCTTGTAATTGATATGCTCTTCGTGTAACATAACAATGTATCCCATTTCTAGAGGGTGGTTGAGATCGTTAATGTCAAGGATATCGATTAGTTTGAAAAGGTTTTAAATTCTTGACAAGTCTCTTCATACTTTTTAAATTATTAACTTTTAAGTGAGACAATATCTTTTAATTAAAGCACACAACAAAAATTAATTAAAGAGGATTCAATCAAACTTATCTTAATCTGCGTGGCCGTTTCCTGTAATCCCTTTAGCAATCAATTTCAAATTTAACCTTTAAAGCTTTCGCAGTTCACGTAACTTTTCTTTGAAGAGGCAACTAGGTAAATTTCGTGTGGCATGCTTTTGACGTTTCCGTAATCACCATCATCGTTTGGAGGTTCGACGATAAATACCTTCGTACTACATAAAATTTGATAAGAGAGTTTCGAATTAAAATTGAAACTGAAACTCACTTTACAAATTAAAATATATTTCAGCCGTTTTTTTAATATCACGAACTGATTAAAGAATTGGTGTAAAATCCCATCCTGATGTGTATTTTAATGGATAATCGAATTAAATATAATTAAAAATAAACATTTTTTTAAGGACTTAAATATGAAATAACAAATTTTTAAACTTATCTGCTATAATTTTCATTCATGTAATAAGTGGTATTAATTGAAATATATGTATCTGATGTTTTCGCCAATTTTCAATCTCAATTCGTTTTTGAAGATATTATGTTTTGAAGTTAACCCAAAGCTGGCAGCATTTCATAAAAATTACAATTTTCTGAATCGTTTCTGATAAATCGTTTAAGAGTATACAGCATCTAAACTGTGGTTTTGCTGTGCGTTTTTTGAAAAATTATTTGACATTTCGGATGCCATGTTGCAACCTTCTTCAGAAACTGTTCGAGGTGTCACTTCAAACCAACTTTGCCGTGCGTTCAAAACACGCACGGCAAAACACCCGAAAGTTTCTAGTTTTATATCTAGTGTTAGTCCTAATGATAGTTGTAGTGATAGTTCTAGTGATAGTTCAAGTGATAGTTCTAGTGATAGTTCCAGTGTTAGTGCTAGTGTTAGTTCTAATTTTAGTTCAATCCTTTCTGGTGTTCCGGTGAAATTCGTACGGATTTTACAAGGCACTTCATTTTCCTTACGATCTTATCTACAATGTCCTGTAGAGGGTTGCAAACCTTCTTCAGAAACTAATTTGAAGTGAAGGTTTGTGAAGAGAAAAAGGTTTGTAAGAGCCGGTTGTAAGTCTTTGTCCTTGTTAACAATTTGTCTCATCCTTGTCTACTAAACTGTTCTCTTCTTCTTCCTGTGATATACACCTGGTGGTTTTCCTTACTAAAATTTTTCTCCAGAGACAGTTGGTTTACCTTGTTTCGATGTTTTTCGCGCCTTTATTGGCGCTCGATCGCTACCCACGCCGTTGTTTTGTGATATCCTTTCGGGAAAAATTAGTGTCCGTTTCTATTTCTGATGTTTTTGGGGACTTCAAATTATAACACCATGTATTTATATACATCTTAAACTCTAAGTTTAGTTACAGTTTTAAAAATATTGTTAACGGTCTCTCGTTTGTAGCATATCCTGAAGAAGATAAGAATAAATGATCGTAAACTTGATTTTGATTAAAGGAAGTTTTTTTAATTCTTCCCCGTCATTGGCTGTATTCCCAATAAACTTTTACTCAGTAGTTTTAATGTACCACAAAGTAACCCATAAATTACTCATAAAATTTCCACAACCAATTACAACAATTGGTCTAAATATCTTTTATAGTATTATTTCTAATGAAGAGTTTGCCTTTGTAACGAAACTTGATCTTGATGCAAATAGTAAGATGGCCCTTCTGATGACCGTATTAAAATAAGTTTCGTTTAAGGCATTTCCCACTAGAACGACATCGTTTAAAAGTAGTAACGCCTTACCTATAACTTGGTATACGGATAAGCATAAACATATGCGCAATAAATTGCAAGAGATGAATATTTATCAGTGTATTCGTTATCCGAAGTTATGATCTTCGCGCAATAGTTATTACCGTCTTCACCATAAAGAATTAAAATCTGCGAAACTAAAAGCGAATAATAAATTTATTATGTCTCACAAAAACAATTCGCGTGCTATTTGGGACATTATCAATTCGAATAGATTCAACAATAAATAAACTGGATTACCGAAGGGTGGCATAACGCCCGATTCTTTTAATAATTATTTATAAATGAATTAAATAATCAATTAATAATTTTTTTTTGAGTTTTACAAGGGTCAACCCTTGCACCCCTCCTTTTTCTAATTTACATGAATGACCTACCGAATCCCATTAGTGATGGCATGTTGTTGCTTTACGCGTACGACACAACATTGATGATGGTTTCATCTATGCGAGATTCCACATTGCTGCAACGATCAAAACTCATATCTCCAGCGGAGGATTAGTTTCGAATCAATCAGTTGGCTTTGAAGCGGTCCAAGACTGTGAATATGACTTTTAGTGTACGAGCTGTTGAAGATGTTCATCGAATAACTTCCGGCTTGTTGACCTGGAACCTGGCATTTCCATTGTAATTTTCTTGCGAACCGCCTTAGTCTGCTGGGCTATTTACTTCGTCGCCTAGATGGTATTGTTACGCTGGAAGTTCTGAAGACTTGCTACTTTTTCTTTTTCCTTCTTTTAGTCCCAATTGTCATACAGGTTGTTAATCTGGGGTCATGCTTCTGCCTGTAAATTTTTGTTCGTTGACTGTCGTCATGCTTTTAGTAAATTGAGAATCCTAACATTACCCAGTCTTTTTATGTTCGAGTCCCTTAAATTTCGTTAATTTCCTCTCAATATATAGATGCAATTTCCGGACTTTCCGGAATTTCCTGTATATTTTAGGAGAAAAGCATCTGAAGGATCGCTGTCCGATTGTTTTACGTGCATGAGTCAGCTGCACAGACATGTAATTTTTATATTTAGTATTCTGCGTATTATCTACATCGCACAGTGACTCTTTACCGCCAAATATCCTATCCCTTACAAGGCTTATACAAGGCCTTACAATAAATTTTCTATTGGAAGGTAGGTTTAAAGAAAAATCAAATAAAGCAAAAATAAGTGTAGGTTTACGAGTAAATAAAAAAGTTCTGAGCATATAAATTTTTGGAACATCCTGTATAGCAATATTCCTGTGGATCGATTTAATTCACAAACTGTATAATGATTCTACATGTTATTGGTTTACACTATACCAAATTTCAGCGCTCTACTTTAAACAGTACAGAAAATATTTAGAAAAATCAGCTAAATTTCTTAACTTTGATGACCTACAACTTTATAATGTATTGGGTTAGACCAAACAATTTTACGCGAATCGTCATCATTTTCATTTTAGTATATGTGGTTTGATCTGTGCCCCGAGTCACCGAAACACCCTGTATACAGGTGTGTCAAATATCTGGAATATAGTGATTAACTTCACCATTCGTGGATTCACAGAATAATATTTCAAATAAAAGTTTCATTATTAATTATTTTGCATACCCAAATGATATTTAATTGTTTGTATTGTTTTTTGTTTCGTTGCTATGGCAACGAACATTATTACCTTAAATGGATTGTTTCTTTGCATATTTTGACAGAGATATATTCCTCTATGCGATGAACACATCAAATCATAAGGTTATATAAGAAAAAAATCGGGAAAAGTGCGTCTCTTAAAGATATTAAATGAGCAATGTAATCATAGTAGGCGTTGAAATGTTCATTGCTATAGTAACGAAACAAAAAACAATAGAAACAAAAGTATATCGCTTAAAAATGCGCTACAATAAATAACGACACTTTTATTTGAAACATTTTTCTTTAAAACCACTATTTGGCAAGATATTGTCTATATTCCAGACATTTGACATACCCTGTATAGTAGAGGGACAGACAGCATTTGTGAATCCTCGTAAACCGCCTCAGTAGGATAATTCTAAGACACACCTAGCATGGCTTTTACTATCAACTTCTGCATGACTACATTTTTTTCTAAATGAGTATACGGAGTTCTACCCCATGCAATAAGACCGTATCGGATAATAAGTTCTGCCATTGCAAAATAATAAGTTGCTAAAAAAGATAGGGTGACATATGATGCTAACTTTTATAACAAGAATAGTACTGATCTTAATCGTTTATAGGATCACATGTTAATCCTACCTCAGAACTAGTCCGTTATTACGCCAAGACACTTTACTGAACAGGTTTTAGCGTTAGATATTTTTGGACACCCACAGGTTGGAGACGGGCAGGTACATGTAGCAATATGTATCGTAAGGTGTTCTACATTTGTTGGTTGTGCGTTTTGATAGGCAGAGAAAGTTAGAGAATGATTTTTCCCGTAGTTAATAATCAAACGATTTGTGTAAAGCCAACGCGTTACCTTAGTCATACCTACCGCACAATTACAAGGTAGGTTTAAAGAAAAATCAAATAAAGCAAAAAATAAGTGTAGGTTTACGAGCAAATAAAAAAGTTCTGAGCATATAAATTTTTGGAACATCCTGTATAGCATTATTCCTGTGGATCGATTTAATTCACAAACTGTATAATGATTCTACATATTATTGGTTTACACTGTACCAAATTTCAGCGCTCTACTTTAAACAGTACAGAAAATATTTAGAAAAATCAGTTAAAATTTCTTAACTTTGATGACCTACAACTTTATAATGTATTGGGTTAGATCAAACATTTTTACGCGAATCGTCATCATTTTCATTTTAGTATATGCGGTTTGATCTGTGCCCCGAGTAACCGAAACACGCTGTATACAGGATGTGTCAAATATCTGGAATATAGTGATTAACTTCACCATTCGTGGATTCATAGAATAATATTTCAAATAAAAGTTTCATTATTAATTATTTTGCATACCCAAATGATATTTAATTGTTTGTATTGTTTTTTGTTTCGTTGCTATGGCAACGAACATTATTACCTTAAATGGATTGTTTCTTTACATATTTTGACAGAGGATATATTCCTCTATGCGATGAACACATCAAATCATAAGGTTGTATAAGAAAAAAATCGGGAAAAGTGCGTCTCTTAAAGATATTAAATGAGCAATGTAATCATAGTAGGCGTTGAAATGATCATTGCTATAGTAACGAAACAAAAACAATAGAAACAAAAGTACATCGCTTAAAAATGCGCTACAATTAATAACGACACTTTTATTTGAAACATTTTTCTTTAAAACCACTATTTGGCAAGATATTGTTTATATTCCAGACATTTGACATACCCTGTATAGTAGAGGGACAGACAGCATTTGTGAACTGTTGTGACTCTTCATAGAATTTGTCTGAACCACTAGTTTTCTATTCTGCAAGTAAAAATAGAACAGCTTGAGAGACAACCATCTAGAGAGCAGTATGGTATGCATGTATATTGGGCGGTAATTATTTACATCCACTGCGGATCCTATTTTGAGTAAAGGTTTGACAACTGATTTTTTAAGACTACGAGGAAAGTATCCTTTATCTATTATCCTGTTAAAAATAATACTTAGTAGTTCAGAAATCTCTTGTGTTATCTTTTTTAAAATGTAATACATTGAGAAAATTCTTATTGAATGCATTGGCAATATCAATATCAGCCAAAACTTTTTTACCAGATACAGTTATTTGTGCGATGCAGGTTATATGCATGCACGACTGTTAATTATATGCATGCCTCATTACAAAATATGCACACATATGTAGAAAATGTCAAGAAATAATAAACTCCCGTTATTCCTTTATCATTTCGGTTTCAAAATCCAATGATGTTAAAACCCTGTGCACTAAGCTTTACATGTCCTATTAACTTTTTGAAAATTGTTTACTACCTTTTACATGAACGTTATTTCTGATGAACCATAAATACTAAACCATAACAAGACTCAACCTAAATATGAAGACTCTGGGGATTCTAAATGTACCCTAAAAATTGACTATAGAATCATCCCTAGAAGGATGTTGCAGCCTGTATATATAGGCTGTTTTTGAAATGCGTGTACAACACAACACCACAGATTTTATGGCATACAATAAGTCGAGCACAAAGTTGCTTCCTTTTCAGAGGACTGCAAAGTTAGCAAAAAAAATTCGTTTATTCTTTATAACTCGAGATCTAATCAATGTAAATCATTTTTGGGTAGTGAGTTTTTAGGTTTAATTACCGTCTTTTTATGATTTTAGATAAAATGTTATAGATTCAGAAATGATGGAAGAGCCCAGTATTTAGCGGATATTATTCTTTTTCTGAGTAGGCGACGCATACATAATTACAATTTCTGAATAGCCCATTTAGTTCTTAAACTTTTTTGTCTGTTATAAGATTTTGATTGTATAAGTGCTTAAGGAAAAAAAAAAGGAATATTTGAGTATCTGCAAGCCATGTTTACGTCATGTTTACGTCATCAACGTGTTTGCACTTTAGTAAGCAATTAAGTACTAAGGAAATTTTTCCTCGTAATACTTGTTTATAATCAGCTATAGAGATAAAGGCAATGCCATACAATGCCTCTCCAGAGAAATCAGTGAAATTTCTATCAGAACGCGTTGTCGCTTACCCACAACGCGTTCTGGGTAAATATGTTGGACAATGTCCGAATTCTGGTATTGCGACTAATATATGTACTCCCTATTCTCCCTTTCAGAATATGCACTGAACCATGCATATTCTGAAAAACTAAAGTTAAAAAATCTGCCTATAACTAAGACTTAAACTATGAATATATATCTACAAACATAATAAAAAATGAACAAAAAATCATCAACAATTATTCAATAACTATCGATTCACCGAAGAAGCAACTGATACAACCCAAGCAAAATCACTGGTAAAAGCATTGGTATCATCGGTAGAATTGATAGAAAGCATTTCAAAAGCTGTACACTTGAACACCTTTTGCTTTAAATACCACCAGGTGAGAGTCTATAAAAGGTATAAATACTGAAAGTAAATAATCTTTCAAATATTTAGACACAAAACAGTAGTACATCTCTTTCCTGGAGCAAAGGTGTAGAAATACCATTTGACAATTTAACCGATTGTAGACGATTAGCTAGGTAGGAAGTTATAAACTGTATAAATGATGTGTCACAACCAATGTGATGTAAAGTAGGTAATAAAATAGAGTGATTTACCATGACAAAAACCCGATCAAAATTTGGAAACATCAGGGCAGTAAATTTTATTTTATCATTAGCATAAATTATATTAAGTGCAGGAACAAAACCGGATTTACATTCAGGGAGGATGGCATTGTCATTAAGATAATGCCTTAGTTGATTATTGACAATTTTCTCTAGCACTTTATGGGTTATGGGCCGCAAATATTTACACGAGTTAAAGAATTTATTTTGGGTACTGGAAGCACCGAATTCAATGCATTAGGAAAGTAATTTAGCGCACTCGGGTACTCTTTCACAATATGTGTAATATATTTCAAAAGCTGAGGGATAATTAGTTTCAGCATATTTATATTAATACTATCAGTAACCAAAGGTACCGTATGTTTAATTTCAGTTATCAAACAGAAAACTAAATCATCAACTGCACTAGTTAACCTAAAATGAATTTTAATTGGTTTTTACCATATCTGACGGATTTGAGGATGTTTGGGATATATCATCCACAAAGGTTTGGTGTATTCGATTAGCGTTGGCAAGGTGAATACGAATTTCCATGACCTTATTAGAAACGATACTAAGATTTTTAAACGATTTCTATAGAATATTGGATTTAGAGTTTAATCGAAACTATTCAAAGTACGCCTGTTCTTCATATCGCACCGTTAGAGTTATAAAATTCTGCTGCTTCTTGTACTATTTAGAATTACCATCCGTTTTTGTTCTTTTGAATCTAGCCTTAACCCTATCCCTTGGCCGTGGCATAAATCTGATTTTATCACTAAGCATTGGTATCCTTGGTTTAGTAATTTTTAACAAACATTTTAAACATCTGTACACTGCATCATTGAAAAATTTAATATTGCTATATATTTATAAAGAAAACATGCTGTCAAACGGAATTGCTGACAAATGACTTAAAAACTAATGATATTCAAAATTAGAAAAGTCTCTAGGTGTAGTAAGACCCCAGAGGCAACAACAGCCTTATCACTAGAATGTCGCATTAGATCAGTGATTTGTAAATAAACAAATAAAGTTATCAAACTTACAGTATCATTATTGTTAGTATCCAACAAATTAATACTGAAATCAACAAGACAAAAAAATCATATTACTATTTAAAATGAACCAATTCTGAAAATACTACAGCTCGATAAAGGTGTTCATCCACAATATTTATAAATCAACAATCCAATGTATTACGTACAAACGCCCACTCCTTCGCCACACCCAGCCTTATCTTTACGAAAACAATATTTGCTCTTACTGCACCAACACTAATCTCTGGTGACAACTTAATTATTTATTATATTTCCTACCCACTTCTCCAACCTTATTACTCATCTGCTTGTGAAGATCATATAATTTTCGAATTTCAATAATTTTATTACCATCCTTGATGTAAATATTACAGTTGTTTGCTCACACCGCCGAGCGAGAACTCAATCTTTTAATTGCATCTTTCAACAAGGAGGCTCTACGTAGGGTAACATTCTGTTTCATAACCAAATTTGCGCCTTTTAACTTCCTTTTCATTTCATGAATCTTTCTCTAAGTGTTACGATTAATGGATCGCACGATAATAGGCCTTACGACGTCCTCTTTCACTTTGAGTTGATGGGAATTCGATTGAACAACAGCCAATTTTCGCGGTAAAATCTTATTACGATTTTCCTCCGTATATATTGTTCTAAAAAATCAATTTTACGAGTTGCCTCGTCTAGCTGATCTTGAAATCGAATAACTGCTGTATTTATTATATTTAAATCCGACTGGTTTTTTGAGATTATTATATCTCCTTGATTTATTACGGAGTTTATATTCACTAGGACCCGATATTATAAGAGAAAACAAGTTTGACGACTGATTAGTACAAGAAAGAATATAATATCTACTTTAGTTAAATAGTTTGTTGTCAATGCACTTATTCCTTGATAATTAAAAATCGTTGATAAAGTAAATATGGCTACTTTGTATTTAGTTTACCAACGTTTTTATGAACCTCTTTAGTGTTATATCAAGAATACCCGGCAGAAATCATATTGCGGCAAAACTCCATGGTTACGGACAGAATATTGTATAAGCGCACTTAGTTAAGATTTGCATGCAAAAGAATTCGTTGGGTACTGAACCTCTTCATTCTGTATGTAGTTTCATGTAGGCCTTTTGTACATTCTACAATTTCAGTAATATAAAACAAAATGGTTACGTTTTTTATGTTCAAATAATGGGATCATAGTTTGCCAAGTATCATTTAGAGTGCAGTATATCTTCTGCATTCTTATCCCATTTATCATCGAAAGCTTAGTGGGAGATGGAGTTGATCAGCTTTGATGCTGCATTAAAAATTAGTGGTATAGAGCGTTCATGGAAATCGGTGACTAGTGAAAATTAATACGTCATCTTTCTTATATATAAGTTTTTTGTTAAATTTTATATTTTTGATTAATAAGATAATATAATTAAAATAAAGATAGTTACTGGTAAATGTATTACGTCGTATTATTTGTAGATACAATAAAATCGGTCTTGTTTTTCTATAACAGGATTGAATGAGAATTCGAACCAATAAAAGAAAACAAATATTTATCAACTCTCTTTGATGCGACTGCCTTGTTTGCGGTCAAATTGAAACATCTGAAGTATAATAAATAATGAAAACAAACAAACATATGATTTATTATAACTGTTTCAGTTCCGAGGGAAGAATCCAATACTGTAACTAGTGCTGATAAATACAGATAATTAATGAGTGTGTTGTCAATGCACAATCAACAGCTTTGTTATTAATATTAACGTGATACATAGGTAATTTAATCATTTAATTAGCGAAATTGAATTGTAATTGACGAGTGGTATATTACCCCCCACAAAATAAAACGTTTTTTACATTGTTAGTAAAACACGTATATTTTCGTTGCTGATATTTACAACTATAGTATTAAACCCATTAAAATAAACGTTATTAAATGAATTATTAAAAAATGTCAATTTGTTTTTACCTCTTATTGATTTATTAACTTTCCCAGGTTAATTTTCTGATACAACATTCATATTTTATCAATTAAACGTATATTATATATTCATTGCAATGTTATTTCAATTTTAATTTCAAAGGATCTTTCGTCCTTCAATGTGTTCATTTCGACTTTTGAGGTACTTGATTAATTTAGAAAACTTTAGGAAATCGCTAACGTTTAAGTGGGATCTTGAAAGATCGAAGTTTATCGATCAGCCTAATGACATTAACACTGTTTTTTCACGTATAATCAGAGTTCTTGGTTCATTCCACTACTACCTATGAACCTTATCTAATTTCCCTTGACAGTATACATGAAAGTATTTGCAATAGGGAGATCGTTAAATGTTGCATAAGTAACATTCAAACCTCACAGGATCTCATTTTGCATAACTCGAAACCAGCTACTTTCGAGATTTTCTTGTACGTGAATATTGCTAATGGTACAATGTTAGCGGCCTTCTTCTTCAGGAACGAAATACCATCACAGAAAATGTTTTTGGTGTACTGTATAATCTATTTACAATCAATAAGATGGAGGAAGTATTGTCTAAAACTATTATGCTAATTGAGCGTCCCGTTAAGAGACGATGTATCTCAATAACAGTAAAAAAATCATTTCCCTGAAACAATAAATATATTTCCTGCAACATTCAAGTGATCTGACTATTTTTAATCTTGTTTGAAAGTGTATTTTATGTATTTTTAAAAGATATTTGAAGAAGTGAGTTTACTAGGAAGTGTTATTTGCAGTGATGACATATTTTTGTGATTTTTTAAAGAAGTAAATGGATAGTTACTATAACGTTTGCGGATGAGATACTTATTAATAGAGTAGGTAGTGTAAATTTGCTTAACATGCATTATTGGTCTGAGCAAAATCAAAAAACATTACTGAGTAAGCGTGAAACAGGTTGTGTCACAAAAAAATACCGTTTTATTGTTTTTTAGATCATATTTAACACTTTTACTATAAAAAATTTTGTCATTTCTACCTTAACCAGATCGTCAATCATAATTACACTTGTAAATGTTTCTGTAAATGTTCTTTAAAGGAAACTATTGACGTCTTGCCTGAAGACGGGGAGAATTAAATACAATCTTCGCCATTTATCTATTTATTTATTTCTTTCTACTAAACAATTTTCAAAATGATGTGTGCATTTGTGAAGATATTGTCAAAACAATTCTGATTTCTAGTCTTTACTGTAATTTTCAGACAGGTGTTCTAGCAGTTCAATTCTTTCTTTATCAGAGATAATATTGAATTTTACATTAACGTCGCCATTTGTAACAGCCATTTAATTATTCATACACAATTATATCAAAACCTTGTTTAAAGTGTTAGTAAATGTATTAAAATCAGTTCGTGCTATGCTTATACTAACAATAACTATATTATAAGCAATAACTTCAACCGCAGCGATTTCTCAAATCGATTCGACCGAGAACATTACAATATCGTTCCTAAATTTAGTCTTTATCACGTTTTTTGGTAATACACTGCGATCAAAAAGACGATCCATAAAAAACTACTTTTCGAAGCGTTTGATCCTTATTTCAAAGCAAGCGCTTGGGAAAGTAGATTTTTTTATGTATCGGTTTTTTTTTGATTGGTCGGTATAATTACACCACCGTAACCACCTTTTTTTAAAACTTATGCACAGGCAGACGAAGTCTTACAATCATTTACTACAAAAAACTCGATCTCATCAGCTGTCAACCAGTGTTCCGTAAAACATACCACATCATATTGAATAAACTCACATAGAAAACTCCCTATGACACCCACCTTATTCCGTACAAACCTGACATTTTGAAAAATACCTAACGTTCTCACCAAGCTCTGCTCACCTAACATGTCCGCAGGTTTATTTATACTACGACGTTGTGTTTAACATTTTGTTTATGTGAAAATTCTGATCTGTCGTCTCATCAAAACACTCAATTATTAATAAATTATGATTGCAATGAGAGCTGTTACTGCTCACTAATTTTGCTATGTATGAAAATATCTTTTATTTTACATTTTATGTTTAAATGCAACTTGTGTCTCGTTTTATCATTCTTTGCTAGCATAGTATTTACATTTATAAAATGATCTTTAACATTATTTTTATATATTTTTTTAAAAAGTCATACAATTTACAATTTGACTGGTATATGTTAAAGTTCAACTTTAACATCCCAGTATGGCACACTTACATAAATAACATTAAATATATTCGATACACTTTTCAGTTTTTTATATAAGGATTTCAGAATCAACTTATCATTAAAACAGTCGTTGCACCCGCCATTATTATAACATAATCTTTTTCCGTAAAATCACGACACAAGTTAAAAATATCATTAATTACATCACTAAAACTGGCATTCGATTTACAAAAGGAAACCACGTCAAAATCACTGGTAATAATACTTGTTAATACTTTACCATTTTTCGTACTTTTGTTCTTTTCAATTGTTTTTGTTTTTCTTAGATCAACTACTTGAACACTTTCCTTTAAAACTTAATTAGATTTATTTGTTAGATTATTTTGATTTAATGGTTTTATTTGATGAAATCAACTTTTTGATATATATATATTTTTAAACTTTTTTGTTTAATTTTGTTTGTTAGTCATTTGATTTGCTAGTCTTAATATACTCACTTAAGTCTACTGGGTTTGTATTCTTTTTATTTATTCATTTGTACTTACATTTTGTTTTTTAAGTAACTTTGTCTGTTTATTTGTAGCTTTAGAACTAAACTTATGGATTACATCGGCATCACATCCATCAGCTGTTTGTTTCTTTATTTTCAGATTCAACAGATTTTACTGTTTTAGACAATCTAACTTCTAAAGAATATATTCTATTTTTTAAATCATGTCTATAATTTAGTAATTTAAATGTGCTTTTTTTTACGTTTACTAACCTTTTCTATGTTTTAGTATCAATTACTGACAATACTCTAATATATATATATCTATAAACTTTTATCTAAATCAATAGATTAATTAAGTTCTCAATAATTTCCTTGATGGTGGTTTGCACTGTCGCTGCTAGTCTTGATCGTAGTTCATTTTTATTTCCTGCACCGTCAATATCTCGCTTTTAAAGGAAATTTTTTAATGCAAACTATTTCGATGTTTGTGAGGTCCATTTTAATCTTCGATACGGTCGCGGTCCAGTAAAATTCTGAACCAAGAGTTCTATTAACTATTTCTTCGAAGTGGGGACGAGATTATATCCACAAGCGAAAAATACCATTATTGCGTATCGTGTTGTTAATGACTTTTTTATAGTTAATTGACACCAAACTAATTTCAATTTTCGATTTTTACTTAGCACGAACTTTGTGAGTACCCCAAATAATTCAACCTTCCACTTAACTATTTAGTCACCCAATAAAATAAATTTTAATCGGACAGACAGATTCGTGACGTCCATTCATCATCAGTTTTTCTTCTTCTTTTTATTGGAAATTATTGGAAAAGGTAATCTATTTCCTTGACCGGCGCATTCTCTAGGTCTAATTTGTTCAGGTCGTTATGTATGGGGTAGGTTAATAGATCTGGTTTTTCTTGACTGTTGGTCATCAGTCAAGGAAAATATGATTGGGAGAATATGAAGTGCAATTAGAAATTTGGGTACTCAAAATAATAGAAAACATTTTAAACATTTATAAACTAAAAAAATGTGTTATTATACATAAACTATATGTTTTGAACCAGTTGTTCTCAGCCTGGATAAATTCTGAAGTAATACATTTTTATGCTTTGTGATTTGTTTGCAAAGGTAATGTGATCAGATTGAAGTATACGAACTATCAACATTTTTTTTTCAATAATTCGAGAACAGATGGATAGACTGAGATGTGATTTTCACTAATATTTAACAAATATTATAGATTACATTACAATACATAAATTATGTAATTTATGTATATGGTACGCGGACCGCCAACCTTGCACCGGAATCCAAAGAATCTATTGTACTCCTATACATAAAGTTATCAAATTTCGCCGTACAAACATTTTTGATCCTCAGAGGAGATAAACTGCGATCTAAAAATCGAGAATCTGGCACGACTAATAGTAGGTAGGTGGCATAAGACACGTTCAACCGCCTCCTTCTCCTACGCATATAGATGGCATTCAACATCGTCCACTATGCCCAACAAGTTGCGGTACATTTTTGCTAAGTTTAACATTTTCAAATTTTATATTATCTTTGAGATTATCAATATGTTTAAAAATTGCAGAAGTATATTTTGTTAAGTGTTCTTTAAATCTAATGCCTACGTTTCTTCCAGTTTGGTCTATATAGTCTATATTGCATTCTGAACATGTTATTCTATAACCCCACATTCTATGCTTATTATTTTGAATATATGTTTATATATTTTATTTTCAAAAACAAAGACAAGATATATTTCAAATGTACTTAAATTTTTTTAAAAGTGTTAGTTATGAAAGGTTGATAAGGTAAGCTAGAGAAAAACTTAAAATTTCGCAAGTGGGTAAATAATATTGTTAATATATGAGTTATGGTACTTTAAAATAGATGTTTTGCATTTCAGTTAAAAAAAAATGGTTATTGAGAAGTCTGTTAAAGAACTATCTAAAGCTTGCATATATATGCTGATTACATGTAATGGAGTGTTTGGAATAATATTATCTGTACTTGTACTTTTTATTGGTCCCGTAAATCCAATTAACTGTAAACTGTAAAAACTGAAATACCAATTTTCTATTACTGCGGTATTTATAGTAGGCGTTAATATAATTGCATTTAAAATCTCTTAACATTAGTTCGACATCTAATAAGGATCAATGATCGTTTTGTAATGAAGGACTAACTGATGTGTTTTAGATTAATGTTCCGAAAATAATGGAACTCCTCCTTCCGTACCATGTGACCTCAACAGAAATCCAATGATGTCCGATCAAGAGACCTGAAATGTAGTATTCAAAAGTCCACCGTCGTGCAGAAAGCACACGTTCCATCAATCCAGATAATTCATTTTGAAAGAATTCCAAATAATTCGCTCCATTCAGTCGGCATGGCAAAGCAAGTCGGCATCACTCGAAATTTTGCTGGAAATGAAGAATCCCCTTAACGTGTGGATTTTTTCAGCGTATTGTTAGAAGTTGCGACTGTTGAACCTTTCATTACGAGTGAAGTCGGCCTCATCGGTGAATAACATTTTTCTATGGTGTTAGGCATCCCAAGCAGCGGATATTCTGAATAAAATTGCAAATATTTAACCTTCGCTCGAAATTATTAGGCAGATTGTCTTCACCTGTAACCACATTGTATGGGTGAAAAACTTGACGGCTTATTAACCGGTTAATGATAATTTTCGGATCATTAAACTCCAGAGCCAAACGCCGAACACTAAACAGGACCGCACTGTGCGACTTGACGCTGCATTGGAGCGGCGCGCTATCATGCGATTCTAATTAATAAACCACACTGAGCAGCGTGACACTGCACCCGAGCGATTCTAGCATCGTGTGATTCTATTTAATAATAATACATAACTGATAAACAGCAGTCGACCTATAACGATGCAAATGTATAAAATAAGTATAAAATAAATTTGTCTGGTAGTCATTTGAAAATCTTTATCTCTCAAAATGGATAGAAGTGACATGGATGTTATAATAATTTCGTAGGTATGTGAAGAAGTTGATAAGTAGCTAGAGCACGAAAGGAAAAATATAGTATGGTTGCATAACATATCTAATTAACGTTATGAAGAAGAAGAATAGCACACACTTTTGCCACGCCTTAAAATGGATTCTAAAAGGTTTAGTACATATTTTAGGTCTGAACACAATTTCGATGAGTTATTGCACATTATGCAGTCCTATATAAAAAAGCAAGAAATACAATTTCGAAAAGCAATAGTGGTAAAAGAAAAATTTACGGTTACAATCAGGTACTCATTCAAGACTTATGGATTCATTTTGTTTGAGATATACAACTGTACAAGAAATCGTACATACGACATACCAGATGAAGAAAAATGAAAGAAAATTCGAATACGAATACGAATTTTCGGAAAAATGAGATTATCCTAGCTGCATAGGTGCGTTAGACGGGAAGCACGTACAAACCATCACAGCATCAAAAAGTAGTGTTATAAATGTTGGCGACCTTAATACTGCAAACAAATATTTTGAATATACCAACGCCAAAATAAATGACCAGGAACGAGAATTTCCATTGAAAAAATATTTTATGAGACCTTATCTGGGCACATAATTAACTGATTAATCTAAAAAAGTATATTACTACAGACATAGCAGATCACGAAGGGTTTCAGGAAACGCATTTTTGGCATTTTGTGCCAAAAATTTGTCCGTTTTGACTAGACTTGTTGTGACTTGTCGCGCGACATGGTTACCTAGTTGGTCAAATTTGCAGCACGTTCTGTGTGATTGGATTCCATATAAACAATATTTATCTCGTTGTGTCGTATCATGTCACGCCGCGCAGTGCGGTCCTACCTTAATGTTAGCATCCTCAGCGAATCTATCCAGAATTCGTTCTTTGATAACGACACTTAGATGAGGAGCACGTTCAGGATTAGCAACTAGAGGATAAAGCTGTTCGACTCTCGTAAACTTCTTTTGGCTCTTGAAAAAGTACGACGTTTCGAGAACCACCCCGACTAAGTTCGGCACAGGCTTCACAGTCAGACTACCTTCATAAGAATCCATAATTTTAACCATATCGGTTAGTTTTTCATTAGGAAACAACATCATATTTGGTACGCCTACTAGGATACCTACTGCAGTAATAGAAAATTTTTGTTTTAGATTGGAAGAAGAAAACATGTTTTTGAGAATTAAGTGAAAGTTTATTGGGAAATCAACCAACGAAGGGGACGATTTAGAAAACCTCCTTTAATCAAAACCAAGCTTTCGATAATTTATTCTTATCTTCTTCAGGGTATGCTACAAACGAGAGACCGTTAACATTTTTTTAAAAACCGTAACTACACTTACATTTAGAGTTTAAGATGTATATAAATACATAATGTTATTATTTGAAGTCCCCAAAAAGAAGAGAGGTGGAAACGGACACAAATTTTTCCCGAAAGGATAACATCAAAAAGCAGCGTGGGTAGCGATCGAGCGTCAATAAAGGCGGAAAAAACAGGTCGAAATAAGGTACGTCAACTGTCTCTGGGGAACTCATTTAGGAAAGAAAACCACCAGGTGTACACCACAAGAAGAAGAAGAGAACAATTTAGTAGACAAGGATGGAATAAGATGTTAACAACTAACTTACAACCGGCTCTTAATCTAAAATCTAACCACATAAAGATTTAATATTTAAAAAACTTCAAATTCAGATTATTTATGGAAATGTTCCACATTGGATCTTTGGATAACACAGTCAACTTCAGGACTGATTCACAAGGGTTAAGTGAAATCTATTGCTACCTCATCGAATTGACCAACAAGTCGGTTTTGTCAAACTTCTCATGGGGTTTTGTTCGGTTTTAACATAAAAAATTGACTCCTTACTAATTAATTCCTGGAAAACATTAATGTGGGTTACCCACGTATTTTTAAAAATAAAAAACTCAAAATTTCAAATTTTTTAAATTTTAAATCTTTATATGGTCAGATTTTAAGTTAAGAGCCGGTTGTAAGTCTCTGTCCTTGTTAACAACTTATTTCATCCTTGTCTACTAAACTGTTCTCTTCTTCTTCTTGTGGTGTACACCTGGTAGTTTCTTTCCTATGTTTTCCCCAGAGACAGTTGGCGTACCTTATTTCGACCTGTTTTTCGCGCCTTTATCGACGCTCTATCGCTATGAATAGCCGTTTTTTGGTGTTGTCCTTTCGGGAAAAATTTGTGTCCGTTTCCACCTCTGATGTTTTTGGGGACTTCAAATAATAACATCATTATTGATATAAACATATCATTGACATAATTCATTAACATAATTTGATATTGAGCATCAAGCACTATCAAATCTGACGGTATTGATAGTGCAATGGGCTATGGAAGATACCATAGGTATCTTCTGCAGCCCATTGGTAAGGCATGTTGGAACAGGTTTGAGCATATTGCATAAATCTGTAAATGGAGTTCTGGCAACGTTTGCTATATGCACTTATAAATGAATTAGGTGAAATACAACATTCATTGCTAAAGTTGGTGTAATACTAACCGCACCAGTAATTGCCAATCCAGCTTCTCGTTGAATTCTTGAAAATTTGCTGATAACTGAAGCCTGTTGGACTTTCCTATATCAGGCTTTCGCTTCATAAGTGATTATAGTTCGAACCACAGTCACATAGAGTTCTTTTTAGATGGCAGGGCGAATTAATCCATCAAATCTTCGTTCCCTCATGCTCAAATATTATTTACGGTCATCTGGAGGACTTTGGGTATCCCCGTCAAACAGCTTTCTTCCATCAAATCGACAACATCATCACCAACAGCTTCAACCATCAGTTCATCAACCCATACAACCAGTAGGAACCAAAGTAGGACGGATTCCACCCCTCCTCCAGGTCTGAAAAGAAATCGTGTCACTGTGTAGTGAATTATCAACTAATCTACTATCAAGCATATTGTGGATCCATCCTGCTGCACTTTTTTTGTAACAAGTGCAACTTTTTCAAGAGATTGTGGTATTACGTTGTTAAACGTACCTTCCGTATCCAGAAATGCACAAACCATTATCTCTTTATTATCCTGAAGTGTTCTGGATGCTCTACCACTAGGATGTGTAGAGCTAATTCTATTGACTTTCCTGCTTAATATCCGTACTAATAGTGATTTAGCGGAAGTAGTGATATGTATATACCGTTGAATATATTTTTCAAGAGTTTTAACAAATATGGCATTCGGCTGGGTAGAAAGGCATTATTAAGAGTAGTTTAAAAGTTTGAATCTTATGATCGGCGGATCTGTGAATAATGCCGACGTGTTCGGGCGCTATTGATATTCTCTTCAGTATAGAGCGGCGAACATATTACAGCGTAATATAACATGTTTCTATCAAACACATCGATGTGTTCGGCACATTGACACTGGTTAAATGCTGGCTTAAGTAAGATTTAGAGTGGTTTTCCGAGATGCAATGTTTGGTCGATTGTCAGAATAAAACTCAACCAGTGGCGTAAAACGTTATAATAGCTCGCTGTGTCTTTATTAGTGCCCATTATCAAGATTCCTGGAAGGTAAATATGATGAGAAGCTTTAATGATACTTTGTTGCCGTCCGTAAAATTGTGGTCAAGAAGCTTAAGTGAGCCCAGCGACAGTGCCAAATCTCTGGTGAGAATCTTGTGAATTCTAACACTGTTAGGATTGTTCATTTCCTCACAGAACATCCGTTTTAAATCCAAGGTACTCTTTTGTACTACTGTACTGTTGTAGATTTTATTGAAACTTGCGGTATTTTGCATATAAACTGTGTTTATAAAATGTGACAAAATTTTATTGGTTTGTTATGTGTTTTTTGTTTGGGAAGCGCATCTTCAGATAAAAAATAGATATCAAAGGAACCTTCTCAACACAAAA
This sequence comes from Onthophagus sagittarius, assembly GCA_036711965.1. Taxonomy (NCBI): domain Eukaryota; kingdom Metazoa; phylum Arthropoda; class Insecta; order Coleoptera; family Scarabaeidae; genus Onthophagus; species Onthophagus sagittarius. The sequence goes on along the minus strand of JASERS010000003.1, from coordinate 49,540,552 downwards.
ATTGATACTGCAGAAAACTAATTATACAAAAATCAGCTACGGCTGAAGATGAAACTTGGTGCATTGAATTCTATCGTCCACAACATTTATGTTGTAATAACAAAAAAGGGAAAATAAAGACGTTTTCTGTAGTCTTAAAAATATGTATCTTGAACATCGTAGTTATTTTATTAATTTATTTATAAGATATCGCAAAAAATGATGTCACCCACAAGTCTCTCCAAAAATTACTAAATTTTAAAAACCTGTATTCAAGTTTTTTAAACTACTTTTTATATTATAGTAGACCCTTGATTATCCAAATCGCCGTAATCCGAACATCATCTTATCCTTACGCACTAAAAACAATAATAAAATGAATGGGTTTTATTTTTTATTTAATATCGATGAATTCGTGTTCAATGAATTTATACCGTGTTGTGATTGGACTAGATGACGACTATGAGGCGTGCGATAAGAAACCCTTTCAAGATTTTATTTATTTAGAATAGCTGCAAACTAATTCCAATTAGCCGGTTAAAATATTTATTACTTTGGTAATCCGGATTTCGTTGTTTTTTACATTTGTTTTTAATAAGTTGCAATTTCAGTTAACAAATATCACTTAATTAAATATTAAGTGTAATTATTTATTCATTAGCCCTCTATGCGCGAAAAGCTTAAATACCGCTTTCTTTGATATTATTTAAAAGGTTTGAAGAACGAGCTAAAAAATAAAATGAAAACATTTATATTAGCCTATCAACCATACAAAACAAGCTCACGTAAGCGTGAGCTCTCTATATAATATATACTCAAAGGTTTCTACGAATCACTATTCAAGTTTATTTGGAGTGTTTTGTTTTTTTTTAATTCATTTTTATATAATGTTTTACTTTTGCTTCATTTGTTAATTTTTTGTTTAAATCCCACATTTTAAATATTTTCAACTCTTTAGATATCTAAATTTTTAATTATAATCAATTAATCATATTAATCACTTTCTTTATTCAACTATTTCAGAATCTATACATATACATTAATCATTAGTTATTTATCTAACATTTATTTCAATACAAAATTGCTCTAACATTGACTACAAGACATAAAAACTTTTTCCTTTTAATACTGAGTGTCAATTAGCTACAACACTAGATTCAAATATAAATTAATCGTGGACGTGTCACTACTAACACAAAAACTTAAGAAGATTATTGTTTCTCGATAATTAAATGAAAATATAAGAATAAAAAAAATAATTAACCACCCTGTTTATATCACTGCACTATTAAAGCTAATCTAAATTATCGACGGTAAAAGATGAACTTGGTGTCATCAATCCACCGAAACTTTCTGATTTTAGAAGTCCAGATTGCTTATCATGTATGGAAATTTTTCTTTGTTTAATTTGCGGTTGTAAGCCAGTTTGTATATTCTGAAAGTAAAAATAAGATTAAAAACAGTTCCCTATAAAAGTAAAAAAGAAATTTTTCCAGATCGCTTTTCAAAGTATTACGGTAAAGAGAAAATTTTGAATGAGTTATAGTCTTTGGTTGGAAACTTTCCGCCTACCTAGAAGATAAACTAATAATTCAGGCATCTCGACCGCAGTCTGAAGTCATTTTTATGTGGGACGAGCAGGCTGAAGCGACGCAAGTTAGTTTACCTGGTGGAGAGTTCTTGTTTGAACACTCCGTACATTACTTGCTTATCGATTGAGCAGAAGTCTTTTCCGCTTCTGCGTTAACCACCTGGGAGCTGGAAAACTCCACGTTCAACATCCCTCCGCGTTCACTGAATTTTAAAACGTCCCCAGACAGATTTGAGCCAGGATAATTTAATCGATGGAGTAACAAAAGATGGACGTGTTTGGAGGTCAAAAAAAAATTATCCACAAAAAACTGTAAGATAATTTTTTGCTTTCTCTCGTAATATTTTAATACAAAATTATTATATAATTAATGTTGGAAATCGTAAAGTTGGTGAAACTCTCAGGACAAACTATTAGAGAAGAGAGCTTACCTTCCATATAGTTCCAGGTCCTGTGAGAATGTAGTATAGAGCATAAATCGGTACCCAAACCATCGATGAAAAACTTAGGATGAAGCCAATTACGTTGGACCATTTTGGAAATATGTAAGTTTTTCCATATGTAAGTGGTTGAAATGCCATGCATTGAGAAATGAAGATTACCTTACGAGAAATAAAATGTGTGATTTTAATTATGCTATATTTTGCATGTAAACTACAAACTTCTACTTATGTCGTTATCTTTTTTTATTACCGCCATATATCTTTCTCTATGACAAATGTCTGGTTTATGCAAGTGTAGCTGTTATACAAATGAATTGATCTTATCACGCAATGAAATATTTTTAAAATTAAGTACTTTTCCAACATTAAAAAATAGAATTATTCTCATTTAGATACGATAAATACGTACAACCATTACTGTCGGTGCACAAAATCTCCAACAAATGGTCCAAAATTTACTTGGTCTAATCCCCATCATCTGCTCGATAGAGTCACTCAATTTTTCAACGCCAAAAATCCATGATATTGCAATAGTTTGAAAGAAACACACCCAAAGTAAAGACATGCCACTAGCTGAATAGTAATCCATCAATTGAAAGACGTACATTCCTCCCTGAAAACAAATAAAAATAATACTATAATTTCAATGATTGAATATAAAGTTGAAATAAGTCTATTGGTCAAGAAAATAACTATATTACGTATTAATTACGAGATATATTTAAATGAATTTAAAAAATCCACAGATAAAGGGAAATTTAAGCAAGATATATTCATAATCGTTTTATACACTCAATTTCACATGAGATTCGCCACCAAATAAAAATTACGAAATAAAATGTTTACTTTTAATTGGTGTTTATTTAAAAATATATATTTCCGCTTTAAATGTTTCGATTTACAAAATCATCTTCAGAGGCACTAAAACGAATTGTTTATGTCAATGGAAAAACATTATTATTAATTTTTTTTTACAAATTATTATTGAAGGCTCGATGTATGTTTGTGTTTAAGATGGCGTTTTTTGTATTGTAGATGATGATGAGAGTTGTGTGGTTTGATGCTATCCGTTTGGGTGGGTTTTCTAAACATGTCAAATTCTATTTTATTAGCGTTCTTCTGTAATGCCAGATCTAGGAAATAATTTTTGTCGTCTTTCTCTATTTCTATTGTAAACTTCTCTTCAAATCTTATTGCGTAATTCATTTATAAAAGTATGTTATGTTTTTAATTATTCAAGTTCTCTCCTCTCCAAGTCACTAATATGTCATCTGCATATCTCCTCCAAAATATTACGTCCTTGCTCCTTCCATTTTAAGTAATTTTGTTTCTAAGTTGTTCATAAAAACATTTGATAGGAATCCAATTAGCGGGGAATCCATTAGTAATCCCTCCTTAAATCTATAGAATGCATCATTAAAAGTGAAAATGTCTTGTTGCAGACATGTTTGCAGCAGTTTTACAATTCCTTTGTTGATCACTAGTTTACGTTTTAATCATTTCGTTGATTATTTTCATCGTTTCTTTCGTTGGAATATTGGTATACAAGATTGTAACGTCTAGTGACATCGTAAATGTATCTGTCAAATATGAAAATTTGGTTTATTTTTATTAACTTTTCTCCTTTTTTCTTCTTTTTTGATTATCTCTATGATTTCTTTTTAAACTTTTTCTTCATTTTCTGTTCTTTGTGCTACTCTATTGATGATAAATTTTTGTCCTCGGTTCATTAGTTCCTTTTCATCTTTTTTAAATTGAATATTTGTTAAGTTGGTAAATCTTGGATAGAACTTATGTGGTATTCAGGATAATTCCAGTTCTTTCTTTTTATTCGTTTCATTTTCTCTTTCTTTCTTTCTTTCTCTAAGTTTGTTCAACTTTTTTTGTTTAAACAAATACAAAACATTTTTGTTTCGAAATACTAAATTGATGAAAATGGAAGAAACTGTATTTAAGATTGAAATTAAGAATTAGACTACATTTTTCAGGAAAAAGCTAATACAGTTAAACCTCTTAATAACGGCCACAAAAGAGTATTGAAAAAGTGCCCGTTAAAGTGAAGTAGTCGTTATTGAGAGGTAATAAATAAGTAAATAATCGTGATGATTATTTCATTTAACGTTTCAGTAGTGGCGTATGTCAGGTAGAAAACCGTCAGTCTGTGAGACCGTACGCCACTAGAGTTATTAGTGGCGTACTTGTAATTATATGCATCCCTTAGTTTTGCATATACTTCAGGAATGTTATTAATATTTGATATACAATTTTCAAATTCAACATCACTTTCACTGTTTATCTCATTAGATTTATCGTCACTCAATTCGTTGAATATGTCATGTATATCTATACTGGTATTTTCAATTAACACAACAAAATCAATAGACACATCAATTTCCAGCTTTATCTTTGGAATATATTTGAATCCTGAAAGAAATATGGAGAGTGGAATTTCATCCTCTTCCTCAAAAGCACATTCTTGTTCAAGAGTTTCAAAGAATCCGACTTTTGTAAAGCATTTTGACATGCAACCATTTCAGAGAAACATTTTCCAAGCTGCTAATTGTACACATTAAGGCTCTGGCCAAGCTGCGCAACAACTTTCGTTGTTTGTAAATGTTAAAAGCGTTTTAATTAAGAATTTTTTGTAAGCTACCATAAAGCTATTGATGATACCATGAGCTGATGACTGGCAATGTGAGGTAATGTTTGGTGATAGAAACACTATTTTTATATGTTATAATGCAAGTATGATATGGGACGTGGCGTTATCCAGAAATAAGACTGCTTTTCTATTTTGCTTTCTCATTGTTCCATCAAATTGTTTCAACCTCGAAGACATAATGTTGTCATCCAGGCCTTTTCATTAAAACCCATTTTAAAGGAAATTTGTTCATGTATGATCCTTTAAAACAACAAGGGCTTTTTTTCGCGATGACTCTCATGTTTGTGCAAAATAAAATTGTCAATCTTTGTTTGGGTTCTTTAAAAAAAACAAAATGTTTTGTTCGGCGTTGCAAGATAAAACAGTTCAGTTTCCCCAGCATTGTACAGATCTTTTTACAAAATTACTTATTAGTAGTGGTCATGTCGACAATAGCTGGTTCACCGCAAACGGTTTTAAAGATTATTTCTTGTATTCGATAAAAACGTAACGGATGGCTTTTTCAAGACATCAGTTTGAAGCTTTAAAACTAAAAAAAAGTTCAAAATTTTGTGCAGCTTTAATGCTTTTTTTAATAAAGGTCCACATATAGGGTGGGGTCTATTTCTCACCTTACAAAACCAATTGCAAATTGTTTCGTTAATAGCCAGTCCTTCGGTTTTAGAAAAGTTTCTCTATTGCTCTAAACTGAAATTTTCTTCAAAAAACTTTTTAAAGTGAGATTTATTTTTTAAAATGTCGTTCACTTGTATCCTTGCAACTCCAAATTTTTCAGTTATTTTAGTGAACATTTCACTTTTTGCTATAACATCAATTCTTAACCATAGTGAGTTGTTATAGAAGATATCATTTAATTCGTGATAGTTTCTTCAATCGATCACAAAATGCTTGATCTCAATTCTCACCCATAAACCTTGTACACCCCTCGAAATGTCGCTGTATTCGGTGGTTTATGTATGATCGTTCAAACGTCTAGCCCACATAGAATATAGAAAAATTAATGTTAAGTAAATTGAATGTAATTAGAGAACGATTCAACGAATTTTAACGGTTTATGTCAGGCTGAATGCGGTTTCTGAAATGCCTCATTCGAAATATGTAAGGGTTTTGATTAAAACCTAAAAAACTAATTAATCAACAATATCAATTGTCTAATTAATTAATTGGCGGATTATAGTCTTCAACATCTCGATCGAAAGTATGTTCTAAAATGTAAGCAACAGTGGAAATGTTTTATCGCAAAGTTTACTACAGTCCGTGCAAAAGGTCAAGCCGCCTCACATTAGAGATCGACATCTTCGTAACTTCGTCGTTTTCGAAATAACCGCATCCTACTACTATTTTCACTTAATTCGTGATTAAAGAAAAACCACAGACCTGACAATTTGCAAATTAATTCAATGATTACAAGAAAATTTACTGATTAAAGCTTATTAATCAATCACATCAATTACCTCCTTAATTAATTCGCCAATCTCAGTCATCCACATCTCGATGATAAGTGTAAATGCCAAGGTGGAAATGCCCGATCTAAAACTAATTATAAAATCTAATTAAGCAAAGTAAGAAGAGATCATTACAATAGCCGTACGAAGGTAATTAGTAAATTTTATGATAGAGCATTTCCACCTTTGCATTCATTCTAGATTACATTTTTGATCGAGATGTTGATGACTAAAATTGATCAATTGATTAAGGAGATAAAAGATTAGTTTGATTAATTAGGTTGTATTTTTATATTTTAATCAAAGCAAGGTTCCGATTGAGATATAAACCATCAAAATCCGTCCAACCGTTTTTTAGTTATACTCGATTTAGTTTAAATATTTTATATTGGAGGCTATATTGAAGGATTGAGCTTTCGAATGAGATATTTTTCATCCAAATCGAAAAATCCTATCTGGAGCCTAGAGAAATTGCTGTTTTGGTTAGATGAATAAGTTTAATAAAACGCAAAAAAAATAAACGCAAGTGGTGGGACATCACAGGAAATTTTGCTGAAAAAATATGCTTACAAATACTCACTCGAAACCATATAAAGGGATGGAATGCAGCTAGTAGTTAACTTCTCAGGAAATATTTCAAAGGAAGTCCTTATAAAGAATCCTAACAATCTCAAGAAAAAGAGACAGAAAGAGAAGTCATCGCCGAACAATAACTATTTATAGTAGTTGCACATGAAACTTGGTATAATTACGAAATTTGTGAAAGAATTTTAAAAAGAAAGATTTAAATTTCTGAATAGTGAATACTTTATGAGAAAATATTTGTACATTCTGATGTAATAAAATTAATCGAAATTCCTTCTTTTTAACAAATCTTACTTTCATAGAAATCAAATCAAGCATTGTTATATAAACTTCTTCGACAATCACATATTTCCAAATACTACATACATAAATATGTAGTGTTTATACAATATGTGCTCAAAAATCTATTTTTTTATACAACCATTTACACTTATTTCCGGAAAGTGAATGATGAATGTACCTACATAATGCTTTCGCCAAACATATGGGAACCTGTCATGCTTGCAAACTTTTCTTGATGCATTGCAGTATCATTCACAAGATACGGCGAGGACTGGGTATAATAGAAAAATATATTTTTTATCACTAAGATGCTTTATTTTTTTTTTAATAAATAATCGTGTTCCTATCACGATTATAAAATATGTATTTGTGTGGTATTATAATTAATTATACACAAAATATTTTTCTTAATTCTGTAGAAAGGACTTCTTGGGATTACTGTCTCAAGATAACGCTACAACAATAAAATAAAACTATATTTATCCTATTAAAACACAACTACGTTCTTCTAACACAACACGACCATCTCACGATACTTTGTCTCCCTCTCGTCCGCTAGGACACCAACTAACTAAACTAAAATTTAATTTCTACAGTTCAGCTATCCTAACTCTTTGTTCAAGCTTGATCGTAAAACAAGTATACTATATTCTTAACAATACTAACTTATAATACTAAACACTAATAAAAAATCAAATTAATTACAAAGTATCAGCCACTTATTTGATTTTATGAGGACCTTTATATGTAGAAAATAATTTCTCGTTTACGCCAGGTGTAACATCAATATTAGTTATTAAGACATAAATATCTCCTAATTTGTAAATGTGTGATCATAGTAATCTACGTGAACTGTAACAAATGGAGTATTCCTTTTCGGCAAGTTATAAATAACTATAAATAGCTAATATCGACGCAAAAGGTCAAAGCTCCTCAATTTAGAGATCGATGACAAAAATTTCTATAAAGTTTATTGTAATCAGTAAACATTTTTGCGTATATATATGTTAATTTGGAAATATTCAGGCTGGCGACTTTTCTTTTATCACGAGTTGAGTGAAATAGTACCTGATTTTTGAGAGTGCAAGCAAATTTGTCCATTTTAAAATCTTTTTTTTCAAAAACTATTTGATAATGAATTTCAAATTTGAACTGATGGTAACTTGCCGTGTTTTTAATGTGGGACATATTTTATTTTATCAATACTCCATATAATTTCGCAGAAATTCGCGGTACAAAAATCACTGTGATGAGTTTTTCAAAATTAGGTCTCCCTAATTTTTTAACAGCGATTAATAGAATTATAAATTAAAGAGAAACGTAAATAAACCATAAGGAGAGAGTTCTGAAAAACTGATAACGGAATCTGACAAACGACATTATTTGACACATTCTGGTAAAAACCTCATTGAAATCCGCCAAGTCGTTTTCGAAATAACCGCATCCTACTAAACTGCGATTTTCCGTGAAACTGTATGATATATCATTAAAATAAAATATGCCTTGTATTAAGAGTACATCGGGTTACCGCCAATTCGAATTTGAAATTTTTTTGTCAAACAGTTTTTGAGAAAACGAATCGCAAATTGAACACAATTGCCGACTCTCTCAAAAATCGGGTTCTTATTTAACTTAACTCGTGATAAAAGAGAAACAGCGGGTCTGAAGAATTTCACATTTCCATATGATACGGAAAAAGTCTTTGCTAATAATAATAAACTTTACCGCAATTTTTTTCATCGAGCGGTTATGAACATATAGATCTCTAAAGTGAGGGGCCTTGACATATTGCAGCGATGACAGAGCTTCCACGTCTTTAGCAACATCAAATAATAAGTCTTTCTTATGTTTGCAGTAAACTAATCCATCCCTCATTCTATAAAGTCTACTTTCATTTTTTGTTAATTCTTCTCTAATGTTAGATGTATGTTATATTATAAATCACTGTAAATACAGGGTCGAATTTATTATCATTCCACCTTTGCATTAAAATTGAGCCAAATCCGTGTGATGAAACATTACAGTGTAGTTGAGTCTTTAAATGCGCGCTATAAATGCTCAAAACCGTTTTCTCTACTAACATCTGTTTTAATTTCTAACAAACCAATTTTTTTCTTTAACCGCAAATTCAAAAAGTATATTTTTCTTTAAAAATTATATAAAGGTTTATAATTATATTAAACTCAGTCACTGCTTGCAAACTCAGTCACTGCTTTTATATGGCCTGAATTAAGCCATTATACCCTTCTCATATATTACATACCCCAGAAAAACAATTTTTTGATATAGGAAATAACATTTTTTAAGCTTTATCGTTAACAAATTCTATCCCATTAAATCAAAAATCAGTTCTAGAAACTATGTAAATGGTGACGGTTTTTGAAAAAATAAATTTATAAATCTCATAAAAGTTGCTAGACTGTTTCTCAGACCAAATAACATATTTGCTGACACCATTTATCGATGACAATAAATTAATTAGAGTTGGTGGACGACTTGGGTTCAGAACATTATGCTCAATTATAAATAATCAATTTTGGATTCTTTTCCCAAGATAGATGCCCAAGATGCCAGCCCTTTTGCCACGATCACTAGAAATGTCGCGGAGCAAAAATATTCACACCATGTGTACGTGTATTCATTTGTACAATTACCAAAACCTAACCGGCTCAAGCATACCGCTGAAGAGGCTGGTCATCGAATGGGTATTAAATGGCGTTTTAGTCCTCCGGCGGCACCAAATTTTAAGTGAGGCCGAGGTAAAGTCAATGAATAGTCATTTATACAAAGTTACTGGGGACCAGATTCTCAGGTTTGAGAAATTATTTACATTATTAACCGAAATAAAGCAGTATTAAATTCAAGACCGTTATGTCCCTTAAGTTCTGAAGATGAATTCCGAATTATTTTTTACTGATTTCGCAAATATTCCTAACAACTGACTCTCCAGATGGGAATTAATTCAAAACATGATTTACCACTTTTGGAAAAGACGCAAAGAAGAGTACCTGCATACATTGCAATAACGGTCTAAATGGAACCAAAACATACCCAAGATTTTTCCAAATACATTGATATTAATTAAAATTAACCACCAATGAAATGGGAAAGATTACTCAATGTCACCCTGGTTCAGACGATATTTGTAGAGTTGTGACGGTACACACAGCGAATGGCAGCATTCAACGGTCGATTTCGATGTGTGATTGTGTCGTTTGCCCATTTACACATAATCCAAACAGATCTTTAATTTCGTAATTATTTTATGTTTCTTATGAGTTGATCACTATTGTTTCAAAATACATAAATAATTTATCACGTAACGATAATTAGTTAAGTTAAATATTTAAACATGTTAATCATCGTCATCTTTCATTGTCATTTAGTAATTTGATACTAACATTTAATTGTAATTTTCATTTGTTAAGTTTTTGAAATCTGCATACTTCGTTTCCTGATACCTTAACTAACCGATATATATTTTCTTCTTTTTGCGATATTAATTTAGTTATTATTTCTCTTTGATTTTCAATATATTGCAATTTAATTATTCATGTATTCATTATATTTTCTTTCCCTACAAGTTTCGTGTAACGAGCACCTGTAATTAAATCGCAGATATATTAGTGCGAACAATTAGTTTTAACAAATATAACCTTCAACTTATCATGCGCAATAAAGTGTCTACCTAATAAAAGAACGGTTCATTGTCGTTACAGGTACAACATGAAGCGAAATATCTATACTACAGTCCTGAACTTGAACTTTCAGTCGTAGTAATCCTCAAATAATTACCTTACCTCTATTCACACCCTCAAACTGGTTTACAAAGGGATATCGCTCCAATGAGTACTACTTCGGAAACACCTAATAAGACAACAAAAATATGGGCTTCCGCTACCTAACACAGAAACTATACATTTATCATAAATTTCGAATATTATGATAGTTCATAACAAAATGTTAACACTGTTTTTCTTGATCTAAATTGGTGGTATGTAAAGTATTTGAAGATTTTTCTGTACCAAACGTCTTCCTTTTTGGACAGTAGTTTTTTTGGTGATCTGTTAATCCACACTGGGAACACAAGTTGGACATTTGCATAATCTCCCATCTTATTACAGTTATAACACTTGATTCGCAAATTATTGTCACTTTTCACAGCTTGCCTCACTTCGCTTAAGTTTTCAGCACCAAAAAATTAAGCGAAGTTTTCCTTAGATATTGATACAAAATTATTTCTATTTTGTTGCACTGAATTATCTTTGTAGCAAATAAATATAACTTGTTTCGGAACTCACTTAATCCTGACGTTCCATATAGTATAACTTTTGATGTTGAATCTCCATCTAATTCGTCTAGAACGTAAAGTTTAAATGCTTCGTCTTCAATTTTTCCACGGTTTACCAGCTTTCTCATAATCAGGTAATATTACTGAACTGAGTCATGTTAATTTTTGTTTTGGATAACAAACCATGCAATTCTACACTGTTTGTTTTCACAGAGAATTCTGCTTTCAACACAAATTGAAGTAAGCCCTTGTTCCCTTGAATGAATAGCATCTCTGAAATTCTTGGTGACTTTTGGTGTTACCGTAGATGTTATTCGTGTTTCTTCATCAGTTTCTATGTCTAAACGCACTGTTTTATTTTGTACTTCCAGTTCGTCTTCATTTTCTTCCTCTTCCTCTTGTATATTTGTTTTTAAAGTTTCTAAATCCATAAGGTTAAGACATATGCGTTTACTTATCTCCGTTTAATACCCTCCGTAATCCAAACACAAAAGATTACAAATTAAGGTTAGGTTTCGACCCAGCAAATTTTGGTAATCCAATACTTCTATTTCTCCTAATGTTAACATTTTCAGATTTTTCATAAAATCAACCACAGCTTCATCGGATAAAAATCTTAATTTTCAGTTCTTTATCTCACTTCTGATGACTGTAGACTTCTTGGGATTATTGTGTAAAAGTAATGCCACAATTATAAAATAAACGTATACTATTAAAACACAACTAGGTTCTTCTCTATATCTAATACAACACGACCCTATCACGACCTCTCTACGATTCCGTTTAGTTTTATGTCCTACATACTATTTTCGAATTTATTCTAAAGAAAGGTTATTCCGTTTCTGACATATCCATAGATCAATCCTTTTTGGGGTGAATACGAGGGATCTTTGTCGATCCATACATACTCATAGCAATTTCTAGTCCACATTGACGCGACCCACAAAATGCGTCCCCATCCGTATTTTCGGTACCTTATTAATGCAAATGACGAAATCCGAACACTACACCATACCCACAACCACTTTTGAATCCCGAAACCCGGAATATAAAATTTCCCGGCGGAATCTGACGAAAAGTACCCCCTTGATTATCGAAAATTCGAGTCCTGGCCACAGCTAACGAGCACTCCCCAGTTATCGGTTAAATTAATTTTCGATTGCATTCAAGTGTTATTACTAGAGAGGATTAAAAAAACGCCTTTACATTTTTGGTATATTACAAAGTCAATTGTTTTTTAAATTTTTACTGACAAAAACTGTTTGCTGTTTTTATTTTGGTTTATTTTGGCTTATTTAAAAAACATATAGCCACCCTCGCTTTTTATGTCGTGGGTGGTTATTGCCGCTGCCTTAAACCCGCAACATTGTGAAAAATCGATTTCCACTAAAGAAAACAGCCATCCCGGTTCACCTGTTCGGCTCATCCCCCGGAAACAGTGTCGGTATATGACTAAAATTTTGTATAAAAATCTTTCGAGATATTTTTAACTGTTGATGGACGACTATCGGATTTTGCTTTTAGAACAAAATGACTTTTATTAATTGTTTCATCAAATAATTATTACGAATCAAGATAAAAAAAAGAAATTGTTTAACTTACGTGTGTAACCATTGGTATTCCTAAAGCGAACATTACTACACAAATTATGACGGTGAATGTATTACGATGAGGCCTCAAAGCGTCGGACCAATTATCAACTACGCCTGTTATGAAAGATTCTACGAGGCAAAATTCGCTGTCAATTCCCAAAACCTATAAAATCAAATGAAAACGTAATAAGTTATATAATCTCAATATAAATTCTTCATAATTCAACGAGGATAAATATAAAAAGTTCTGTTAAAGTTCAAGGGTATGCTTGGAAATACTACTTGGAAGATGGTTTGCAGCATTCGCTTCAAGGTTTACGTTTCAAATTTATGTTAATTAAAAAACTTTTTGAACTTGTTTTTTCCCACGATCGTGTGAAACCCAACTCAATTTATATCTCATTACTATTTTCGCTTTCCAATTTAAATTGTTAAAATGTTACGTAAACAAATAAAGCACACACTCTATTCATTACATAATTAATGTGGTAACTTACCACTAGCATAATAAAAAATGTGATGGCCCAGAAAGCTGCACCGGGCAGCTTGAGAACAACTTCCGGATATGTTAAAAATACAAGACCCGGTCCACTTTTCACAACGGTGCCGACATTTGTTCCGAGTTCCTCAGCCAGGTGGCCGAGAATTGAAAATGTAACTGCTCCCGCTAACAGCGACGTGAGTGTATTTATTATACAAGTTATGATTGCATCCCTGATAAATAAAACAAAAATGGGAAAAATAAATTTATGGTTTATATTAAACAGAGATAGTTAAAATATTACGAACAAATTGTTTTGAACAAATAGTAGTACTTAATTTTAATATTCTTTCATTATATCTGGTTTCTGACATTTTGTTAACAGACGTTCATCATTTTGCAATTAAGATACTGACAAAGAACACTAGCATTTCTTACAAGTGTAAATTCTTATTAATTAAAAAAGTAATTGAATGCTCAGATAAATCGTAAATTGGAAAAATCCAAAATGAAAAAATAGTGGATGATAAATAATAAATGATCAGTGCGAGCTATCATGTGCAAAAGTATCTCGGCAAGCTTTTGACTTTTATTGTTGTAGTGTATTGTGAAGTTGCACGGATGTCATTAGAGTACGACGGTGGTTGATTATGATGTTACACATGCGAGACCAGACATGATGAGGCAATTAGAGATGGATGATCTCGTGGTTTTTAAGGAACGTAGTGATCGGTGACCGTTCTTTTTCAATCGCTGTGATTTTAAACGGTGACAGTGTTCACCATTTATGTATACACAGGTGTCCAAAATCCGGATTATTGAACACATTTTCTAGAATTGGTTTTCCTTTAGAGATACAAACAGAATATGTCAAAAACTACGCATCGGACTAAAAAACTTTCGGATAAAATCTGTTCGGTTTAAAGAGGGGCATTTAATGGTGATAAATATGATCCCGTCTCTTACCCCTTGACGGCAGAATGGAAAACAACTTATAAATTTTAAATAAACCTTCTTTTTTGTAGCAGAATCAGATTCCCCGGTATAAACTACGTTGGCACCTACTATTTTTAAGTTTTTCTTTGCTTACAAAGTGTCCTATTTAACCCAGTAAAATAGAATATCTCAAACATTAGGCATCGGACTAAAAAAAGTTTCCGATGAAATTTATTACGTTTTTTCCCGGAGAATCTAACTCTACTATAAAATAAAGATTATTCAGACGTCGATGATATATAGACACACAGATAGAAATATATACAATACAAGCAAAAGTAGAGGAAAAAAGAGATAGAAAAACGGAATACGAAAGAAGAATATACGCGATTATAATGGTAAGACCAGGTAAGACTGTAAGAGGAATAAAACAACGGTTGCAAGGGAGAGAGGAGATAGAGAAGATGGAAGGGATAAGAAACACTGAAGATAGAAAAGTTGTAATTACAACTGAGAAAGATGCAGAAACCGTGATGAAGATACAGAAAATGTTGAGAGAGGAGGATGGCGAGAAGGTTAGAGAAATAGATGAAAGAAAACGGACTAAACTATACATATACGAGGACTAATGATAAGAGAGAAGGATGAAATTTTACAGGAAATAAATGAAAAATCCAATATATAGTATAGGCTGCGAGAAGGAGGAGATAAAGATGAGTTCTTTAAGACTACATGCAAAGAAGTTGATGAACAGTAAGAGAATTAGAATAGGATTTGCAATGGACTTAGTAGAAGATAAAGTTCAAATTAAAAAATGCTTGAAATGTTCGTCACCTCAACATCTAATTCAAGGCTGTATAAAACCGAATAGGAGAAATTGCTGTTATAACAGCGGATTGGAAGAACATCTGACATAAGAATGTACGAACCAAACTAAATAAAATAAAGATATTAACATCTTTACAGAACTAAGATTAACGAGAGAAAAGAGGAAAGCAACACAAGAAAAGGAAACAAAGAGATGTAGGGGAAGAGATATGTGAGGAAGAGACGACACAGAGAAGTACACAGAAAGGAAACAGAAGAAGGAAAAGTAAAGAATGAGAGAAATGGATAAATAAACAAAAATAGAGAGGAATGGTGAAAAAGAAAAGAGAACTGTGTCTTCAGAGAAGACATCAAACAAAGATAAATTGCGCAACAGTAAATGTATACCACTAAACAGCAATAGTAGAAAGAAAGTATAAGAAAGAAGGAAAATCTTGAGATAAAAGCAATAGACCATCAATTTGCGAAACTGTTTCCATAGATGAAGAACAACACAGAAAAAAGCGAAGAGCAAGGAAATGGAGATGAAGCTGAGGTAGAATGAGAAGCGTTACAAACCTGCGAACAAGTTACATAAGAAGAATTAAATGAATGCTTGAAACAGCTAAAAACAAAGAGAGCTGCAGAATACTCCGTCACTAATGAAATACTGTAGGCTTGTTTTTATGAGTTAAGTGGTTATAAAGTTAAGTGAAGATATTTTTAATAAGTGCTTCGAAACAGAAGAATTTCCGGAAATATGAAGAGAAGTGAAATTAGTCTTAATCGAAATAACAAAAAAAAGTAATGAAGAAAATGCAATAGAGAGTGCAATGAAATATAAAAAATATAGAAATATGTTTAGATCGAGAAAATAGAAAACATCCATACACGTTACTTTAGTATATAGCACCGCATCGACCGAATTGGTAGGTGTACTGGCCGGGTGTTCTTCCTATGATCTTGTAGTGTGGGAGAGAGCCTGCATTTGGGAATTTAAGCGGAGTAGAAAAGAGAAAAGCAGGGCGGAAATGTATCGACTCTGGCAGGCGACATGGTAGCCGAATAGGAAGCAGTTTGGGGTTGGCTATGAGACGAGTGTAAGTTGAAGTGAGAGTGCAGAAAGAATGTGAGAAATGGAGGAAAGGAAAAGAAACGAAAATTGATAACATCTAAAGTCGCAAACTGTCCGAAAAGATGCACGAGTGATTCCGGGTAGCCAAGGTCCAATGCGACGAAAAGAGGGGTAGTTTTAGTGTGATAGTTTTGGCAAACTATACTGAGGCCAGGAGAATCCCACACTCCCGTTCGGATTAGGTTTTGTCCAGGTGTCATATCCGAATTAAGCTTAGTCATAAAAATATGACTTAGTGGGATGAGGTAAGAGACAGGTATAGGAACGTCCAAAGGTAGGTGAGAAGAACGCTAATAAGAGTGATAAGGCACAATGAAAGATATGGAGACATAATGACGGAGAGGCTTCCAAAATACCTTGTGATGGAAGGTAGTGAAGAAAGAAACAAGCTGATAACCAGATACTATTGTGGCAATGAGAGATAACGAACGGCTACTAGGTCGATAATATGGAGAGATGATGTCGGTGAGAGGATTGGGAAACGCTATATGTTTCAAACATATGTTCAGACGATCCATAGACCTAAGAGAAAAAGGAATTTAAAATAGATTTCGGGACCATTGCATTGGGTTATATTATTAATTATTTTTAGCTTAGAAATGTCAATTTTCAATTATTTGAATTTATTTTATTGTTAAGTAAAAAGTATAGTAACAGTTGTAACAGGTACCATTGGTAACAGCTATTTTGTAAACACTTTAGAAATAATTACAAAATATCGATATGTTTAGGATTCAAAATGGTTTATCAACAGTACTTATTTCTTGCAATAAAGAAATTTTCTGCTAGCGGTTTTACAAGCAACATCAAATTTTTTGGAATAAATAAATATCAAGTCTTTTGAAAGCACTTCAAGTCTTAACAGTTGTTGGTCGTCTGTCGAAAAGATTTGGTATTCTGCCAATAATTGGATATTTTGGAAGCAGTATCAAGGCTTCTGAAAACATTGCAAGTTTTCTAGGAAGATTTCAAAGCTTCTGGAAGCAATATCAAGTCTTCTAGAAGCAATATCAGCTTTTTTAGAAGCAACATCGAGTCTTTTAAAAGCAATATCAAGTCTTCTAGAAGCAATATTAAGCCTTCTAAAAGCATAATCAAGTCTTTCAGGGCAGTACTAAGATGATAGGTCAAGTCTTCTGGGACCATTTTCAGTCTCTATAATGCAGAGTACCAACGTATCCGGCATCTATAATATTAAGTGTACCGAATTCAGAAAAAAATTCTCTCAAATTCCATAATAAAAATGGGGGTTGAAAAAAATGCCAATTGACAAAATATCGGTGACGTCATAGCTCGGTAAAAAATTACGGAAAGGGTAATTTCTTAAAGGGAATCTTGGTGACCTTTAGCCTGTAACAACTAAAAAATTGTTAATATCAGTTTTTTATGCATGAGAGGAATAGGGTTTCGGCCGCCTTTAATTTTGGCCGCTAAAGGCGGTTGTCTTCTCCACCTATTTAATGCCACATCTATGTATCCATTTAAAAAGCTTAACAATTGAAGGACATAGATGGTACTTCTAAAATGCAATAAAAACCATACATAATATTTTCCCCATCTATATGAAGAAAATTTCATCCAAAACTTTTTTATCTGAAACGATGGTTTATCTCACATGGTATACCTCACCCGGTATACCGTGTATCGGCGTAATGGGAGACAACTTAAAAATTTTAACTACGAACCCTCTTTTTTATAGCAGAATCAGATTCTCTGGGAAAAATTACATTGATTTGACTTACTGCTTGTCTCAATATATGTTAAATGCTAATCAAATTAATTTATCCCGAAGAATCTGATTCTTCTATAAAAAAGAGAGTTCCTATTTAAAATTTCTAAATTATATTCCGTTTTACCTTCAGGGGCTAAGAGACGGGATCATCATTGAATGTCCAAATTTAAACTGCATAAATTTCATCTAAAACTGTTTTTAGTCCGATGAGAATATTTTAAGATATTCCGTTTTGACAGGATAAATGAGACACCCGGTATATAGAAAATATTTCACTAGCAATTAGTTTAAAATTAGAAAAAATGACAGACGTGTTAGCTGTATGTAGAAATAATCAATGTGTTTCCATTTTTGTAATGCTTAATATATTATAGTACAAGTGAGGCAATTAATTTTGCGTATGCTAATGCGTTTTGTTTAATCCTAATATTTAGAGAAAATCGGCGTATAATTCGATTATAGCAGACTGAATGCAAATAATAACTTTTAACTCTCAAATCCAAGTTAGAATCTAACAACTTCAATGGTAAGATTGAACAAAATATTATTGCAATGTCAATTATGCATGGTTTAATAGTAATCCCAGATAAGTAACATAACTAGTTATCAAAATAGCAAATTAATTAGTAGTTTATCAAGACTAAGTCTCGGAAATTGGATCTGTCAGACTCGACGCCGCCACTCATGTTAAAGTTTACCACTTTAGAGGAAGATATTTCCGTACTACAAATGGAATAAGCAGAATTACTTGCCGAAATATGTTGATTATTTCGGCAAGTAATTCTGTTTATTTATATAATTCTGAAAATAATTCTGTTAAGTTAAAACTGTTAATTTGTTTGAGGTACTCTCTTGATTTTTTATGGATAGAATAGGGATAATGAAGTTAATGATGCGGCAAGAACGACTTAAGGGTGTGTACGGGATCGGTGTTGAGGTCGAGGTTTGGGAACAAACTACATAAATGGGTATTTATAGAGGGAAATAGTCGGAGCGGAGGTCATAATACATGTAGTTTGTAGAGAGTAGTTTCGAAGCCAGTCGGAGTTATTTTTCCCAACCGTAGTTTTACCCACTGCACGTTTTTGTTAAAATACCCGTTACACATGTGTATGGTTTGTCGTTTACGACACAAGATAACAGTACATCCGACGAGGATTTTGCAAAAAGAAAGATGAATGTAATAGGCAAGGACGTAATCGTGATGATGTTAGTGAAACTGGAATATATTTATTTAAAAAAGGGTATAATAAATTCGGATCTCTTAAATTAATTTAAATGAACGGCGTGATAAAGCGTATATTAAAGCAAATTAAATTAAGTTTTAATGAGTCTTAAATCATTTCTTAATTTCCGTGATCCTCGAAATTTGATTTATTGAATGAACGTCTGCTCGTAAAATTAATTGAGATACAAGCTCCTAATAATATGCACTTTAAAGCAAATTTAATCTACTTTTAATGAGCCTCAAATAACTTCTTAAAGATCAAAAATTTTTTGAATCCACCCTGCAAAAGTTCGTATTTCCAAAAATTAGTTGAGATATTAAAATCAAAACTTAAAAAAATCTATTTTTTATCAATCAAGTCAGAGTTATGCAAAACTGTAATTACTTGTAACAGTTGTGGTGAAATTTGTTGTACGATCCAAGAGCTGGAAGGGCTCCACATCCGATACTATAGGCAAAGAAGATTTGTGTCGCACCATCCATCCATGGTCCAGGAGTTAACAATTCTTCCCAACGAGGAGTCACATAATATAACAATCCTTGGGCTGCACCATCCAGCGAAACAGATTTAATTAGCAATATGACTAGGACGACGTAAGGAAACGTAGCGGTGAACCAAATTATCTAAAAGAAAATGAATACCATGTTTTATCCAACCTCGTTGTGTCGAAAATGGAAATGCGGGAAAGGATAGGACTGGTAATGCAAATAGTGTTAAGGGCAACCTCGGGAATACTCCAACTGATATTATGCATTCGCAGAAAGTACCTTTAAAATGTACTAACTGAAAGTACGTATGTAGGAGTACTGTAGGGAATTTAATTTATTGAAACGTTTTTAGTGGTAACGGCAAAGTTTATTTTCCACTGAGTGCTTTTAATTAGAAAAATTTTATATTTGTTCCATTAATATTACAGGATTACCTTTCCACTTTGATGTAGACCTTTGCGTATCACAGAGTAAATCAATATCCATCCTATAACCAAACAGGTAAACAATTGCCATTGCATCCCACCAACATCCTCAATCCCCGAGGATATACCCAAAACCTTATGACTGTAAACACACAAAACGGATCAATATCGCAAATACTCCACGTGCCGAAAATACGTTTGCTTAGATAGGCTACAAAAAGAAATAAAAAGTAAATGTGGTACTTACTCAAAGAATTCCTCGACGGGAGTTGTAACTTTCGCAGTCAAGTTGAAATACTTTAAAGGGTCCATTTCAACGTGGCTCCTATTTGTTACACCAGTTGAGCACTGTTCAGTATTCCACCAGTTATCTAGAACGTTAAAGGTCTTTAAATATGTTTAAAGTTATTGAAAAGTTAGCAATAATTACCACAGTCCGACCAAGGTAAATAAGGAACCGATGCAAAAGTACATATCAAATAATACAATGTCCAAGCTATGATAATACAATAATAAATATCCAACAAAAAGACGATGGTCATTGTAGCATATCCAACTCCTTTAAGAATCGGAACTAATTGGCCGATAAACGTCATTCCACCAGAACCCAAAAACTGTCCTATAGCTACTTCTTGATAAAACATTGGTATACCGCAAAAAATCATTGCTATTGTATACGTGACTAGGAATGCACCTAAAATGAATTTAATTAATAAATTTTATTTATATTCTAACATATTTTAATTATATCCAATAAAATACCTCCACCATTTTTATAACATAAATACGGAAATCTCCACACATTTCCCAGGCCAACCGAAAGACTTATACAGGAAAACAAAAAATCCAACTTATTCTCCCATCCACCTCTTTCCACTGTAATTTCAGCCGGTTTGTATGTGACGGTTTTCGTGTCGGCGGTATTTTTGGAATGCATGATTGTGAATTCCTCGCTCTGACTTAGGAACGGATTGGCACTTTCTTCGGAATCCTTTGAATCATGCCAAAAGAAGGTCCGATTAGAAATTTTATCTGTCAACAATAATTTTTTTTTATAAAAATAAAAGTCTTTCTCGGATAAGTAAGCAGTTATAAGAATATGGATTGAAAACTTCCCGGAATTTAATGATTTTCAACGATCAATGACGGAGGATGTTATGTAATTCCAATTATTTTCTCGTAATTTGATGCGAAACATGCGATAGTAATATAAAACGTGTTCATCAAAAAATAGTATCATAACAAAGTCACCCATTTATTTTCCGAATTACGCGATTTGTAATAAATTGGATGGAAAAAAGATGTCAATTGATTATAACACGCAAACAGTTAACATAGCTGTTATTAAATTGCGATTATGGTTGTGGGGTTTTTAACAAGTAATTAACACTTAAGTTGGTAGAAAAATTGACCCGATCGTATCAAATGCATGTATACAACTTTGGCATATAAGGAATATCTGTGTTCATATGTATAATAATTTTAACTTATTATCAATACTAGGTGGCACAAATACGACGTATAAACTATCTAATTAGAACTAACAGCAATAATTCCTGTTTGAAACATTTTTCAATGTTATTGTTCAGCATAATGTACAGATTTGTACTAAAATAAGAACTTAACTTTTCAAATAATTAAATACTTATGAAACATATAAAAAGGAAGGGATGCAGTTTACGTTTAGCGATCGAACAGTCCAAAGGAAGATTTCACAGAATTACCATATAATAAATGGTACTAAATAATTCAGAGTACGACAGCCATTCTGTGGGGTGAGATATTCCAAGTAAGGGTGAAAATACTAGGTCAATATAGAAACTACAAAGAAATTATTTTTCCTTATCTTCCTTAGCTTTTAAGTTATAACTTATAACTCAAGAACCATTGATGAATGAAATGATGAACTCATTTCATTTTTCAAAAAAAAATATAGTAAAGGCTTAAATAAATAATTTCTGTTAATATATCTATTAATTTTCAGTACTGGAATCATACATAGGCACCGGATACGTGGGTGATCTGGGTGTCTGGGGGCACAAGCTAACACATACAAAATTTAAATTTAAAAAATGCAGAGCACCGTATGCATAATCGCGTAATACATAGGTTATCTAGGTGCTCAAACACCCATCCGAAGTTGTTAATGGTTCTATCTGAATTGAAGTCATAATTTTCAATTTTTTTTTATTCTAACGTTTTTTTAACGCAAATGTTCTTTTTTGCAGAGCACGTATTTTAAATTAAGACATGACACTGATTCTAGGAGACTTAATGCTGCTTCCAGAAGATCAAAAATGTTTCCAGAAAACTTAATATTGCTTCCACAAGTCTTGACACTGCTTCCAAGAGACTTGATACTTATAAGACTTGAAATGCTTTCAAAACTCTTAAATTATTTTCAGAAGACTTGATGTTGCTTCCACAAGTCTTAATGCTGCTTCTAAAAGACTTGAGACTGCCCCTAGAAGACTTAATGCTGATTGTAGATAACTTGATATTGCTATCACAAGTCGTCATATTGTTTAACGAGACTTTACATTGTTGCTAGAAGACTTAAACTGCTTCCAAAAGGCTCGATACTGCATTTGGAAGACTTGTTATACTGGTTTTAAAAGACTTGAAATGCTTTCAGGAGACTTAAAATGCTTCGAGAAATCTTGAACAGCATCCAGAAGACTTGATACTAAGACTTGATATTGCTTCTAAAAGACTTTAACTGCTTCCAAAAGACTCGATACTGCCTCTGGAAGATTTGATACTGGTTTTAAACGACATGAAATGCTTTCAGAAGACATAAAATACTTCGAAAAGACCTGAACTACTTCAAGAAGACTACTTCGAAAGACTTGCTACTGCTTCTAGAACACTTGATATTGCTTCCAGAAGAATTGAAATGCTTGTAGAATACTTGAAGACTATCCAGATGACTTGATACTGCTTCTGCAAGACTTGACATTGCTTCCAGAAGACTCTAAGTGCTTCTAAAAGACTTGACGTTTTTTATGTTAATTTTCCATCGACGCAATTCCCAATTTTCAAAATTTGTTTAAATATTTTCACTTTTTATTCTTATTGTTAAATGGTAACATCTAAACTTTACTTTTTATAAACATTTTTATTAATTAATACATTAATGGCCGGACCGATTTTAGGCTCATAATGTGCCAGCTAAAATTAAATCGCGATTATCGTGTTAAATTATAACTAAGTTACTCTCATTTCAAAAATTCCCTTCCAATCTGCCCACCCTATGGTTAATTGGTAAACCTCGAGTAAAGACGTAATTTTTCAAAGAGATAAATTTGTGTAAATAATAAATAATATACAATGCCCGCCAAAAAGTTAGCAACACCTGTTTTTCATTTGAATCGTTGCATCTGAGTTTTTGAAATTCAGTTTCTAAGGGAAGTTCATCCCAATCTATCGATCTAAAATATTTTCGAATAGTCGCTACTTCTGGTCTACCGGAAGTAGGGAACGAAGACCACATCTTTGTTATTTTAAATGGAATGCTATAGCTTTTATGACACCTTTTAATTGCATACCAAAAAAATAAGTTGACATTGATAACACCTATCATTATCCGTTTTCGAGTTATATTAATTTGAAGTTCTTTTTGACAGTTATCAATGTGTTTTTTTAAATAGTATTTTTCAGCCACTGTACAAGTAACAAAATTGAAGATTTGGGTAATTATACATCAGATAATCATTGGCAGTTATCAATATGTTTTACTGCCATTATAAAAGTAACCATAAATAATATTTACGAATAAAACGTAATTAGTTGTACCTCTGTATCTTATACAGGATAGTCAAAAGGTAAGTAACTGATATACGTTACTCAATTGCAATATTTCGAATATTATTTGTGGTTGCTTTTATGATGGCGCTAAGAGGCTCAAATAGGTACAACAACAACATAAATGTCAAAAGTCCATTGCAAAACTAATAATAAATAAAAGCAATTTTTGACATATTTGTAATTGAATTCTTTGTCACCTGTATAAGATAGAGCAACTAAATAGCTTTCATTTGTGATTAATTGATGTATAATTACGCAAATCTTCAACTTTGTTACTTGTACAATGGCAGAGAAATACTATTTAAAAAAACACATTGATAACTGCCAAAAAGAACTTCAAATCAAAATAACTCCAAAATGAAAAACACTAGGTGCCAGTAGCTGTTGTCAAAGTCAACTTATTTTTTTACATGTAATTTAAAGGTGTCATAAAAACTACTTATACCATTCCATTTAAAATAGAGAAGTTGTGGTCTACTTCCGGTAGACTAGAAGTGGCGACCATCTTGCAAATATTTTAGACCGTAAGACCGGGATGAACTTCCCATACAAACTAAATTTCAAAAAGGGAGATCCAACGATTCAAAAGAAAAACTGGTGTTGCTGATTTTTTGGCGGGCACTGTATATAACATACAGTATGTACATAAAGTATGGAATCAATTCGATATAAATTCGGGAATGTTCTTAAAAAAGCCTAGATCTATATTAAATTTTTTTACGCATCTTTTTTGTTATAATTTAAATTTACAAGTGCCCCAAAATTGAGATACTATGCTTAAGTTAACATCTTTAAATAGGAACCCCCATTTCTTATTACATTTATGGATTCTACGTTAAAATCTGAAAATGTTTCATGTAGCACACTTTACGTTGATTTTTAACTCGCGTTTTCTGATATGAAGTTGAAATATGCAGGTATTCCATTTTTAAATAGAAATACCCAGTTTTTATTACATTTATAGATGCTATGTTAAATTCTCAGAATATTTCAGCTGGGCATTTTAATATATATATATATATCTTCGAAACATAACCTAGATCATGGCCTTTTTTCTAAGACCATCCCCCGAAATTATATCGAATTAATTTCATACTTTATGTACACACTGTATAATAATATAACCATTTTGTGAAAATTTTTAATAAGTACTTTAAGTGACTACCTTAAGTAGGGGAAAATCATGTAATTTCGATTTATTTGAAAACATTTATTTTTTAGTTTAAAGGTTAGTTTGACACTTAGAGAATATACTCCTAAAAGTTCAGATCTAAATTCCAAGTATAAACATCTCGACAGCGTATATTGATACGCGTCAAAAATGGCGAAGAAACAAGAGGAAGAGGGTCAAGTAGATGCTTTTATAGCAGAAGAAAACTTCTGTTGACTCTGGCATTGCAAACTGGCGTTAACAGGTGTTAAAAGGTACTTAGCTACCCTTCTGCACCGAACAATTTGAATGTATTTTTCTCAGAACGTAACGTTAAGCGCGCCGTACTCGCGTGCCGTGTAAACTTTCCGTAGATATCCTCCAACTCACTAGTTATTGCAAGATATGCAAGCTTATTAAACAACAAAAATTATAATATTGTTTGATACCCACTGCTTATATAAAAATAAGGATTTTTTTTCGTACCATTAGAAAAATTCTGTATTTTAAATTACATATTTTTTCCTCAGCGTCATGCAAATATACGTATTCATGCATTAAAACGGTAAAAATTTACATTTTCGATTTTAGTTCAGATTTGAGACCAGGCAGCATTATTGAAGTGCTGACTTCCGGCACCTGTGGTGCCACTATTTTGTAACATTTTCGTTATGCAAAAATTGTGCATATGCTTTGTATATTCTACTTCAAGATATGATTTATAACTTCGATACTATCCCAAAAAAAAGTGGTATTACATGACTTTTCCTCTTTAAAATCGTTGTTTGTATAGCCTGTATACAAGCAGGCTATACCAAACTGCATACCAAAACCAGTTAATTTATGCATTGTTTCGGCTACCATAGCTTTGTTATTTAAAATGGAAGATGCTATATTTTTCCAATGTATCGGAAGGCCCCTAACCTTTTATTATTTTAACCATATTGCAGGACATAGGGATATAATTAGACTGTTTAAAAATGTCGGTAAAACCTTATTTTTTCACAAGAAATGTGCTGTTTATTATTTCGTAAAAGATGAAAAAGTATACATCTGTGCATAGACAATAACATTAAGAAAAAAAATTTCAAAAATTCTATTTAAAGATATTATATGCACCATCGTTCTAAGACCACAATTCTTGTCTCAACGCCTCGTGAAACATCTTCTGCAGGACCGGCAATAGATTTTTTAGACATTTCAGAAAATCATGAATCAAATAAGATAAAGTAATCTATCTTATAGATAAGTCGAAATATTGTAGTCTATATCTCAGCAAATGCACTTTCTACACTACTCGAAAGAATGTCAACTGAGATTTGTTGCATTAAACGTATTATTCTCTTACATAACTAGCTAAGATTATTATTAGTATTTGTCATAATTTGTGAAACCGTAAATTTTTGACATAGAAATATATAATAGAAAAAGGTAATACCAATCCAGATAAAATCATTAGCAATTTTATATTGGTACTCTTTTGAAATCATTTCAAGTCTTCTGGAAGTATTTCTACTCTTTTAAAACCAGAATCAAGTCTTCGTGGAAGAAATATCAAATCGTCTAGATGTAGAGATTTCAAGTTTTCTGGAAGTATTTCAAGTTTTTTGTAAGCAGTATCAAGTCAGCTATAAGCAAAATCAAGTCCTCTGGAAACAGTATCAAGTCTTCTGGCAACAACATCAAGTCTCCCAGAAGCACCTTAAGTCTTCTGGAAGCATTTCAAGTTTTTTGGAAGCATTTCAAGTTTTCTGAAAGTATTTCAAGTTTTTTAAAGCAATGTCAAATTCCTAGAAACATTTAAAGATTTGTGGAGAGATTTCAAGTCTCCTGGAAGCATTTCAGGTATTTTAGAAGTAGTATCGTCATCTAGAAGTAGTAGCAAGTCCTCTAGAAGCCGGTCTATTTAGTCTTCCAGAGGTGATATCAAGTCTTCTGAAAGCATTTCAGGTCTTCTGGAAGCAGTATCAAGTCTCTTAGAAACAGTACCAAGTTTCAATTCCAGATACGATTTTAAGTTTGAGATACAAGATTGCTTTGTTTTTACCAAATATCCTTTATTCGAACTAAAGTAAGTCATATGGTGGTGTAAAAAAATATTAAAAAATATTCCCTGATGAAGTCGTTGCATTCACAATGAATCCCCAGTAGATTGTATGGGCAGTTCGTTGTTAGTCGTTGTTATATTCTTATGCGGCCTAAATGATTTCGGTACATAGATATCAATAAAGTGTTATTTAAGAAACTAAAGTGTCTTACTTTTCATGAGAAATCGCTTATTATTCAAGAATTGAAGGATGTAAAAGGTGTCATGAAGTTACAATATGTAAAGTAAAACAAAATAGGGAAATGATTTCTGTAGCTGTGAGACATACATATCTTGGTTTACAAGGTAAACGATAAACTTTAAAGAGTGTTTAGTTCCCAAGAATGTGAGATAAATTGTATAAATGGTTTCTTAATAAATGAAATAAAAATTTTATTATGAGTGGTGAAATGTTTACGTAAGCAAAGAGATAAATTATTGCATTCACATATGAGAGAAAATGATAAACATCTTTGCAGCCAGCGAGGTTTCAATGGTTCAAAAATTGATTTGGAATTTATTTTTTAAACATTTCTGGCGAACAATTATCCACTTATCTAGAACTCGTGGAACCGTTTCAAATTCAGTTAAAAAATAAAATGGAAGAACCTGTTATCACATTGGATCAACATTACAATACCGGTAAATCAGAACTCTATTGAAAAATGTTATCAGACAAAACATTTGTCTCGGCGATAAAAAAATTTGCTGTTGGTAGAAAAACCGAAAAGTAGCGAATAACATTTTTAACATGCACTAACGCTATCAGCACTACTAGTGGTTTTACTTTATATAAAACCATTCGGTATTGGCAAAGCTGCAAAGCCTAGGTCATTTACAAGCTTTCGTTACCCTGTCGATTATGAACATTTAAAATTAGCTTGGATGACTGCTGTGATATTCAAACAATGGTTTCATTATACATTTATACAGTTTAACTAGTGTTTTATATATATTAGATATCACCTTGGTTAACGTGAATAAATCGATAATGTGAACAATTCGTGTTTTTTCGGTTCGTACAATCGCGTGTCTACTGTATATTATTGATATGGTGTTACTCCATTGGGTCGCGATGCAAGTTTAGTTGATCCGCCCTCACATAAATAAAAATTGAGATCATAAAAGTCAAATAAATAAACTATCTGGACAATGAACTGTTACAATTCTTCTAGATAAATGACCGACTGAAAGAAGGTTTATTGGAGTATATGGAAGTAGACAATTAGCAAATTTTACGAATTTCATAGACTACATGATATTTATACTTTGAGTTTTACTTCCCGAGAGAATTGATTATTTTAAAACAGTGGTTCCCAAAGTTACCATACGGACCCTAAGGTGTCCCTAGGGTCATTTAGGGGGTCCTCGGAAAATTAAAATCGATTTGCGGGTCCCTGAACAACGTCGACACATTTTTTAAATACGGAAGTTAAAATAATAATAAAAAATCGCCAATAAATTATTAGTAAATTATTTATTAATTTATTAATAAATTATTAGCAAGTTTTACATTCCAAGTAAAATTTAAATATAGACAGGTGCATAAAATTGTACTTTATTGTATTGTACTGTATTGTACTAAATTGTACGTAATTGTATATTATACAAGTAATAACAGGCATCGCGATGCAGGCGATTATGCCTGCTCGATCTTGTATAAACGGGAATAGCGTCGACCTCTGCATCAACTTGTGAGTGTATACAACAATTTAGTATAATATTTAAAAAGAAGTATATTTTTTTGTTTTGTTACACAGATAGTGTACTTTCGTTACGTAAGTATATTTGAATAAAACTGATATCTCTTAAATTTAAATTTATTACAAAAAAATTCAGCTGTAAATTTAGTTTTAATTTTAAGAATTCGATTCGTGATTGGACAAAAGATAAACAATGTGTTTACCCAACTGCCGAGTTCTTAAATTTACAGTTAATTTTTTTGTATAAACCTGGCTTCTCTTGTTTAAGTTGATTAAAAAAGTTATGTATTACAGTAACACTCACTAAGGGTTTCTTTTTTATTAAAATTTTTTAAGGAGTTTTAAGTTCATTCAGTTAATGTTTCGAATTACTGTATTTTAGTGTATTCCGTCGTTAATTTTGAATTATTAATTATAATTATAGATATATAATACTTTTCTGTGTCGTTTTGTGCCCTTTTTTCAGATAACAGTATGAGTGAACCGAAGAAAAAATGCAGACAATACAGTGTTGAATATATTAAATTTGGCTTTATTCCGTCACTAGGAAATAGTACTTTACCTTCCTGTCTTCTATGTAATAAAACGATGTCAAACGATTCAATGAAACCTTCTAAGCTTAAGGAACATTTAATAAAAATCCATAGTGACATAAAAGATAAGGGTTTAACGTTTTTTCAAATACTCAAAGAAAAATATTTGAAAACACCGAAATTGCAAGAACTCATAGGGACAACATCTCAGAGAGATGACGATGGACTGCGTGCTTCTTATAATATACCTTTAATGATTGCGATGTCCGGAAAGCCGCATACTATTGGCGAACAACTTATTCTACCAGCTATAAGTGAGGTAATACGCACCTTGATGCACAAACCGGCTTACGATATTATAAAAAAAATTCCATTGAGTAATAATACAGTACGAAGAAGGATCAACGAAATGGCTCAGAGTATTGAAAACTCTTTATGTGATTGCTTAAAAACATCTCAGTTCTCTATGGTGACACACTAAATTTAATCAAAACTAAAAGTGTAATATCTGCCTTTGTTGCAAAACTTTTGGTATACAAACAAAACTTGGGAAGAGGAGAATGTTCTCAGTTTCCAAATCTTTCAAAATTGCAAAATAGAGACGAAGATTTGCTTGCTTATTGTCAACACTTAACGGTACTTCATTCGGACCTTACTCAAAGATTTGAAGACATTCTTCACTTGGATATTCCCGACTGAGTGTTGAACCCTTTTGTAAGTAGTCAAACTCAGAGCACAAATGCAGATGAGTATATGCCAGTACAGGAGCAACTTATTGAATTATCCACAAATGAGGAGCTGAATCCAATGTTTAAGCAAGGATACGAAAATTTCTGGTTACAAAAACAGATCCCAATTTTATATCCAGCATTATGGGTTATTGTACAGAATTGCTTTTCTGTCTTCGTGCCGACGGAAAAGTGCCGTCACAAATGTGCCTCGTCACAAAGAAAAGAAACAGACTGGAAATTAGTAATCGCGGGGATTTTCGGTTGCTACTGACAAACATCGAGCCGCACATAAATAAACTCATAACATCCCATCAGGTTCATACAAGCCATTAATATTTTATTGTATTTTAGTACAAAAGTTATAATCAGTAAATACTTCTTCAACAAAATGTTTACTTTATATTTTATTTTTACGTCACCATTTACCATTAAGACAACAAAGTTAAAGTCTTCATTTTTCTATTATGTATTTAATATAGTTTTTCACCCTGGGGGTCCGTCGGCAAGGTTTAACAAAGAAAAGGGGTCCGTGAGCCAAAAGAGTTTGAGAAACACTGGTTTAGAATAATTATATTTTAATTTTAAATCTTCTAACAATTTTACAAAACATTTCATTTCGTAAAGTACGTCATTATGAATAACAGTGCGTAAGTTATCGAAAGAGTGTGTGAATTATATTAATTCAAAATGAATTGTAAAGTATCAATTCTCAAATAATACTTAACTACGTTATTAATAATTTGCGTTCATCTAACGATAATTTATAGTTTGTAACTGAAATTTTTTTTCACGCACTGTTTATGAAAAATAACTATTTTTACTGACTTTTTACGTATGATTCAACCGTTGTTCGAATTTATAGCTTGGCAACGGTGCTTATAATCAGGAATTTATTGGAGCACCTCTCTTATTGGAGTGTATCCAAACTTTTTGATTGATGTTGACGCCGACATTACTACATCGTTGCTATCGGAACTTTAACATCTCTCGATATTTCCGGACATCGTCTTAATTTTTTGTGCACTATCGCCTATATCAACAATGATATAGGCGCTAAAATCATTATACCATATTCGTTCGAATCTAAAACGTATCCGATTCTAAGACGCACCCTATTTTCATGATTGTATCTATGATCGAAAAAACAATACGATTTAGAGTTGTGTTGATAAATAAATAATTTAAAATATTCCGCAATGTTTAACCCCTCAATACTCGCGCTTCGTTTACTGGCACGAATACCGACAGTAGATTTTTTCGATGCATTTAACTACCGTAGTTTCCATCATCGTTAACACATAAATTGTTTGGAACTGTACTAGCTCATGCTGCCATCAAGATGGCGGTTTTCAAAGTAATGAGATGGAATTTAAATACATAATAACTCATGCTGTTAACAAGTTTTCATACTTCAAACTAATCAGCAGAATTCGAAGATGTCCAGCGTTCGACTCCTTCTCAATTGTTTTCCAACTCCATGTAGTTTTTAATTTTGGTTGATAATAGTCTTAATTAAAAAAAATAGTAACATATTAGTTTTATCAAAGTATCGATTCTCAATCTGTTTCCTAAGAATTTCAACATTTAAATTTATTCGTTTTTCTGAAGATGCCTACATTGTTTGGGCGAAACATGTCAAATAGAATAATAATAAATAATTTAATAATTCTTCATTGAATTCGAATTATTTACATTAATTAAACCAGTAAATTGTGCATAAAGAAAATCATCTCATTCATAATTAGTCACTGGTTAAAATGGATTACATCATTGATTTCATATATTCAGCAGAAGTTTGGAGACGGAATAGCTCAAAGCTGCCAACAAAGTGGCAGAATACAAACTGATGAGCAGGAGTTTGCTCATCAAAAGCAAAAGCTTCGCTATCTTTCGATTTTAATCTTTATAGCTCGAAAACACGTTAATCAATATAATCCATTTTTAAGAAAGCAGATACAACACCAATGGCAAATAAACCGCAAATGCAATAACTTGTTGCTTTAATGCAGCGTCATAATGAAATCGTTTTTGGCCATAATAACTATCAACATGCCTATATGTTCAGAGAGCAAGACATACACTTACACAAACGAATTAGGTAGTTCTAACTGTAAATTCTTTTTATCTTTTTATTTCTTATAACTCGTAACGGTGATCGGTAATTATGACTTATTTCTTTAACATGTTTTGTATTTTTGAATTATATGTATTCGAAATAGGTCCAAATCTAATTGCAAGACACATCCGATTTTAGGACACACTCATTATTAGGAACATCTATAACAAAATAGTACGACTTAAAATACCTTTTTAACCTTTTTGTGAGAATTTCTTGAAAATTGTTATTTTGATAATGTCTTAATGTGATAACATAATGTGACAATGTTTTATCACATTGCCATTTGCTTTTACGGCTTTTCTAAGATAATAGATCGAATGTATATTCCCAGAATTCCACCTTCCTTATTATTTTTTTGCATTAACCGCAACGGGTCATTTGACCCATGTTAAAATTCTCTATTTTGATTTGCATTCCTTATGTTACAAATCCATTCCATTGGACATTTTCCCTATTCAGCCTGAAGACGCACGACTAAACCAAATCTTTCTAGTACCAAGTCT
Organism: Onthophagus sagittarius; assembly: GCA_036711965.1. Classification (NCBI taxonomy): domain Eukaryota; kingdom Metazoa; phylum Arthropoda; class Insecta; order Coleoptera; family Scarabaeidae; genus Onthophagus; species Onthophagus sagittarius. The sequence goes on along the minus strand of JASERS010000003.1, from coordinate 49,507,817 downwards.
AATGTTAGTTCTAGTTTTACTTTGATACAAATATACAACAATTTAATACTTAATAACAACTAAGAATAGAGCCTAAGGACATTTAAGTTTAGTCATACCTCTCTTAAGACAAAACCCAATCCAACCTAACCCAGTCTACCTTCAGAACTAACACTAAATTTAGAACTAGAAACATTAGGGTTTAGCCGTCTAAAGAGATGTACAGCTAAATTCTAATAAGTTTCTGGTTCTAGTGTTAATACTAAGGTTAAGTTATAGGTTCAGTATTACTTATACTTTTAGTTCCAAAAGAATTTACAACAATCAAGTACTGAATGCAATTAAACCAAAATTAAAAATTGTTTCAAAATTATTAAAACAAAATTGCTAGATACTTGTTTCAAATTAAAAGTAGAACTAACGCTTGACCTGGTACTAGAAAGTTTTTGTTTAGACGTGCTTCTTCAGACGCACGGCTAAACCTTAATATTTCTAGTACCAGGTCTAGTGTTAGTACTAGTTTTAATTTCAAACAAGTATACAACAATTTAAGACTGAATAATAATTAAGAATTGAGCCTGCACTAACGCTAGTGCTGATAGTAGACAGAACGACAAACAATTAGGGTTAGCCGTACTTCTCTTTCAAGAACTCAATCCAATCCAACTTAACCTAACTTCAGAATGGACACTAGACTTAGAACTAGAAACATTAAGGTTTTTCAAGAAAGTAAACAATTTAATAATTGAAAATCTTGACCAAAAAGATTATTTTTTTCTGATTACTCTAAAATTGGTAGATTAGAAAATATTACAGGGTGTTTTTGGTTTTTTGTCGCATGACTTTAACAATCAATAGATCTTAACAGAAAAACTATACAACAAATTCTGGGTAAATACGCTGAGACAACTCCTCAATCTCTACCATTTAGCATAACAAAATCCAATGGTATTGAAGAAGTTGTCGTCTTATTAACCGATTAATGATAGTTTGCGGAACATTACACTCCAGAGCCAAACGCCGAACACTAATGTTAGCATCCTCAGCGAGTCTATCCAGAATTCGTTCTTTGATAGCGACACTTAGATGAGGAACACGATCAGGACCGGTAACTAGAGGGGCAAACTGTCCGGTCTCTCATAAACCTCGTTCGGCTTGTGAAAAGTAAATAGATTTGACATTCGACGATTCGAGAACCAACAAATTTAACCACCCGGCTAAACTCTGTCCGTTCACGATTCGAACTCACGCGTGTCACGCACGCCACCCATGTAATTCATGAATGATATTCACATGTGAGTCACGTCAATTGACGTGATTCAGACTCAATCAGGTGATCAAATTCATAAATTATGTTAGATTATCTGTTAATTTTTGATTATTAATTAACCGTGTTTGACAGAATACCAGAAATAACAGAGTGTTTAGTTCTATTTATCATGTTCTGAAATAAATGAGACTGTTATAAAATTAAAATACACAATAAAAGCTTGCATATTTTTATGGGTAATATTAATATTCTCAGTACTTCCTTTCATATTTTAAAGATCTACCTCCATTCATGAATAAACAAACCAAAAAACAAACCAGAACAACAAAATTGAGGGCTATTTTTGATTTCAAATACGAAATGACACTTTTACATTCGAGAATGAAAGTTGAAAGCGAACAAAAACCTATCATTTTTACATCTGCACATTTTTTCTATTTGCCATATAAACAATGTAGAACAAATCTAAAACAACGATGAAAAATCAAAAAATGGGGGCTACTTCCCGTACATGACTGAAACCCAGCAAAAACTTCAATTTTCAAAGAGTAAAGAGTTTTCATTTTATGCATATCCTTATTTTACGTATAAAAAACAAAAAATACTTAAACAGTTATAGTAGGTACTTATTATTGTATACATTCGAAACATATAAAATTTAAGTAAACTGTTGAAAATATTGCGTTTTTGTATTTCTTGTTAATGCGGACTAGAACAAGTTCGACATACACTAGTCTGTCTGGCTTTCGGTAAAATATTGTTATTAAAGAAATATTAAAGTTATTCATTAGGAAACAACATCATATTAGGAATCAGACCAACGTTAGGAGACTTTGAATGCAATTATATCAATGCCTAGCAGAATACCTACTGCAATATTAGAAAATTGGTGTGTCAGCTGAGAAGCAGAAATAGAAATATTTATCAGATATATAGAAATAGCATTTTTTTTAGAGTGAAATACGAATCGGAGGAAAATTTACAAAGAGATCGAAAATGTCGTCAAATGATCAGTGTATTACCAGAAAAAAAATCAATACGTTTTACGTTAAACGGTAATGGTGAAGAATTTACCACTTGCCCATTGCGGATGGACATGAATGTTACATCAAAACATACCTTGCACTGATAAATAAATACACTACGAATCTCATTCAAGTTTGTTGACATATTCTCCAGATATAGCAAAAAACATATTTTTTTCAAGAACTTCACGAATTTTCAAGAATATTCCATTCTTCGCCCGTTTTAAAATATGATACGATAATGTTAAGTATTCACATGTTTGAGTACTACTAGAAAATTAGATACAGTAAGCGTATGTATTGCTTTAATTTGACTGAATTTGACACAGAAACGTCAATTTGAAGTTGTATTAAATTTTTTCAAATATTACCTATAATGGTATAATGTTTTATACCAGCAATAAATACAACGATATGGCTCTACTGCATGGTTAATGCGACTTTAAGTGCTTATGCAGCAAGCTTGTGTGCAATTTCCTAATCGGCGACTGATAAATTTATAAACTTTTATGGAATATTTTAGTACAATTGTGCGTAAATGACTAAATGCAACAATCCCCTACCGGACCCTACCATTGGATTAGATGTCACAATCCTACAAATCGGCTTGCAAGAAACCCATAATTAAATATAATAGATTTTTTCTTTTCACAGTGAAGAAATAAAGAAGAATGAAAAAGTAAAAAAATTGAAGTACCCGCGAATTTTCGTTTCTAAAGTAAAAGTAGACAAAATCTGAAATGTCCAATAATGTCCTTGAAAGTAAAAGAGGATATTTAGAACAAAATTTGTTTCCAGTGATTTCATTGTTTTTAATATAAGCAGTTTATTTAAAAACTTAAATTTTTGTAAATTTAGACGTTAAGGAAAGATAAAAGAGACGGGATAAATATTTTAATTTGTATAATACGGAAAGTTCCTCTAAAACATTCTTTAAAATGATGTTTATATGTCAAATTACAGTAATCCATAACCAAACCTAGCTTACTGCCATTCATTATGTAGCAGTACTCAAACATTGGAACTCTTAACTTTATCGTATCATATCTTAAGAAGGACAAACAATGAAACATTGTGTTGTATGTATTTTTTATTCAGAAACACAAAAATCTATAACCCCTTATTTTTTTTCTACTCATCCCTGATACACCCTGTATAAACATAAATCGACAAACGCTTTGTTTTGGAGAATGTTCAAATTAGATTTTTGATTTTTTAATATTACACACGTTTTTCATTCGATTCGATTTAAATTTTGGTATGTGGAGGTTTTTTTTTCATAAGATAGACAATAATGAAGTCGGTTACAGTAAATCGATAGAGGGCGACAACGTATTCTTTACGGATTAAAAGAAGCATAACATTTCTGACCTTTTAAATAAAAATTCTTATTCTGTGTACCTTTTCAAACAAAAAGGGTGTTCTTATCAAAATGCGCTAAAGTTAATCGTTTTCAAGATACTCCACTTTTTATTATTCAGTTTAGAGCATTTTTTTTAAATAATAGTTTAATGCGGCAAAATAGTTTACATTGTTAACAAACCGAAGCATTAGTTAATTTATCAACTTTGTTTCCGTGACACACATTATTTTAACTAGTTCCTAACAAATAATAAAAAGCAGATTATCTTTAAAACGATCAAGATAATCTTAGCGCATCTTGATAAGATACTTTTTACTGAGATACAGAGAATAGACGTTACAGAACGCAGAAAAATAATGGTCTTTCTCATGCCAAAAACCACCGAAAAAAATCTGAAGCAAGCCAAACATAGAATTTTCTATAAGTCATTCTCATAACTGAACATTTTCAACAACCAGACAAGAACGTTGTACCTGATAGTGGGTGGTTATTAATATTTTCCACTGCTAAATTTTCAGTGGTATAATAGTATATTACAGTACAAGTGAGGAAAGTAAGGTTTTTCACTTACGGGTATGTCAGATTTCCACACGAACCGTAGGCGAGTGTGGAAAGACATACAAGTTTTGTTCAATCCTACTATTTAGAGACAATTCGGTCTTAAAATTCTTTAATTCCTAGCTAATGTCATGTCGATATGTCGAAGACGACACTTTTTAACGTTGTCATACTCTTAATTGATTGATAAACAACCAATTGTGTCAAATTGTTAATTGTCATCATCACGCTTAAAATTAATAAACTAATTAAAATTAATAATTTATACAAGTGAAATACTTAATTTAATTTTTTATGTGTGCTCTCTACCGTTTTTTAGTTCACATCCGTTACGTTTAAACAAAAAGTTGTCCCTTTAAAGGTTTAAATTTCGCTAATAGTGGATGAAGAAAATTAGAGTGAGTGAAAAATATTTTCACTCACCCGTTGCTATGAACATTAGCAAAGTGAGTGAAAACAACAACTTTCAACACTCGTATCTACGCTAGAAACTGTCAATTTCAAAGGTAGGATTGAACAAATGCATTGGAATATGAACATAACAGAGTGACAAAATAAGAAGATAAATAAAAACGATTTATTAATTTTACGTTTTTTTTTTATTTTTCTAGTGTTAGTCTTAATTTTAACTCACTTAACATCCACCGTGAAATTACACATATTGTTGACTTTGCATAAAACCACTCTATTTATTCAGACATGCTTTAATTATGGATTCTGATAAGAAAATCATAATTAATTTGTGTCATTTTATCAATGCTAAAACACTAAATCCTAATAAGTGCCCATAATAAGAGTGACTTTGATTGCTCATAAAGCTCTAAAACTCTAAAACAAAAGAATGGGGTCGCAATATAGCAAGCACTACATCCTAGCAAAGTTTTTCGCTTAAAATCTGGGCCAGCTTGTATGAAATTATTAAAACACTTAATTTATGAAAACATTTAATTTCAATAGAGTTTCATTTTGACCCTATGTAAATACCAAAAAAAGCATAAATATAACTTTTCAGTGTATAAACTAAAAGTTAGTAAGTACTTGAGTTTGTTCATTTTAGTTTTAATTATAAATCTTGAAATAAAGCTGCTTTATAAACAAGTCGATGAAAGCCTGACAAACTGTTGCTCGAACACATTAAAGGTCTAATGGAAACACATTTTCAAGTTATTAAACTTGACAAGTCGCTTAATTAAAACGGTTTTCATGAAAGTTCTAATTATCGGCGGTCTCCGTTTGATAAGTTGGTTAACGATGGCAAAAAATTTGTTTGTTTTTTTACATATGATTTTGTCCTACACTTCTACCTCTTCCAATTAAAATCGGAAAAATCTAATTAAAAAGTTCGTACACGAAAATAAAAGCAACGGAAGAAAAGTAGAATTTTTAAAAGGTTTTTGCTTAATTTTTTTAACTAACCGTTTAATTGGTTAGGTGAGTGTTAAAGATTTATTGGTGAATATTAATTTAAATTTCAATTCTAACGTATGTTATAGGTTTATTAGCAATGATCGATTGGCAATTTAGTTGACTGATTAATAGTAACGATGCTTGTCAGCTATACGTGATGATGATGGATACATGTTTCTACGCACCATATAGAACGTCCGCCATAATCTTGTCATAAAGTAATTATCGTTTAAAAGCACAACCTTGCATGCACCACTTACAACCAAAACTAAACACTATATTAAGACGACGAGATAAAAAACACTGTGTCGTGACTATTTTCATCCGTTTTGGCAATCGATAGTCGGCACATTACACGTGGTGGCTTTCCTCTATAGCTTACTTAAACTCTTATGGGTTATAATTTTAGCAAGTTAATGATTTCACAACGTACACAACGTACACAACGTCACAACCAAGCACGTGAGAGTATTCAACGATATTTTTGTTTATTGTATCATCAAACTTTTTCGAATTAATTTTAAAAACAAATTTGAAAAATAATTTTCATTTCTTGCTAGGATAGGAAGTTTTAAATTTGAAACGGAAAGGTGACATTAATATACATTTTCACAGAGAACAAAAAGGGTGTCTAAGTCAAAGCCTAACACGCTCGGGCAGTATATCACTTTTGGGGGGAAACATTAAACCCATTCATAATTAAATTTTGTATCAGGCAGATGGGGGTTAATGTATTCAAGGGACACAGTGCACCGAGGAAGAATGGAAACTACGATCTAAACGTTGGCCAGGAGGGAGAAGAGGGATCGTAAAGCAGCTCGTAAAGCAGCCACTGGAATTATGAGTTTAGCCGGAAAATTTGGAAGGAATTTTCCCAATTATTGTGACAGATCCTTTATCCATATTTACCCAATTAGGTTTACATTGACCAATTAAAAATTAATATTTTCGAAATAAATTAACATTATAATAAAGATTAATACTTTCAGAAAAGATAACAATTAGGGATAATCCAGCATATGTAATAATAAATATTTTATAATTGATTAATTATTTAATTCAGGGTTTGGCATAGTGCACTAAAAAATTAATGCAATATGCATTTCACTACCACCCACTTCGTCAGTGATAGCTCACACGCGAATTTCATTATCACTAAATATTTAGTGATAATAAAAACTGTTAGACATAATTAACATTTGAAAATGGTTTTATTGAAAATAGTTTGATGAAAACATATTTCTGTGTAGAGACTTCTAATTAAATAAACGTCGGACCAAAAATAGGAAAACATGATTAGTTTATTATTTATTTATTTAACGCATTTTCTGCCAAAGTACCTTTTGCCTACGCACCTTTTCATTTTTATTTTTTCAAGTTTAATTAAAACAAATTTTTGTTATACAGGATGAGTTATTGGTATCCCGACGGAAGATAGTCATTAAACCGATTGAAAATGAATAAAATATTTTTTGTAAAAGTTGTTTGAGTTTCCACTTGTTATTACCTAAAATTATTTTCACTTATACAGGCTGTTTTATTTAGGCGTAACGGCAAGTATGGCAATTTTTTTAAATAGAATAGCCTGCATATTTTACTATATTATGAATACTACTAAGATTATTGTTACAACCGACATAAATTTCACAGTCTCTGAAATTTTCAACTGTTTCTCCAAAATGTGCTGCCCATTACAGGACCTTCTAAAGAACTAAAATCTAAAACGACATTTTAACGATTTTGCCTTGAAACTACGTCAGATAATGTTAATAAGAAAAACTATATAGCCTGTATATAGTTTCCGGAAAATACTTCCTAAGGGCAATTTATCAAAAACGGGAACGTTTAGAATGGTGAAATTTGGTATGCAGGGATATTTTTACGTGACAAATAAGATAATGAAAAGGAAAAAAATAAATAATTTATAGGCCGCTGAATACATTGATGTAATTAAAACGACAGAAAAAATAAAGATAAAAGGTTATGATTAAAGTCCATAGATTATTAAAGTACCGCATTTTGCCGCCATTTTGGCTCTAAAAGTCACACGACAAATTTTAAATTCCAATAAAGGGCCATTTAGTGAAACAGCATAAAAGATCAATCAAGCAAATTTCCTAGATTCACCAAATTTCAATTGCAGGTAAAAGTGGACTTCTGCTTACGACATACATACTGGCTTACGATGAGTCGTACTTACATTTATATATATCTGAACAGGCTATTTTGGAAAATACATTGCATCCTGAAGACTTTATTTGCTACCAGAAGACAGGATACAGTCTCTACATGATTTGATATTTATATAGAAAAATTGATATTGCTTCCAGAAGACTTGCAACGCTTCCAGATGATTTGACGTTGTATTTAGAAAACTTGAAATGCTTCCAGACTGTTTATAACGCTTCCAAAAGTCTTGAAATGCTTCCAAAAAGACTTAATGTTACTGTTAAAAGACTTGAGGTGCATCCAGAAGACTTTATACTGCATCTAGAAAACTTGATTTGCTACCAAGACAATGGGTACTGCCTCTAGATGTTTTGATACTATTTCTAGAAAATTTCATATTGCTTCCAGAAGACTTGAAATGTTTCCAGAAAACTGATACTGTTTCCAGACGGTTTATAATCCTTCCAGACGACTTACAATGCTTCCAGAAAACTTCATATTGCATCTATAAGACTTGATTTGCTACCAGAATACTGGATACTGCCTCTATGTAATTTGATACTGTTGCTAGAAAACTTGATATTGCTTCAAGAAGATTTAAAATGTTTCCCGACGACTATAATGCTTCCGGAGTAAAAATGTTTCCAGATTAAAATTTGCTTCAATAAAATAAATTAAATATAAAAAACGATTTGCTCCAAAAAAATTGTTGTAAGCAATGGAGATATTGCTAAATTGATCCTGTTTATTTATAAATAAGTTTCTTCTTAACCGTTAAAATAGCATTATCCCCGGAAGTATTTTCATTAAATATATATATTTAATAGTATACAATTTGTGAAATATACAGTTTCTTTAACAGTTCCTGCCACTAATCGTTTCTGAAATCAACAAGCGGTAGAAAAATCGTTTCGGATATTTAAAATTTTTCTTCATTTCGAGATTTCTTAATGCTCTCAGACTTATCATTTCTTTTATGAAATCCCAGGGTGAACTCTGGACTAAATACCAGGACTGGACACTCATGAAACTGAAATGTACAAGTATCTCAAAACCGATATACCATTCATAAGTTGACAATCTTAAATAGAAACATTTTATAAGAAATTTTGGAATACGATCATTTTTTAATATTTTCTCAAAACTTCTGGATAAAATATTTTCTTCGATTGATATGAATTGAAAAATTTATAAGATTTTAAGACATTCAAGATGGCACTTGCGCCCGCTGGCGGTCATCCTAGTAGAAACCTGAAGATAATATCCAATATTTTCTCTTAGCCACTTTTGTCATAATTTTTTTTCCTGCAAGTTTCTGTAATGAATACTTTCCGAGAAACCTGTACATTGATTAATTTTAAACTCTAAATAGTGGATTCATTAAGAGTTTATTAACAATAAACTAATTCCGCAAAGCCTTTTCACAACTCCGAAGACGGTGGTGAAAAGGCTTTGAATACGGCATTATTAAAAGCGCATTTTTTTATTAAAAAACAGTGTCATATGCTGACATGTTATCAAACCGCCATTTTGGCTCGAATTGTTTGAATATACAGGCTTCATGAACCGCGGTACTTTAATAATAGGGATTTTTGTTATGATGCTTTAAACACGTCTCTGCCTGTTATCTTGGAACATACAAATTATTTATTTTTTTTTATATCATTTCATTAAACGCAATTTCCGGACACCCTATATGTTTTCCGATTCAGTTAATAGAGATTCAGTTTACTAAAGAGTAGCTTTACCGTGCTGTGAAGGAATATAAAGGTAATAGATAACGCTTTATACCAAAGTCGTAAGCTCAAGAAAATATCAACTACAACCTCAATTAAAAATCAAATGCAAAGTTGGGTTACTTGAAAAAAATATTGTATATGAAGATAACATGGTGCAATTCGAATCATTGACATTGATAAAAGTACATAAATATGATCTGTATGCATGTAATAAATTAGCAAAAGTTGTGTTACGGTTACCACTATACCATGCAGAGTTAAATCCCATCGAATTAATATGTTCTCAAATAAAAAATGACGTGATTTCTAAAAATACCAGTTAAATTGGTAGATGTTAAAAAACTTTTATTGGAAACCATCCAAAATGTCACCATTAACAATTGAAAAAATTATGTTGATCACATAAGCAAAGAAGAGGCAAATAAAATAAATGAATTGGACAGAATTATAGACAGTTATTAAATCGTTAATAATACATTTAAATGCCTATAGCAATACCAGCACATCTTGCAATGAGACTTCAGACTTGGATGATATTTAGTCGTAGAAAAATGACATTCGCATTGTTAATTTAGTAACCGATTATTTTTTAAAAATGTTATTGTTCTTTCATACCTCGGAAACCATTAATTGGATGACCCATATTTACAAAAATTTTTTGTTTATTTTCTAGGTGCGATTACCTCTTTAAATGTTACACATTCCTTTTCAAAGTTATATACATAGATTTCTTGAATATTAGCCATGTTCAATCATGTCTCTAAATGTGCACTGTAATATGTTTCTTTTGAATGTTACAAATAAAATAATCATTCATTATTCTCAGATATTATTTAAATTTCGGGCTCAAGCTCTCTGGTTGTATTAATATATTGAGCGTTATGGTTTTCTTAGGAAACTGATATGTCTATGCTAGAAATATTCTTTTTTTGATCTTGTTGGTGGTGTTAATATCCGAAATTACCAGAACACAAATCGCTCTACAGTGTCGATGTTATGTTCTACTATGCTATATAAAAGCTAGTTCGCTTTTGTCAATCACATTGCCTCTCGTGTTTATGTCCACATACAGTAAAACCTTATCGGCTACCATGTTAAAGGGTATACTTGATAGTGTATCATATAGAGATAGTATTTCAATTTGTATTCGTACTGCATTTTCCAGCCTCAATGGGTTGCATTGCTAAATACCGTATTTTCTCCAACCTTATCCGCATTCGAATCTAATCCATATCATGATTTTAAGACTGCATTAATTCTTAACTGTATAAAATATTAATTAGCGAATCTAATCCGTATCTTTCTTTGTTCAATCCGACGGTGGTACTATATAACAAAATTACGCATGTTTTTTAGACAATAGATATGTTGTAAAGCGAGTTCAATAACGCGCTAAGTCTATGATTGAAACACAGTTTTTCTTATATAATTGGACTGTTATGTCAATGTTCCATTCCACTGGTATGGGTTGGAATGTCCTCAAACATATATAACAACTTTACTAAGCGCCCTCATCAGCATTTTTATCTAATTATTTATTGACACTTATCTGGGTAGGTATTATTTGTACATATATATATATTTCGATTATTTCATTATACATATATTAATTTCTAATTTCTTGAATATAAAACCATCCAACTTTCTTAGCCCGTCTCAAAAAGTTTATTTGCGGGCCAAAAATTTTATTTATTTTTTTTATTCTAAATAAATAATAAAATTAAGTGATAATGTTTTATTTGATCCATTTTGGCCATTATGTAAAATATTGTGAAATTTAAAACGATGTTTTTAAATATATAATTTCTCTTTTAATAATATCACGTAATTTTTTTAATATCTATTCATCCTAAAGTACTACAATAATTTTATAACAACGTTAAAGTTATAAAATTATAAAAGTACGCAGGCTTTCACGACCAGTGTTAATTGAACTAAAATTACTAGGATCTAGGACTATACTAGATAGAATAGATCTAAAACTAGAAACGTTCGGGTTTGACCTTGTGTTTTTTGAAAAAATGTTTGACATTTCGGATGCCATGTTGCAACTATCTTCAGAAAGTGGTTCGAAGTGAAAACGTAAAATTATAACTGAAAACGATTACAAGCCACTTAAGCTAGCACTTCAAATATATTATGTAATGTTCGTGCTGTTCTACTACTTGCAAAGAAGTAGCAGAATTATTAGAATTGTATTCAAAAAATAAATTGTACTTACTTTTCCGATAGAACATTAGATATTGTAATAGAAAGGTAGATGCTGTTCATCAAGAAGTAGCCCATTATATTTAAAAGGGTAGACAGCGCTTGTAGAGTAATGGAAAAAATACAAAACAAGATAAAACCTGTAACACATCCAGTTATCGAGGACTCAATGCTTAATGAAAATATAGTTTATTCAATTCAGACAGTTTTTGATTAAATTGAAGATCTGGATAAACGTGCAGTGTTGATTGACTGGGTTAATCTTAAAATAACCTGTTTAATTCTTGCCCAACAATGTGAATATACCAAATATTACATTTTCATGTATGCGAAAGACACATGGTTCGTAAGAAACATTTGGTACGAATTTGCCGAAGTGCACACCTGAATCTGTTTTGAACATTAAACTTCAAAACAATACTTTTAAGGTTATGTTATTTACAAGAATCATAATCTGCAGATAAAAAAAAGGTCTAAAGAGATTAAATTAACGAATTGTCGACGTGCTAAGAAAACGCTTGGCAACGCCGCTATTCAGTGGGCGTGTTTCCGGTATGACGTGCGACTTAATGGTCGTGAAAGAGACGATATTAAATGTACTGCTACAATGCCTAATCAGCTGTTTACACAAGAATAGATGGAAGTCTTCAGGATGCAAAATTATCTCTTTAATTTCGTTGTCGGTTACACCAAAGACCCGATCTAATGAATGAAGCTTTGGCTAACATATGTGCTGGGAAATTTGGTCAACCACACCAACACAGTGTTCCTGAGGTTAATTACTCAGCCCAACTTTTTGTACTAGTTAGGTAGGATTGGATTAATGGCTCAGCTAAGCCAATTAATATCTAGCACTAACTAGCTCGTTGGATTGGATTCAGATAATGTTGATAGTTTAACTCAACCTTATTAATATTTAATCCTCACTATTTAATTGGGTTGGGTTAATAGCTGAACCCAACCTCACTAATATTTAATGCTAACTAGATATGTACTTAGGTTGGATTGGATTCAAATTAGTGACTTATCCCAACCCAAACAATATCTAGCGCTAACTAGCTAGTTGGGTTGGGTTGGGTTGAGTTGTGATAAGGTTGATAGCGCAACTTTACCACACAACAGAGTTTTTTATTCTGAATCCATTGACGAATTGTCCATCTATTTCGAATGTAATTTTAGCAAAAAGAAGACAACTGTATATAGAGGTTATCACACAAAAATAATACTCGAAAACATTAACTAATCGAAAACATTAGCTAACCGGTTATTTATTGCTATGGATTCACAGTTCAAACAATGCGATAGATGTTCATATCTGCTCCCCATCATTTATGCTTCGAAAAGTGGATAGCGCCAAGATTTTGGCCATAGCGCCAAGAAGTGTGTAAAATGGAAACATTCAAAAATTGTGCTGTTATTATTAACCAACATTTTTACAAATGTTATGTCCATTACAGATGCGGTAGCATCCACATCAAATATTACGCCTCTATTTTCCAGTATGCATGCCTAATGAAATTTGTAAATACATAAAGAAAGGGTAAGACAATACAAAAATACTTTGAGGAATCGGTTGGTCATTACTTTGACAGGTATAATAATCACAAACATTAAAGGTCATTTAAGGTTATATAAAAAAGATTCAAAATAGTTGACACTAAAATTTGAATGGTACAGCATTCGTGCTGCATCATTAGGAAAATGAATGCTATAGCATTAACGTCCGCGAACATGTTAATAAGTAAAAGTACCACAAAACAACATGCTGAGAATATCTGGTTTTTGAAAAACTCGCAAATACGTGAAGAGCTAGGAATCGAGATAATAATGAGCACATTAAGTAATCAACCAAAAAATACGTATAAGACCTCCAAAAGTGTTCAAGCGCACAAGAACATTAATTGGAAGCTATTGGTATTCATCGCCGGTAAAACAAAGACTTTCTGAAGATGAATTTATAGATGAAAACTTAGTAGATAATAGATCAGAATAAACATAGAATCAGGATGACATTTAGTTCTTACGTTATTATTATAAATTAATTTCGGTAATATTCAATCCACAAAATAACATTTAATGTTGAACTGGTTGATGCTGTTATTTGAAAAATGATGAAGTTTCCGTTTTGCTAAACCTCTTCGTCTCTAATTTGCTTTTATTGACTATAATTTTCTTGTATTTCCGTAAATATAACCCAATATCAATTAATCATTCACTGTAAACGATTAGTCGATAAGCAATGTGATTTGCGGTATCTCAGCAATCTTGCTCTACTTGCATTAAAACATCTGTATTTCAAAGACGGAGAGAGAAAGAAATGCAACTTATTCAGCATGCAAATTTAGCTGGTGGACTGAAAGACACAGTGATAATTCCATTGTCACAAATATTGTAACTCAGTTCTTTCATTGACTGAATTTAAGGCAAACGTTTTTGTAATTTTATCTTATATGACTAATGCACAATAACGTAAGGACATGTAACAAATGTTAATTACATGATAGATATTAAACCTTAGGAAAGTTTTAAGGGAGTTTTTTTTAATTGAATAGTAATGACCGGTCGATCGCGACCAGTTCGGCAGCCGATTTAATTATTTTACTACGTTAATATTAAATCGTTCAATTTAAAATGTGCATTAAAAATTTAGCAGACGGTAAAACAAACGCAAATTTTAATTTTAGAGAAAATAATTTTTAGTTTAGTATCTCGAAGAGCATTATGCTTATCTTGTTATCGAATAAAGAAAACAACAAGAAAATGAATGAACAACTCGGTTAATTAATAATTATAAGGAAAAGGAAAATCTGTTATTAAGTTCAGCTTAGCTCGATAAATTCTATCAAAGCAATTTTAAAACTCTTTCTTCAGATTTAATTTAAGACAAAATTTGAAATATTTTCCATATTTAGAAAAATCTATTAAACTTACTAGTGTCAACAGATTTTTGAATTTATTTAATTTCCGTTTGGAGATTTTAACATCGTAGATACTGCATCAAATTTAGCTTAGTTTCTAATCCACCTAATCTAGAGCTAGAAATTTTAACAACACAATCAGATATAATTCTAAAAGCACGTGTAAATGAAAATTATTTTTGGAATTTTACATGAATAGAAAAATAGTCATTGTTGAGATCGGTTACGTAGAGGATATTTATATATTTTGGTTTCACTTATCTATGTGAAGCAGCGTTTTCTAACGTTAAAACAAGAAATCACAATTTAGGAATTCTACGACTGATGAGTAAATGGCATTTATTTCATTCCGCAACAACAATAACAAACCTAATTTTGTAACTTAACAAAACGAAATATAATATCATAGATCTATATCAAAACTCACAAGGTCCCAACATTAAATAAAAATAAATTTAAAATGGCATGATCAGAAACTAAAACGCAAATAAAATAATGCTAATGCAAAAGGTTATAGAAAGGTTATAACCTCAAGTTTCTCACATCAAACGCTCTTATACGACCACAAGTTAGTCATCAACCCCTAAAATCACACTTATATTGAAACAGTACCTGGAAAACCCTTTTTCTAAATCGCGCATGTGAAAGTTGTTTTATATCATCGCTAATTTCATTAAACAATGTTTAAATATAAATATATGTATATATTTATTATTGTATATAAACATTTATATATTTGCATCATTTGAGCATAAATTTGATATGCGACTGAACGTTGAAGCCTCTCCCCACTGTGAGCCAGTGGGGAGAGGTGGTCATGGAATCGATTATTAATTTCATATACATCCGTCCGGAATTCAATTAGCTTATAGATATATCGAGGTGACTTAAAACCGTGTATTTTATAATATAGGAACACACATTTTAGTTTTCGTCTATTGCGCTATTTAGCCATTACATGTTCCAATTTACAAGACACAAACTCCCTAATCCCTTATGTGTAGCATAACAATAATCTGGTACTTTCTGAACCCTAACCACATCAACACCGTCCATACATAGGTGTCCAATAAATAAATTTACAGAACAGAACATAACAGTGACCCACATAACAGCCTCAAAGGTTATATATTTATGAAAAGGAATAGTTTTCGCAACTAGAAGTATGAATTAGAACTGCCTATTAAAGACTGAATACTGCTTATAAAATTGTAAATACTGTTGGCAGAAGTATTTCCATTGCACCATAGACGCCGGATGCATAGACATTTTTTCACTTTTTTTAAACCGTCATTAGTCGTTTAAGTTTGGAAAAACTGAAGTGGGAAAACATTTCAGTTTTTTCAGCATCCAGCACCCATAGGTATTACCAAAACCGGCCTCTATGGTGATTATCAATAGAGGTTAGACAAGAAAATTTTCGAGAAAAATCTTGTTAAACTTTCTACATTTTTCATTTATTTGAGATAGCAAATTGGCAATAGCTGGGCTTAAGCACATAAACCAAGTATTTTAGATGATTGCCATGGTTACGCATCGCTGCTACTATTTCTTTGTCTCAAATGAATGGAAAATTATGAAATTTATAGATAATTTTATGTTACCAATATTAAAATTATTTGTAGTAGATTCAGAAAAAAATTCTCCATCATATTCCGTAATAAAAGAGGGGGATTGCCTTTGGAAAAAAAATGCATGTCGTCATAACTTGGATTTTTAACCAAGTTATGACAACAAGCAAATTCTTTCGTCGGAAAAGATTTGAAACCTACACCAAAAAGTAACAAAAAGAGACTTTAAACCCTTTTCACAATAATTTTATCGCCTATGTCCGTTAGTTTACGGACACGCTGTATGTTTATATGCATATTTACATGATAGATACATTTTCACGAAATTTATATTTAGTTTGCAGTTTGTAACTTGTTCATAGTGCATTTTTGAAGGAAGCCATTTTTCCTTAGGCAAAGGCGGCCAAATTCTTTTTCGCCTGCAGCGGCGAAATTGTTGACGCCGGCTTTGAACCCAATACTAACTCGAACCCAATGTAACTTTAACAAAACTCTTGTGGTGCTATGTCCATGGCGAAATCCTTAAATATTCTAAAAAATGAAGGTGAAATCACATAACTGGAAATGACATATAGTGATTCCCACAAATAACGCATAAATTCATTAGATCAATTAAAAACGTCAATCGTTATCAGCATTATTTCTGTGGTCTTTCGAATGCCACTAATAATATTGAATGATATTACAGGGTGGCTACCAGAACCGGATAATTTATGCAATGTTTGGGAACCATAACTTCGTTATTTTAAATGGACAAACAGCCTGTATTCTTCCAAGGCTTTATCAATTACCTTTTATTTTTATTAAGTATATCTAATATGTGTACTTTAGTAATCTCCCAAATATTGCCTCATGTAATGGTTTCTAATAACCAGACTGCATAATGTTATCCAATAGTATTTGTCGCCTTCAAAAGACTCAATCTTTGTTTATTGATATGCTGTATTGCAATATTTAACGTATAATAATAATGCTAATAACGGATTAAAATCCGTTATTACCCCATGAATTTTGAAAAATTTTCACAAAATGTTAATAACTTAACAACCTTGCAATCAAACATGATGTTATTATTTAAAGTCCTCGATGACATCAAAGGTGGAGAAAACACTAATTTTTCTTCGAGAGGACTCACCAAAAAACGGCATGGATTGCGATCAAGTAGACCGATAAATGCGTGAAAAACAGTTCGAAACAAGGTACGCTAACTGTCTCTGGGGAAAAGCTATCAAAAAAGAAAATCATCAGGTGTACAACATAAGAAGAAGAGAACATCGCTTAACAGACAAGGATGGATTAATTTATTAACAAGGACAGAAACTTACTTGATTTACTTGATTTTCATCAATATAATTTTGTGTCGTCACACCTTTTGGGACAGCCCGTGCATGCGGAAATAGTTTCCAGAAACCCGCTCATATATATATTACCAGACTGCGTTTGAAAGAAAATCCAAACTTGATCGCCTTAGAAGCTATGGATGATTATCGCACTGTTGCAGAACCCTGTATAACTATTAGGGGATTTCGTCGTTTATATCTATAAATGGGAAATAGTTAAATTCATATCCCTTGTGTATGATGCATTTATAATTTATAATAATCAATTGGTGAATTGTTAATTATAATCGCTTACGAATAATGGGTTTGTTGATATTTGTCAGTTACAAATAATTTTCAATACAATATAATTCTCAACACTAACTCGAGAGCAATCAATATAAATTTATCTTTGTTAGTTACATAGGGCAGTCTTTCTCCTGACTGCTGATATGAACAATATTTTCCGTAAACAAATTCTGCCATCTCTAGGGAAATAGTTGTAACAACTATCACGATGAAAAACAGAAAGAAAGGTTCCTTTAACGACGAAAATCTATCAAGTTTATAAAAATATACTAAATTTGAGACAATATAGCTTGATATGTAGTATTATAGTATGACACCAAGAAGTGGTGGGAAAAGTTCATCAAAGAGGAAACAGTTATACAAGCAGAAATAAAGCTGGCTACAGTTGAGGTAAAATATTAATGTATAAAAAACATTATCAGACAAAGGGAAGCCAAATATACTTACAAAGCTATCTACGATTAGTAGAAGGTAAAATACGGACTAAAATCAGATATACAGTGTGATTTGATCATTTGGTTATATTTAAATTGTATAAGATATCACTCATACAAAAAATGTTATATTTCCTTTATCTTTATACGGGGAAATTGGCGGATAATCTTATGTATAGATTATACATAATACGACATTATAATATCTGTTAATTAATAAGATGTAATTTAGAAGAAAAAGAATTTTGAAAACTAGTTTTTTGTTAAAATTATTTTCTTTAGCTTTATAGTTCGTTTTTAACATTTTTTTTATTATATCTTTATGAAAAACACATTTGGCAATATAGTAGAAGGAATTTGTAATTGTGAGGTTTTAATGTCAGTCAAACTTGATTGTTATTTATGTATTATTCATTCAAAACTAATCAAAATACTAATTATTACAAACGATACCTTGTAGATTACATTTCAACATGATTAATTTGTAATATTTCAGCAGGCATATTTTGTAATTTTCTTTTTTCTTTCCCATCTTACTTAGTTCATTATGTTAATTTCATTTTGTCGTTTTTAGTCTGAAAAGTAAACACGTTGTTGTCCAAATGCTCGAATTCCGTTTGTGAATGAATTGATTCAATAAAAGAAACATTAACTTAGTTTTCCTACCTTCGGAGGGTATTCACCCGAATTCTATAACAATTCTAGCTTTATAAGTACTCCGTTAATGTCTCTCCTCTCTAGGTGTAAATGATCCTAAATTATAATTTAAATAATACGACCAAAAAGGTAACGCATTAAAATTATCAATTAGAGTGTTACAACTTGGTTAAGCTTCTACATTGCCATATTTTTCAACACCTTATATCTTCTAATTAAAATTTTGTTTCAATGCCTCAAATTCATCCAAATATTAGAACTACTGATTTTGATTCAAAAAAAGGTGGCTTCATAGATAGAAAAGTGGGCTTATTATTGAAAGAACCTTCGTAGTTAATCGTTAATTAATTATTTTTTATTCAAAATATCGAGCCTCTCTAATGAAGAAACCCGAAAGCTGTTGCCAAACAAGAGTGAGTTTATGGTTTCGTAACCCGTGTAGCACCATCTAGGGGAGAAACCCGGAAGGTTACCTTTCTAGTGTGCTAGTAAGCTTTTAAGCTTAGCGGTAGTGAAAAATTTATGTAAAAAAACCAAAAAAATTTACCACAATTTATTTCAAAAAAATTATTTCTTAGAAAATAGATATGTAATCTAATATTCTGTTATTCGCATATACGGATACAAATTATTTAACCCGTGATTGTGTATAATAAAATTTGTTTTACTTAAATTATAATGTATTTACTAACACATCAACTTCGTTTTTTAATCAACCGCAAAGATTCAATCTTTAAAATAATCAAATATCATTTTGCAGCTGCCAGTTCAATGCATATAAATAAGTACGTATTATAATTAGCGCGCGTAAAGTATGGAAACATGAAAAATCTTTTTAACCGCTTTATCAATTTGGATGAAAAATTATATTATTATTAGTCCCTAAAAGTGGCTCACCCCAATATTTTTTTTATTATTAGTGATATAAGGAACCGATTTGGAATGCATAATTAGAAAAGTAAAACAGATTATTAGGACACAAAGTAAATTATTTTGTAATTTATAAATTCCAATTTTGTTTTCCTCAGGTAGGTAGACGGTATCATCTCACAAATCTTTTACTTGAAAAAATTTCCACAATCTATAAGCGATCGAGCATTTTTGAAAAAAAAATATTTTCGTTATTTTTTAACGTTTTACAAGCTGCTGAAAATGTATTACAACTTTTAACACAGAGTAGCTAGGTTAAGAGTATAAAGTACGCTATGTTCCTCTTGATTTGCTATTTCACATGTATACTACTATGCTTTAATCAATGGTTCTCTTCAAATAATTGTGTAAATTAAAAGTGGTATCGAATTAATTCTAAAAAAAAAAACGCGAATAAACAAATAAATTTAATTCAATTATTTTTTATCTTTTTATGTTATCTTAATTAAGTTACACAAGTTGAGTGTAACATTATGTCAAATTACCAGCACATGTTTTTTCCATAACCACCTAGATTAATTACAATAAAGTGACCAATCCAAATCATAACGTATGATGAACATAATACATTTATATAATACATTTAGTGTAAAAGAACAAAAAATACAATAAAAAATCAAAAATTATTAAATTTTATTTAATTATTTCTTCACATTTTTCTTTTAAAGCTAATTTAATACACAGAATAAAGCACAACAGTAATCACTACACGAGAAGCAGCAAATCAAAGGTTAACATAACGTAGTTTATAGTATTATCCTAGCTACTATGCGTCAAAAGTTATAACACATTTTCCGAAAGTATTAAAACGTCAAAAAATAACGAAACTATTATTTTAAAAAATAGGGAAATTAATACTTACTTCCGGTATAACCGGAAGTCCAAAGACAACAATTTCATATTGTAACAATCCGTTTTAATAGCCTAATTATGCATTCCAAATAGTTTTCTCATATCATTAATAATAAAAAGAATATGGGGGTGAGCCACTTTGGCAATATTGCCAAGTTTACGGTTTCTGAGATAAAAAAAACCTCTTTATTTAAATGGGACACCTATATAATTTAACATTTTCTAAGAGATATAACTATTACCTATTCAACGATATATTTGTATAGCTAGGTTTACACATTTTCTCAATAAAGGACGACAATTAAAGAAAATTAAACGATCCTAAAACTTTTTAAAGCCCTCAAAAAGTACTAAAATTTTGCAGAGTTCTGAAGAAGGGGTCTAAATTCACACATATTATTTTCATATGCAGCAGCAGTCTATCAAAAGTGGATTTTGTTGCAAAAACAAGTATTGAGATTGTTTATTTTTCTTTCATAGCCGTCATTTATTGAGAAAACTAAATTGTGAATCGTAATTTCTAAGTAATTATAGGTATAAACCCATGTATACAAATATATCACTGAATAGGTAATAGTAGCATCTCTTAAACAATGTAAAAATATATAGGATTGGGTTTGGTTGGGTTATAATATATATAATATATAGGGTATCCCATTTAAAATACAGGTTTTTAAATTTTATCTCAGAAACTATAAACTTGGCAACAGTGCCGATAGATAATTTGTGTTTGTAAGATTATATAACCTACACACACATATTTTTGTCCAAATTGATTAAACCGTTTAAAGAATTTCTTCATGTTTCCATACTTTATGCGCACACTATGTACAGGGTGATTCATATAAGAGCCGACACAGATCAGGTACATGTAGAGGACGAAAAATTATGAAATCCTGGCATAAGACGTCAAAATTGACAAATACGTTCTAAAACGTGTCATTTACATAAAAAATCAACTCATTTTATAACCTATTTGTCAAATTTAACGTTAAGTTTAACGATTCCATCCAATATTAATGAAATACATACCTTTACATATTCGCTTTTGTTAAATAAACGACAAAGATTTTCAAAAAGTAATGAGTGAAAAAAGTTTTAGAATTAAATTCCACATGAAATGAGGTAATTAGGTATCCAATTCGTCACAAGGCGAAAAAAATTATCAAGATTTATGGTACCATCACCCTTAATTAACCCTTTGCGATGGTTTAATGAATATCGTTTTAACGTATATCAAATTTGGTTGTTCTAACTTAATGTATAACTAAGATGTTGAATGTTTTGAAATGTTAGTATAATATATATAATTTATCTCTATAACTTATAATTAGTATAGAAATAAATTGCGTTAAATCATCTTAATTTTTCGTCTCCTACATGCCCCTGCTCTGTGCCGATTCTTATGTGAATGACCCTGTATATTTCATTAATTTATAGCATCGAAACTTTGTTTTTTGGATATTACTTTTAACCTCGAAACATGTTATGTAACAATAGCAGATATTATTTTTAGAAGTCTATTATTCAAGAAATCTGATATGTAATCTGAAAACCTGTTGTTGTTCTCACGTATGAATATACATTTTTGTAAATCATAATTGTATTAAATATACTTTATGGTTTACTTGAAAATTAAATAATAAATGGATTCCTTAGATATTGGTTTTTTAGACACTAACACACTTGAATACGCTTCAACTCTTACAAAATATGAAAAGATATACACGAATTCGTTCCATCTTCTTATTACGCCAGGAAATACACCCACTCAATCAAGATTTAATAATATTTTAAAGATGTTATCACGCTTACTGGGATGCAGGGATGATGGGAGATTATCTCATGAGTGTTATTAGAGGAATCACCCAAAGATATACAAAAAAATGTCGAAAACTAATCATATCCCGCACTGTAGTAACAATAAGTAAAATATTATACATTAAATATAAAATTTAATTCCATAAAAGTACTATGTTATAATTTATAATGTAAACCTAAACAATATAAATAAAAAGACATAGAAAAGTTTGGTATCGTTTGTAAGATCAGCCAAGCACCCGAGTGTGCATAATGAAACTCTGCCAAAACCAAATCCTCCTGACCAATTATGCTTAATGTTCAACATTTAGAACTTACCTGTTCTAATAATATTGATTTCAGTGAATTTAATGTTTATACTTAGTGCCTGAAACCGTTAAAATACATCTTTATTAAAAAACAGTTAAAATGGCAAAAAATGAAATTTTGCACGATTGTGGTAAATTAACAATATCTCTGGTAAAATACCTTCGACCATGATGTCCAATACTTCGAAATTTAAAGAATTAAATGTTCTATAGGATAGAATAGAATAGTATTTTTGTTTATATTATTTTTGTTCATTTTTATTTCTTTTTCGTTACGGTGCGATTAAGTGAAAATAAAATGGGAAAAATGCCAAAATATTTGATTTTGTTGAGTTGTTTTAGGCTTTAGCAAAATAACGGTGAGTCCGATTTATGCCATCAATACCTCAAAATATTCATCTGGATCTCCACTTTCATGCCCATATGTGCAAGAAGAATGTGCAGAAACACACTTTGCAAAGTAACAAATATACTGAACATGAACCATTACTGTGTTTTTTAATTTATGATTTTCGAAAACTGGACCTGATGGAAAAAAACTAAAGTCAGTTCTGGAATCAGCACAATTATAAAAAGTTAAGTTATAAAAAAATATCGTAGACTTTGAGGAAATTTGTAGATGCGTATCTTATTTTCAAATTTTGAATGCAAGGATGCCAAGTTATTAATCATTTTGTGAAAAATTTTGAAAAATCTTGTGATGACTTTAAATACTGTTATACTGTAATTTTTTTCCAACAGTAAGGCCACATCTTCCGTCCTCGCACTATTGACTCACCCTCATACAACGGTTTATTAAACAAATTTATTTTTTTCTCTTAAAAAAAATGGCTACCAATGATTATTAGAAGCAGAAATAAAGCTGTAAAGTCCTTGAACGATCGAAAATATTGTGTACTCGATAAATTGATGTTTGTTTATAAGCTTCGTTTATAAGACGTTTTAAACTATTATTACAACATGGCACAAAGAAAGCTTTCTGGTTAATATCTAAAATTCTCCAAAATATTTAGCAAATTTCTTGTATTTCACTTCTTCGCGAATGATCAACGAGTGATCGTCGGCCGGACTGAGTTAAAATGTAATAGTTATACAATTTGTTTGATTTTGCCCAATAATACCTTTCCACACTAGTCGACACCATACTGTATAAACATATAAATAAGAGAAAAGTCAGATAAAAGTCAATTAATCGGCAACGGTTGGTAACGTAGATTACAAATCATTGCAAATTGGTGGCAAATTATGTATGCAGCAACATCTAATGGATTGCAATAGTGTGTAAAATTCCGTCGTCATTTTATGCCGATCAAGATAAATGTTGCTTTATACTCAAATTAAATTTCGCGGTTTACTGAAATTACTTTTATTACTATCCCCTTGCTTTCAATTTGGTCGGTAAAGTAGTGCAGAGTAATACTTATATATAAGTATAAATTGCATGGTATAAAATAAATATTCTCTCTATCCTCAGTAAGGTCAAATGAAATATGTAAAATTTTAACATCTTTGAAATCTAGCCAAGCTGATGTGTATGTTATAAGTGGTGTGTATAACATTTCTACCAGTTTCATTAAAATGTATATTAGAACGAAGTTTTCATTCTGGTATTATTCCAGATGTGTTGAAGTTTGCGTCCGTGGCGCTCGTTCACAGAAAAGGCGATCATCATAATTGTTAACTATCTTCCAATTAGTATTCTTCCAATTATAATGGAATAATAAATAATTGAAATAAATAAATAAATAAATCTATAAATAATAAATAAATCTTATATTATATATCTTATATATTTTATATGGAAGAATAGATTTTGTCGTTTGTCGGGAACAACAACTTATCACATGTAAACCAATTTGGATTTAGAAGCGGTAGATATACGGCGAACGCAAATGTAACCTTTGTTAACATATGTCTAGATAGTTTCGAAAGAAAGAAATATTGTGCTGTTTTTTTGTATTTAACCTGAATCTTTGACATCGTTTCACATCAAACACTAGTTGATACGTTAATTATTTTTTATAATTTTGATGGACAGTGTTGAACTAAT
This sequence comes from Onthophagus sagittarius, assembly GCA_036711965.1. Classification (NCBI taxonomy): domain Eukaryota; kingdom Metazoa; phylum Arthropoda; class Insecta; order Coleoptera; family Scarabaeidae; genus Onthophagus; species Onthophagus sagittarius. The sequence goes on along the minus strand of JASERS010000003.1, from coordinate 49,482,930 downwards.
AAAATCTTATATGACAGATACGTCACGATAGGTCAGGGTTGTTGAAGCTGTGTTATATTGAAATTAGTGTTCCACAGGACTTCATTTTGGGGCCATTGTTATTTCTGTTATTTCTCCATAACATCCCTATCTATCTGGGTGAAGACGTGCATTGTCCATTTTATGCCGATGATGCAACCCTTGTTATAAAAGGAGAAGATTATGGTAAAGCTGTGGATAAGGCTGAACAGGGTTCAGATAGAGCTGAGTACTGATGTGCAATTAAATAAACTTTGTTTTAATAACAACAAAACGGTCAAAAGCCTTATCACATTAAGAAAGAACTACTACTAGAACTACTATCTCAATCCGTTCAACTAAATTTGTAGACACGTTAGGCGGAGTAGCTACCTACCGCAGTACCTAAATTTTTAGGTATTTATTTGGGACCACCAAATTTAAATTTTGCTGAGCATGTTCGGGAATTAGTTCTTGAATTATAACAAGAAATCTAAAAGCAGAGGTAACTGCTTTACTGATTCATACCCTGTTGTCATATTCATACGTCTTTGTTTTGCAAAGGAGAGTGATGGGAATAGTAGGGGGTGTTCGATACATAGAAGACTGCCGAGATGTTTTTAATAGATTAAAAATTTTAAGTCTACCCTTACATTTTATTCTCGAATGCCCTCTCAATGCTCTTGATAACAGGAAACATTTTGAGGTACATGCAAATATTCATAAGCATGATACTAGAAACAAGAATAAAATTTATAACAATTACTGCCATTTATCCAAAATACAGCTTGGGTCAGAGTCTTTATCTTAAGTGGTACTCAACAAACTGTCGAATGAATTAACGGAAGAGTTCAATAAATGGGTTATTAAAGGTAGCGTAAAAAAATGTTATGTCAAAAAACGTTTTATTCCGTGCAGGAGTTCCTAAATACAGGGATCGGATTGTAGTCACCATGCGCTGTTGTTTTGTTTATGTTGGTGTATTTATTAAGTCATTTAATGGGAATTATATTGAATTAAATATTTTGAAAATGTACTTATTTAGAAGACTGTAGATGCTTACTAATGCAATAAAGTATTATTATGAGGTATGAGATTCTGATAGAGTCACGGTCATAGAAGACTGCCGAAAGTATTCTAGAAGATTCGAATACTAGACTAGTTACAGAAGAGATGGAGAGACATCTGGCAATCAAAGCTTTACAAGAGATATTTCAGGGTGAGACTATTTCAAAAATGAAAAACAAAATCTAAAAACAAGGAAGGAGAACCAGTTAAGTTAGCAGGAACTATCAACAGATTAAATTCGATTATGAATTGTGGTTTAAAGACTAGTTGTGCACATATATTTTCTGTAATAAAAAGGATACTTTGAATGTTTTTAGTTTTTGAGTTAAAATATTTTCTCAAGTTCCCAAAATATTGATTTATATTGATGCCGAATCTGATCGACGAAACTGAATAGAATCTATATGTTAAAATTGATTTGAGATTATCATTTTAAGCTTAATTAGTGATTTTTGTTGTATAAAAGACACAAAGAATTCTTAAAGACGAACATTATTTGCGAACTTAAAAAACAGACTACTTAAAAACACAAAGATTGTAGTGTACCAAGGAAGTACCTGTATTTTAGTAATAGTTGCATAACTCTTCAAAACACCAGCTTAGTCTACGTTTCTAAATAATTGAATTTAAATAATTTACCTTATTCTTTAAAATAGATACGATTAAACATCCATGAATAATATGTGGACTTACTTTAATACACCAACACAATAACAAATAAGAACCGACTGCAACATATAACAAACCATTTTATCTATATTCGCATCAATTGTATCCGAGATCGTCAATTAATAACAATCGAAGAGAAATTGATTTCAATTACTGCGTGGTTTCGCAAATATGATGAACTAAAACAGCACCATAATCACCAATGAAGATGCACGTGCGTGCATTAAAAATAAAAACAGTAATATCGTCATTGATATTGGAATTAATTTGCTAAAGCTACAAAATATTTTAAAGCTTATTAAAAAAAGATGGATCATTTTAAACTCAAAATGAATTAAATTTAGTTTCCAAGTACATAATTATTTTGGCTGATGCAATTAAATCCGAACCAGTTCCATCCAGATGTAAGTGCTTCGTTCAAAAACCGTTTTATATTACTTCAAGCGAATAAAAAATATACACACTTATTACGATTTAGAACGGTCTCTCTATTTTTATCTAAGCCCTAAATAGCGAGATATTCTTAAATACGCTTTGAATGGAGGTATCGATTGCCAAGTGCACTCGACAAGGTTGTCTTGCTAATAACATTGTATCAAACGCGAGACAAAGGTTGTTACACATATTATACTTACGTTAAAATATTTTGAATCATTTATTCAAGTTACACTTAGGCTCATAGATCGTTGAAGACTAACTTGAACATATCGAAATGCACAGGCATGTTAAAAATAACGTATCTTCAACCAACCCCGAGCGAGGTGACTCAATTTAAATAGTTGTAACACGATGCACTATATAGTAGAAAAATAATTCATTATAGGAAAGAATGTAACACTGAAATTGAATTACTTATTCGAAAAATAAATATTTTATTTCAAAGAAATAAATAACAATTGTATACGATTATCAACAAGAACACAAATTTCCACTAAAAACGAAAAATTATCTTACAAAAAAGAATATATTTTTTACTCGAAGAAAAATTCCGGGCCAATCCAACTTCCGCAATTTGGAAAACTCGAAGGGGGACTGATGAAATCTCTTAACTCTCCCACTTTTAGAACAACGTCTAATCCTTGAGTCCAAATTTTTGTTCGTTCATCGCGTAACATCCAAAAACCTTAAAAGAGATATAAACAAAAATTAATAAATATATTTATTACATTGAATTTATTATAGTTATTATTAAGATTACCTGGATTGTTAGCAATAAACCTCACAGCCACTACTCCAAATTTAGGCACACGAATTGTATCTTTTAATGGTGGATTAATTAAATTACGAGAAAATAAATCTTCGTTTTCATCCATTGTTTTGAGAAGATTTATTGGTACAGGATTTTGAAATTGTCGGGATCCAATTATGTAAAAATGATAACCGTGCAAGTGGAAAATGTATTCTGATGCATCAATATCTGGAATAATTTAATTTAATCTTAAGTAAAACAATCGCAAACAAACATTTGTTTATTAGAGTTGATGATTACTTACTTTGATTACTAATTATTAACTCGACCGTTGAATCCAAAGGAATATTTTCTATATAACTGCATTCACACAATTGGGACTGTTTGCATTTTTCGGGCAAAAACAGCGTGCTACATAAAGTACTTGCAGGAACATCGTAAATTTGGGTTAAAAGTGGAGATGATGGGTAGATGAAAGTAATGTTGTTCACTTTGTGGATTTTTCGATTCCTGTCATCTTGTTCTATAAAAAATAAGTATATACAGTATATAAAAAGAATATCTCTGCTCTGTGTTGGTTCTTATGTCAATCATCTTGTATATGAAAAATGTTTCTCTTGTAGTACATACAGGATTTTAGCAACAAAACCACTTAACAATAATTGAAATAAAAATTACAGAATTATTAGTGAAACTACAAATTACGAACATCTTATTTTTTATGTATCTTGAGAATTAATTGCTTTAATTCAATATTTATTTAGAGTAAGGTTTAAGAAAAGTTTGAAACTATGTTTAAATTGGTATATGTTAAATAGTTAACCATAAGATGGCCGCAAGTCACCGGCATCACCTATTTTGTAAAGTGGTGTTAAACGTGTTAAATAAAGAAACATGAAAAGTCAGAGTGTTTTATTGTAAAACACAACATATTGGTGACGAGTTTGTGGAAACAACGAAGTCAAATCAAGTCGATTCATATTCGAGAAATGAATTAATGTCGAAGTTTCAAGGTCAAAAAGTCGAGTCTTTCAAGTAAGAAAATGTCGTTTATCGAAATAATAGGAGATTTTAAACCAAAGGAAGAAAATATAGATTCTTATTTAGAAAAATTAGAACAACTTTTTCTGTGTAACGAGGTGGAAGAGGGAAGAAAGGTTCCAATGTTAATTTCGTTCATGGAAAAGGAAACGTAAAACATAATAAAAGAAAGATCTGTTTGTGAGATAACAAGAATTCGGAGAGAATAAAAGTACATACATGGTTAAGACCCACTTTTACCAACCTCCAGTTAAACTAACTAGTGGTGGTTAGAGCGATTTTAAGTCCTCTCATTGGCTATGAGCCGGCTTTTAACTGTTAGATAAATTTATGAAGAGGTGGTAAATGTGACCCTAAGTTAAAAAAGTTAGCGAAAGCATGTAATTTTGGACAATTTTTGGATCAGGCATTAAGAGAGTTTGTCTTAGATCTGAAAGTATCAAGAAAGAATATTATCATGTCAAGAAGAAATATCCCTAGTAGTATCAATATAGAAAAATATGTAAACGGAAAATGGTATGAAGGACGAATTAAAAATGTATGATACGTGCCAGATTTAAAGCGCAACTTGCTTTCAGAACGTGCCATAACTAAGAAAGGGTTTACAATAATTACAGGAAACTCTAATGCTGAAATTTATTAAGGAAAAATATTGGTTGGGGAAGCGATACGTGGAGAGAACAACTTATACCAGATACTGGTTCGCCACAAACGCTTAACATCAGAAGTAAATCTTACCATAGAGACTCTTAAGCATTGCGAACGTCTTGGGCATATCAATAAAAAATTCATTGAAAGAGATGTTATCAAAGAATTTTGGCGACACTAAAATAACTGATGACAAAGACTTTTTTGTGAAAGTTGTATGTATTAAAATTTAACAATAATGTCAATAGAGCTGAAAAGTCTGGAGAATTTATCCACAGTTGTAGATATATAGAATCGATTGGTGGAGCAAACTACTTCGTTTTGTTCAGGGATGATTGCACAGGATCTCTAGTTGTAAAATTTATAGAACATAAAAGTGATGTTTTTGAATTATTCAGAGATTTTATTTAAATGTGTAGAACAAAGGGTAACAAAGTAAAGAGAGTCCGAGTAAACAATAGCAGAGAGTTTATAAATCACCGAATGACAGAGATATTTAACAAAAGTGCCATTATAGATGAAACGACTGGCCTATACACCAGAACAAAATGGTAGATGCGAGAGAGAAATTAGAGCCATAGTGGAACGTGCAAAGACAATGTTATTTACAAAAGATTTGCCAATAAATCTTTGGTCAGAAGCAGTAAACACTGCTGTATATGTTCTTAATTGTACAACGAACTCGCAAATAAAAGCAATTACTTCTTTCAAAAAATGGTCAAGTAAGGAACCAAATTTAAAAGATGATGTTAGTAGGATATAAAGGTACATTTACAAATTATAGACTGTATGATCCCAATACAGGGAATATGATAACATCTCGTCATGTCATCTTCAAAGAAAACAACAATGTTGAGTTACCTAGAAGAAACTGTATTCTCGAGATAAACAATGAGAAAGAAAGTAAAGGAGAAAATTACAATGAATCCTTGGATCGAGAAAATATTGTAGCTATAAAAGAAGAAGTGGAGGAACAGAATCCAGAGACACCAGAATATGAGGTGTCATATAATCTAAGAGTAAGAGGCAACATTAAACCTCCTACATACTTAAAAGATTACAATATTGAAGATGAATTTCACCTAACAGAGATATGTACTCTATTGACATATGAAGAAGCAACGGATTCTTAAGAAAAAGAAATGTGAAAGAAAGCAATAGAAGAAGAATTGGAATGGTTGGAAGTTAACAAAACGTTGGAGTTAATGGTTCTACCACCAACAAAACGAGTAACAGGATGCAATTGAGATTTCAAAACAAAGAATATGAATGAAAAAATTCAATACAAGATCAGACTATGCGCCAAAGGTTACTCGCAAATTCTGCGCTTAGATTATAATGAAACTTTTGCTCCAACAACCAGATATTACACAATCAGGACTTTACTCTCAATTGCAGCAAAGAGAAAGTACGAAATTCTTCAATTTAACATAAAAACTGCCTTCTTATATCAAAATTTAAAAGAAGAAATCTATATGGAGCCACCACCAGGAGTAAAAATAAAAACAGGATTAGTGTGCAATTTGAGAAAATCGTTATATGGATTATGGCAGTCACCACGATGTTGGAACTCCAAGATCGATTACTACTTAAATCAAACGGGACTAAAACGATGTGATGCGGATAAATCTGCTTACCGTGGAACTATAGAGAACGAGTTTGTAGTGTTGATACTTTATGTGGATGATGGTTTGATTTTCGCGAAAAAGTAGAATTTCAAATAAAAATATGTGACGCGAATTATTTTATCGGACTAGAAATAAAACGTGATCTGAGTGACTCATCGATAAACATTAGTTTGAAAAACTTTATTGAAAAACTGATGGTTTTCAACATTCAGATGTCAAAGGCAGCAAAATTCCAGCCATTCCAGGTGTATCCCTGACTGATGATGAATCATCCATGAAGATGAAAAGATGATGTTTTCAGTGCCATACAGAGTTGTTGTGGGTTCTCTAATAGTTGCAACAACAGCAACAAGACCTGACATTGCTTACATCACAAATATTTTAAGCAAAAAACTACATAAATGGGGAGCAACCCACTGGGATGCAGCCAAGAGAGTATTAAGGTTCTTGCATGGAACAAAAGATCGATAGAATACAAGTTTGAGGACGACAATCTTGAAATATTGAAGAAAAATTTAACGAAGGCGTTATTAATGTAAATTATTTATACTTTTTCAGTGTTAAAAAGTTATCGACGTTTCAATGAAGTGGTTTTATCATTCTTCTAAGTTTTATGCTGAAACCTCTAACATGGGTCATATAGCAAAGTCTAAAATGTGTAAATAAAGAAAGGTTCATCACATGGAAGAGTTAGAAGAGAAGGATCAAGAGTCACTTGCGGATGGAGAGTCAAACGAAGAGGAAAAAGAAACGTATTGGACAGAAATAGTTAATAAGATTGAGAGTCACAAAGTAAAACCGGTAGTGGCAAGAGTACTAATAGAAAATAAATCAGTTAGTTTTGAAGTTGATACTTTTTCTATTGTACAATTATTCCTTTAAAGAAATGTTTAAAGAAGTTAAGATTGTTCCCGATTGTGTTACTGTTTGTACATTGTTTGGTCAGGTAAACAAAGTTAGTTACCATGCAATGGTTAATGTTAGATATATTATAAGAAACAGTCAGTTCAGTTAATGGCTAGAATTTTAGATTATAAATCAAATGTGTATTTGTTGGATAGATCACGGTTAGAAAAATTGTGTCCGGGATAGAAAATCTATTTTCATAGGTTTTTAGAAAGTGTTACCTATAGTAATAGAAAACAATTAAAAGTATTACAACAGTAATGCATGGACGTTTTTAATAAGAATAGTTGCATTAAAGATTTTAAGGTTGGAATAAATGCAAAGGAAAATGTTACACAAAATTTCTGCAAGCCATACAGAATTCCGTGCATATTAACGGAATAAGTAAGCAAAGAAATTCAACAAATGATTTAGTTAATTTAAGTTAGCAGGATATTTTAGAACCACCTAAATATTCGGAGTGGGGGACTCCTATTGTGGTTGTACCAAAAGCGAATGGAAAAATAACAAATGTGGAGATTTTCAAAATACAATTAACCCAATGTTGGAAAATCAATATTACCTATTACCAACGGTGGAAGAAATATTAGCATCACTAGTTAATGGAAGGTTATTTTCAGAAATAGACTTACAGAACGCCTATTTTCAATTGAAAATAAACGAAAACACTAAAAAATTGTTAGCCATTAACCTAACACCTATAGGTTTATTTGGTTACAAACGTTTGGCATTTGAAATAAAGTTAGCGCCTTTCATTTTTCAATTAGTTATTGTTCAAATATTATGAGATAAGCAAGGTATTCAATGTTACCTAGATGATTGCTTAATTACATGCATAAAGTTCTAGAGCATTTTAAAAAATTCAATATTAGAGTAAATCTCGGGAAAAGCAAATTTTTCTTGAAGGAAGATAAATTCTTACGTCATAAGATATCGGCAAAAGATATCTAAAGATACCCCTAAAAATAAGCAACAATTACAATCTTATTCGGGTTTATTGCACTATATAATAAATTTATTTTATTTGTCAAATTTATTCCAATGTTGACAAATAAATTGGGATTATTGTATGATTTACTAAATGTTGATACACCATGGAATTGGCCAAAGGCAGTGGATAAATGTTTTAAAAAAAGCAACTCTTCTCAGTTTTCATACAATTCAATGACAGCTTACCTATTTCATTAACATGTGACGCGTCTCCCTATGGAGTTGGGGCTGTTTTGGGACACGTTTTACCTGATGTAGTATAATGTACGCCTCTACTACATTAAGTAAGGCGGTACCGAAATAGAGTCAGTTGGAGAAGGAAGCTTTGAGTATTGTATTTGGAGTAAAGAAATTTCATAATTATTTATATGGTCATAACTTTTATTATTCATCGATCACAAACCATTACAATCGTTATTATCTAATGTTACAGCGTTGCCATCTTTGACAGCTGCGAGTTAAAGGGAGAGTTAGAGTGGAATAGGAAAGGATTTGGAAAAGGTTGTAAAAGGGTGTGAACCTTGCCAAAGGAATAGAGGAAGTGTGTCTGATGCACCTTTAAGTTCTTGGACGTGGTGTACTAGAAAATGGCAAAGATTACATTTAGATTTAGCTAAGAAGAATTATGTTAATTTTTTGATAGTAATAGATATTTAAAAAACATAGAAATAGATATTTAAGAGCAATTTGACAAACAAATGTTTGATGATAAAAATACTACTTTATCGTCTCAAGAGAAATTATAAAATATTCCACATAGTGCTACACAAATGTCACCAGCTGAAATTATGTTAAAACAGAAATCGGAAGACCAGGTTATCATTAATAAAACCAAACTAAAATGAATATATTCCAGATAGAAAAAGAGATAAGTTAAAGATGAGAAACATGAAAATGTCACATAGTACCTGTGATAACTGATAAAACGATTCCCGAAAAGACTACGAATGATGGTTGATAGAAGTGTTAAGAGGAAAATGAGTGATCAAAACATCAAACCTTGTTCACCAGTGAAACAACATCCTACTGTTTCAATACCACTTAACATACCTAGACCAAAGCGAACTATTGTAAAACCGATTAGATATAGAACTTTATATAAAAGAAAAAGAAAATGTGAATTTCAGTTAAGCGGGGCAAAATGTTATATATGTTAGCGAAATGTTAGATATTAAGTTTAGGCAACCAAGCATGAGTTTTAAAAAGTTAAGTATAAGATGGCCGCAAGTCACCGGCGTCATCTATTTTGTAAAGTTGTGTTAAATAAAGAAACATATATCAGAGTGTTTTATATACAGTGTCTCACGTAACTGGTTTATTAGAACTTTTTTAGGTTCCACTACTCGTAGAGGCTTGAAATTTTGGGAACACGGTTAAGAAGATGGCCACCACTTCCAGTCTATCGGAAGTAGATCAACTTCTTTATTTTAAATGGAATGCTATAGTTTTTATTACACCATTCAATTATAAGTAAGAAAATATGTCGACTTTGATAACAATTGTTGGTACCTAGCGTTTTTTCTTTTCGAGTTATTTTGGTTTTAAGTATTTTTTGGTAAATATCACCATGCTCTCTAAAAGCACATATCTCAGCCAAAGTTAATTCAAAAACATTTTCCATTGTCACGATAATGATCACATTTTCCATTGTCACGATGTACCTTATGCAGTGTGGTCAAAAATTGAATTACCGTATCGGTGTATTCAATTGGCAGAAAGTTGAAAATTTTAAATGGAACGCCCTATATCTTTTTAGCCTATCAAAACGGGAATTTAATTCTCTATAAATTATCTATAAATATTGCTATACCTATTTATTATAGTTTTGTTTATATTGAGTATTTTATCAAAATCCTGCACAAAATGCTGGCAGCCGTTCGTGTTTTTATTAAAAGGCTAATTTTGACAGTTTATCGTTTAATTTATTTAAATTATCATTGGTATTATTTCTAGAATGATTTGTGATTGAATAAACTTTAGTTTGTTAGGTTTTATTTACCAAAGATAACCAGCAGAAGAACGCATAAATGAAACAATGAAAAATAATAATATGGCGTAATATTCGATGTAATAACGGGCGAGATATTCCTAAATATTCCTGGAGAGTTCACTCTATTTATTATCGGTGCTTTCTTGGAAAATATTATTCATCCAAATCGATGAAAGCACCTCTTACCGAAGAATTTGGTAAAGCAATGACAAAACATATATACCATTATCTTAATCTGCTGGTGATAGAAATTTATAGTTTCTTGTTGTTCTGATCATTCCAAAATTAAGAAACAGAGCCTATCCAAAACTTCATTACATCCGCCATGAATATAAAACGAATTGAAAATGTTGACGTTGGAATAATTCGCCATGATATTCAAGACATTAACAGAAGTAAGTGATGACACAACTAAGTAATGACAACAATAACATAATAATCATAATTAACCTGTCAAAACTCCGTGGCTTTCTAACATAAAAACCAGAAACGTTCTAGCATTGCATGCGTCCATTAATTTCCAAATATGAGGGCAACTACAACAAATGGACACAGGAATGTTTCTAGATGGTTTGTCGAGAATTAAATTCCCTTAATATATTTTTATAATTTTAAGTTTTTGATTTTTTTGTATGTTATTGATTTTAATTTTTGACATTGAATTGTTGTTTTTCATTGTTCCATTTATACGGTTTTCATTTGGTTATTTTTGGTAAATAACACTTAGCAATATAAACTTTATTCAATCGAAGTTCATTGTAGAAATAATGCTAATAATAATTTAAATAAATTAAACAGAAAACTGTCAAAATGTCATGACCTTCTAACAAAAACACAAACGGGGTCTAGCATTTTACGTTTGATTTTGATAAATTCCTCAATAGCAGGAAAACTATAATAAATAGGTATAGGAATGTTTATGGGTAATTTGTAGAGAATTAAATTCCCGTTTAGATTCCATTTAAAATTTTCGACTTTCTCGCAATTGAATACAGAGAAACGGTAACTCAATTTTTGACCAGCCTGTACAAGATATACTGATACAGCAAGTGACAATCTATTTAACACCATATGAGGAGTTATCGTACCAATGCAAAACGTTTTTGAATGAATGTTGACTGAGATATGTGCTTTTAAAGAGCATGGTGATATTTGCCAAAAAATACTTAAAACCAAAATTACTCGAAAACAAAAAACGCTAGGTACCAACAACTGTGATCAAAATCAATATATTTTCTTACGCATAATTGAATGGTGTAATAAAAACTATAGCGTTCCATGGAGGCCATCTTGAAAATATTTTAGATTGATAAATCGGAATGAACAACCCGTGTTCCCATAATTTCAAGCCTCTACGAGTAGTGGAACCTAAAAAAGTTCTAATGAACCATTTACGTGAGACAAAGACCTGTATAAGTCAGAGTGTTTTAATGTAAAACACAACAGTATGGTAAACAGTTCATTCCATATAAATTTTTAAAAGCTGATGTTTAAGGCTGTATATTTTATATATTTAATTTTGCACTCATTTAAAGTCAGGTTAAAAAAATTTCTGTAAGTTGTTTAGGATTTAAATAATGAAAGAGTCTGGTTATAAAAGGACCGAGAATATGATAATAATTTTAAATGAATTTTTAAGATTATTAATATGGCTTAACGTTTGTTAAAAGTATAGAACAATACGTATAGTAGTTTCAGTTAGATTTACAATGCTTTTCGCATTTACAACTGCCGTAACATAAACATTCCTAACCCAAACTATATTTTAAATTACCTAATTTGTAAGGTGATTTTATAAATCGTAAACTTGTACAGCAATAAAATTCTCGACAATAAACTTTCAACTCTTGTTTTTTTTTACTTGTTGCTCACATCGTTAGCGGTGCAAATAGCGGATTTTAAACACACCATTAGAAAGCTTGATCTTTGCTTCACCCTTAATTTTATAGCATGCAGCGTTAATGATCCGTGAACTGACGCCCGTTAAGCTCAGGATACTCTATCCCATATAGTTTCTATTCCTACTATGTCCGGATTGTTAAGTACATAATTAAGGAAAACCTTTTCGTTTTTATCCAAATTTAGGGATATTAATTTATTGTGTTTCCTTCAATACAGTTTACATTTGTCGAAAGAAACGTGTTTAATTGACAATTTATTCGATTATTGAATTGGCAGTTTTTTACATGAAGAATGTGATCAACACTTTTTGATTTTATATTATTTCAACTACAAATTATATAATCTAATAAAAATTTTCAATTACTTTCGATAGATTTTGCATTCGAAGAACTAGGCATTGCAATGATGTGATATGATACAAGTATTTATTTACTTAAATATGTTTGGGACGCAAACGAATCAAGCCCAGTGAAGCAACCGCTATAAGTACAATAAAAATGAAGAAATTAACAAGAATTAAAAAAAATAATAAAGCAAAAAACAAAATAACAAACAAACGTATGCTCAATGTCAAGGCACAGGGTGAATTCTTCAGCAAATATATCCCAATCTGAGTAATGATGGTTGAAAGTGGATATAAGGCGAGAATAGCGGTGTTTGCAAGCGCATTAATATTGGTGCGCGGTAAAAAGAATAGCGACTCTTAAACTGCAACTCAAATGGTATCATTAAGCAGTCAACAATATCATTGCTTGTTTTATAGAGAAAAAATAAATCATTTATATTGCGCCTGGAGCAAATCTGCGGGATGTTGAAAACTAAGCATCGCTGTGCGTAGTCACAGTAAAGCAAGAAAATTTTGTGAGCAAGGTACCCAAGAAAACACTTTTGTACTAGCTCTAACCGATCAATGTAAATACGATATTGGGGGTTCCAAACGTTAAATGCATAGTTAAGTACAGAAAACATATGAGGCCTTGTTAACGTCATCAATGTGAGCGGTGAAAATAAGTTTGGAGTCTAAAAGAACACCAAGATCTCTAACGCATTCGGATTGAATTTGTTTGAACCAAGCAAATAATCAAAAGTGATAAGATATCGTTTACGTGTAAATGTAATCTTGGTGCATTTGTCATAGTTGATACAGAGATTATTAATTATACAATAAGCTCGAAATCTGTCCAAGTCATATTGCAACTTTGCATAGTCTTCAAGCAAACAAAATATTTTACTGTCATCGGCGTACAAAAGAAATTTTGAGTGGTGAAAGTAGGTATAAATATCATTGATGTATAGTAAAAATGACAATGAGTCTAGATGGCTGCCTTGGGCCAATCTGGAAGTAACGTCTCTGAATATTCAGCGATAATTATTAATGGCAATGGCTTGTGATCTACCAGATATGTACGAAAATATCGAGTAAATTAAGCAATTGAGGATGTCGTAGTCAGAAAGTGTTTTCAAAAGAATGTCATGATCTATCCTGTCAATAACCTTATTATAATCAGTATATCTAACATCAACTTGGCTATTTCTATCAAGAGTATTTAATAAAAAATTTGAAAAAAAAATTAACTTGGATTCCACTGACTTACCCCCAAAAAGGCTATGTTGTTGCCGCTCTGATGGGTCCACGCCAGAGAAAGTGGCTAAAAGTCAATGTTTAAACAGCTGTGTAAACCACAGCTGTTTCAAAGAGACAGCTTAATTACAAAGCTGACATGAGCGTTATAAAGGTAGGGTCAGGATTAATACCTAGTGTACCTAGGCTATTAATCCATCCTGACTATCCCGCCCAGCAGTTAAATGGAGACCATGTGAGGTTGCTACGCAGATTGCAGCCGTAGATAACATCCGAAAAGAAGGGGGTGTGCAAATGAAAGGACTGGTTTGTGAATGCAGCCACCAGTCTACGTCCATGAAACGACATCCAGATTAAGGCGGTCGAAAGGAGAAATATTCCCAGAGAGAAACCATGGTATGCCATTAAAATAGGCTTTGATGGACACGGCAAGTTATCTGGCAAGTTACTTGCTATATGAGTAACAGTATATGAAATCCTCTCCTGAAATAGACATTTATAAGATGTTTAATACAAAGCCGTACTCTTTGTGAAAAAAATTGGGTCTTACCCCTGAAAGACTGCACTGCCTCAAAGTGATTTATAATGTGTAACATATGTGACATTGTATGGAGTATGGAGAGTGACATTGTATGTATGTGTAATGTATTGATAATTCAACCGCAAACTGAATTGGAAATCTCTGATGCGACAAACACTACACCAACTCTAACAACGGATGTTCTACTTGGTCTAACTCCTTTGCACGTGCAAATAAAGAAAGTGGTCAGAACTGCCATTTACAGATTTAGGCAATATGCTCAAACCTGTTCCGACATGTCTTATCAACGGGCTGCGGATGATAATGTAGGTACTTATATTGTGCTATCAATGCCATCAGATTTGACGGGGCCATTGTCAATCCTTAATGCTCAATACCAGATTAAATTGTCTAAGTGGTAATTCTTGACTGAAAATGTAGATTTTCTAGTTCAGATAGATATATGCATGTTCACAGATGCATCAAAAACGCCAGAAATAGTTGAGGCAGGAGTATTCTGCCAGACAAATCTCACCGAACTCTTTTCACAACTATCGTACGTTAAACTAAAAGAAGACACATTTGGTGGCACTCAAATAAGAAAATCCATAAATAACAACGAATTCACTTTTACATCAAGAACAAAAAAGCAAGGACGTGGATGAGTTTCCAACAAATCGTTCATCGATTTTTAGAAAACCATAACTATTATCACGAAATAATTTCGAATTTATTGCACCATTACCATGCCATAAAGGCAAATCAATCGCTCGAAATCTAGTTTCACCGTTCGCACATAGATTTTTATCCAAGCAATTTTGGAGCAAAAAGTGACGAACAAGGCGAGCAATTCCATCAAGATTTAATTGTATTGGAAAGACTTTATATATACCCGCAACATAAGTGCAAGAAGTAAAGTATAATACCTGTAATTTAATTTGATATATAAATCTAAATATTATCAACAAATAGCCAAAGAAATGTTTGGTATCGTTTTTAGATCAGTCAAATATGATGTTGCTCTATAGTAAGGCGAACAAACTGGCTAAAGAGACAACCAAAACGTCCTTCATTAGACACAAAACAGATCATTAAATAATTGAATGAAAGAATTCAATTATTGACGAAATAAATCCTGAGAAATCCTGAGACCTCCCATCCTAACAGATGGGAGGTCTCAAAGGTGAACCCTGGAGAGAACTTCCAGGTCACAGACAAGCGAAAAGTATGGTAGCGAAAACGTGAGTACTCATAGTGAAGCTTTTGAAAATACTGACTTCTAATGGGTCGTTATTTAAATATCTGGGAGATACAACTCAGTCCTGTCAATTACCAAGCTACAAATGGAGGTCCCATTGCCTCGCCTCCAAGACCTTAATATTTTACACTTTTTTGGATATTATCTTATCAACACTAAACCCTTGTAAGTCCATAACTTCCATTGCCATTTTAATTTTTTTTAATAATGGCACCACTTTATTTTACTAAACCATTTTATAAAGTTCATCATTTAATCATCAGTAACTACCTTAAAATGTTTAAATTGTACTGTTAACTTACAGCCGAATTAGAAAATAAAATGTAAATTTTGCGTCAACTTTAATCGCTCATAGCTCAAAAACAAAAAGTTGTAACCCTAAGTTACAACTATGTTAGACTAATGTAAATCACGATTTTGTTAGATAATAAGTTAAAATAACTCTTACCTTCGTTTTGGATTAAAATCGAACCAAAATCAAAAAACAATTTCTTATCAACCAATTTATCTTTCAAAACTCTTGGAATCTTCTTAACTGTATGAATGTCTCCAATACAAACTCTTCCTAATTTCGAATCACAAACTCCCGTATTAAATTCCCTCATAGTACTTTCTGCATCAATTTCTTCAATTACAGATTTATTTCGCTCCGAATATCTAATAATTCCTTCACCGCTAACTTTCGGGAAACACGTTGAGTTAAATTTAATAAAATACTCCCCGAATTGTTGTTTTGCTTTCAAAATAAAATCGATTCTTTCGCCTTTATTTAAGGTGACGCTTCGCACTTCGTAAGGATGTGTTGGATTTCCATCGACGCTAATTACTTTTATCGGATGATTGTTAATAGAGAAAGTGATTGGACATCCATCGATTGTGGCCGAGTAACTTAACCGGAAACGATATCTATTTCCATAGCTTACTATAAAAATAGGCGGATCCGATTTCAATTTACCATTGACTAAAATATCAGTGGGCTGTTCAATTTGATAATCTAAATCGGAAACGAATCCGGGTAACCATTCAGATATCATTATCGAATGAACTTTTTCATCGAAATCGTAATAGCGCTTATTAGGTTCTAGTTTTGGTGGTTGTCTAACGATTAAAGCACCGTAAATTCCGTTCGCAGCCAAAGCGCCCGAATGAGCGCTATAAAAATGTGTTCCCGGCGTTGAGGCTCTAAATTTATATTGAAAGGTTGTATAACTTGTTATCGGACATTGAGTAATCATTGGAACCCCGTCCATAAAAGGAGATTCTTCTTGGCTTTGACCACGAAAATGTAATGAAAAACTTCTACCGGGAATTCTATTAGTTACGTCGATTAAAACGATATCATTCTGACAAACATGTATTGCTGGTCCTGGTAATTGTTGATTTATAGTGTAGATGGTTTTTGAGCAACTTCGATCACATTCTGAAGAATTACTGCATTTTTCGCATTTGCTGAAAATATATGAAAAAATTAATTAAATACAAGTAACAAAAAAGTATCATATGTTAGTTTCGAGAAAATTTTAATGATCGTTGACAACGATCTATTAAAAAACTGTACAAGAAAATTTGCGTGTTTCCCTTCTTATGTGGCTTCATTCTTACAATGATTTAACTGAAAGAAAACTGATTATGATGAAAGTTTTGGCGCATCTTGTTCAGTAACCAATAGAATATTAAGACTTGATGCGATATAATAATTAAATAATGCATAATAAGTAAGTAAGCACATTAGTGTAACAAAAGAAACAATAATAGAAGATTTTATTGAAATAGATTATTAGAGTAATAACGAATGGGAGGAAGATACTATGATTTCATTATTTGAATTAAAAAAAACTGGAAGTTTTTGTCAGTATTGATGTTAATATGACAACAGTAGGATTTCTCTTCAATAAAGACATTTTAGAAACGATTATAAAATGTCTGGACAATCAAAATTGTAAGTGTACTGAATAAGTATACTGTGTATTGCTCTTATTGTTAAAAAGATTTCATTATACTGGATGTTCGGAAATGACATGCACAACAGAAGACCATAGCTTTGACCAAAAATATGATAATTTTACCCAACTTATCTTCCAAATAATAGGTGCCAACCGTTAACTTCATAAGCTGCACATCTCCATAGGTACAGCCAAAAAAAGAGAATCGCCGCTTAAGAAATTAGTTTTAAATATTCTATACAACGTGAGTTGATAAAACATATGAATGTAGCTAATTACCGTTATTACCTATAGGTATATTATTGTTGATATTTATAAAAAAAGAAAAATTGATGAAAAAGCATTCTCATTGACAAAAGCTTTAACAGGTTCTCTGAGCATGAATAATGTTGAGATTTCAACAATTAGCAATTGTTAGTTGCCGCCTACCTCTCGTTGCAAAGTGAAACGGAACATCATGTTAAGT
Organism: Onthophagus sagittarius; assembly: GCA_036711965.1. NCBI lineage: Eukaryota > Metazoa > Arthropoda > Insecta > Coleoptera > Scarabaeidae > Onthophagus > Onthophagus sagittarius. The sequence goes on along the minus strand of JASERS010000003.1, from coordinate 49,465,133 downwards.
CACTTTAGTCTAATAAATGAAAGGACGACGATTCCGAACGTATTTCTTTTGTATCCCGAAAATGTAATTTGGGCGGCGTAAATGAACGAATATCTGCGCATCTCTTTTTTTCTGGCTGTACTTATACCACAGGAATTATAATACGTGGTTTCATCCGCTTATACTGTTTGTGCCGTTTGAATAGAGACAGTCTGTCTGCACGAGACTACGAAAATACACTAAAGATGCCAAGTGAGATCTTGGCGAAACGTCTGCCCCTATCCAAAGGGAATGAACAGGATGAGCGGATGAAATATCGCGTCAACTAAAATACATACTATAGAAATACTTATAGATAATTAGTAGACAGTTAAATTCCCTTTCTGGTAGGTTAGTAAAATATGGGTCATCAATTCTTAACCAGCCCGTATAAGATACTGTAGTACAGTGTTCTTCAACCTTTGTTATCGCTCACTACCCTTTTTTGGAATATTTTTCATAGATTTTACAAAAACTTTTTATTGCGTACGTCATTCAATCCTCTTGACCAAACTGGAGAGACTTGGCTTTAAAGGTGTTAGCTTGTGGCAGTTAAAATCCAATCTATCAGGAAGGATACAATGTATAGCTACCCACACTGAACAGGGAACAGAAATAACACCAGGTTAGAGGAAAGGCAAGCTGGGAGTACCTCAGAGTTTCATACTGAGTCTTCAATTGTTCCTCCTGTATATGAATGACTTACCATCAGTCGCATCAACAAAATTGTACCTTAAGAGCAATTTTTGGTCTAGAAAACATTGACAGTTATAGAAGTCACTTTGAAAACTATAAAATACCTATCTTGTATGTAAAAATGTAAAAATTTACCTTATTAAGATCCAAAAGATGACTCTGTATCAGACTATCAAAGCCTATAAGCATATTTCGGAAAATAGAAGGATTTTGCCAATTCGAACATTACGGAGAAGACTGAAAACTAATGTCACGGAAAAATCGATGTAATTTGTATTGTGACACAATATAATTATTACTAAATTCAGGCATTCTACGATTTTTTTTGTAAAATGGAGGAATAAGGTATTATTATTATCATTACATGTTATGAACAAGGTGCGGTTGTGCCTTGTACCTGCATTTGTTCAAACATAAAACATTATTATTTATAAAATATAAATATGTCATAAGCATAGTAATAGGTAGTAATATCTGGAAGGATCAATGTCAGCATCAAGTTGATTTCTGTACTTCGTGTTTATAAAAACGTATGCGGAAAAGGATCTCCCTGATGACAACAGAACATTTTGACGTATTATCCTTAAATATGGAAGGTAATAATGTGTTTAAATTAAGTTTCTATGAAGGATTCAAAAACGTTTTGTGTACTAAGGATCCTAAGAATATCTTTTATATGAATAATGCACAATGTAATAAGTTTATTGAAGAAATGAAAAAAAGCTAAGCAAATGATCAACGTTGCATTATTGTCGTTTGAAACGATTTCATATATTTAATATATCTTGTATCGATAAATGCAACCAACCCTGTAATAACAGGGTTGGTTGCAAAAACAGGAGCTTAATAAAATATTATGTGACAAAATGAAAAGCTATTTGATATTCTTCATGAAATACATGTGTCCATTAGACATGCTGGCCGCAACAGGATGGTTAAGGAAGCTCATATGAAACAAAAATATCATTTCATAAACTATAATGATATTCCTTCGATTATGCGACCAAAAATTAATTGATTTACCTAACACACATAGAGACAGGAGTAACCATGAAAAGAAAGATAGCAGTGCTTATATTTTCTTTTCATGGTTATTCCTACCTCGACGTATGTTAGGTAAATCACTTTCCGTCTGTTTACATTTATATACAGGCTGTCGCTGAAATGCGTGTACAACGGAATACCACAAATTCCTTGGCTCAAAATAGGTCGACTTAAATTAACTTATCTATACCCAAAGTTGCTTCATTTCGCCATTAGAGAACTTCAAAGTTAGCAAAAAAGATTGGTTTATTCATTATACCTCGAGAACGCGTTAATAAATCTAAACCATTTTTGAGAAGTAGGTTCTCTATTTATTTCTGGTTATCTATTTATTTCTGTATTATACTATTCATTTAGTCCTGAAACTTTTTTGTCTCTTATAAGATTTTGATTACATATGTGGCTAAGTCAGAAGACAGAAATTTTCAAGTATCTGGAACCCTTATTTACGTCATTTTGACCACAAAATCTCAATATGTTTGGCACTTAAGTAAGGAATTGAATACTAAGAACTTCTTTCCACGTAATCCTTGTCCATAATCAACTGTAGAGGCAAGGACTTTTGACTTCAATACCTCCCAGAGAATGACGTAAAAAAGGCTTGCAGATATATTATAAGAGACAAAAAAGTTGCAGACCAAATAGGCTATTTAAATATTTTAATTATGTTATTACCGCCTACTCAGCAAAACAAATATAGAATAATACCTGCTGAAGACATGTCTTTAACATTATTTCTGTGTTTTTAGAACTCACGTCCCAAACATGCTTTAGATTGATTATCACGTTCTCGACGTATTAAGAATGAACGATTTTTTTTTGCTAACTTTGAAGATCTCTAGCGGCGAAACTAGATAATTTTTGGTTAACTTAAATCGACCTATTTTGTTGAGCCAAGGAATCTGTGATCTTTTGTTGTACAAGCATTTCAGAGACACTCTGTATATAATTACATGTAAATTCCAATTAATATTTAAAAAATTAATTATTATTTATCATCATCATTAATAATTGTTATTATTAAGCTATATTAATTATTAATCTACCAAAAAACGCATTGTAGTCAAACCGATTGTATCAAATGAAATGAATAGGTGCTGTCAATTCGATTTGATCGACATGCAAGCCTAATGGTAATTTTAAATTTATTCTTGTTTAACAAGATCATCTTACGAAGTTTGCGCAGATAAGCCCATTGCATAATAAAACTACTGAAGAGGTTGCTAAAGTGTTGTTAGATATTTTTTGCGTCTATTTTACAGTCTAACAATGGAAGGGAGTTTACTAACAGAATAGCTGAAAATTTAATATCCAAATAACAATTTAAAAATAATAATAACAGAACTTGGTGATGTGTGCGAAATGTGTATAAACAGAAATGATGTACGGGATTTATGCTAAAATACAAATGACATTAATGATATTAGAATCGAACCAAAGGCAAACCTAGCAAAACGGACTAAAAAATGATATCTTTATCAAATAAAAAGTATCCACCGTAAAGAGGTCGTCAAATTAAAATTTGTTAGCATTGAAAATGTTTCAGCTGACAACATGTTCTTAAGACAACTTGTAAATTTACAGCCAACCTCTAGTGGTCCAGGATTTAAGAAATACCATTGTAAACCAAAATGCGGAAAAAAATTCTTTGCAAAGTTGCAAAAAATTTAGTTTTTTTAAGTCGCTCATAAAGTTCTCTTTATTTAATGGTAAGTATGTCACATAAATATTGTCAGAATGCGTCATCAAATAAAAAAAAAGGTAATAGAATATGCCATTGTATTGTCTACTTCAGTAATTTTTTGTTTTCGTTTTTGTCTCTCATTTATAAGTCTGCACTTTAATTAGCAGATTTAACTTTAATTGAACAATACTTCAACATTAATTAATACTAGTTAGAGTGTATTAAACAATAAATGCCTTTTTTATTCAGCAAGCTTTTTGACTCAAATGCAGACACAAACTATAAACACTTACTAAAAATTATATAAAAAGTTGCTGTTTAAATTAATACGCGAACAGACTTCAAATATTAAGATTGTAAAGAAGTTTTTAATCTTTTTATTAATTTACGGTGTTTTACTAAGACACGTTTTATATGCCTATTTTGGTTCTATAATTCTGACTTCTGGGAGTTCCAAATCGTTCGGAAACTTTCTACGCATGCATTTAATATTCAATATGTATACGCAGAAAGTTCAAAACGATTCTGAACTACAGAACTATTGAACCAAAACAGGCTTTATTATCTAATATCTACTGACCTTGAAAATATCATTTTTATAACGTGTTAAAAAAGATGCTAAATCAGTCATATTTCGGAAAATCTATCAGTTTTTAACAACAAACAATTTTACAAGCAATTTTTTATGATAAACCAAAATTTTTAATTTTTTTATTAACAAAAATGTACGTGTTTCGGCTTATGATGATACTTCCAACAGTTTTCAAATTAAAATGTAGGTTATTTTAGATTTGGCGCCAAAGCAACGCCAAGGTCAAAAATTTTAAATTTTGCATCAATTGCCTTGAACCAGGACATGTGCACGGAAATTGTAAACAAGGTAATTGTAAGAAATGCGACAACTTTCATAATACTTTGTTACCATTTAATAAATACCAATTACCAGTGTTTAGTTTTAATTATTCAAAAATAAATGAGACTGTTATAAAAAAACGTTAAAAGAAGTATTAAGAATATCAATAATACCTATAAGAACATGCCTGTTCTTTTTTGTTTATTTTCAAGATCTTCCTTCAGTCATCATCAATTTAAATTAAATTTTGTAAAAAATTGATAAGAATTTTGACCTCAACATTTACTTACTGAAATGTAATAATGTAATATCTAACATTATTTTCCAAAAACAAACCAGAACAATGAAGATAATCTTAAAAAAAAGTTAAAAAATAGGAGGGTATTTTTTATTCTAGATAGCGAAACCCTTTTTCTGCCGAGAATGGAAGTTGAAAGAGAATAAAAACCCTATTCTTAGTTATTCTTTAGTCTTAAATTGCTGTATACTTCTATCAAAGTAAAACTAGAACTAACACTAGACCTAGTGTTAAAAAGTTTTGGGTAGCTGTACGCCTTCAGACGCACGGCTAAACCTGAATCTTTCTAGTACTAGGTCTACTGTTAGTTCTAGCTTTAATTGCTAAATAAAAAGTATAATTAATACTAGACTTGAGAACTTTTGGCATTTGTATACTTTTCTTTACTAACTACACAAATTGATATTTTTATTTCTTTGTGTACAAATTAATTCATTCGAATTAGAAAATATATTCATGTATTAATATAAATTTTTGAAATTTATTAGGTACCCACTGTTCGTGTATTTACCCTAGGCCGGTAAATACCCAATTTACATATAAATACCTATCCATCGGGTATTCACCAATCGCTCATCATTGATTGTATACATTCGAGAAATACAAATTTTTAATAAACTCTTGTAAATATTGAATATTTTGTAATGCGGACGTCAACAAATTCAATATTATTATTAAAGAAATATTCAACATTTATTCCAACCGGGCCACGCCGGATCCCGTCAAAACCAAGGATGGACACAATCAAGCACGTTCACGTGAGTGTTACAACAATCGATGCCCGCTCACGGCGCTCACGGTAACCTGCACATCTCCACTCTTAACCTCCAACGACAAGTGTTGTGTCTGCATAAATGATGAACAACAACAGCGCATATGTATTATTACCTACGACTCCATTATAGGCAAAAAATTCAACAGGAATTGTATCAAAATTCTAAGCCTGTCGAAATAGACTCATGTTCACAATCAAATTTTATTACTACTGAACTTCCATCTAAATTTAGTTTACAAAGAACTAAGGTTAACTAACTTAAGCAATGGTTGACTCCGTGTTTATCACCATGAATTAATCCAAAAATTAAGAAAATTTCCATTGTCCATTAACGGGGTTAATCAATTGAATATTAATGCAACCAACAGAACACAAACTGCTATTTATTCATTAAACAAATTAAGAAGCAAAATTACCACAACAAGCGATTGATATAGAGCAATCACAAATTCCCAAAAATTTACAAATCGCTGATCCTGATTTTCATAAACCTAGCAACACGGATGTTTTGGTGGGTGGTTCAATTTTATTTGAATTACTTTCAATAGAGCAAATTCAAAAAACAAAACTGGGTAAATAATGGCAGGGGGATATACCCTGCATTTTCGTTGAATTTTGACTAGTGTTTTTTTGATTATTCATAAACTTGTTAATGAGAATACTGCATTATTGAAATCTTTAGAGAGATTTTGGCAAATCGAGGAATTACCAAGGGTTAGCCATTTGTGTCCTAAAGACTTAGAGGTTGAGATTCATTTACGTACCACTTAGCGAAGAGAGACGGGTCGCCTGTTTCAAATATCATTGCTGTTGAAAGATAAACCACAAATTTCCAATGACATTGTAAAACGACGTTTAATTTCCTTAAAAAAATCCAAAAGATTCTAAATCGAAGGAAGAATACACAAAATTTATGTCTGATTACGAAATATTAGGTCACATATCTGAAGTTGGATCTGAAGAAGAGAGAAATCGGATATATCAAAGGAAATAGTAAATTACATACATATATATAGAGTAGTGTTTGATACTTTGAGGCATCCGCAAAGACATCTTCAAGATTTTCTTATATATAAACGATCTACTAAAGGATGCAAGTTTTGAGCAAGCAGTATTAAAATTAAAACAGGATATTTCATGCATTTTGAGTCAGGGCCAACTCGAATTGCGAAAATTTAGCTCTGAAACTTTACTAATTGTGACTGACAGTCACATGGTTAACAACAACAATGAGTTAATCGCTTGTGATTCTGCTAAAAATGAACGTATAGTTTTAGTTAACATAGATACTAAAAATAAGCGATTGTCTAAAAGCTTTATATTGTCTACGATTTGTCAGATATTTGATCCGCTGGGTCTGGTCGGATCAATAATTTGACGAGGAAAAATTTTATTGCAAAAAATATGGCTATGAAAAATTGATTGGGACGGAACAATACCGCAAGATTTATATTTACAAGCTCAAGAATTTTTAAGTGATTTTAAAGAATTAAATAACATTGCTATTCTTAGGTACGTAGTTCTGATTAACTGGGAGTTATAACAAATTTGTAGATTTTGTGATGCATCTCAATCCGCCTATGGAGTCTGTGTTTATATTAGTGTTTCAAAAAAAGAGCGAAAGTAGCTCCAGTAATAACAATAATGTTTCTAGTTTGGAAATGCCTATTGTAGTATTGTTAGCTAAGTTGATAGCATCAGTAAGGAAAGCTTGATATGTACTCATAGATAAGATATGGTGTTTTCCAATCTATGATTGTTTTATCATGGATTTCTAGTACATATAACACTTTAAAACTTTTGTAGCAAATGAAGAAAGAGAAATATCAAATTTAACATACGCCAACGATTGTCGTATTTATCATCAAGGGATAACCCAGCGGACCTGATCTCAAGAGGAACCATTTCAAAAAATATCAAAGAAAACAGTTTATGTTGAACACGCACCATATTAGTTAGAGATGCCAGTACAATTTTGACCAGCAATAAAGTGTGAAATGACGTTAGAAATTCTTGACGCCACATCAATATTTAATGGGAATTCTGATTGAACAAAGTTGCAGAGAGTTGTTTCTTATATTTTATGTATTATATCAAATTGTTCTGAAAGTAAAGACACAAAAAGTCGAGGCATTTTGACTATTAAAGAATTCGAAAAAGGTAAAATGTTACTAATCAAAATATCTCAAGAACAGAAATTAAACTAAACAATAGTCTCCTAAAAGTAGTTGGTAGACTATTAAACACTGATTTGACATTTTCACGTAAACATAAAATACTTTAACCCTCTAAAAATAAATTAACTGAATATATTATTCATCATAAACGTATGGAAAATTTACACGCTGGCGTTCAAATTCTTCTTTCAATTATAAGACTTGAATATTGGCCTATAAATTGACAATGTGTTATTAAAAGATGTATAACCTATAATATAACAAATATATAGCCTATAATACCTGGTGTTTCAGAATTGTACTGCACTGTTTCAAGGATGTGTTCGCCAGCACGAAACAAACAAGAAAGTTTATATAAACATAAGTCTCAAATTAATTTATTATCGAGATATTGAAAAGTTAATTTATTTAACAATAAAACATTCAGAGTAACTCAAAGTGCCCTCCGCTTTGTTGAATGCAGCATTCAGCACGACGAATTCATGATTCTCTGGCACGGCTTAGGACATCGAGACGACCCCTTACAGTAGCTACTGCTTCTTCGATGCGATTTCTTAGCTCTTCTTGTATGGCAATAGACGTAGAATAAACCTCAGACTTCATCCAGCCCCATACAAAATAATCTAACGGCGTTAGATCAGCAGATAGTGGTGGCCATTTAACAGATCCGTTTCGGCCGTTTCGGCATCGGTTACCATATGCTGTGTTTAAATAATCGGTGACAATATCAGAAAAGTGGGCATAGGCACCATAATAAACCACATCCCCTGCCTGTTGGCAATCGGAATATCTTCTAGAAGCTCATACAGATTAATCCACCATGTCTGTTCTTCAAAAGTGAATAAATTTGTATTAACTCATACGAAAACGTACAGAAATAGTAAAACAGGTTACTTATTTACTGGAACAGTATTTAATACTAATCATTAATTTTTATTTTTTTTTTGTTTAATCTTCTGTCAAACACAAAGCGCTTTGCAATTGCAATCCACGTCAATCTGATTAAATTCAAGACATTTAGATACTTATCTTTGACTTTTTAATATCTCGATAAAAAATTAATTTGAGACTTATTTTTATATAAACTTTCTTGTTTATTTCGTGTTGAAGAACGTATCCCTGAAATATTGCCGTGCAATTCTGAAACACACAATATAGTACGTTCATGCACAATTTGATTTCGAATAAAACCTGGATTCATCCTTCCAGCTGGGTATGTTGCCCAAATAACACACGACACCAACACGAGGTGATTATTAGGTGGTCACTTAGATTATGCAGGTCCTATATTGATCAAGGATACTAAACTAAGAAACCAAATTATTTAGATTTATTAAGTGCTACGTTTGTTTGTTTGTATCTTTAACTACGAAGGCATCTAGGATTGGTAACTGATTTGACATCTTACACATTTCTGAATGCTTTTAAAAGATTTGTAGGTAGAGGAGGTTTGTGTCGATATAATTTTAAAGGGACTAAGATTCAATGTATGCTAATGTAGAAAATCTAGCAACATTTCAAATTATTTTCGTGATAATAGGGTAATTTGGCACTTCATTCCCGCATGACGTCTTTACTTTGGTGTGATTTACAAGGTTGCTGTGAAACGGGTTAAATATTGTTTAATGGGAATAATCAGTTATGAAAGACTAACCTATGAGCTCTTTTCCACGGTTTCAAGACCTTTATTTCCTTTATCCTCTGACCCTCAAGACTTAGAATTACGGACACCAGGACATTTTTTGATTGGCAAGATCTTATTGACAGTTCTGGAAGTAGATGTTTCAGAAATTCCTACTAATCGATTAACACATTTCAAACACCCACAAAATTACATCAATCATTTTGGAAAAGGTGGTCTTTGGAATATTTGCATACTCTGCAACAAAGAACGGATATTTGACCGAGAATATCTTGTAAAAATGGAAAGCATCGATTTGCTTAAGGACGACAACCTTCCTCCAATACAATGGAAAACGGCGAATCTTCATCCTGGTCTAGATGAAAAGATTCATTTGGTGAAGTTCCGTAGTTCAAGTGGAACTGTGTCCAGAAGTGTTCATCAAATTTATATTTTACAAATAGAAGAACAGTAACTGACTTTATATACATCCCAAAGTTTACATAAGTTATTTTTTCTTTTGAAAGATGAAATCAAAATAATCAAAATAAGGTCGTTTTGTCCATTTGTTATTGTTTGCTGTTAAATAAAACAAAGTTATCAAAAAGAATAGTAAAATTTAATAATTATATACAATCCACATCATTCGTAATAAACATGTGTCATTTAAAACACTACATATTTGTCGTAACGCCTAACTGCAACTTTACATTAAATAAATAACATTAAAATAATTTTACATTAGAGAAAGTGGTGAGTCAAACAACTTTTCTTTAAAATAATTTATTTTCCAACTTAAATGTTTTAGTAGTTATGGCGCATAGTATAGTAATAACTCATCTGTATAATACTATGTGTGTAGCATTTGTATAATTCTCTCATTCTAATTTTATTTTCTCAAATTTAAAAAGTAAATTTAAATATGTTTAAATCATATCGTAAAAACAAATTGAAATATTACGTTCAAACATTTTAACGTAAATTTAACAAATATTTGCATATTTTAAAATCTACAGATATGAACATATTCTCATGTTTTCCATGTTAATTTCGGTATAGAGATTTTTTTAAGTCTAATTCCTCCTATTTTTATATTTTGAAAATAAATGATTGGAAAGTCGTATTAATCTCAAGAACCAATTAAGATAATACAAATAACCATGAATAATTTATTGTTTCCCATAAAGATCATCGTTAGATTTTTATCAAAACTCTATATATTATATTTGAGTGTTAGACGTAAGGCATTTATAATTAAATTGAAGTATTAAGTTTGTTTGATGTAAATTTATAATCAATGAAGAAAGTAATGACAAGAATAAAGAAGTGTGAATGAATAATATTAACTTAATGAAATTGTTACCTTCCAGTCTTTTCTATTGTAAATTTGTATCTACAAATCATCGGCCAGTCGAAATCCTTACACGGACGATCACAGCTTTCTGTAAAATTATCTGAAACATGAAATGTCAAACTGTAATAAATGTTAGCTTACTTTCTAGTACTAAGACTAAAAACTAAGAAACGTCAATTTGCTTTCGCCGTTTAAATTGGTATTTAAATCGAAACTTTTACTGAAAATTCATCTCAATTTAGAAAGTTTCATTTAATTGATTACATTAATATATTTGTACTTAAACAGGGAGATATCATTCGAAGATTTTTTTTAAGTGTGTCGGTAGTTTCTCTCTTCCTTATTTACATTTTGTTCAACTACAAAGATTTTTTTGTGCGAGGATAGAAAGTGAAAATTTTGAAGATGATAAAACGAATTGCTTCTCACGTTGATTTCACCCGACCTCCAAAAACGGAACTGCCGAAGTTGTTTAAAATAGGTTAAAGGTCATCTTAACTGTAAAAATTTCTTTTTTTATTATTCCAGTGCAAACGTGAGATGCGAACAATAGAGATATTGTCTGTTGAACGAAGTGAAATTTAAACACCGTTCATATTTTTTATAATAACTTTTACATTATACAGAATATTTTTGTACATCCTGACATAATTTTAATCACAAACACTAGAGTAAAAATGATGATGATTTGTGTAAAAGTTGATCTAAACCTAGAAATGGCTAAGATATGATTCTTCACAGTTAGGAATTGTTTAGAATTTCTTTATGTCTTATGAATCACAGAAAATTTTATCAAAATATCTCACGTATTTTTACGATTTTATGTAAAGAAATAAGTCCTGGTACTCTACAGTTTTTTTTTTGCGACTACATCCGCAAACATTAATTTTCTCATTCTTAACGTATCTTAACTTATTCTAACTCGCACGTTATCGCAAGTAAGCTTTGATCATTTCACTTTAAATTAAAATTATTGCAAAGTTATGGAAGAGCATGGAGACCTGTTTATTCAAGAAGTTTTTCCAAACATTTCGTCGGGTACTATTGCAGATTCTTCGAAACTGGACGTAAGTGATTCTTTTGGCAATGAGTCGCCAGCTACTACATGGAGTGAAATAGATCATCCTCGCAATTCGGAACTATTTCTCGGAGACCCAGGAATAAAAATTATTCAAGGGTGGAACCACAGCGTAAACGAAATTTTACATTCACAGATGATGAGTTTTACGACATCATTATTTATCGAAACAGCCAAAAAACGTACAAAGAAGTGCATTTATGTCAGTATACAGGAAATAAAACTAATTTTTCACTATATATACTTATGGGATCAGTGAAAAAAGAAAATTAATTAATTAAGTGACGAATTAGAATTTGTGGGACAATAACGGCAAATCGAAGTCTGCTTTCTATGTTGCATTGCAATATAGAAAACTGCCATTAAAAACCGGAGGAATGAAATAGTTCTCCAGGTGTGAAAGTATAAGAGAGAAGTAAGAATGCTATCGTCAATTGATAATGTGATAATGATGGATACGAGAAAAATCAACATAAAACTGGTTTACCTATCCAAAAACCGGCATGTATAATTGATTATAATAAATACATGAAATGAGTTGATTGTACAGATCAATACCCTTCATATTATTTAGTTACCAGAAAATCTATAAAGTCGATAAAAAGTTGTCATAACTGCACATTATTTGACGCATATCTCGTTGACAATATGTCAGTAGAATGATGTTCGTTGTTTGTTTTGTTCTGTACATAATAGAATATAGTATGAAGTAAAAAAAGTAAAACATTAGAGGAATTAGATTTTATGCTAGTCAAAAATACTAGGCATAAATATTTTGCAAAGTGTGGAACTTGAAATAAATTATTAACATATTATCAGTTGTTCAATTGAACTTGCACAGGTTAGTATCCTACTGGAAATAAGTGCACTTCTCGAAATATAACTTGCGTTTAGCTGTTTCAATTTAATGGTTCTTTTTTCTAAAAATGTATGTAAACAGTATAGACGAAAATCAACCATCACTGAAACGTTTACACCAGATGCTGTCAACAATTCGGATTCTACAAATTAAACTAACATGTTTGAATATGAAGACGGTGATCCTGATGAGCAGAAAATAGTGACTATCAGGTGTTAGAACTCTTGGCTGCGGATGATAGACAACTAAACGTAGTTTATATAAGAAAAACTGAAGGTAATGCAGTTAGTACAAACTTTGATGACACTGAATACTCATGAAGAAACGGAATTAAGTAATTGTTTGGCAAAGTTTATTTTTGGTTGCAATCTTTCACTTAATGTTGTTGAGTCGCAACATTTAGTAAGTTTTGTAAACAAGTTGCAAGTTATAAGGTCCCTTCTGGGGCAACATTATCTACAACTTTGCTGGCCAACATTTACTAACAGACCATAACTGATGCTTCTAAATTTGTTATAAGTGAATCTGCTATAATTATTAATGGATGAAAGAATACGTTCAGTAATACAAAAAACAGTTATTTATGCGTTATAACATGGTGTAATAGAAACAAAGCTTTCGTTAATGTTTACTAGCGGAACCGGAAACAGGAGAAACTTTCGGAAATAGCAATTTCTGCCATCAAATTAGCCAAAGCAAGTTTCAATACAGTATATTTCTATATTCCCATTGTATTAGAAAATGTCTCAGTGGTAGTAAAAATGGGTGGCACAAATAATGTCACTTTCGTACTTACAGTGATTACCGATAGAAAGGTCATAAGAAAACATAAAGGCCAACATATAATAATGAAATAAACAATTTTCAAAGTCGATTTCTAGCAAGTGAGCGAAATGTGATATATACTATTTTTTAGACATTAGTTTTGTCTTAAAACTATCAAGAAATCAACAAGTAACTGGATTCGCAATCTTTGGTGCGATAAGCACAACGCCAACTCTAGCAATGGATATTCTACTTGACCTAACGTCTTCGCATGTGCATATAAAGAAAGTAGCCAGAGCTACCATTTACAGATCTATGAAACCTGTACCGACGATGTCTTATCAATGGAATGCGGAAGATACAATACGTACTGGTACTGTTATATCAATGCCGTCAGATTTGACGAGGCCACGGTCAATGCTTAATGCCCAATACCAGATTAAATTGTAGTCCTGGATGAAAAATAAAGATCCTCTGGTTCAGGCAGATATTTGCATGTTCACAGATAGATCAAAAATGCCGGAACGAGTCGGAGCAGGAATATACAGCCAGACACTTCGGATCAAGCAAGCTTACAGCCTAGGTACTTATTGTACGGTATTCCAGACAGAAGGATTTGCTATTGACATTGGAACTAAAATTCTTCTACAGAGAGGGGTGAGGAACATGACAATAAGATTCGTCTCAAACAGTCAAGCCACAAACCAAGCGCTAGAATTTGTTGGTTGGTCCGCATACCCGATAAGTAAATGTATATAATGTAATGTCGTTTTGTATTGAATCCAGTCAGTAATTAAACATAACAATATGTAAAATAGAACCTTGCCTCAACGTCTGCATTTTCTACCCGATATAGAAAAAGTCAGTAGAGAAAATTCTTATTATCTACGTGTAAAATATCGCGTATCCAAATTAAGCATTTTATTTTTAGTTACACGCCATCTGAACTAAAATTAGAACTAACACTACAACTGCCACTAGGACAGGAGAGGAGAGGAAAAGTTCCTAGTTTTAGATCTAGTATTAGTCCTAGTGATAGTTCAATTAACACCGGTCGTGAAAGCCTTCGTACTTATACATGTAAACTATTGCAACTAAAAAGGACAATCCATTTCTTTCCTTCTTTTTGTCCACAAAATAATTGTGGACCAAGAGAAGAAAAGAAAACAAACACTGCACTCTGGTTAATGGAGACACTTTGTGCCTTACGCAACTTGTTCTTGTTAAACGATTGCCCCAAATATTCGATTATAAAAAATACTCACCAACAATAATAATCGGAATTCAAAACAATCGTCATGGCTAAAACACTGGAAATATTGAACTAACGCCAGAGATAATGAAAATCAAACAAAGAGTCATGGATTAAACTAAAGCTGGAGATGGTAAAAAATAAATATTGAAATATGTAAGTTTACGTTAAATAAAGGAAATAATGAGATAATTTATGGATCAAATTAAAGACGAAATTTACCTCTTTAAGATGATATGACCCTGAAAAGGCCCTCTTTAAGGTGATTTACTATAACGGAGGTTTGAATGAGAAATTATTGAGATAGAAATTAAAATGTGCAAGGATGCGTTTCAAATTAATTAAATTGCAAGCAATCTTCTTGGCTTTAATAATGAATATAATGAAATCATGGTTCATTCCATTATCTCCAATAGAAAGCTTAAAAAAGCTTGAAAAAACTTTAAAAAGCTTTAATTGAAGATGAAAATATCTTTTTAATGACACGCGAATAGATTTTGAACGACACACATCCACTGAGACAAGCTCACTTTTTTGTGGTGATTTCTTGTTCTTTTGTGATATGTCTCCTGGGAAAACAGCTAATTCTTTTTTTTTCTGTATTTGCCGGTGTTGAAGGAGGTTAAAGTATTATTTCAGCGTCAGTTACTAGTTTTTGATTTTTAAATGAATAACATTAGAGAAGTGAGCGTATGGATATGATCATGTTATACGTATTTTGATTGTACTATTGATTGCACAAGTGAAAAACGATCTTAGGATTAAACGAGGACAGAAGCTGAATAAATCGTCTCCACAAAGCTCGAAATTATAAAATATTGTGGTGATAGCAGGGCTTTTGTGATCTTGGTCCCAAGTCACTATGAAGTTGCCAACAGTTTCTGTACCATTTGTGATTACCAAATAGAGGATTGGAAAAATTCTGCAGTCAACTGATTTATCATTAGAGCGTCAGTGGTATATTTAAGTAAATTGGGTCAAACGACGAATGACCGTTCTCAAACATCTATGGTTGGCAATGGAAATGCCTTTTGCCAGCAGTGTTTATAAATTTACAAGCAGTATCTAGTCTTTAATTGGCATTATTTGAACTTTTGACGTGAACATTTTGTATACTAATACTATTTGGTATTTTGGAAGCAAAATTATTAACAAAGCAAAATGTTAAACAAATCATATTAACAGTTTCTTGCCTTTTACAATAAAAAGTCTTCTAGAAGCAATATCAAGTCTTTTAAAATTATTTCAAGTCTTTTAGGAGCAGTACATAGTCTTCTGGAAGCATTTCAAGTCTTCTGGAAGTAATATCAAGTCTTCTGAAAGGATTTCAAGGCTTCTAGAAGCTGTATCACGTCTTATGGAAATATTTTAAGTCTTCTGGAAGCATATTAAGTCTGTTGGAAGCAGTCTTAATCATCGAAGAAACGAAAGGTGAAGTTTACTAATGTTCTCAAACCAGAATCGAAGCAAGAACCTTGTTTTTAATAACCTAACCTTAAAAAGGTTTCAAGATAAAGAAACAATCAAAGACGTTGTCAAATGTATATTTTTGGATTTAGAATGCGTTTTCTTTTTCAAGTGGACTTTATATTTTGTTTTCCCAACAAATAATTTCTGTTTGTTTCGTGTTTGTACGCCCCTTTCTCTCTATTATTTTTTTAGGGAACACTGAATCGGTAACGAAGTAGAAACACTTTTTTTCACACAAGCTCCCTATTTGTAGGCCAGGTCACAAATGGAAATAACATCTATAGTGCATATAATAGGAGATCGGTTTAAATTTTTTTTTCACATTTTTATGTCTTCAAATTTTTATCTGATACGGCAGCATACTGTTTGCTAAGAGCTTTGAAAATGTTGACACGTTCAGTTCGAAAGGTTCGCCATCGCTAATAAAATGTGTGTGATTGGGCTTCTAATCAATTAAAGTTCAAAAAATCGCCTTTGCTTTAATAACGGAAATAAAAGGATGAAGCATTTATTAAATTGAATATGAAGATATCTTCTTTAAAATGCCGCTGTTTTATGCAATTATTTATTTTATTCAGTTATTATTAAAATTGAAGTATGTTCGATAGCGTTTCAACTAGTAAATTAATAATAAAATATAAGTAAAATAATAAAAATAGGAGAAATCAAAAAATCACCATAGTTAAAATAATGGAAATAATGCTATGAATCATGGACCAAATTGGACATGGAAATGCCGTGTTTAAAATGACTTAGAATAACTAACGTTTGAGCGAGAAATTATTGAGATAGAAATTAAAATGTGTTAGGATGCGTTTCAAGTTAATTAAATTTCAAAAATCATCTTTGCGTTTTAACTTAGACAATATTAAAATAATAAATATGGCAGAATTAGAGATAATGGGATGAATCATGGATCAAATTGAAGATGAAAATGCTCTGTTTAAAATAATATAGGATAACTATCAACTATATATAACTATATATATAATTAGACAGATAATCAACTTTTGAACGAGAAATTATTGAAATAGAAATTAAAATTTCTAAGATAATGCTTCAAATCAATTTGAAAAAACGCCTTGGTTTTAATAATGGAGATAAAGGAATGCATGATGGCTTAAACTGACGGTGAGAATGTCTTCTTTAAAACGGTGTATGATAAGTTAATGATTAAAATGTGTGTAGTTGTGTTTTAATTTGAATCACAATAAGACAAATTGGACAAATTGAACCGATTAACCGAATTATTGGACCTAATAAGCCAATATAAAATACGTATAAAACGTTTCAGTCCTAAACGATGTGTCCCGATTAAGCGGATGTTCGCATTAACCAGCGGGTCAATTACTCATAGTGCACTGTACTTTTCTTTGTAAATCATACAAAAATTCATGAAAGTGTTTTAAAAATTCGATTTTCTATGAATTATTAACAATCAAAGAATTTTTTAATTTTATGAATTGCTACAAATTTAGGTTAGTCTCAAACATGTTATCTGAAAAACAAACTGAGATATTAAAGTATGGTATTGCGCTTATGATAGTACTAGTATTTGTAAATCGTAAACAATTCATTAAAATAATTAGAGATTTCGATTTTCTACGATTTTGTAAATATAAGCAAGGAAATTTTTAATTTAATGAAATGCTTGGTTGACTCACGCATCATTTTGTTGACGGTTTATAAATCACAAAAAATTTCTTTAATATATCTTAAGAATTCTACTTTGTTCAATTTTGCATAAATCATAAAAATGTCTTACTTAATTGCTTTTTACAAAGTTGATTCACACAATCAATACAAATGATGAAAATATTTCAAAAACGAGCGTCAATATTTTAGGAATAATTCAAAAAAAAATCGTTCACGCGACTAAAATAATTTTTAAAACAATCTTCTTTAATTAAATAAAAATGCATAGTAATTGGAAACGGACGTGGATGATGCTTGCTCGGTTCGCTTTCCACTTTCACTACGTTTAACCTAGAGTCGTGAGTGCAGTGCCGTTTGCTTGCATTTTTTAAAGCGATCGACGCGATCGCAAACGAAGGCGTATAATTATTTTGTTGAGACCGCGATTTTGAAAAGGAGAAAAGGTACCAACAACGCCCCGGTGAAAGCATGCACTTTCCAAATTCAACACTTGCATTACCGGTTTTAATATCTTTTGTGAATTACGCACATCAAAAGAAAGACAGATGTTTCAATCGATCTTCTTATGAAAGAGATTATGAAATTAAGAAAATGTTTAATAAACAATTCTCATTTTTTATTTAATTCGTATTTCAATTGGAAGTGTATTGATATACTTAGAACAGGTTTTCCATTAACCAATGTTCTTTGTACAAATAACGAAAGAAGGAAGGTATTAGTGAAAGTTTTGTGAAGTTATTCAACAGCTTCTCTGTTACGTCAATGTTTTTGTAATGCGAACGTTTTTTAATAGACCCACAAATTTTTATTACTTAACACTTTCAATTAAATGAAACTTTTATTTATAACTGAATAAAACTAATCTAAATAAAAAATATTAATTTACCAGGTAAAGGTGTAAAATATAATACAGTAACAACAGCAGCCACCATACACAACACAATAGACACCCGAAGGACAACACTTTCCACAGCATACATTTTCAAAAAGTTGTTCTAATTCTTAATTCTTCAATCAAAAACCCAACTACATATCAAGAAACAAATTTACACACTGAATCATTAGTTTTGTATAAACACTTTTTGTTTCTGCTGACCTTTCAAAACACTTACATCGAAGCACTTCCGTATTACAATTTTTTCTTCGAGATACAAAGAATAAACCTAAGAAACTAGAAGGTCTTTGTAAGAAAGTATACGTAAGTGAGTTGATGCAGTCTCACTTACGTATCAAAGTCTTAACAGTCCCCCTCTTGGTGTTACTCAGGTTCCCCACCAATTTTCTTTTCCTAGAGAAAGTGAAGTCATTCAGAAGCTCTATAAAATAAGTAAACTAATTACAGTTAAATGAAGTGCAATTTCTTATCTTAATTGATGTAAATAAAATTTAATAAAAATCAAAATATTAAGACTACGTTCTTGAGTTTCATGGTCGATAGACAATTAATATTTGAACACATTGTTAGATATTCCTTTAAAAAGAAAACGTCATAATAAAACTTTATTTATGACAACATTTAGTATTGGTAGAAATGATTACAACTTTGAAATTGCAAACATCCTATTTCTGACAAGCAAGCAATCAATGGCTTTCTTCTTGCTTTGTCAATTAGTTATCAGTTACATTTGCAATTTCTTCAGAAATTTCTAAACGAAGAACTTTCTATTATTTATAATAAATTTCATAAAAATTGATGGGGAATTTGATGGCATATACATTTACTTTGCCCTTTGCAATGTACATTTACGTAAACTTTTATATATATTTTAAAATAGGCTCTAGGTTAATAAATCGACTTTTCGATCTGGTTTTTTATTACTTTAAAGCGCAATATCATACAGAATAATCTACAGTAAGTGAAAACTTATTTAACACTTACAGGTCAGCTGCTTAAATGAAAGAGTGCAACGGTAAATTGTTAAAGTGAGATAGGGGAACTCAATTAGTTTTAGAAATACGTACAGATTAATCATCCCAACATTATTAAGATTATGTAAAGTTGCACACAAATCATAATATAACTAGAAATAATTTTCAAATATATCTATTATATTATATTATATTCTATTCTATTATATATTCCAAATAAATCTAGGTATGCAAGGTTGTGCACCAAAATTCATAATAATGAAGTTGAAATATTTCAAGGTAATCAAAAACAAAATGTCAAATACTACATTTACATAGTGTTTAAACGCCAACTATGGGCTAAGTTGGCTATAAACCCTATTTACACATTTCAATCCGCTCCAAAAGCATGAACGAATTGTACACGTTCATGAACGCATTCATAGGCAAATATGTGCAGAGAAAAATCCTAAAGAAACCTATTAATCAGTAAATGTTAATTAATTTTTGAGGTACAGATATTTTCATATTGTATCTTAAACATTGGAGTGTTCTAAAATGACTAATATGTTACTGTGGGTTTTGTCCACAATAAAAATACTTTCTTTTAATGTTAATAATTATATGGTACCATAAATATGTATTGTATTGTATTAAATTTTGTAACCCTTATTTTTTATTTTAAACAAAATAAAACGTTCGGTTATGAAATAAAATTTTCATCATAATGATAATTGGAACAATTAAAAAACTTGGTAAGTTTAAATAATTAAAATCGTAGTTTTTATCGTATTATTATCAAATTTATTTTAAGTGTCTACTTTCACTTATGATAACATCTTCAGAGACTCTACACGAAATTATAATAAAAAAACTCGTAATGAATTTACAAAAAAACATCTCCAATTCTAAAAATCTATTTACATGTCTAAAATACATGAAAATAACACTTTCAAAATAAAATACTTGAAACTACAAAATATACTTTCAGCCAATTTCGAAAATATAAAAATTTAACTTACACATTAAAACCGATTTAAAATTATAAAAATGTCGGTGGACCATCACATGTTAAAATTGAAACTATGAATTAAATTTTAAAATGTGGATATGAACTCAACAGCAAGATGTAAAATGTTTTACAGAAAAATATTAGAAAAGGATCTAATTTAAGATATGAAAGTTGTATACATTATGTACATAAAGTATGTCTGTGGAATCAATTCGATATAAATTCGGGGGATGTTTTTAGAAAAAATGGGGCCTAGTAATCTATGTTATTTGTTGAATTAAAACTGAAATGTATAGGTGTCCCAAAATTGAGATCTCATGCATAAGTTGATAATCTTAAATAGGAACTTTATTTTTCGGTTAGAGTACTACAATTTTAATTATTGAAACTTAGCATATACTGGTAAAATGAAAGATTTTAAATTCCTATCTCTCAGCTATCATATGTTTCCTATCTTACGAAACTTATGATAGCCGAGCAAATTTATATCCATTGTCATGTATACACAATTCAAATTTACTTATCAATTCAACATTTCATATTCTAACTAATGTATTGCGATTAACTGCATTAACACTTACATAAATTACTGCATATAAATCCATTGTATCAAAGGTGGGTATTTCTAACACATTCCTTTTTATAGAAATCTAAAGCAAACAGCCAAATGTTAAATCGAGGGATTATGTACGCTACCTTACCATATTTTTCCATTTGTACCAATTCATCGTCCTGGTAACCTGCGATCCAAGTATTCAATATAATATCACTATCACATTATGTGGGGCATGAATCCTAGATAGGCCTATCCTACTTGTTATATCGTACTCAGGGGTCATGGCCTATGGCCTGAATCATCACCGAGACTGCAGTGTCTACTGCTCCTTAACGTGGTGTCTCAGTACTATACCAAACGCATCGGATCTAGACTTGCTAGTCGTTAAACAGGTCTCCCGCCCGGCTGTCGTCACATGGCTTAGGGCTTGCTCGGAGTAAGCGTGGTCGGGGACGACCGATGTAACCGAAACCGTTATATCATGCAAGCCTATTGTTCATGGATCTGCTCCACGGGTAGTGCATGCAGGAGATCTTGGGTTAAGCGCTTGGGTCGAGAGAAAATAACCTCATTAAAAACCCAAAGTCAAGGTAAAGCAGCTTATGCCGAACACTTAAAAAAAATACTTGGCTCCTAATAAGCAACCTCTGGAGACCGGCCGACATTCATTTTCAATAGGCTTATCGAGGTATAGAAGTACTGCCTCAACAGACCACCTTTCTACCCTACTCGTGGAACATGCATGGATACGCCCGGTAAGAAATGATGGATAGAAGATGCAAGGTCACACTGTTAATAACGTAGGGGCCAAACCAATCTTTGTTATAAAGCAGAGATACTTGACATAACGTTCAGCTCAATTATGTTGAGATAAAAGAAAACCTCCTCACAAAAAGCCGTCACTCACACATCCGTCGGACCAAGCGACTCAAACGTTTAAGACATTCAAATTGCCCGTAGAAAATCAAATCTTTGTTACTATTAGTTACTATTTTGATAAAAATTTTCAGAGCGAGTGTTGCCTGGAAATATATACCGGCAGTCTCACGTAACTGGTTCATTACAACTTTTTTAGGTTACACTATTCATAGAGGCTTGAAATTTTAGTAACATGGGTTGTTCATTCCGATCATTTCCGATCTTTAGTATAATCTAAAATATTTTCAGGATGGCCACCACTTCTGGTCTACCGGAAGTAGACCTCAACTTCGTTATTTTAAATGGAATGCTATAGTTTTTATTAAACCATCCAATTATACGTAAGAAAATATGTTGACTTTGATAACAGTTGTTGGTACCTAACGTTTTTTGTTTTCGAGTTATTTTGATTTTAATGCTTCCTCGCAAATATCACCATACTCTTTAAAAGCACATATCTCAACCACATACCTCTTTCCAAAACTAAGACAGAAATCCTATCCAAAACTTTATTACAGCCGCCATGAATATAAGACGCGTTTAAAATGTTGGCGTTGGAGTAATTCGCCATGATATTCAAAGACATTAACAAAAGTAAGTGATGACACACCTAGTTGAAAAGTTGAAAAGTTGTCAAAACTCTATAGCTTTCTAACATAGAAACAAGAAGCATTGCATGCATCCATTAAATTCCAAATGTGAGGGCAAATACAACAAATAGGCACAATAAAGTATCTAAATAGTTTATAGAGAATTAAATTCCCATAATTTATTTTTATAATTTTAAGTTTTTCATTCTTTTATGTTATTGATTTTAATTTTTGTCATTAAATTATTGTTTTTCATTGTTTAATTTATTCGGTTTTCTTTTGGTTATTTTTGGTAAATATCAGCTAGCAATCTAAAGTTTATTCAATCACAGTTCATTGCACAAATAATACTAATAACAATTTAAATAAATTAAACAAAAAACTGTCAAAATGTCATGGCCTACTAACAAAAACACAAACGGTTTCTAGCATTTTATGTATGATTTTGATTAATTCCTCAATAGCAAGAAAACTATAATAAATAGGTATAGGAATATTTATAGATAATTTATAGAGAATTAAATTCCCTTTCTGATAGGGTATGAAAATATGGGGCGTTCCATTTAAAATTTTCGACTTTCATGCAATTGATTTTACAGAGAAACGGTAACTCAATGTTTGACCAGCATATATAAGACATACTGATACATTAAATGACAATCTATTTAACAGCATATGGAGAGTTATCGTACCAGTACAAAACGTTTTTGAATAAACGTTGTCTGAGATATGGGCTTGTAAAGAGCATGGTGATATTTGACAAAAAACACTTAAAATCAAAATAACTCGAAAACAAAAAATGGTAGGTACCAACAAGTTTATCAAAGTCAACATATTTTCTTACGTATAATGGAATGGTGTAATAAAAACTATAGCATTCCATTTAAAATAACGAAGTTGAGATCTACTTCCGGTAGACCGAAAGTGGTGGCCATCTTGAAAATATTTTAGATTAATAGATCGGAATGAACAACCCATGTTACCAAAATTTCAAGCCTCTACGAATAGTGGAACCTAGAAAAGTTCTAATGAACCAGTTACGTGAGACACCTGTATATCTAAAGCGGGCCGTTAGGTCGCTACTCCTAATACCTTTCGACCAATCAGCTTAACATCGTTTCTGTTGAAAACTTTTGAAAAAGTTCCGCTTCCCTGGAGTTGTTGACAATGAAGCGGTAGATGAGCTAGCACGAGAGGACAGCGCTAATGCCTTTATGGGGCCAGTTGGAGTATCGTTTGCTTTGGCCAAATACTGGATTGGACTGTGGTCTTAGGGAAACTTCCTATTATGAACCAGTTCTCCTGGAATGAGACATCCGAAGTTATTTGTAAACAACGGGATTGTCAAAACCGGAATATTTTAGGACTTTCTCGCAACAGCATTAGTATTCTAATGGGTGCCTTTACTGAACACTGTCGATTAAAGACCTACCTTTTGAGCTTAGCCGATGAGGTTGAATGCCGCCTATGTTCAGAGGATGAGACAGTTGAACATATTTTATACCACTGCCTTCTGCTGTCAATCGTATCAGGTTTTCGATTTTTGGGTCGCAGTTTATCTCCTTTACGGAAAATGTGAAAAATTTTTCTAAAAATAAGGTTCTGTCAAAATTTCATTGACTCTTCCATTCATAACGTGAACAACCAATAAGAATTCGCGATTTTCCGTCAATTGCGAGTATTTCAGCGGTTATTTGGCCGTCACTATGGAGAATGATTATACGAACCTTTGTATAATCGCTGTAATACAAAGGTTCGTATAATCGCTCGTATGACATTTAAATAATTTCAAGATATCCATGAAGTTTCCATAACAATCACTGCAATTTATTAATAAACAATGCAAATTTTTCTATTAGTCGACATATTTCAGGCAATATGTTTCGTATCGGGTATTTTCGATTCGTATAATTTAATAAGGGTAAAAAAAGTTTTAGAATTAAATTTCACATGAAATGAGATAATAATGTATCAAATTCACATGGTACATTCATAACGTCTACCAAATATGGTTTTTCTAACTTAATGTATGACTGAGATATTTAATGATTTAAAAATTTATGATTCAACTTTGAAGAGCTATAACTCCTCAGGGGTGCAACTTAATATAGAGATAAGAAAAATCATCTTAATATTTCGTCCTCTACATGCCCTTGCTCTGTATCGGTTCTTATGTGAATCACCCTGTATATACAGGTATTTCTATATTGATGCGAAAGTTTACAAGGGGTGATTAGGCCGCCATTTTGTAAGCGAAGATCATTCATTAAGCAGCTATATGCGCCTAAAGCTTGTAACATTCCATCTTTTTCGTTTTCGCTTTGACCTTTTTTGAGATTTTAATAATTTTATTGTAAGAGTTCCTACCAATAACACAAAACCTGATACGGTTTGTTCAACTTGATTGTCTGCAGTCTTGATGCGAATTGCAAAGTTAGATTTTTCAAATCGCTTCCACGACATGTCGGTTGCCGACAACTAGCTACGTTAACACACAACAAAAATGAGATTTCTATATCTATAAGCAAAGTTATAAAACTTTACAAGAAGATATTATAGTCTTAGGATTTGAAGACTATGTTAGTCTTGTTTTAATAGACCAGTAGCATTATTCTTAAGTTAAGATTTCAACTTAAGAATAATGCTACTTCTTACATGAAGAACTTGTTACGGTTACTTTTCCACCTTTAGAATAGTTTTCTTTATTTTATAAATTTGTTTTTTGTTTTCTTTTTGAGGTACTAATTCTTTAATTTGATTCATTTATTTTCTTACTTAAATTTTGTTTTATTATAATTTTATTTTTATTTCTTGGTATTTTGGTTTTTAATAAAATTTCCGTTGTTGTGTGGGCCGGTTGCAAGTTTTTTTTTGGGTCGACAGTTGGGTATAAAGAGGGAGGTTGTCTTGAAACCATCCTCTCTTTCGGTTTTGAATTTGGTACGAATGATTAGCGTGTGTAGTAACGTTCCGGAATTGAAAGCCATTTTGTTGAATTTTGTGGGCGTCATTGATTGGGAAAAATAATTCCTGGAAAACTATCGATTATTAAGGGATTTTTCGGAGTAGAATCACGCTCTTCATCGATATTAATTATCATTTTATTCACCTTAAAGCCGCCCAACATCGAAGGTAATTCCATTAATTTTTTTTGTACACGTGTCAGGAATTGACGGTCGTACACTTTTCCTTAATTATTGCAGGCTTTTTGTACAGCATTATTTTACATCTCGATAAGATTTTCGAAAGGGGTGCAAATCTCGATAAGATTTTCGAAATATCGTTGAACACTTTCAATCGGAGGAGTCATTGGAATAACGTCTGTCCGACCATCCAATTAGTTTTTAATTTATGGGTATGATATTTATTGTTTTCCAAATCCGTGATAATGATTTTGTCACTTTTTTGTGTAAAGGTGTTCCATTAGATCGTATCGTTTTTTGAGTGATGCTTTGAATGTAGTAGAAGCATCTACATCAAACAATTTGCGTGATGTGATTCCACCAGATTCGGGTGATAAATTAATACAAAGTGATGAGGACGAAATTGACGATGAAAATTTCGATATAGCGGGTCTACCACAAGAAGTAACTGGTGAAGTAGAGTTACATGAAAATGATACCACTGACGAAGAATCCGATAAAATAGAGCAGAAGGCAAAAAAGATATGTCAGTGGAGAAAGAATGAAGATGTAGCTACCCCTACAGATGCAGTTGAACCGGAAAAGGTTGGAATTGAACACGCTGGAAAATCAGAGTATGAAATTTTTCTATTATTTTGGACAGTAGAGATTCTTTCTCATATAACATATCAAACGAATCTTTACGCAACAAGAGATCAAAATCAACACAATTTCAAAGTAAATGAAGAAGACATTTCTCAATTTCTTGCATTGTTGTTGATCAGTGGCTACCACAGTCTTCCTAAAGAAAATATCTGCTGGTCAACGGCAGAAGATATGGAAGCTCCAACCCTTTTCCAAAACAATGAGTAGAGAATTGTTCAAACTTCTTTTCCAGCCATGCACTATTTCATTATCTGTCAGAGATGAACATTCGAGCTTGTGAAACAGTTCGTGAAAATAGAACAAATAAGTGTCCTTTGATACATTCTTAATCCTTTAAAAAACATGAACGAGGATCATACGATTATAAGTCCGACGGAATGGTAATTTATATTAAATAGAATGACAATGCGATAGTAACCCTACAAAGTAACCACTAGGGTATGACACCTCTTCAAAAGGTTTCCAAATGGTCAAAAAGACAAAACAAGACAGATGTAATACAACCAAATCTGATAAGGAGATATAATAAAGGAATGGGTGGTGTTAATCGCTTAGATTGTCTTTATTCCAGCTATCGACCAAAATTACGACAAAAGAAATGGTGGTGGAACCTATGTTCACATGCATTGAATTTGGCGGTTGTAGCTGCATTTCGTTTTCATAGTAACCACATGTTCTCAAGGAAGATGTAGTGTATGTCAAAAAAATACAAGACTTAAGTGTTCAAAATGTGATAAAAGATTGCACAAAAATATTTGTTTTGAACTATTTCATAAAAAATAATTAACCTTTAGTTATGCATAGCTTTTTTATTTTGTTTCATCAATATACTTCACAGTTTCATGCTCTTGTCTAATTGTTTTCTAATAACCAATTGCATCCTTTTATTAGTATACTTACCTATTAAAGTGGCCAACGTACCCAAAATGGGAACATGTTATTTTTGAGAGAAAAATTTTATTTTTTTAGTTGATAATCAATGATATAAATCTCTAGAAAAATGTGTGAAAAGTTAAACAGGAAAAACAAAGTTTTTCACAACTTGGCTTCTAGAAGGTTAAATTGTGTATTTGTACTTACCTTTTGGTTTTTTTAATTTATAGAACATTTTGTTTGCCAATATTAATTTTTTATATCACACTACAACGTTTATTATTATTTTTTTTGGTAACTGTGTTTTCCTATATTTCTATTATTTTTTTAATTAAAATAAAGACATTATTTAGTCTACTTCGCCTTTTCGGTTTTTTCTGTTTTTTTGTTTTATGTAATTATTGTTCGATCATTCCTTTACACTTCACCATTGATGGGATTCTACGATTTAATGGTGTGGCGCCTTTTTTTATAACGAACCCAGCCGTCTTCACTAAGTTGGTCCGACATCGTGGAAACCAAGAAGGAAGGGTTGTGTTGTCGTTTCTTTTAAATTTTTTTTATTTTATTATTTTTGCGTCACAAACTGAGATTTTGTACATGGTTTTATTTGTTTCTATGGTAACTCTAATTTAATTCATTTAATACAAAATATTACATTTAAACTTAAAATATACATAAGTACTTAGACAAAGCTTTTTTCGAATACATCTGAATATCGAAATACTCGGAATTTAATGTAAGATCCATAAATCCAAAAAAAAATGGAGTTCCTATTTAAAAATGTCAACTTATATATGGTTTCTCAATTTTGGGACACCTATACATTTTTATTTTCTGTCTGAGAACGCCCGTTAAATAAAGTAACATAAGTGCCCAAGCAGTGTTTTTCTTGCAATATCCTTCGAAATTAGACTTAATTGATTCCATACTTTATGCACACAGAAACTTACAGCCATTTTTGCGAAGATAGCTGAATATCAGCATAAGGTGTACTACAAGAAAATACACAGATTTTAACGTAGAATTCGTGAATGTAATAATTAATGGGGTTACTATTTAAGAATGTAAAATGTTGACTAGTAAATAAATTGCTAGTCAACACAGCATTACATACATACTGAAACAGTAGGTAGAGAAACTAAACTCTATTAAGAACTAACAAACCAAAAAGCCATGTTAGGCAGAATAGGTTTGTAGTACACATATTATACATACCTATATTACCTGCACGAAAATGTATATCCTTCGAAATTGCAGGGACGAAAATTTCCATTGTTTTCCATCGCTTAGGCTCACTCTGCCTTGTGGAGCACAAATGACACAGAGTATATACAGGGTGATTCGTTACTAATGGGATACAGAGCAATAGTGAATTCCTTACATAAAATTATTACGATTTAACCTAATTTACTTTAGTCCATTTAAGAATAATGAAGATACAGATGGATAAAGTTAATACTTTATTTTCGTTCTTCCTGAATAATTTCGCATGTTTTAAGAGGATAAATAAGAATTTCATTCACTCGAACTGTGAACCATCGAAAATTAATTTGCTAAAACTAAATTTATTTTTGATTTAAGAAATTGTTTTTATCTGTGTAGTAGACCACAATAGCTTATTAATCAAATTGTAAGGTTAAATTAGCTTTGTCCAACAGCTTATGTCTTGGTTTAAGTGGCATTAGCATGTAAGGACAGTTAATTTATTTGAAATTATTAATGATAATTTATTTTTTATTCTTTTATAGTCAAAACTCTTGTCAAAACGTAAATACTAACTCGAATAATTTTTATTCAATTGATATAAACTTTCTATGGAATTTTCGATATGTTGATTTCTGCATTAATTATTAACAAATGATTGTCCACTTTTGCTATAAGGAAGTTAATTTTTTTATTGTTCATTAATCGACCAATAATTAACATTTTTAAAATCTCCTGCGTATTTCTGCAGCTTTACTCATATACATAAATATAGTTTTTGTTTGAATTTAAACAGATTTAATTTGCAACAGATTGGTGCCAGCGCTACCATTTTGTACAATTCATGTGTCATAGCTGTCATTTCATGAGTCATATATCACAGGAATCTATGTATATGTCTTAGATATACGACCATGAATGATTCTTAAATACGTATAAAGGCAGCTAGTAGAACTTCTAGTAAATATTTGTGTAGATGAAATATGATAATTGTCAATTCGAGTAAGATAATCTGCATACATTTTCAAAAATACCGTGTTTTCCATGATCCTGCGAATTTGGCTGTTCCTTTATTGTTTCCTGTTATGCATAGTGTATTTCTCACCTTGTATATAACATCTTAATATGGGGTGTGGCTACCGATTACCGACGTGCTTTCGTCATGAGAGGTCTCACCATAAAAGAGGTGGTGAGAATGATTTTTGGACTCGGAGTCGCTGAATCATGCAGGGGTGTATCTATATACTGAAAGAAGTAATTTTTGTTGAAAAAAATATTGAACATTTTAATAACCATGCCCACACACAGAACGTCTTTATATAAAAATAGTCCACAGTATAATTTTGTTAAATTGTATAATCAGCTTCCAAATAACATAAAACAAATTAATAAACTAAACAGTTTTAAAAGTTAAATCACTTCTGATTGACGACGCATACTACAGGTAGCGGGAGTTACTGCATTATAGTTATGGGGGAAAGATGGAATACAGAAGCGATGTTTATGAGGGAGGTCATAGTCGCGAAAGAGGCACAGGAGAGAACGTAACAGAACAGTATATAGGTATGGTCATGAAATGATGTCATAGTGAGGAAAGGCTGATGTTGGTAGCCAGGATCTGTTGTGGCAATGAGTAGAGAGCGAATAGGTATTGGGTTGGATTTGGTTGGGTGGGTCACTAGAACTTCTTGCCCGGGTAACTTAAGGGTCACAGTCAGTAAAGTATTTCGTATATTATGTTTTTTGTTGATGGACGAACGGGTGGAGCTCAAGAAGAGAAAGGACGAAGACAGGGCGAGGTGAAAATGGGGTTGTTAATATGCAGTAGACGATGGTTAAAACGCAACAGCATATTTCCGGCATCCGTGAATAGCTGAGAAAAAGGGTTTTTAATCGGTCAGTGATTCAAAGATAGGCACCTGGATAGTACCAGACCCAATAACACCACAGGTCAGGTGTCTGATCACAAATTTTCCCCGATCCCCAGAAAAAAAGATTAGGTTGGGATGGGCAATGATTCCAAGAGGTTGCGGCGCCTAATGATTTGATACCGAAATGCCGGTATTTTACCATCAATACCGGTTTTTAATACTACGAACAAAAATTGTCTGGGATTCCGGTATCCCGGTATTGCAATCTCTAACTGTATTCCTCTTTGTGACACTCTACTTGATGTAAAAGCGACTATATTTTTTTTACAAATACATTATTTTACGTTTTTGTTTAAATATAAATTATTTATGGATTTAAATAGTTAATAAAAACAGAAAAACGTTTCTTAACACTATTTTATATCGACTCATTTGAAAACGATAACAGAAATTGCCTTAGAAGGCCGCTTCGAGAATTTTGCTTCATTTGCATCAACTTTATTATATTTTACTTAGCAAAATTTAAAAATAAATTTCATTTTTGAAATCATGTTACGAGTTTGAATAGACTTATTGTTAATAAACTAAGTTTTTGTAAACTAATTAACCTATATAACTTTCTTCAAAAGTATTTTTACAATAAAAGAAATTTTGTAATTTAAGTCAAGATAAAAAAGTTTTTAATTCATTGCTTTTATGTTACCATTACTTGGTATTAAGATATTTTCACTTTTTTTTCTTTTCTACAAACCATACGATTTCTTTCAATTATTAATAATTACTACATAAAGACGTTGGGACTCATGAAACAAAATTGTTTCTAGACATTATCATTATATTTAAGATTTTTTTCTTTTAATATTGTAAAGTTTTCATTCAACATGTTTCTGTGTTCGGCTAAGTAAGTTTCTTCTTGCCGTTAATATTCTTGAGCTAGATTTAGCGATTTCTGTTCCAAATTCTTCTACATCTTCACTTTTTTCGATAATAACTTCAGAAGGTTTTGCATCTAGAAAAATACAACAAATTGTTCCGTTTAATCGCAATAACAAGTCAAAATGAGTGGTGATCATCAAAATTTATTTATTTATCATTATTTATTTTTAAATTTTATATCCATTAAACATTATAGTTCTTTACAGTTTATACGATTAGTTATCGCTTTTAACAAACCAATTTATACAGGGTGGCCAAATAAGCGTGCAAAGTGCCATTTCTCGGAAATAACTCATTGTAGAAACTTGCAATGAAAAATTTTATGACAAAAGTGGCTATGAGAAAGTTATTTTCATGTTTGTAAGATGACTGCTTGGGGGACGCAAATGCCATCTTGATTTTTAAAATGTGTTTGTTTATCATATTAAAATGTGAATTGTCTCGGAATTCCGCTGCAGTAACATAACACAAAAGTACAGGGTGTAAAAAACAGGTAAGAGTAAAAAAAAGTGAGTACTGCTAGGACTCCTTTGCCTAAATAAAAAATTCTTATAATACAATGTTCCATGTTTCACTATTTTTAAAATATGATACTTCTGGAGTTATATAAAATCTCTATTGTTCGTCAAAAAGTAAAGGCCCCTCAGTATCTTTCAGGAGATTGATATCTTAATAACCGCTTAATGAAACAAATTGCTGTAAAGTTAGTTTTAATCAGTAAACATTTCTGCGTACCATAATAAACATATGTCAAATCGTCGGGTCTTTGGTTTTTTATCGCCAGTTAAGTGAAAAAGGTTCCCGGTTTTTGAGAGTGCTTAAGATATTGATCTATATCTTCTATATCTATATAATATGAGGGGCGTTGACTTTTTGCCCAAACTTTAGTGTATAGTGAAAAAATTAAGAAGAGAGAAAAAGTAAAAAATTGAAGATCTCACGAATTTGCGTTTATGAAGTAGAAATGCCTTTGAAAGTAGAACTACAAGCAAAATCTGCTTCTAGCTTAAGCAGTCTACCAAAGACTGCTTACTGTCAATCATATGCAGCAGTACTCAAACTTTGGAACACTTAACTTTATGGCATCATGTCTTAAGAAAAACCAATGGGACATTGTGTTATACGTAGGGCATGGAATTTTGTAACAACTTTCCCCTTCTACTTACTATCAGTACATAAGTTGAGTTATTATATGCAGGTCAGTATCAACTGTCAGCACGATATAAAAATATAAAAAAATAATTACTTTAAATTGTAATTCAAACAAAAATGAGAATATTAATTACAAATCATTACTGAAACAATCATCTCTAAATTTTCTTTTGTAAATGATGTTCTAGTTGAAGATAAAATGTCTTTGTAGTATAAGGAACCGTCAACCACATCTAGTGGTTATAAATTGTTCTAATTAGGGGGGGAAATTTTTCGTTTTATTACAAAAATTTCGTGCCTTTTAGAATTTAGAATAAGCGAATCTACCTCCCCTTAAATTTTTGGATGCTTTTTGCAGGTTAAATAAAGTATAGTTTTTTAGTTATAACTTTTCGCCCTATCTCTAAAAAATGGAGTGGAGGGTGCTTGAAAACGTTTGTAAATAAATGCCGATCATTTCAAATTGCCTAAACCGAGCCTTTTTTTGACTACAAATCCTACGTTATTTATGGTTAATGTATTCGCCACTTTAAAAGGCATTTACCGAAATTACCACAGAAATTGTGAATTTTCTTCGAAAAGTAAAATCTGTTGGTATCACTTTTTGTCATGGAAAAATAGCATAATGCATTCCAATCCGCGACTCGATATTTTGTTCCTAATCTAAAATATCGATGAAAGAATGTTTGATGAGAAAATTTGATGGATTTCAATAATTTTTTTTAGTTTTTTTCTCAAAAATTTTAGGTAAAGTTTTTAAATAATAATTAACTTCAAATGATATGCATTTAACAATTATTACTGTATAACTTTTAATAAACAATGACATAATTCATGCATATATGATCTATATAGGCTAGTAACGTAACTGGCTCGCTGCTACTTGTTTAGGGTCCACTATTTGTAGAGATTCAAAATTTTGATAACATAAGTTATGTTGGCTTTCATAAATTTTGTTGGCATCTAACGTTTTTTGTTTCCAAGTTATTTTGATATTAAGTGCTTTTTTGGCAAATTTCACCATGTTCTTTAAAAGGCCATGTCTCAGCTAGCCCTTAACAAAAAAATATCCTTGTTTTCACGATTGCTCTTCATATGCTGCTAATTACTTGCTTTATTAGAGTATCTTATATAGGGATAAAGAAGAATAATAAAATAACAAAAACATATTTTTAGAGCTATACTTTAGAGATATACTTTTATGCTATGTTAATACAGCGAAATTCTTAGATAATCCACATTTTTTAATTTAAGATGGCACGTGCGCCCTCTAGCGATCATCATAGAAACCTTAAATTAACTTCTAAGATTTTCTCATAAAAATAATATCATTTTTGATAAACAGTAAAAAATCGGAACTGAATATATCTTGACGAAATTTTTTTGTGACCTATAAAGAAAAATATTCCTTTTACGGACAAAAAACTGTGCATGAGTATTTCAATTCCTCTAAGGTCCTGTCTACAGTCCAGCTAGTAGAGCTGACTTAGCGAAAAAGGACAATTGTAGTTGTAGCGGTTATGTTTAAGATTAGATTGTAACGTGTCGTTAAAGAGTAAACACGCTGATAGCAACTCTTCGCCTTTTACTTCCCAAACCTGTTCAACCATACATAAGTATTTTTAA
Organism: Onthophagus sagittarius; assembly: GCA_036711965.1. NCBI lineage: Eukaryota > Metazoa > Arthropoda > Insecta > Coleoptera > Scarabaeidae > Onthophagus > Onthophagus sagittarius. The sequence continues at coordinate 49,431,157 of JASERS010000003.1, read as the reverse complement.
AGTCAACCTAAATTTGTAGTATTACATAAGATCGACTACTTAATATATCTTGACGAAATTTTTTTGTGATCTATAAAGAAAAATATTCCTTTTACGGACAAAAAACTGTGCATGAGTATCTCAATTCGTTTTTGATATATCAATTTTTAAAGTCAACCTAAATTTGTAGCATTACATAACATAACATAAAATTTGGCGATGAGAAATTGTTTAAGACTAGTTTTGAAAATATTCGCATAGGTTAGAAATTGTTAACCTTTCTTGGACAAACCATATTGAAAATTAAAGGTTAAATGTCTTAAGTTAAAAAAAATCTTATCTTATCTTGGCTCCATATCTTAGCCATTCTAGATTTATACTAAAAATGTTCAAACAAATCGTCTTCATTTTTACTCTAGTGTTGGTGATTAAAATTATGTCACGAAGTACAGAAACATCCTGTATATTGAAAATCGTATTAAAACAAAACGTTCACGTAAAATGAAACTTTTTCTTCTAACTCGTACTAAATCAAATTCGTTTAAAATGAAGTACCAACGGCCCTGTTCTGTGGCCAATCACCCTGTATATGAGCGATCTACATATAGATTTATTGATTTATTCAAATAAGACTCATTATTAAAGACCGGATTTATAGAAAAAATGCTTATCCTCAAAAATTAAAGGCATTACAAATATATTTAAATATCTTTACGAATCAGTTAAAAATAAGTGAAATAAGACCAGGTTAGTTATGCCTTTTTTGAATTTTCATGCCTATTATTTATTTTTATGCCTATTTAAAGCCTTTTTCCAACTTTTTGGCGTCTTTTCCCCAAAAATTGGTTGAATTATGAAAAAATATTTCGCTGCGCCTCTGTACATTTCCTCGTTGTGCCGTGTCGTCTTATATGGGATTCCCCGTATGTGGTTTGACTTGCGTCGAGTCTTTAATTCATTTAGTTGTATTAAAGTTACTCGAGTGACAGCGTGAAGTTCTTGCGTAGTACAATGCCGAAACAAAAGCCAACCGTAGAAGAATGGATTAAAGATTACAAGGAATTGGAATATGAATGCAATCGTTTATTTTGCCAAGCCTGTTCAAAAATCGTAAGTATTGATGGAGTTAATCGAGTAAAAACAATTAATTATATCAATTATATTTTTAAATAATGATTTAATTATGTATAATACCAAAGATTTTTAAATATTTAAAACCAAAATTTAAATCTTTTTACGGTAAAAATTGGAAATTATAAAGTATAGCATGTCCCAAAATTCACTAGAAATAAAATTCACTATTGATTCAATGTAGTACTTCGATCACTAAAATTAATAGAACAATATATTGATTGTTTAATAATTATGGAAGATATTATAAAATACTGACGTTATTAAATTACTATTAACAGATTAATTGTGACAAGAAATACTACATAATTTAGCATGTCAAAGCATCATTGCATCAGGAAAAATTAAAACTGACTAAAAGTCAATCCAAAAAACAACAAACTATAGGTACAGCTATATAACCTGTGGCATCAACATCCGGCTACACTGAACAATCAAAATTCAATTTTGATCTTTGCATAGCTTTGATAAAAGCAAACATACCAATCCATAAAGTGATAAATAAATATTTCAAAACTTTTTTATAAACATATTGTACAATGCATATTCCCGATGAAAGCAATCTCCGCAAAAATTATATTACTTCAGTCTACAAAGAACTTATTCAAGAAAAAAAAATATTATTGGAAATAATTATATTTGGATAAGTGTACACGAAACAACTGATGTATGTGGACGATACGTGGCAAATTTAATACTATTAAGTGAAGAAAATTCGTCAAAAAGTTAATAAATACCATTCTAGTATTATATTACTATTCTAAATTACATTCTAATAAGTACCAAAGAATTACGTAAAACAAATAATAATACGGTAACAAGAATTATTCAAGACGAATTAACGCATTTTTTCTTACCGGAGCCGGTACCGAATGATAAAATTTTACTGATGGTGTTAGACGCAGCGACATACATGGTAAAAGCTGCGTCTAATATGAAGATTTTTTACCCTAATTTGATTCATTGTACTTGCTTAGCACATGGGCTTAATCGAGTAGCAGAAACTATAAGGTTACAGTTCCCATTAGTTAATAAATTAATAAAAAGCGGTAAACAAATATTTGTTAAAGCCCCTTTAAGGGTAGAATTGTTTAGAGAGAGGTTACCAAATACCCCATTACCACCACAACCAGTTCTAACAAGATGGGGAACATGGCTAGATGCCGCTATATACTACACAAACGCCTTAGATCATTTTAAACAATTAATAAATGAATTTCCGGCTACAAGTAGTAAAGCAATACAAGATTGCCAGGCCGTCCTAAAAGAAGTGGAGCTACAAAATAATTTGGCATTTATAAAAAGCAATTACAGTTATATAAGTGAATCTATAAAATCAATTGAAAAACAGGATTTACCTTTAGTGAGTGGAGTAGAAATGATTAAAAAGTTTCAAGACAGCACGTATAGCGTACCAGGACATATTGGTCAAATAATTACGAATAAATTTAATGACGTTCTGTGTAAAACTGAAGGATTTGCCACATTACAAAAAATTGTATCAGTTTTAAGTGGTGAAATTGTTACTGGATTTATTATGGATCCCGCATTAATTACAAAGTGTAAGTATGCACCAATTACAAGTGTGGACGTGGAGAGAAGTTTTTCGGCTTACAAGAATACGTTAAGTGAGAGAAGACACAACTTCACAATGGAACATTTAGAACAGCATTTAATAATTAGTTATTTTCGTAATTGGTGGTTTAATAATTATATATGAATGTTTAGTTTAACGATGTATTTTTTAATGAAAACGTTATTAAAATACATTATTAATTAGGTATAGCAATTTTTTCGATTTCTAATTTTTATGCCTTTTTAATGCTTTTGTTGCCAAAATTTCATGCCTTTTTAAGTGCCTTTTTCCGTCTTTTTTGTGCCTTTTAATCCGGTCTTTACTCATTATATGCCATGCTATTGATTCTCCGAAGCAACATGCCAGGAATCATACATCTATTTTCTACAGGTACATGGTCAAGCAGATCTGTTAAATTGTAATGTCGTAATAAACGACGCGATAAAAAACAAATACCAATTAAATTATTTCCAATGAGACCTATCTACATGTTTATGTAAAATAAATTATAAAAATTGTTATATCGTTTCTATTAAACGTGGATTTATCTGCCTACAAAAATCTTATCAATATTTATTTTCAATGTAAGTATTATAAACTTTTACTAATACTGTATTATTAACGTTAATTATAGAAACGGCAAATTGAATCATTCATTCCAAATTGTCGTTATCGATTAGATAATACATTACTTATATTACTGATTGACTTGTTATTTCTATATTAATGTGATATCTAAAATTGCTTAATCTTTATGGTTTTTTCAATGACGGTTATTTTTAGTTCCAATAAAGTAATTAGTGGTTTAAGCACTAGAACTTAGAAGGGGTGAGAAATGAATTGATTGAAGGAGATGGTTGTACCGAATATTTGTTATAGATGTAAAAATTGTAAACGTGTAGTACTCAAAAAACACTTTTATTAGAATAATAATTTGTATCAGTTCTCTTTTTAAACCATTTGTAATGTGTACTGTACAACATTATTAGAAATGACACTAAATAAATTTACTAAGTTGGATATGGAGGGAATAGCAGAGCAAAAATAAAATTTAGTATTTTCTGGAAAATATTTACTGCATGTTGACGTTACCAGATCAAATGATAACGACCTGCTAAATTATACTGTCAAATATACAGAAAAGTACAAGTATGTGTTTACACACTACAGTAAAAATTATGACGATTTACGTAAAAAGTTTTAGTCCAAACCCATGAATGGCTAATATTGGCTAACAATTGAAGATGGCGTTGAAAAAAATGATTTCGAACATGAACCATAATAGTCGTCATACCTTTTCATTTGATATCTGGCTCATGAAAATCGAAATGACTTTTTTAAGTTACAGCTTGACGCGTTTTTTATTTGTCACCCTGCATATAGATTTTTTTTTCACTTTTATTTTTGATGTATACGATGTATGTTTTAGCAATTTAATAATAATAAGAATTTATACCTTGTATGATTTCTTTTTCGGTATTTGATTTTCTCTTGCTAACTCGATCCAATACTTGGCCAAGATGTTTTTCTAATTTTTTAATATCTTTAACTTCTTCGAATGATGTATGTGGTGCTCTGTGTTTATCTTTCTCAGATTTAGACAATACTGTTCTTATCAAATAACATAAAGTAGCATCGGTAACATCTTCCCAATTCTGTTGAAAAGTATATATTGAAACATTTATTTTGCAATTAATATTTCTAACTTACCTGATTTTCAATGTCAGAAACGTAACTGTACAAAGCAGCATCAATAATATCTGCGTTGTTATTGTTATCCAGCAATTTTATTAAAGTACTTATCAGCTGTAATGCACTAGATAATTTAATTTGAGCCGTCAGTAACAAATCTTTTTTAACAGTTAAATTATCGATAACTCTAATGATGTCTTCAAAAGTATCATGAAGTATAATATCTAAATTAGCTAACGAAGTAGGATTTTTCTGGTTATATTTTATTACTAATCGTTTTTGAATGAGTCTAAATTGACTTGATAAAATTTGCAATTCACTCTAAAATAAAATGGTTAAATTTATAAATATTATAATAATTAATATAATTAAATATATAATTAAAATATATTATTAACATAAATCGTTGCAGTAATATTAAGTTCATTATATTTGTATATTACATGCATCTATTTTGTTGTTCTGTATAGTAGCATTTTCAAAATTTTATTTTTAGAAGGAATTAGAAAAATCAAATTTGTAATATTTAAATTGTAAAAATTATATTTACAAAAGGAACTTCGCGTACTATGCAAGACTATCAAACATGAGTTGATACATTGGGTTTTATGTTTTTACATCAGGTTTCTTTCACAGTACTTATCGGGTAGAATTCAGCACTGTGGTTCACAGAACCCGATAAAAAAAGAAGATTTCTAGTTTAGCTCCTTGAATTTAACCTAAATATGTCTCACAATGCATAATATTGTGCATAATTACAAATCAAACAATATATACAAGCCTAGATATAAGATCACTACAAAATGATTCATGAAAAGGAACCAAAAAAAGAAGAAAAGATTCATTATCTTATCATATATACTTGTATAAGTAAAACTTTAGAATAACTGCTATAAAGAAACAACATTAAAGTAAATTTACCAGTGATTCGAAAGAAGATTGTCAACGAGTATCGATAAATTAATGTAGTGTCATAATCTATTGACGAAGAACTGTTATCCAAACAGAAGAAATCCATGTATGCAAGAGAGTTTCGGCAACGCGAATGAAATGGCGTTTTTGTGATAAACTAAATTTAAAAATGCGAAAAAGCTAATTTAAAAAATCGTATTCGCGATGAAACAACTAAAAATGTTTAAGTTGGCTTCAACATACCAGCATATACAGGATGTATAAGTAAGAAGGTTGTCACGACTTGTGCTGATTGAACTAAAATTAGAATTAACACTAGACCTATTACTAGGTCTAATACTAGAACTAAAACTATAAATTTTCGGGTTTTGTCGTTCGTCTTTTAGAAAAGTGCTTGTCGTTTCGGATGGCATTTGCAACCTTCTTCAGAAGTCGACGTATTTTAGTTGGAAAGGAGAGTTTTACGAGCAGTTTGAATGGGCAGAAATGGGATCTCCTTTGTCGCCAAGTTATACCTAATTTTTACATGGAATTATTCGAAGAAGATGCTTTGAAGAAGTGCAAGTGGAAACCAAAGCTTTGCCTCTGATATGTGGACGATACGTTTGTGGTATGGCAACATTCTAAAGAACGTCTCTTTTAATTTTTAGATTACTTAAACGCTCAACATCCCATAGTCAAATTTACCATGAAAACGGAATCTGTAAAGCAGTTGTCCTCTTAGGTGTATTGGTCATTAGGACGACAAATGCTGGCATGGAACTTGGGGTGTATCGGAAGAAGATTCACACCAACAGATACTTAGAGGCAACATCACATCATCATCTCTAACAGAAGAGATCCATGACCTTTGTTCCAGACAGTAGCAAGAATATGTGAAGGATACAACCTAGACTGGAAGAACGATTTCTGCGGGACGTACTAAACAGCGAAAGCAGGAAAGAGAAGTTGCAGCAAGTACAAAATCAGCTGAATTTATCTGTCTTCCTTATATTTCCAGTGTAATGGAACGAATTGCAAGACATCTCAAGAAAAACGACATCATGGTGCGATATAGAATGATTACCAAATTTCGGAATACACTCCCAATAGCCAAGGACAAGCTAGCTCTATTAAAAGGAGCGGGTGTCTATCGGCTATCTTGCAGTTGTTGGTTAAACCACGAGCACGAGGGGGATGTGAGGTTGAGGAAGATTCAACAGTCGGCGGTTGCGGAACATTGTCATTCAGAGGGACACCGAATAGACTTCGACCAAACAAAGGTTCTCGCTAAGACTAATAAATATTACCAAAGGCTGATATGGGACGTCAACAGAGACGGGAATCCAGCAGAACATGGAAGATGGTGGTGAACACGAACATGACTTCCAAACCGGACGCGACACAATAATTAATTGGTAAATAGCTTGTAATTAGTATAAATTAAGTATTAATTATTTTTCGGCCGATATATTGTTTTATGATTCCCGATGTTGTCACTGCGAACCAGTTCTAAAATCTAGTAATAGTCCTAGTGTTAGTTCTAATTTTAGTTCAACTTCTTCAGAAAGTGGTTCGATGTGAAGAAATAATAAAACATATTTCAAGGTCGAAAACTGGTTAATAAATAATTTATACTAATTCCAAACTAACATATTATTATTATAATTATTGACTTGTGACTTGTTTGAAAGTCTTGTTCGTGTTCACCATCATCTTCCATATTCTGTTAAGTTCCCAGCCATCATCTGTGTTGATGTTGTTTCTATACAGGTGAATTTCTATGGCTTCTCTTGTCAGCTTTTTGTGATATTTGTTAGTTCTAACCAGTACCTTTGTTTTATCGATGTCTATTCGACGGCCTTCTGAATGGTAATATTCTACAACCGCCGACTGTCGGATCTTCTTCAGCCGTGTGGCCAACTTAAATTTTCTACAACTGCACGATAGCCACTAAAGTTCCGCTCTTTTTTATAGAGTTTGACCATTCCGCATCGCAACCACGATGTCATTTTTCTAGGGGTGTCTTACAATTCTTTTCGTTACTCCGAAAACGTAAAGGCAGATAAATGCACGTGGTTCTGTACTTACTGACTCGCTTAATGTCTCTCAAATTATATCCGTTCTTCAGTACCACGTCCCTTAGGAACCGTTCCTACTTCCTACCTACGGATCCCGGGGGTTACAATCTCGAAATTCCGGGATCCCGGGATTGTTACCACAATAACCAATTTTTCCGAACCCGAGATCCCGTGATTGCTGCGATATTAATCAGTTTCGGATCCAGGTATCCCGAAAATAAAAAAGCGCGTAATGTTCTCGAAAGAAACCAAAATAAAATTGCCAACTATTAACGGGTCGTGTATAAATGATGGTCAGAATGTTCAGAAAATCATCAACAAAAACGATGTTCTTCAAAAATATGTAAAAAAATAAAACAGAAAAGAACTGAAGCTTCAATTTGTTTGTAAGGCTGGGTGGAATTGTCATTTAAAGCTGTAAAATTGCATTATAAAAGATTAACTTACGAATTCCCATTATTGGTGATAGTCTCAAATTATTGAAAAGTTGGCTTTCCTTTTGGATCGTACTGTATATTAATATACAGTACGTCGACGATGAAAGGAATAAATTCGATAACAATTGCTCTTCGGTAAAAATGCTCGATTTGGTCAATTTTAAAGTTTGATGTGTATTTTTTTGACATATAGTATGATCAGATATCACTAGTTTGGGCGAAAGTAATAGTAACTTTTTATTTCAAATACGACATCTGAATATTTCCATGAATTTTGAAGAACTTTTTAGTCAACCCACTATCAGGTTTTTATTATTATTAGGTTAATTACCAAAAATATAAAACTCAAATAAAACAAATCAAAATTTTTAACTAACATCGAAAATAAACACAACTTAAAGTAAATGCTGAACCTATCGCCCATCTACTTCATGACATTTACGAAGTTGAACAACTCCTGTAGAAATATGTCCAACATTGCGGAAAGAATTATACGAATCTCATTGCATATTCGCTCTTTAAGGTTATTTAAATTATTCGGGCTGTTGAAATAGACTTTATTGGTTGCCGAGATTGGCTGCCGAAATTGTCCGATTTAACTCCTCTACTTCTCCTCTTTCCGATCCACGTATTAGTGAAAGTCGAATCTTGATGAAACGACATTCGGTTAAGTGGTAAATCACGATCCTCTTGATTGGGATAAATGGCAACAACGGCGGTAATCAATTCTGATGAAGAAAAAAATAATGTCCTAGAATTAGGATACCAACAATTCCCACTCACACAGTTTTTGCTGAGTATACTTTTCCAGCATCCAATGTGGATTTTTTGTCGTCCATAACTTACAATTTTACCTCTTAATAGAACCGTTAAGCATGAATGTCGCCTCGCTAGAAATAATGTATTTTCAATGTAATTAGCATTGTCGACCGTTGTTCTAATTATTTCCTTGCAGAATTGGACCCTTCGGTCAAAGTCGTCTTCTAACAATTCCTGCACCCTGTGTGGCTTGTAAAGATACGGTCTCATTGAAGCGATCGAGAGTCGATCGCGATCACGATTATGGTGATTGCGGCGATCGTGGTGTGCCACGTCGCGTCTTGATTAATTTTCTTTATTTTTTTGTGAAACTTTATTTATGAAAGTTACTACTTCATGCATCGGCACTAATGTAACTAAAAATCTTTATAAACCTTCAAAGGTTTGGATTCTACTACATTTTTTTGTGCGGGCACTCTCTAAATCTGCAGACTTACTTGTTTATCGCCGCTTGAGTCTCTTCGGATAACTGTCCAATTGATAATAGCGGTTTTTTGACCACTGTAGGCGCAATGGAAATAGTGACGACAGAAATATTGGGTTATTTCTTCCCTTGCGATTATTTTAGAATTTTTGGTTATAAGTAACATGATTTCCACAACCATTTACAATGCAACGTTAAATTACATTCTACTTCTGACCGCACATTTAACAATTTCAAAATTATTTCACAGGTATTATTTAACAAACTCTACAAACCAATTTTGCAAACTGTTTCAGCAATTTTTATTTGGAAAAAAAAGAATAAATGCAAGATCTACAATTATGTGTTAAGTAAACTTTGACTGATTCTGTGTACACTACATCTTCAGAAATAAAAAAATGGCAGCTACAATTATTTGTTTTTTCACGAGATATTAAACTTACAAGATTAAATAATCAATAAATATAAGTATTTAGGCGCCTGCACAAACGAACCTTTCTGGGGCTCCGGTATAATTCCTGTGGCTTTTACCAGATCCTTCTTAATTTTCCTGTAGATGGCCAGGTCCCGTATGTCCACCATTTTGGCGTCATATTTTTTCTTGTCCCTAACAACGATGGCAACCTTCCTTTTCCTTTAGCTGCTAGTAATATAACTGTAAAGCTGGATTTCGGTGGTTTTGATGTCTTTAGTACTCTCGCAACTTCTTGTCAAATCCCTCCAACAGCTACTTCCACTTCACAAGTTACCTTTTCCTTCGGGAACTTCCTTTGACCAGTACCGTGGTTTCTTCCTTCGTTATTCGGTGTTCCAAAGATTCAAAATTCTTGATGTGTGTGTCACGGCTCTTCTGTAATTCGCAATCACCCTGATATTCATAATCTAATCAAATAGAGAATAGAGAATAACTGATGACATTCCCTATTATCCCTTCCCTGATATGAATATCTTTAATATTCATACAATAAACTGATATATTGTTACATACTTGCTGTTACACGTATGAAAGTGGTAAGTAAAATTTTATATGAAATATCATTTTCTTTTTCAAACGATTTTATAAATATCGCTCACCGGAAAAAGCTAACTCACCCTATATATGACGTGTCGTTACGTTTAAAGCTGCTGGCAGAATGTGATTGGGACATCTACTGTAACTGCTGATACAAAAAATGCCTCAGTTGCCATCATGAACTTTATACACAAATTACTTACTATAGGAAGACATCCACACAGAAACACATCCACAACAGAAACCTTAGATAAATATATATATGTAAAAAAATCGACATAAAACTCCACAGCAAAGAAGAATATTTTATTAAATTGGGATATACCATCATTTACCGTTAGTTGATGATTTGTATAGAATTTGCTTTGTTCAGTTGATCCATGTGCTTTATATAATTTTTAATTATTGGAGAACAACTAATTTATAAACTTACTTTGTCTTTTTTTTTACTCAACTCATTTGACGACAATAATACATCTTTCATTATAAACAGAAATCGTAGTTTTCTTTCCTCATTCTCCATACCTTATTGGCTTGTGAAGAAAGCAATGGCAAAATATACATTTTGTATTTAAGAGTCTTTGGTGTCGAATTTTTATTTTACCTGTTGTTTTAAGAGTTCTAACGTGTTTACGTCCCAACTGAAGAAAGTATATTCTATTTATGTGAAAGTGTTACTTGACACGTTCGTGGCTGCAGCGTGAAAGATTGTCCGATATTCAGTTTGGATTTCTCATTTGCATTCGGGTATTTACTTTCTCCAAACTGTAATCATTTTTGTTGTTTCTTTTTATGTTATTTTTCATTTAATTGTTCTTATGGGTTTTAGCTTGTCTCTTAAATAGTACCTTTCACAACCAGTCTCATTGCACCTATCTACGAATGATCAGACGAAAAAATATATACAAAATTTAAAGAAAAGCTCTAAGAAGAATGTTGCTTGAGCCTTGAAATGTGTATTAATCTAAAGAGTTTTCTATTATTTACACCAACATTCAGAAGCCATAAAAACTTAAAAGATTTTCAGTAACATTAATGAAATGTAATAAGTTTCCAAAAATAATAGGAGTATAAGAAGTCTTAAATTAATCAAATGCAATGAGGAAACCATCAACCTTGTCGAAATTAACCTCAACTTGCTACCAATTAATATCCTTGATAAAGTCATGACGAATAGAATAACATATCGTCACCCTAATTAGCAAACCTTGTAACTCCTAAATGTCAAAATTTGTAGGAAACAAATAAATGTATCTATCTTTACAGTTTTTTCATCAAGGACAGTGTAGGACAGTGACAGAATAAACATGATGTTGTTTTTTTTTTATTTTAAGGTAAAATAACATTTCAGAAAGCCATTCAACAATGAAGAACATTATTTTATCATAACTATTTCTCAAAATTTGGCGATCTTGCAGGCCAAACACTAGACCCCTCTTCCGATCCATCGACGATTGTATTCTCGATCTAATACTTCTCGTGCTATTGCTGAATAATGTGCTGGACAACCATCATTTTGGAACCACATTGCTTGTCGTACGTCGAAGGGAAGGTCTTCAAGTAACACTGGAAGTTCGGTCTGCAAGATGTTTCGCTGTTCACCATTTAAGTTTCCATCGATAAAATATGGACCAATAAGCTTATTGCCAATTATTCCACACCAAACATTTATGTTCCAAGGACGTTGATGTTCAACTTCGCGCAACCAATGGAAATTTTCGATACTCCAATAATGTTGTGCCGATTTATCGTACCATTATTTGTGAACGTCACCTCGTCAGAAAATAATACTCGAGCAAAAGAAATGGGATTATCCTGTATCCCGTTTCGCCCGTTGACAAAATCTTACTCTTCTTGATGCATGGAAACTCTAAATGGATAATATTTCCTACTCTTCAATACTTTGCAGATAGTGGACTGAGAAATTCCTGATCCGAGAGCTATCTCTCGAGTACTAATTTGCGGATTATTAATACAGCTAATACCGCCATTTCATTATTTTCTCCAGCAATTATTTTTCAACGATTATGTTTTTTGGTTGTACAGTTCCTTCGCACCTTCTCGGGAAAACGTAGTGCAGATTAATAGCATCAACAATATTCCTTCTGCTTTTTCCGTCGATGAAAATCATTTCAATTCTCTCTTATAATGTTATAGCCTCCATTACTGTTCAAATATTCAACACTAACTAATTTATATTGGATTAATAATTAGTAATCTAGCAGGTATCGGACAATGTATACGTATTCACACATTTGTCGAGAAATGAATAAATGGTTTTGTATCGTTGAATAATATTCGAATTGGAAATAAAACATGTATCGAGGTGGACGGACACAATTTCGAACACATGGTTTTTTGAAATGTTGTTCTACCATGAAATAAAAAAACCACGAAATCATGTTTGCTTGCTTCTCTTTTTTGTGCATTTTTCCATACCTTCACAATCATGTTTTTACACGACTATAGCCCAATCTATTACGAATAGAAAGAAAAGTTTCAAACAACACGTATCTACTTGATGACGTAATAAAAAAATGGAGGTTCCCATTTAAAATTTCAAAGTTATCCCTCCCCCACTCTGGAGGATTGAGGTGGGGGATCGAGTTCGGCACCATTCAGTGAGCCCCCTGGCTTAAACAAATCTTATTAAGAACTTTCTTTGATTTGATGCAGTGCTTTAGATATTTTCTGTTGTCTCAAGATAAAAAACTCACCCTGTATATAACTGTAAGAATCTAGTTTATCAGTTATATGAATATTTTTAAAGATCCATACAATACTTAGGTGTTACAATCGAGTTACGATGTCTTTCATTAATTCCGATTAAATGTGATCATAAACACTGATGCGTTTACTTATTTGACAATATATAAAAACGTCTTCCAAAAAAATATATTTACTTAAAATTAAATTTGTAACTAAGCACTCGACAACAAACTTGTATTACGAGTAAACTCAAAATGAATTACATAAAGCATACACAGACAGCATAGTGGTTTTTAATGCCTGAAAATGTTCAAACTTATCTTGGTTAATTTTCAATTTTTCTTGATAGAGTTGTAGTATCTCATTAAATAGTATGCCTAAAAGTACCTTTTTGTTACGTCTAATTGGGAGAGGCTGCCAATCCTCAATGTGTACCTATTTTAAATTTAAGTATACCATTTGGATTATAGCGTAGTTCACGCAAGTCAGTTACAGTAGGATCACCTGATCTTTTGTTTAGTGATATTGTATATAGGGTCCTTCACTTTAGCTCCCAGCTTTTCTACAGCTCACAATTAGTAATGTGTGCTATACTCATAAGTGATCGAAACTGGTCTTGAAGCACCAGTTTCGAACTTCGAGTTCCTTTGAAGCTTCTGAAGAAGGTTGCAATATGTCATCCGAAACGTCGTTTTAGACCTACTATTAGGCTTAGTATTAGTTCTAATTTTAGTTCGATTAAGTGGGCAGTTTAATATTTTGCATGCTTTTACTACAAAATCTCAGACTGCATTTCAGGAAATTATTTTTTATTATACAGAGTATCCAAAAAAGTGTGACGCCATGATGATATACTTTTTAAATTGTGTGATATATCTTTTCTTACATTTTTGGGTAGCATTTATGGGTATTGAAATCGGCTGAATCATAGCAGCACAAATGAAAGGTTGCAATGTGGCATCTGAAAGGTCAAACACTTTTTCAAAAGACGCACGGTAAAACCCGAAAGTTTCTAGATTCAGACTTAGTATTAGCCCTAATGATAGTTCTACTGTTAGTTCTAATTTTAGTTCAATAAACACCGGTCGTGAAAGCCTTCGGACTTATATTATTAACCTTAATGGGGAGGATATCAACAAACAAATCAAGAACTTGGATTACTCATGGATATAATAACGCAAGCTATTAAGCATTATAGCTTTTTTACGAAGATGCAGACAGAAAAAAGCAACGCCAATCTTCTTGAAGGTGAATCACCACTTCGTCTCCGCTACAGCCCTTAGAATGTTGATTAGGACAAAATAGGCACTACTACAAGAAGAGGTCCACAAAACCTCCAGTGATCTACGAAACATAAGTGCGAACTTACGACTCCACCTCTCACCTTCCAATAGTATGTCCGGAAAAGACTAGGATAAAGTGGACAGACCAACAATGGAGGAAACTGATGATGAATTCCAGAGGACCCGTGATACAGGCATCAAGAAGTTTGACTCATTGGAACGCCGGATACAAAAGAAAAAGAACAAGAGTCTACCAGTAGAAACGATCGTCATCAACAAATAGAGTGTCCCATTAGCGAAGAAAGAAATCACGGTATTGGCCAAAGGACTGAATTACGCAATCAAAGAAGGTCCCGAAGGAAGAAATAAATTACGAAGTAGAAGCAACTGTTTAAGAGATGCTCGCACTGTAAGCCGAAGAGAACGATAACAAGTTGCGAAGGTATCAAAGTCAGCAAAACCATCGAAACACAACTTGACAGTTAATGAAAAGGGGGCACTTCGATCCGTTAAAAAAGACCATCGTGTTCTCAGTAGACACGGGGAATGCCCCCGTTGTTATGAACAAAGAAGGATATGATGCCAAAATGATGGATCTACTGGACCCGGCCACCTACAGGAAGATCAAGAAGGACCTCACAGAAAAAGTCGTAAGGAAAATAAAGAGCCTTGTAAAATTCACAGGAATTCCACCAGATCAACAGAATGGATTTTTTGTGCAGGCAACGGTACCGCCAAGAATTTATGAACTACTAAAGATCCATAAACCAGGCGTCCCCCGTCGCCCTATCGTCAGTGCTAACAAATCCCCAACGTACAAAATATGTGCTAGATCTAGTGGAGTGCTGCTTATCATCGACTTATTTTAGTTGGAAAGGAGAGTTTTACGAGCAATTTGAAGAGGCAAGCATGGGATCTCCATTATCACCGGTTATAGCTAATTTCTACATGGAATTATTTGAAGAAGATGCTTTGAAGAAGAACTAGTTAAACCAAAACTAAAAGCAAAACCCGAAAGATCTAGCGTTACTTCTAATTTTGCTTCAATTACCACCGGCCA
Organism: Onthophagus sagittarius; assembly: GCA_036711965.1. Taxonomy (NCBI): domain Eukaryota; kingdom Metazoa; phylum Arthropoda; class Insecta; order Coleoptera; family Scarabaeidae; genus Onthophagus; species Onthophagus sagittarius. Next base: position 49,416,063 of record JASERS010000003.1, on the reverse strand, counting down.
TTCAAAATTGGGGGCTTCAGGAGGCATGTATGGAATTTTTCGTACATGGAACACCATCTAAATAATTCAAATAAGACAAAACCGTAACAGTTGGTAGTTTACAAAAGTAAATAAATATTTAAAAACACCGCAAACATTTACTTCAAAAGTTACTTAAAACAATATAAATGTACATTATTTTGTTAGAAGTGATGGAAATTAGAGCGCATGGTTGATTTCAATAACACCTAATTTAATATTACACATAACTATAACCTCAATTTTAAGTTCGGAGGTACGAAGTTTTCTCTTGGCACAAAACGTTACGGAGTTACGAGGTTTTCTTTTAATACTATACCGATTAAATAAACTAATATGGAGTTATAATGTTTGATCAGTACGTAGCTACCAAGCCATACTAACACATGGTACAAATATCTAAAATTATGATGAAAATGGAGTTATGAGATTTGCTGAGACGATATACCATAATTTGTTTTTCTGATTTAATATATTACTAAGATCTTAAAGGTTTTAAAAAACACCCAACACCAACTTTGAAGATCTATAACTCGTCGGGGGTACATTTTAATATAGTCCCATAAATCATTTTAAATCACGTGTGTCCCTATACTAAAACTGTTCTTATAATCACCCTGTATATTGAAAAACCCCATATTATTTGTATATCGAACCAATATAAATAATGTATGACAACCAAATAGTAATATAAATGTAGCAAAAAAAGATAATAGAATGAGTATAACAAAGTATTTGTCGATACTACAATCAATCTGATTATCCTTAAAAATCGCTCTTGTACTGTTTTGTAAAATCAAATTATGAATAACATTTAATAAACAATTCTTATAAAATGTAATTATATAATATGTACACATTACCTGTAACTTCTTTATATCTTGAACAATCTGAAAATGTTCCTGAATATACTTAACAACTTCCATAAAAGGTAAGGAAGAAGTAAAAGTTATCTTAAAGGTATCTTTAAGAGCATGATATTTTTCCAATCTTCTTAGCAGTTCCTGAACTACAACATTTAAACTTGAAAAATCGTCACATTGTACACGATATCTTTGCGAAGATTTAGCTGTTAATACAGTTATAACGGGACCATTATTATTCACAATCTTAAATCCAATAGCATTGCTTGATATTGAAAAAGAATTTTCACCAATGTACTCTAAAAAAATAACTTTTAATTTTATTATTTTAAACATTTTTGTTTTACTTTAATTCCTAATAGCAAACCGTGAATGCTAATTAATATGACCTATAGTTAAGTTGCAATATAACTTACCTGGAAATAATTCTGAAAGCAACACTGGATTCTCGTTAATGTTTAAAGTTATTTTACATTCGCTTTCTTTCAGCGGTTCAGTACTTTCCATCACTAAATTTAGCGGAATTTCTGCTGTTTTTTGATACAGTTTCACTCCTCCGAAAGTTGTAATACACGAAATAGAAACTTCAACAGTTAAGTTAGGAACTGAAACGGTCGATTCTAAATGGACGTAACTAATCGCAGTGGTGGTATTTGTGAAATTCGTATAATAATGAGCTCTTGGACTGATGATCAAGTTTGGTTGGACAAACATAGAAACGTGCACTTCATCAAATATTGCCTTTGGAATTATTTCTACTTGTATCTCACAATATTTTCTGTTTGAAGATATTTCCAATTCTTTTAAATGTGGTGATACGAAAATTTTTATTGTTAATTCATTTTCATCTTTCGTATTCACTAAAAAATAATTAACTGAAATTGTTATGAAACACTTAATTAGGCGAAATAATGGTCTCTTGGCTATTAAGGGTTGCAAAGACAGTTACTTCATAAATTTATTCAATAGAGATTTTTGGCTAATTTTTCGTCAATAAGTGCGTTTATCAGAATGGTAAAAGTGGGCCTGAGAGAAATGTCTAATGTCTAATCGGGCGAATAGATAAATCCCACGACCAAATCGTAACCGGCGGTTCAAACGTTATGCAGCTGACGGGAGAGGGTAATGGCTAACTAAGAGAGAATACGCTGACAGGAACTATGAAAAAAAGTAAGTGGAAACCGCTTTCATTTGTTTTCATGATAGATTTTAAATCTAAATGATCCGGAATAAATATCAATCCGGAGTAATAACCACTCATCATATGAAGAATTGGATGACCCGAATTTTTAAAATTTCTGTCTATAATTCGAGAACGGCTAGAAATATTGAGATGCGGTTTTTACTAATGTTGAGGAAATTTTATGGCGACAAGGATCTGTCAGGTAAATAGTACCATTCCATTTAACTATTTATCAAAAATCAGAAATGTATGTTACCGCTGCAAATAATGCTAAATCTTTTGAAAGAACATACAATGCTCTTTCAAATAAAAATATTCAGATCGGTTAAATATTACACGAGATATTAATTTCTAAATATCTGAAAACACATTTGCTTCCCCCTCCTTTATTATGACAGATGGGAAAAATGTTGCAAAACAAAAGTGATGCGGTGTTATCCAAGTTATCAAATTATGCTGTTAGACTTATAGCTTATCGACCAACTTTCCAAGAAGCTCCTAGCTGTTGGATTTCGAACATTAAAATAATTTCCAGACATTTCTTTTAGCCACTTTACCAATAATGATTTTTTCCCCAAACCTCTAGGGCTGACCGTTGCTATGATACAGCCGCTCCTTAAGCATAACGGGGCATCCGGTACAAGATGATATGAACGGACATCTGGTTAAAACAAAAGACATTGTCCATCTTCGCGGACTGGTGGAATAAAAGAAACTAGCACAGTGGGAAGATTCTTTAATTTCATTTAAACAACAGATGGGTTGTGAGAAACAGTTCATTTGATCATTAGATAAAACGGTCGCTGAAATACAGACACTGAAATTAAATGACGCAATGAGGGCAAACTATAGATAAGATGCCATCTCGGCTACTTGTAGCAGAAATCAAAAATTAAAATATATCTGACAAGCTCAAAAAATACAACTGTACAGAATATGAGAAATTAACGATGAATAAAAATAATATTATTAGCGGCATAGTGAAACACAGAGGCTAAAGTTTGTGAACGTAGTTTAAAATATAATCAATAAATAACACGAAAGCACAAAGAAAAAACGAAAAAAGCATTGGATTGCTCATGAAACACATAATGTATTGGAGAATAACAGTAACATCAGACCAGTTTTATGTGACAAAACGATTGAAGAAGATAGATTTCGAGCCAGATACTTTGAAAATCGCAGAAAAATTGATAAAAACCTAAAGACAAACGGTCTTAGAGCAAATCAAATTCAAGTAGACATATTCAAAATGAAAGATGTAACTAAAACTTTTTTTCTTCAATATCAATCATCACAACACATTTATTTATTCAAGATACAGAAAGGGTTTCCCCCATAATAGGTGGCTTGGACAAGCCAAAGAGATAACAGACACGCCACTTCAAGACACACCTCATATATATACAGCGTGTCTCACGTAACTGGTTCATTAGAACTTTTTTAGGTTCCACTACTCGTAGAGGGTTGAAATTTTGGTAACATGGGTTGTTCATTGGATCTATTAATCTAAAATATTTTCAAGATGGCCACCACTTCCAGTCTACCAGAATTAGGCCTCAACTTCGTTATTTTAAATGGATTGCTATAGTTTTTATTACATCATAAAGTAACGTAAAAGAATATGTTGACTTTGATATATATAAACTAGGTTATTGGTACCTATAAACTAGGTACCAATAACTATTATTGGTACCTAGTTTTTGTTTTCGAGATAGTTTGTTTTAAAGTATTTTTTTGTCAAATATCACCATGCTCTTTACAAGCTCATATCTCAGCCATCGTTAATTCAAAAACGTTTTGCATTGATGCAATAACTTTTCATATGCTGTCAAATAGATTGTCACTTGTTGTATCAGTATATCTTATACAGGTAGGTCCAAAATTGAGTTGCCGTTATTCAATTGCGCGAAAGTCGAAAATTTTAAATAGAACGCCCCATATTTTCATACCCTATCAGAAAGGAAATTTAATTCTCTACAAATAATCTATAAACATTCCTATACCTATTTATTATAGTTTTACTCCTATTGAAGAATTTATCAAAATCATAGGTAAAATGCAGCAATATTTTGACAGGTTTTTGTTTCATTTATTTAAATTATTATTAGTATTATTTCTACAATGAACTGCGATTGAATAAACTTTAGATTGCTACGTGTTATTTACCAAAAATAACCAAAAGAAGACCGAATAAATGAAACAATGAAAAACAACAATTTAATGACAAAAATTAAAATCAATAATATAAAAGAATTAAAAACTTAAAATTATAAAAATAAATTAAGGGAATTTAATTCTCTACAAACTATCTACAAACTTTCCTATGCCTATTTGCTGTAGTTGCCTTCCTGTTGGAAAATTAATGGACGCATGAAATGCTGGAAAGCTTCTGGTTTTTATGTTAGAAAGCCACGAAGTTTTGACAGCTTTTCATGCGTCCATTAATTTCCCAATATGAGGGCAACTACAGCAAATAGGCATAGGAAAGTTTCTAGATAGTTTGTAGAGAATTAAATTCCCTATGTTATTGTTGTCATTACTTAGTTGTGTCATCACTTACTTCTGTTAATGTCTTCGAATATCATGGCGAATTATTCCAACGTCAACATTTTAAATTCAATTTATATTCATGGCGGATGTAATAATGTTTTGGATAGGATCTGCTTCTTAGTTTTGGAAAGATCAAAATAGCAAGAAACCATAAATTTCTATCACCAGCAGATTGAGATAATGGAATAATAATAAATGTTTTGTCATATTTTATTGCTTTACCAAATTCTTCGGTAAGAGGTGCTTCTATCGATTTAGATGAATAATATTTTCCAAGAAAGCACCGTTAATAAATAAAGTGAACTCTCTAGGAATATCTCGCCCATCATTACGTCGAATATTACGCCATATTATTGTTTTCATAGTTTCGATTATGCGTTCTTCTAGTGGTTATTTTTTGTAAATAAACGCTAACAAACTAAAGATTATTCAATCGCATATCATTCTAGAAATAATACCAATATTGATTTAAATAAATTAAACGATAAACTGTCAAAATGTCATTGCCTTCTAATAAAACCACGAACGGTTTCCAGTACTTTGTATAGGATTTTGACAAAATACTCAATATGAAGAAAACTATAATAAATAGGTATAGCAATGTTTATAGATAACACTAGTTTACAAATTTTAATCAATTTTTTCCTCAAAGTCTGAGATATTTTTTATAACGTAGAATTTTTCGCCATCACGTCCAGTTTTCGAGATATACCCAAAAATGTGGAAAATCGTAAATTAAAAAACACAGTAACGGTTCATGTTCAGTATATTTGTTATTTTGCATAGGGTACTTCTGTAACTATATAGACATGAAAGCGGACATCCAGAGGAATATTTTAAGATATTGACGGCATAATTCGGACTTTCCGTTATTTTGCTACAGCCTAAAACAACTCAGCAAAATCAAATTTTTTGACATTTTTGTCATTTTCTTTTCACTTAATCGCACCGTCATGAAAAAGAATTGTATATAACTAAAAAAGTTTGCTATTGTACCCTATAGAACATTTAATTCTCGAAATTTAGAAGCATTGAACATCATGGTCGAATGTATATTACCTGATATATCGGTAATTTAAGACAATCGTGCAAGTACCCTATGCAAAATAACAAATATACTGAACATGAACCGTTACTGTGTTTTTTAATTTACGATTTTTCACATTTTTAAGTACCTCGAAAACTGGACGTGGTGGCGAAAAACTGAAGACAGATTCAGAATCAGTACAACACTCTACATGATAAAAAAATATTATAGTCTTTGAGATTTTTCTTGTAAACTAGTGTAATTTGTGGAGAATTTAATTCTCGTTTTGATAGGCTAAAAAGATATAGGGCGTTCCATTTAAAATTTTCGACTTTCTCGCAATTAAATACAGTGAAACGGTAATTCAATTTTTGACCACGCTGTATAAGGTACACTCATATAACAAGTGACAATCTATTTGACAGCATATGAAGAGTTATCGCACCATTTTGAATTAACGTTGGCTGAAATATAGACATATAAAGAGCATGGTGATATTTGACAAAAAACATTTAAAATCAATAACTCGAAAACAAAAACACTAGGTACCAACAACAATTATCAAGGTCAACATATTTTTTACGTATAATTGAATGGTGTAATAAAAACTATAGTATTCCATTTAAAATAACGAAGTTGAGATGTACTTCCGGTAGACCGGAAGTGGTGTCCATCTTGAAAATAGTTTAGGTTAAAAGATCAGAATGAACAACCCATGTTCCCAAAATTTCAAGCCTCTACGAATAGTGCAACCTAAAAACGCTCTAATGAACCAGTTACGTGAGACATCCTGTATATATGTTTAATAACGTAAAAGAATTAGCATTAATGTTAAAATTAATTATTATTATTACCTATTGGCGAACTCCCTCGAATTTTTTTTTGTAATGATTGCAGCTCTTTTTCAGCAGCATCAAAATCAAGTTCTTGATTCTTTAAAGGTGGTGCTGAGAAAATATTTGGGTCAGTTCCTAAATAATTGATCTGTAGGAACCCTGATTCAGAAAGAAAAACTAAACAACCCATTATATGTAAATAAGTTAATCGTGAAGAAGCTACAGGAAGAAATTGTAATTTTGCAGACCATTTTACCGTTGTTTGTTGATAAACAAACATGGTGTTATTATCTGATATAACAAGAAACATTGGGGTTCCATCATCTACAAACAATAATATGTTTTAACTGAATTGATTAAAATATTTACTTACTTAAAAAATAAAAATGAAAACAAATACATATAAATTCAAATTTTTTCATGAATCTCAATTTTCCTCCATCATTAAAACAATAAAGATGTTTTTCGCCCAAAACTGCAATAAAATTTGTTCTTGTAACATCGTCGTAAATTGTTTGAATATCTAAAACTCCTTCTCCAATATTGTAACTCCAATTACTAAGTACTTTTCGTCCACGATCATCATCGTTATCATCACTCCCAGAATTAGATAAGTTTTTATAACTGTACGATTCCAATTTCCACGAGGATCCACAAGTTATAAATGAATCGGATGACCTAACGTAAACTAAAGGTCCGGGGAGTAAAAAATCAGATAAGAAACAACAAAAATTGAAAGTTTCTTGTTCGAAAAATGATAATAAACCATCTAATGATTGGACACAAATAAAATCTCGGTTTTGGACGTTTCCAAACGACCCAGATGTAAAATTAGAACTTGTTCTTCGTAATTTGTGTTCATATAACAATTCTAAAATGAATTGTACCCCATGTTCTGTTATTGCATCCTTAATCGTTAGTGCATACACAGATAATGATCTTGGATGAAGAAGGGCTATTTGATTTTGTTGTGATCCACTGAAATAAAAAAAAATAATTTTTACAGCTGCAATCTAACAAAAACTAACAATATCACTACAACTATCAGTAAACCTAGAATTAGTAACATTATTACTATACGTTTCTTAGTTTTTTAAGGCGTATGGCTTGTTTATCGTTGGTTTCTTTACTTACAGAAATTCATTCTGAAAAGGACTTACCGAAGTAGAATACAGATAATGATCAAGTGGCAATTCATTGTATCATATTATGCACATATAACACTAGTTTACAAATTTTAATCAATTTTTTCCTCAAAGTCTGCTATATTTTTTTTATAATGTAGAATGTTGTGCTGATTCTGAAACTGTCTTCAGCTTTTCTCCATCACGTCCAATTTTCAAGATATACCAAAAAATGTGGAAAATGGTGAATTAAAGAACACAGTAACGGTTCATGTTCAATATAGTTGTTATTTTGTAAAGTGTACTTCTGTGGCTATATGGACATGAAAGTGGTTATCCAGACGAATATTTTGAGGTATTGATGGCACAAATCGGACTCTTCGTTATTTTGCTACAGCCTAAAACAACTCAACAAAATCAAATTATTTGTATTTTTTAAAAAAGTTTGCTATTCTATCCTGTAGAACATTTAATTCTCTAAATTTATTTCTTTTAATTTATTTTCTACTAAATTTATATTTTTATTTCTATCTCTAAATATCGTTAATTTACGACAATCTTGCATATATAATATTTTTCTTTATTGTTCTTTATTGATTGCTTTCATATATAATTATTTTTCGTTATGTTGTGATGTAGTGAAAAAAAATTGGGAAAAAATGCCAAAAAATTTGATTTTGTTGAGTTGTTTTAGGCTGTGTCAAAATAAGGGAGAGTCCAATTTATGCCATCAATACCTCGAAATGTTCGTCTGCATCTCCACTTTCATGTCCATATGGAACTACAGAAGCACACTTTGCAAAATAACAAATATACTGAACATGAACCGTTACTGTGTTTTTTAATTTACCATTTTCCACATTTATGGGTATATCTCGAAAACTGGACGTGATGGAGAAAAACTGAAGACAGTTTCAGAATCAGCACAATATTTTACATTATAAAAAAAATATAGCAGTCTTTGAGATTTTTCTTGTAAACTAGTCTAATTAGTGATTAGATGCGGTGTTGTGGAATGATGATCCTGTTCTTCTGCCTAGTGTCCTGTTGGTGGATATCACTATGAGATGAACATTTTGCTCTTATGCAGAGTACCGCTAGTATGTAGACGTTAGGAACAGTTACTATTTGCATCGATTTAAATATGCTTCTGCAGCTATCTCGCGGGCACGACAAAATTCTAAGGGCTTCGTTTTTCTGGATAAAGTGGTTAGAAGTTTGAGACGATGATCCCCACACCTCGATGCCAAATTGACATTCGAATTAAAGTGGCCGAAGCCGCGTAGAAGAATCTTCGACAGGAGCGCTACCTCTGCAGATGATGATGCAACAGATAGCATCTATGAGCACCACCCTTTGCAAAGTCACTGCCAGCCTGAAGAAGATCACGGAAATAAACGCGCATCGCGCGTCACGATCCGGAGATTCGCAGCGCAATTGGTCGAAATCGCGTACACGGTACGAACAAAAAGACGATAGCGGAGTGTGTTGGTACCATACGCGATACGGGGACAGTGTGACGAAATGCAGACCGCCGTGTTCCCGGAACTCCTGAAACGGGGTAAGCCGTCACTAACAGAGGCTGGTGGCGGTATTCAAAACCCATCGCGACGCTCTTCGCGACCGACCGGAAAACTAAGACAGTATTTCTGATAGACACCGGTGCGGATTTGTGTTTTCCCGCGTACGCGAGTAATCGGACGACGTCCGCGATCGTCGTTTAGCTTATAGCAGTAAACGACTCGGTGATCGCGAACTATGGATACTAGACCTTTACTCTCGAATGGCACTTCGACGCGACTTCACGTGGAGAATGTTTCAAAACCCATCATTGGAGTCGACTTTCTGGACCATTATGGGTTGCTGGTCGACGTACGCAACCAACGGCTGGTGGACAGTGTGACGACGTTGGATGTCCGAGGACGCAGAACGTCTGGCCAGGGATCTGATATTCATGTCGTGACGAGTAATTTAATTTTTCATAATCTCCTCGCCGAATTTCCTGAAGTAACACGACTTTCCGGAGTTCCGCAGGGGATTAACCCGAAACACGGAGTGGAGCACCACATCCCTGGGCGACCAGTCGCCAGCCGGTTTCGACGCCTAAATCCGCAACGCTATGAAGCTGCCAAAGGAGAGTTCGAGACCATGCTGCAGATGAAGATCGTCCATCCATCGAAAAGTAGCTGGTCGTCGCCCCTGCACATGGTCCCCAAGAAAGGGGACCTATGGAGACCCTGCGGAGATTACCGCGCATTAAACGCGAGAACGGTGCCGGACAAATATCCGATACCCCACATGCAGGATATCTAGCAGTTCCTTCACGGGAAGAAAATTTTCTCCACCTTCGACCCAGTGCGCGCCTACAACCAGATTCCATTCGCCCAGGAGGACGTACCAAAAACGGCGAAAACCACACCTTTTGGCATGTACGAGTTCATGTTCATGCCCTGTCGTCTTCGCAACGTGGCACAAACCTGTCAAAGGCTAATGAAAGAAGTTCTCCGAAGTTTGGATTTCGCTTACGTCTACATCGACGGTATCATCATCCCTTCGGGCTCGGAAGAAGAACACCTGAAGCACCTTAAGCAGGTTTACCAACGTTTAAGGGAAAATGGAATCTTGATAAACATGCCAAGTACATTTTCGGGAAACCGCAAGTGAATTTCCTTGGATTCAACGTCGCCTGCGGAGGGATAAATCCCGTGCTCAAGAAAGTGACGACGAGCTACTTCAATTCTTGGAAGCAGATTGGGTTTTCAAGCTAAAGAAAGCCTTTACTGCGATATCTCTACGCCCAACGTTCGACCGTTCGTCACGCGCGAATTCAGACGGATTGCGTTTAATTCCCTGCATCAAATATCACACCCTAAAATTAACGCCACGGTTTAACGCCAAACTCGTAACTCAACGTTACGTGTGACCGTCGATCAGGACGGACTATAGGAAGTGGGTTCGGCATTGTCTCCGTTGCCAACGAGCTAAGATAACGCGACATACGTCAGCCCCGATCGGAACTTCACGTTACCCAGTGCCAGGTTCGAGCACATCCACATCGACCTGGTTGGACTACTACCAATGTCAAACGGGTATAGGTTCGCTTTAACCTGTGTGGACCATTTCTCGCGCTGGCCTGAAGTCATTCCTGTAGAAAATATAGACGCATCCACCATCGCCTTCGTCACCGCTTGGGTGTCTCGATTTGGAACGCCGCTGCGATTAATAACGGACCAAGGCAGGCAATTCCAATCACAACTTTTCGTGGAAATCAACGCAGTTCTCGGTACGAAACACTTTCGGATCACCACCTACCACCCAGCCGCCAAGATTCTACCGCCAGCTCAAAGGTGCCATCCGATGCCATGCCACAGAAAGATGGTTTGATATCCTGCCTGTGGTCCTGTTGGGCATAAGGTCAGCTTGGCGCGACGATCTTTCGGCAACGACAGCAGAACTAATTTACGGTGAACTCTCAGACTCCCTAGCGAATTTCTGGTACCGAGAGAAATACGTAAAAGCGAGTGTAACGAATTTCGCACAAGACTTGAAAACGTACTTTCAATAGCTTCAACCGTTCCACAGAACCAGGCACGGCGAGAAGATCTTCATCTTGAAAGATCTGGCCGCATGCTCTCATATGTGGACACGCTTGGGGGGAGAACATCACCCTTCATTAGAAGCTCCATGCGAGAGCCCATACCACGTCATCGCCCGGAACGATAGGACGTTCACCGTGGAAAAGAGAGGGAAGCAAATTACAATATCGATCGACCGTTTAAAACCGGCGTATATTTTAGCGGAAGAAGAGGAACAGCACCAAGAGGATCCACAACGACCAGAACATTGAGGTCTTATATATATATCTAGAGTGCGTATGTGGTGGTGGTGGGGGCAATCAGAAAGTCAGACATGTTGGATGTACCGACCTGAACTTAGCAATAGTTTCAAGTCGCTATTGTCCCTAGAATTATAACCATTATAACCAATTATAACCTAACAATTCTCATAAACGTATATATCAGAATAAGATTAAATTACATAAATAAATGTTTTAATTTAAATGCAAAAGGTCGTCCTCTCCGAAATAAATTTAACAAATTAATATTATTTCATAATCAGTAACAATATTGTTTTAAGTTTCTTTTATTTTGTTCTTTTTATTAAAATTTTATTTTTGTTGAAGGTTTTCGAATTCTTGTTTCATATCACACATCCAGTTCAATAATGCCGTATGTACACTTCTAGAAAACTACAAAAATCAAGAAAACAATTTTATCTGTGCAGCTTTTTGAAATATTTTAGAATATAAATATATGAAAATATTGTTATGCTTTCTGTTCAGAAGTACAATACAATATACCCGTGCATACCGAGTGCAATAAACTGTAGCAATACAGTCTTAAGTGAAAATATGCAATTTTTGCATTTATGGCACTATTGAACTAGGTGTGCGATATATATTTTTATAATTTGATAGGTTGGGAGATTATTTACAACAGTCCACAATGTTTCTGGTTACTTGATTTTAAATTAACAAGTGAAGTTTAAGTAAAGTTTATTATTAAGGAATGTTTAGTTCTTTTAAAACAAGCTAACAAATATTTATAAAGATAAAAATTAAGGTGATCAATCAGATTTTTTTAAATATTTTCTTAGTTTATGTTAATTTATAAGGGTTATTGTTAAAAATTATTAAGTTCTTCTACAATATATAATTCATAATTATTTATCAATAATTGTGTTTTGTTTTGGTTATTATTTTCTGTCTTTTCAGTTTATAATAATGTAAATTCTTGCATAAGTTATATAAGAATTTCGAAATTCCCGCTAACTTGGTACATCTAACATGGCGATCTTTCGGGAATCATTTTTGGCGTGGTGGGGACAACAGCATACGCACTCTAGATATATATATATATAAGACCTCAATGGACCAGAATCTCCACGGAGAGAGTTAGCCAACAGATAAGACCTCCTCAACCAACAACGCGATATGGGAGACGTGTTAGATTCCCTAACCATTTTCAGGCAGGTCTCTAGTAGGTCTTCGTTGTTGTGGTTTCCAGTTCAAACTTGTTCTTGTATCTTGAGATCAGTTTTTGTATTTGTTGTTGTGGAAATAAATACTGTGTAAATAAGTTCTTATGGCAGCAAATTTATGTGTGTTGTTTCTATTTAGATTAGTTTAATTAAGTTTATACTACTCTGGTTTTGTTTTTAGTTTTTATTATTGTTGCCTGACTAGTTTCGGCACAGGAGCCATCATCGGAGGCAGCGTCAGTATTAAATTAATGAAAGGCGAAATAACATTACAAAATTTGTCGACAGTAAAAATGATGTTAGGTATTGATGTGTTGATTTTACAATAACAGAATGAATGTAATTTTACTCTGATGGAATACACTTATTCTTATAAGTGTATTCCACAACACACTTATTCTTATATCCCTCCGATGATGGCTCCTATGCCGAAACTAGTCAGGCAACAATAATAAAAACTAAAAACAAAACCAGAGTAGTATAAACTTAATTAAACTAATCTAATCCTATAACTGGTTAAACAATGGATCTCATTTCAAAATTGTTTCCATTTGTTATACGCTTGTTTTAATTTCATTTTGGTTTGCCACCACTTTCATTTTGAGTTGTGAGCCATGGGTATTTTAATATTTTTATCCACAACCTTCATATGACCTTTCTAAAAGCAACCATATTCGAGTTTTCTATCTTACCTACATCCAAACCTAACCTTTAAAAATTTGTACTTACCACGCTTTTATTGTAATACATAAAACGTAAGTTAATTTAATTTTAATTTAATAAGCTAGTTATTTGAATATGCTTGTAGGATTTTCTACTGATAATGGGCGAGGCCCGAAACCCGGTATAGAAACAAAGAAAATAAAAACAATCAAATAAGTATATTTAATTTAAAAAAAACCCTTAACTAACACAACAAGGTGAAGATGGAGTCAATAAATCTTAATCATTATTAAATAAGCATTGATAATAGTTTTCGAATGTTAATGTTTTTAATGATGATGATTTTACACTTTTTGCCTTTTTACTAACACCAACATTTGATATAATTGTATCAATTTCATTGCAATTTTCACATTTCTCAATAAGCTTATTTTCAATTTCATTGATTTCTTTCTTAGAAGTTTGATCTTTAATTGCATACATTTTTGATTTCAAACCAATAAATTCAGTCATAACACGACCATTGTTTCATCCTTCATCAAACCTATTACTTTTTTGTTTTTTTGTGGAATATTATAAACATTGTTTGTTGGATAGTCGGATGTATCGAAACGATCTATATCTTTTTTAATTTCCTCATAAACATCTGATGTAAAGAAATGATAAATTAACTATCAGTATCGGTATATAGTACTTTTGCATTACATCCAAATTTTTGTAGGACATAATTGTAGTGAAAATCGTAAAGAAACGTTTTAGAAATATCTAAAATTGCCATTCCAACGTATATTGGTTTGTTAAAGTGAATTTTAAACCTTTTCATTTCAATAAGAATTAAATCTGAATCAATAATTGTAGTTACTAAAATTTGGTTGAGATATATAATATTTTGCACCATAACTTCCAGACGATTTGTTCACTAATTTAACGTCTCTATATTTTCGAACGTTTTCCATAGTTTTACCAAAAACTGCATTATTCATTAATTTAAAATAATTTTTTCCAAATTCATTTGTACTTTTTGTTCTCATTTCAGTATTTAAATTTATATATTTTGATAGCCAATTACTTTGTGAAAATTGTAATACTTTATAGATTTTATTAATTTTTATACCTAACTTTATAGCTAGTTGTAGATTACAGCAGTGGATTATGTAATTCTTTTTTGTAAAAAATTTAGTCATTAATTTAGGAAGTTTTGATTTCGAGCCAGGAGGAACTAAATGTTCTCGACATAATGGTAAATCTTTATGCAATTCATATAACTCTGTTGGATAAAATAAGTCAACTTCGTAAATGTAACCAATAGAACTTTCTGTTGATATATTTTCAATGTTTGGTATTGTATATACAGGGTGTGTCACGTAACTGGTTCATTAGAACTTTTTTAGGTTTCACTATTCGTAAAGACTTGAAATTTTGGTATTATGGATTGTTCATTCTGATCTTTTAATTTAACATATTTTCAAGACGGCCACCACTTCCGGTCTACCGGAAGTAGACCTCAACTTCGTTATTTTACATCGAATGCTATAGTTTTTATTACACCATTCAATTACACGTAAAAAGATATGTTGACGTTGATAACAGTTGTTGGTGCTATTTGTTCTAGCTGCCCTCATATTTGGAAATTAATGGAAGCATGCAATGCTGGAAAGCTTCTGATTTTTACGTTAGAAAGTCATAGAGTTTTGATAGCTTTTCATCCATATTTATGTTATTGTTGTCATTACTTAGTTATGTCATCACTTACTTCTGTTAACGTCTTTGAATATTATGGCGAATTATTCCAACGACAATATTTTAAATTAGTTTTATATTAACGACGGATGTAATAAAGTTTTGGATAGGATCTGTTTTTTAGTTTTGCAAAGATCAAAATAACAAGAAACCATAAATCTCTATCATCAGCAGATTAAGATAATGGAATAAATGTTTTGTCATATTTTGTTATTTTACCAAATTCTTCGGTAAGAGGCGCTTCGATCGATTTAGATGAATATTTTCCAAGAAAGCACCGTTAATAAATAAAGTGAAGTCTCTAGGAATATTTCGCACATCATTATGTCGAATATTACGCCATATTATTGTTTTTCATTGTTTCGTTTATGCGTTCTTCTGCTGGTTATTTTTGGTAAATAAAAGCTAACAAACTAAAGTTTATTCAATCACAGATCATTCTAGAAATAATCCCGATGATAATTTAAATAAACTAAACGATAAAACGTCAAAATGTTATAGCCTTCTAATAAAAACTGAACGGCTTCCAGCATTTTGTGTAGGATTTTGATAAACTACTCAATATGAAGAAAACCATAACAAATAAGTATAGCAATGTTTATAGATAATTTGTAGAGAATTAAATTCCCGTTTTAATAGGCTAAAAAGATATGGGGCGTTCCATTTAAAATTTTCGACTTTCTCGCAATTGAATACAGCAAAACGGTAATTCAATTTTTGACCACGCTGTATGAAAACTGATATAACAAGTAACAATCTATTTGACAGCATACGAAGAGTTATCGTACCAATGCAAAACGTTTTTGTATTAACGTTTGCCGAGACATATGATTTTAAAGACCATGGTGATATTTGCCAAAAAACACTTAAAATCAAAATAACTTGAAAACAAAAAACCCTAGGTACCAATAACTGTTTTCAAAGTATACATATTTTCTTACATGCAATTGAATGGTGTAATAAAAACTATAGCATTCCATTTAAAATAACGAAGTTGAGGTCTACTTCCGCTAGACCGGAAGTGGTGGCCATCTTGAAAATATTTTAGATGGATAGATCGGAATAAACAACCCATGTTACCAAATTTTCAAGTCTTTACGAATAGTGGAAGCTAAATAAGTTCTAATGAACCAGTTACGTGAGACAGCCTGTATATCACCTACCCGTAGAAAGTTTCCATATGGTAAATACATTAACATTGCCAATCCATACAAATTATTAATATCGAAATACATTAAATATAAAATATTTTGTTCTATATCAAAATTATTCATATATTTGTTTGCTTTTCCATGCCGATTTGAACATTGTGATATACCGCCTCTTATTCCTCGCTCAACAAACAATAACATATCTACGTAAGTTAAAAGTTCCAATTTAACATCAGTAATTTTTAACATAGCATCAAGGGCCAAACCAGGTGCTGTACAATAAAGTAATGAGTCTAAACCGTACGTGGATTTACATAGTTTTCGAAAGTTTTCAAAATGTTTGTTAATATTAGTACATCTGTTTTCATGTACAATTCAGCATACTTTTGTAAATTTCTAACATTAAACTGATTCCAAACATTCATAGCATGTTGATAGTCAGATTTAGATATTTCCTTTTTATTAATATTGCTATAAAAATGTTCTATTGATGGTAATTTTGTATCTTCTAATCTTTCCCAGCTGTCTAAATACTCATATGGAAAAACTCCATTTCTTTGTAACAATTGAAATTCATGGTGGTTACTACAAAATTTTTTTGTAATAATTTTTTGTTCTTCCGTTAGATATGATGACAATTTATCTAAACTTGAAGCCATGACTCAGAAAGAATCAATAAATTTAAAGCAAACATTTGTATTATTAACATATTTTTTAAATGATATAAGTTAAGTATAAGTTTCTATGTTAACTGGTAATAAACAAATTCTACCTTCAAACTGAGTACTAATAGATTTAATTATGAAATGTGAGTCATATCCAGACAAGTTATGAAAGACTACGGGAATTAAATGTGTGTATCTTTAAAGTTCAAATTACATTTGTTATGTGCAGCACCTCTAAAGGATCTAGTTAAATGACAATGGTCTCTAACCTTTATATCTTCATTTTCAATGTACTTCGAACAAATACAACAAATTTTAGAGTTTCTATACATAAGTTCTTCATCTGTAGTTAAATTCATCGGAACTATATTTAAAATTCGTTTATTTATGTTTAATGCAATTTGTTCCAATTTTTAGCAAACCAAATATTACAATCTCTACCTGTATAAAGTTCAAACATTGAAAGTGAATCATCAAATGAACATTTTAAATAGAATGCTATGCTAAAGGCTTGTGTTTGTGTGTATTTTAATAATATACTTTCAATGTCAACATATATTACAAAAGGGGCATCTAAAGTATGCTTAAAGTTACTAAATTTTAGTATGGAATTTGAAATTTTAGGCAATGTAACTTTTCTTTCATTAACATTAATACAATTTATCAAATGTTGATTTAAAGTAGTTTGGCTCATAAAATGGTTTAAACACCGTTCACATAAATATTTCTTATTTTTAGATTTGCTAATTTGATTGTATAATAATCGTTGTAAATTTTTAATAAAAGCAAAATGAAAACTTTTTTTATTATATGAAATAATATTGTGGTAATCATCATCATCATCATTGACATCATCGTCAATAGAAATTGTAAATAGATTAAATTTTTCATTAAAATCATATTTGCTCAAGTAAGATGGTACAATTTCCTTCTTTTTACCATCATTACTTATAGTATATGTATTAATTGAAATGTTATTCATCAATTCAAATTTTGGAATATCTTTTAATCTTATATGAAATCGAATACCATCGTATTTTAAGATTTCACTAAAATGTGGATAAGATGATATTCTTGATACATATTGGTTTATTGTACATGGATATTTTGCAGCTACAATTGACCAGAGAAAACAATAAACATCATTATTTTTTATGTTAATTACAGCTTTAGTATTTTTAATAAATTGAAGAAGGTCCTGATAGGTTGATGTGCCATAACTAATAGGAGAATAGTTATTAATATTGACTTTTAAATGTAGAATTTCAGATAAAAAATTCTAAAAAATTTCTCAATATTTTATCAATTACGTTTTCATTATACCAAATTTTTAATTTTGTGTTGTTGTCAACTATTTCATTTCTAGTAGTAAAGTGCTTAACATCGGTTTCAACAGTTTGAGGTTTAATGAAGTTACAATATAATAAACATTTACTTTCAATAAAGATCTTTGAAGTGATTTCTTTATTTGATTGGAAAAACATCTAAACGCTTTTTTAAGGATATTGTAATTTACAATGATTCCACTACAAATTCTACCATCGAAACACGATTCTAAATTTTCCCATTTTATATGCCTATTACATGTAGATGATTTTCTATTCTTTAAATACCGAAATTTATCTCTATAGAATTTCAAATGTGCTAAATTCGATTCAATTTTCAAATAATTAACTCCTGGTAATTTATTTTTAATAACTTTTCGCATTATACACATTGTACTGTTCAATAATTTTATCCAATGTGCTAATTGTTTGTCAGTTTTAATTATTGCACTAACACGTTCAACTTTAGATACTATATTTGCAGAAAGTTCATTCATGATTTTAAAAATGCATTAAACTATAATTATAAAAATATATAAAAAAATTTACTTGTGTTGTTGAGTTACGTTTGCTAATAATAATACTTCGTAACTCACAATTTCTTTATATTATCTTCTTCTTATAGCTAGCTGTGCTGACGTAATAACAAATAGAAAGGTTGCTAACATAAATTTTGTAAGAAATCACAAGGTTATCATGTCAAATGATTTTTTTGAATACATCAGCAAAACATGTTGACGTAAATTGCACAAGGTTATCAGGTCAAACGGTTTTTTTGAATACATCAGCTAAATATGTTGACGTAAATTTCACAAGGTTATCAGGTCAAATGATTTTTTTGAATACATCAGCAAAACATGATGACGTAAACTTCACAAGGTTATCAGGTTAAATGATTTTTTTAACAACATCAGCAAACATGTTGACGTGATTTTTTGAACATATCAGCAAAACTTGTTGATGTAAATTTTTGCTTAGTTGACAAATTATTAATATATAAATTTTCTCGATCGGTTCGATTTAGCATACACTCAGTAACCGAGTAACTCATCTACGGTAGCAAAAAAAAATAAATAAAATGGCTACACTACCAAGCACTTTGTTGGTAACATCAACAGACTCAATAAATTGACCAATGAAAAGTTTACATGTAGTATATAAACATTTATTCAGTCGGTAAGTTGTTTTCATTTTCCTTTTTTTCTTTATTAATAATTTTGAATTAGGTTTGGTTTGAAAGAGATGAATTCAAGGCCAAACTGTATAGTAATCAGGTTACTCTACACACCAAAACACGATACATTACAAAAAAAGTTTGGAAACCTTCCAGTTAAATACACACGACTTTCAGTGGAAAATGAGATGGAGGTTCAACTGTTAGGGTCAATAATGAGAAAATATACTTTTGATTTACTTGGTGTAGCGGATGACCCGCAGCAACCAAAAATAGATGCATCAACAAACAGAAAATCGACAACAAATATTAGAATTCTAGATGACGTTCAGGTAAAAGATACGATATGCCAGCAACCAAGAATGGAAGGGTCAACAAAGCGAAAATTGACGAATATTGAAATTCCGGATGACGATGATGAGATATGTGTTATTGAAGATATTGAAGAAGAAGAAGAAATGGATTCTAATACATATGACTTTACAGATACAGATTATAAAACATATAAAAAGAAACCCAAGGGTGATGATGAACAAAGAAAGGCAAAAGATTTTTTGAAAAGTAGAACATAAGTGCTGGTGGTGTAGTTAGTAGTTTAATTAACAAAAAAATAAAACCAATCAGGTGTAGTTAGTAGTTTAATTAATAAAGAAATAAAACGTAACACTAATATCCTTTTTTATTGCACAAACTAATCATTTAACAAAATTACATTAACTAAAGAACAATTTAATGAAAAGGGTACAAAACAGGTACTAAACCTAGAACATTGTACCACTTAATTGCTTAATCGCTTAATTGCTACAAGAAATAACAAAATAGTTCGACAATGATAAGCTATAAAAGAACTGTCTAATAATAGTAATATGTAAGGAAATACAATAATAAGGAAACAAAAATAATAAAACAAATTTCAATCGTTAATACTTTCCAAGGTATGGACCGCCGAGAGGACTAAGCTTATGAACCTTTTATAGGAGTGGCAGAAAACGTCCACATCCATATAGTCGGATGCCCGTGCCATACGAAAGATCGGTGAATTATAAAAATAATTTGTGCGTGATATAGGTGCGTAGAATAAGTATTTATGACGTAGAGAACGAGATGGACTATGTATATCTATGGCAGCAACCAACGCAACAGAGTCACACCGGTTATATATTATCTTGTAATGCATAAAGACATCATTTGAGAATCGCCGTTTACTAAGGGGAACAATATTAAAAAGTCTGCATGCAGACTCATAATTAACAAAATCTCGATGACACTTAAAACATAAATACTTTAAAAATCGTTTCTGTTTTTTTTCCAATCTATTTATATAAATGGAGTACTGCGGATTCCACACAACACTACAATAATTCAGCACACTAGAAACAAAAGAATAGTATAAGGCCTTGATGGATAATATGTTAGAAAACAGTTCCGTGGATCGAATAATAAAGCCAAGCATACGCCAAGCCTTACTAACTGCTCCATCAATGTGAACATCGAACTGTAGTTGTTCATCCATTATTATGCCAAGATCTCTAATATGTGGGACCCTTTGAATAGTTGCTCCATTCAATGTGTAATCGAAACTAATGATATTATTTTTTCGCTTAAAAGTAATTACATTGCATTTCGAAAGGTTCAATATTAAAAAATTAGACTGACAGTATCGTTCCAAGTTATCAATATCACGCTGCAACCTAGAGTAATCCGCGGGTGAAGATACACGAAGACAGATACACCTAAAAATCTTTTAGGTCATCGGCATACATTAAACAGTTAGACCAGTTAATAATTTTGAAAATGTCATTAATGTACATGTTACACAGTAGGGGACCAAGATGACTTCCCTGTGGCACACCCGAGGACACAACAACCTCCTCAGAGCAGTAACCATCAATAGAAACAATCTGCATTCTGCCGTTCAAGTAAGACCCAAACCAGGTTAACCAATATCAAAGCCTGCCAACTTTCTCAATAATAAATTATGGTCGACCCGATAAAATGCCTTGCTGAAGTCAGTGTAAACTACATCAACTTGATAAAAATCATGAAGAGATGTGGTGATGTAATGAGTGTACTCAAGCAAGTTAGTTTCAACGGATCGACCTGCAAAGAAAAACCGTGCTGTCTTGGATCAATCTCATTCTTTACAGCAAAGAATATACGTTTATAAACTAGCTTTTCTAAAATTTTACTAAAAATGGACAGCAAAGATATTGGCCGATAAATGGTCACGTCACTGCGATCTCCCTCCTTAAATATCGGCAGAACGCGAGCACGATTCCAGGCGGTTGGAAAAATACCCTGCTCTAAAGAGGCGTTATAGATCATATGCAGGGGTACAGAAAGAGCTGTGCCACAATTTTTAATAAATATTGCAGGTAAGCCATCATCCCCACTAACAGCCAACTCTGCCAAAGCTTCATCAATCTCAACCAAATACAAACGAACAGTACTCAACGTGCATGCTCCATTCGAAACATGAACATCATTAGCACCGACTGATGGGACCGCAAACACCGAACAGAAATACTGGGAGAAAAGTGAGCAGACGGAGCGACCGTCGGAAGCGATGGTATTACCCAACACTACCTGGCCCGGTACCCCAGTTGACCTCCTTCTACGTCGCATATACGACCAAAAATACTTTGAATTGACTGTGATACATTATTCAGTTCGCTGTATATATTGATTGTGATCGCGCTTAATAAGATATTTAGCCTGACCACGCAACAATGAAAATGTCAAATAATCAGCTCGATTACCAAAACGCTTCCATCTTTTGTGTGCTCTCTTTTTTTCTTTAAGAGTTTTTACCGTATTAAGGGAAAACCAAGTAGGATACCCGCTGATCGCTAATCTGGCCTTTGGAACAAACTTATCAATTGCCGACCACAAAACAGAATAAAAAACGTCAGTGGCCTCATCAACTGTGCTTTTATTTAATACATCCATCCAAGAAATAGAATTTAAAAAGTTATTAATGTCGTTAAAGTGTGCTTTATGAAAGTTGTAGTTTTGGAAGCTTCGCTCAGCTAAATTCCAGGCAACATTCAATGAAATCTGAAACTCAAAAGTGTTGTGACTGATGTCCGCACGTACGAGAGGGAAGTTACTTAAATGAACGTTTGTGATCCCATTAAAGTCACAGAAAACCAGATCAAGTGTATTATTAAACGTATTAGTAAAATAATTATGTTCAGTAAGATTGCACAAAGAAAATAGCGTCCAAGAAATCAGCTGAACGAGCAGAAATAGCTCGGGAAGCAGAGCAGGCAAAATTAGACGCGTCAAGATTCCATTGAATTTCGGGCAAGTTAAAGTCACCACATATGAGATATTTGTCATCGGGATGACGTTCAATAAGGGATATCAGCTCATTAATGAAGTTATATAATGCTGTATTATTGTTCGGCTGTATGTAAACATAGCACACATGAACATTGCAGGTGAGACTCCAGAGCGTGATGCTAACGGCGTCCACTTGATTAAACCAATCAGGCCTAGGTATAACCGATAGAGATACGGATACACCTATAAGAACGCAACGACCCATTAAACGATTATCATCCGTATTTAGTCGATCATACCTAAATACTCGATAATTATCTGGGAAAAACTCGCGCGAGTGAATACCGGATGTAACCACGTCTCCACCAGACACACGACATCCAAATCAGAGTTAAGCAAGCTCTGATAAAGGTTCAACAGCTTCGTCCTCAAGCCACGAGTATTTTGATAATAAAATCTCAAAATATTTGAATGAAACATCGTAACGCTAAAACCAAAAGAAATCGACTAAGTGAGAAAAAATAGTTACAATTTATCGAGGTCGGCCTCATTTCGTATTTGAATGACTTTTGCGTTTTCTACCTTCCGAACGAAGATCTTACAATTACGGGTCCGTACATATTTATAATGTGTTTCCCTGGCAATCCTTCTGGCGCAACCAAATAAAGCCTTATTCGTAGGAGTGAGGTGATCATTTATGAAGCATTGTTCAGCAACTCCAGCAATTTTCAGTCCCCGATTAGTGCCAACCAGAAGAGCCCTTTTCTTCACACCAGCAGCAGCGAGAAGTTGATCATGTCGAAGTCTACTACAAAATCTCACTACCACCGCCTTTGGACCGCGATCACCACCACCCGGACCATGTGGTACTCGATGGATAGCGTCAATATCGGATGCAGCAACAGACACGCCCAGGAAATCACCAATCACACTCACAGTGTTTACAAGATTTTCCCCATTCTTTTCTGGTACTCCCTGGATCTCGATGTTATTTCGACGTGAGTACTACTCCAAGTCAGACACCTTAACCGTCAACTCATCTACTCGCTGCTTGAGGGACTGATTCTCAGACTTAAGAGTTTCGTTGGCGGCCAACTGTTCCTGCAACCTCCTCAGGGCAATTTCGAAATCGGAAACACGATCGCTACAAAATTTAACAGATTCCAGGAGTTCATCATGTTTGGTGCGCATATCACCACACATTTCCAGTAGCATAATAGAATAATGTTAATGTATTTACCGTATGGACACTTTCAATGGGTAGGTGATATATATATACAATACCAAACATTGAAAATATATCAACAGAAAGTTCTATAGGTTACACTTACAATATTAACTTATTTTATCCAACAGAGTTATATGAATTGCATAAAGATTTACCATTATGTCGAGAACATTTAGTTCCTCCCGGCTCGAAATCAAAACTTCCTAAATTAATGACTACATCTTCTACAAAAAAGAATTACATAATCCACTATCGTAATCTACAACAAGTTATAAAGTTAGGTATAAAAATTAATAAAATCCATAAAGTATTACAATTTTCACAAAGTAATTGGCTATCAAAATATATAAATTTAAATACTGAAATGAGAAAAGAAAGTACAAATGAATTTGGAAAAAATTATTTTAAATTAATGAATAATGCAGTTTTTGGTAAAACTATGGAAAACGTTCGAAAATATAGAGACGTTAAATTAGTGAACACATGGTCTGGACGTTATGGTGCAAAATATTATATATCTCAACCAAATTTTTTTATATATCTTAACCATTTTGAACCAAATTCTTATTGAAATGAAAAGGCTTAAAATTCACTTTCACAAACCAATATACGTTGGAATGGCAATTTTAGATATTTCTAAAATATTTCTTTACGATTTTCACTACAATTATGTCCTACAAAAATTCGGATGTAATGCAAAATTACTATATACCGATACTGTTAGTTTAATTTATCATTTCTTTACATCAGATATTTATGAGGAAATTAAAAAAGATATAGATCGTTTCGATACATCAGACTATCCAACAAACAATGTTTATAACATTCCACAAAGAAAACAAAAAAGTAATAGGTTTGATGAAGGATGAAAACAATGGTCGTGTTATGACTGAATTTATTGGTTTGAAATCAAAAATGCATGCAATTAAAATTCCAACTTATTGAGAAAGGTGAAAATTGCAATGAAATTGATACAATTATATCAAATATTGGTGTTAGTAAAAAGGCAAAATGTGTAAAATCATTATCATTAAAAACATTAACATTCGAAAACTATTATCAATGCTTATTTAATAATGAAACATTTATTACTGAACAAAATTCCATTAGGTCACAAAAGCATAATGTTTACACCATTCAACAAAAAAAGGTAGCGTTGAGTAGTCATGATGATAAGAGAATAGTATCTTATTGTTGCACAGATACAAAACCTTGGGGTTATAAAAAAATTGCACTAACACATAAATAAGATATGACGTCATAAAAACAAGTTGGAACATGTAAGTAACAAAACATATATAAGTTGCAAGGATATTTAATATCATTTAATTATGTTCTAGTGCATACAACAACAACAAGAAAAAACAAGAGCCAAAAATTATTGTTTTTATACTTCTACTATTATTATCAGTAAATCGGTTACATAGTCAAGAAGAAGAAAATTATTATAAAGACCAATATGAAATTGTGTATCAGAATTATGAAGCTCTATATAATTCTAGTAGTAACATATATCAAAAGTGTAAAAACAATTTAGAAAGATGTGAACAATGTGAACCTATGTTAAATGACATTTGCTATAACCAAATTGAATCTTTAAGTCAAAATTTACCAAATTCAACAATAATGGAAACATTAGTAAATAATACGGTCTAACTCTAACAACTATACAAGGAAAATTACTAAAAGCATACGAAAAAATTAATTCCGATGAAAAAATAATTGATCAATTAAACAAAGAAATTGAACAAATGAGTTTCAATATTCTTATAATTAAAATTGATAATGAAAAGTATAAAGAAAAATTTAAAAAATGTCGTATAGAAGTTTTACAATGAAATGGTGATCGTTTAAAGTTGATACATAATGTAAATAATTTTATATCAGCATTATAAAAGAATCTATCCAACCAAAGTATAAATAAAAGATTTCCTCTCAATTCATTTCATTCTGCAATCATGCCCACTATATGGTGTAATGTATGTAAAAAAAATTCTGCTTTTGCAAGGCATCAATCCAAAATCATAAACAACAAGATGAACAGGAAAGAAGAAATGATGAAAGAAGGAGGAAAAGAAAAAGTAGTTCAATTGACATTAAGTGCTACGAAATTCTAAAGGATAGTTCTCTATAAATTATAATATATATTTTTTAAGATTTGTTTTATTTAAAATAAATAATGCTGTGTAATATTAATATCTTTTTTTTATAAATGACATTTTCTTCCTATCTATATATATATATATTTTATTTATCTATATATTTATTATATATTTATATTATTTATCTATATATTTCTTCCTTTCTACATACATATGTATGTGTAATTTCTCGAATAACATCATTCTCTAAATAAGTTTATATTCATGCTCACTCATGAATTCCTCTTATGGTCAGAAATCTCAAATCACTCTCTGTCCGAAATGTACTCATACAGGGATTTCATATACCAAAAGAAATACTATACACAGAACTCATCTTTTTACCTTACTATTATGTGTGTTTGGGTAAGAAAAAGAAACTTTTTACGTTATCTTATTTTTATTATATTTTTTAAATTATAGATTTTGGCCTTGCGTTTCTATTCCGTATTTTATAGACTCTTGTATGAATATCGACCATTATTGTTCAAAATGTAAATCATTTCTAGGTTCATATCAATGTTAAAATAAAAAACGAAAACAAATTTTGTTTTTTATTTTGTCACGACCTTTGACCTTGGTTTTAATCTCTTATCAATCAATGTCACTTTTGACCTTGTTTTTAATCTCTTATCAGTTGACGTCACCTTTGACCTTGTTTTTAATCTCTTATCAGTTGACGTCACCTTTGACCTTGTTTTTAGTCTCTTATCAGTTGACGTCACCTTTGACCTTGGTTTAACTCATCAAGATGACCGGGGTGGGCAGGTAAGCCGCCCAGGTGAGACAAGGGGTTCAGCCAGGTGAGGGTGATTCTTCTGCCAGGGGTAGTTCTTCGGACAGCTGATAAGGGATAGTTCTTCGGATAGGTGAGACAAGGGGTAGTTCTTCGGATAGGTGAGACAAGGAAAAGTTCTTCATCTAAGGGTAGTTCTTCAGCTACCCGGTGGTTGTTCTTCTCCCATTAGGGTAGTTCTTCAGCCATTAGGGTACTTCTTCGGCTATTAGGGTAGTTCTTCACCGTACTTCTTCAGCCATTAGGGTAGTTCTTCAGCTTCCGGTGACCTTGCCGAAGAGTGGTAAACCCCCCTGTCCATCTAAGTTACCACCAACATGCCATCGAGCATTCTCGGTCCCAGAACCCCCTTAGCTATAAGTCCGAAGAGCCCAGAATTGTCTTAAATTTATAACAGGCAAAAGGCTTTCTTGGACTTTCGACAGGCAAACAACTACGACACAATTAAAGTTTTTTACAACGTGGCCGAAAGACGCTTCGTCAACCGAATTCTTTTGAAAACAAAGAATGGCCATAAAAACATTCACCGGCCAGTTCTGGTCTTGGATTCCCAGAAACGCTTTCGCCGGGTTCCCGAAATGATTTCCAAAACATCGAAACAACACGTTCAGATGTTCCAGCGGAGCATAAAAGAGCCAGGATAGGTCCAAAACATTCATTCAGAAGTACGAGTCTACAATCACGAAGTCAAGCGTCATCACCATCGCCAACAACAACTGAAGAAGGAGTTTAATTCTGGAAATCTCTGGTTCTAATTTTTTTCGAATTTATTTATCTTTGTGTTTAGTAAAATATTTGATACGTCACCTGTCAGTATTTTCTGAGTCTTCTCTTGCTACTATCGCAACATAATTAATCCCGCACCGGCGAAAGACTGGTTCTAATTTGTAAATTTGTATTCTAATTTGTATCGCTTGTAAATGTCCATGTGTTCAGGCTGTTACATTCTTATTATGAATGTTTATTAATACAAACAGACGTTATTACCTGCAACTCCAAAATAATGTTAATTACATCGATACCAAACCGTACAAGATTCTGCTTGATTTTCCAAAATCAATGAATTCCTACACCAGTTTAATAGCTAGTGCCAACCTCTATTATTCAAAGGTAACTACAATATGTAATACAGGAAAGTTCACAACTATTGCCATAGTGTGTAACATATCCAATATTTTCTTTTTATTCTACAGTTCCGGAGAAAAATGCATTTGACTTCATTTTTTCTTGGTATCAGGTAATCATAATAATTATAATCAGGTAACTTCTCTTTTGCAGGAAATATGCGATTGAACTAATTTGTCAATTCGGTATGGAACGAAGACCAACCAAGATTCAAATATTTTCTCCGCTGTAATTAAACTTATCTGTTTCATATTTATAATATTTGTAAATTTTGTTGTTACTTTAGCAATCTGCGCAAAATAATCAGATAAGTGTGAATTTGTAGTCTTTCCCTCGATGTTTATTATATCTGTAAATATAGTATCTATGCAGGTTACGGATCTTGGTGATAATGCAAAAGTACTGGAAAAGATGCCTTCCGTTCCAAACATATCGAATATATTACAAACCGCCATGGAATCTTGGTTGCTATGCATAAAATTTATATTAAAATCTCCGTAAAGTAGCACTCTATAGTTAGTCCTAACTATTTGCATTTCTATAACATTAACTTGTTGACAGATGTGTGAACAATAAAATAGAAATTAAAACAAATTAATTCTTTAAATGAATAATCTACTAAACACATTAACTAAATGAACCTCGGTCATCATACTGCAATGTATACCAGGTATCATTTCAGTTTTTCCTTGAAGATGTTTAAGCCAATATAGACAAATAACAATAACGTTATATTTTTTTGAGTTACAGCTGTAAATTTTATGTCATTTTCCTGACATTAACCATCTGTACTAGGCATTGGGGTGGACTGGATTGAATTTTGTATTAATATTAAGACACTGCAATGCTTATAATATTGTCTACATATTCATTGTCGATCAATGTTCGGTGATACATGCAACTTCGATATTTTATTATAATATTAACAATTTTATTTTTCATTGATTACACATTAAATATAAAAATTGTATTGTTTCTGTTTTAGTTTGTGAGAATTCATAGTTTTGTTTTTAGTTTGAAGCTATATTGTCTGGCTGATCCGTGCCAGTCGTTCTAAAACAGTATTGCCACACTTGCTGGCCAGAAATCCGAGGTCGTTATTACGTCATCTGATATTTTAAAATATGAATATTCATCCGGGTATTTAGAACGCAAATTTTCGCAACGTGCATTTGCAGCATTTTTTGATTTCAAATAGTCAAAAATTTATTCAATAGTAAATTATTCAACGTGAAGTACTGGACTTGGTAGAAAAGGGGTTTTGAATAAAAAGTTATATTACAGATACCCCCTAATTTTCACTAAAAAATCACCTCTTGAATCTTCCGCTTTAATTTAGAAACATCCTGTACAATCCTTATACAGGATGAGTTAATAATGTGGGATGGAAGATTGTGGCTTCACTATTGAAAACAACCATATGCTGATTAGGTGTTTTAAATACCACAAGTGTTTAAAAACTATATCTTGTTTTCAAATTTTGAATGCAAGGTGGAAGTCATTAATCATTTTATGAAAATTTTTGAAGAATCATGTGGTCACTTAAAATTCATTATTATAAGCACTATTATAAGCATTATTATATGATCAAAATCTTCGTGCTGAGCTTGCTAGACGTATCGAGCCAGTCATAAGCAAATCAGCAAGTAATCAGAAAAGCTAAATGCTTGTTATTGTGAAAAGCGTGTATCAACTTTGTTATCAAAATGTTCGTGGACTTAATACCAAACTGATAGAATTTGTAAGTACCGTTTGTGCTTCTGAGTTTACTATTATCGCATTGTCTGAGATGTAGTTGAAAGATACTGTTCCTGTTTATGAAATGTTGCCTAATCCTTGCACAATGGTTAGAGTAGATGCATCGCAGCGAATGTCATGGAGGTGGCGTATTGCTGACGGTTGCCTCGCGGATTGCTCAGAAAGACCACTTTACCTATGGTTACCAAGCTTCTTGCGTAAACTTTGGTACTTTGAGGACAGTTGACGTAGAACTTGGTTCTATTTCGGTTTATGACATCCAGACTTTAATTGCATAGATGGAATTTGAATTCAAACATTTATCATCAATTCTACCTTACGGGGACACACTGTATAAGCTTCACCTGTCTTATCTAGAAACTGCTCTCAATTTGTCGTTTGAAACTGTTTTTCTTGGTAGTTTTAATATCGCAAAATATCCCGCCCCATGCTGTGATTTCAGTTGTTTAGTTAATAACTTCGCTAGTTACAACCATCCCGAATAATTTAATCATGTGATAAATAATATGAAACGCACACTTGATTTGGTATTTGTTTCTTACTCTGGACGTAACACTGCCTTTTGAGGATATAAGTCGTTATCAAATTCTTGGCTCGACTGTATTCAGCAGATTCAAGGATTGATTGGAGTGACTTATCACTGAAATCAGTGAGCATTTTTACAGAGTTCTGTATGAACTGCTGGATGAGTAGACATCTCTAAGAGTAGTAGAGCAATGAAATTTAAACGTCTAACTTGGTTTAGTCAAGGTCTGAAGCGCTTGTTTAGCAAGAAGAAATATAATATAAATGCCGATCTAATGAAGTTTTGGTCGTTTGTAAATTGGTGATTGTGATATTATATTGACGGCTACCAAAGAGATCATTGAAGTAAAGTTATGGGCATCCCTCAAGAGATTTATATCGAAATCCACAACAGACCCTGACTTTTCAATCGATCTTCAATCTCTGCGCAGTATTTTCAACATAATTATCAATGCATCATACTTTCCGCCGGTCTGTAAACAGACCAGAATTTGTCCAAGTTTTAAAAAAGGTGATAGACATGCGCTGATTACCGACCCATTGCTATTATAAATGATTTCGCCAAGTTGTTTGAACAGATCATTGTGAGGAAAATGGAATTTAACCTAAATTCGCAAATATCAACAGTACAGCACGGATTCTACAAAGGCGGAGCCTACGATATTACAGGCCATACTGTAAAGGTGGGGAGACTCGAATTTCGGGGTACGATTCTGAATCTCAGGGTATTGATCAGTCGGTTTTGAAATGTTGAGTTGTAAGGTAGTCGGAGCCTCCTCAAAATTCAAATCAACCGTAGTTGTTCTCAGGGTTTTTCTCTGTAGGTTTTCTCAGATTTTCCTCTTTTTATAAAGAAAATTGAATTTTTGGTTAATATATCTTCATAATTTTTGTTTTCTTTTTTCTTATTTAAACGTATGTACAACAATGAGCGTCCTCTTACAACGGCAAGACTACTTAGTCTGTCTTTGTTATCGTAGTCTGTACACCGAACCCCCACCAACACGATACGACCTGTAATATCGTAGGCTCCGGTAAAAGCCGTTCCACTGCCACCAATAATAGTTTTCACACAAAACATTTGTGATGCCTTGGATTGTCGTTTGCAGACAGACGTTACTTACACTGATTTTCACGCACATTCGATTAACTCGATCATGATATCTATTTCGAAAAATTAAGGAGTATGTTTGTGATTTAGGTGTTCCGTTGCTTCTGAAATCGTACCTATTAAATCGAACACAATTTATCGAGATATTCGGAAGCAGGTCGTAGTAAATAAATAATGGTCACGAATGGTGAGACAAATTGGTTCAAAAGATCGATATTAATATATACCGACGATCTAAACTTTTCAGAACAATTGAATCGGACAATGACTGTAACTGCTTGCAGGTGGACTTAACAAAGTTGTGTTCATGGTATCGATCAAATGGGTTGCTGTTGAACGTCAAGCAAAATGTCAAGTCATAACATACAAGTAAAAGAGAAGTTATTTATTATAATTATCAGTTGTAAGATACAAGATTTGAACGTGTGTCTGAAGTTAAGGATCTGGGGGATTGATTTGAGAGTGGCTGGTAAACTACTGTTCACCAGCCACATCAGTAAGCTGTCTTCTGATGCCCTGCAAGTCGAACTGGTTAATTTACAGAATATTTAGAAGACCATAACTTTGTTATTTTAAATGGAACATCCTATATTTTTACAAGGCTTCGAAGGCTTTATTAATTACCTTTCATTTTTGTTAAGCATATGGTATGTCTAACTCATATACTTTTTGAGTTAATTAGGCTGTTCAAAATGATTTTTTCACTAGATATAAGATATAAAAGACAATTTTAAATAAATGCAAGTGTGTCTGTTTTGTAAAACTTCAAAACGTAGACATCGTGCATATTCAGTTAAAAAAAGACTAGAATTTTTGAAATGGGTATTAGAAAAAGTTCAACAAGAATATAATTTTTGATTATTTTCTATGCAGCGAATAAGCGATGTTTCGTAAAATGACTATATTATTCGCCTTTATCTTTATTACTACGATACTGTACGCTAATTTTCTTAATCACACGTGCTAGATATACCATATGCTTAACTAAAATAAATGGTAATTAATAAATACTTTGGAAGCATTGAAGGAGTATAAGGTGTTTCTTTTAAAATAACAAATTATATTATTATTATTATTAACAACCTGTATAATATTATCTAGTAGTGGAGTTTGAAAGATCAAAGCTTTGTTTATCGATATGCCAAATTGCAACCTTCAATATTTAATAATAATGGTGATAACAATTTTTAAGTCACCACATGATTTTTTAAAAATTTTCACAAAATGATTAACTTGTATTCAAACTTTGAAAACAAGATATGCATTTACAATATTTAGAGACATACAGATAATCAATATATGTAAAAAGATGTATGAAGTTCCATTTAAGAAATTGAAGTTGAGTAGGGTCCTAGTATAACAGTGAAACACCCAATCCTGTAAAGCTGAAAATAATTTTAATCGATGCAGCTTTTTCAACTGTAAGGCGACAATCTTCCATCCTCGATAAAATACTTAAAAAAAAGAAAAAATCCAAATAGCAGGGAGGAAAAGATACGGTGGGTAATTAATAGTTTTTCGCCGTTCAAAACACCAGGACCAGATAGTATTATACCAACCCTTCTACAATGGGGCTTGGAGGATCTTGTACTTCACCTGGTGAGAATTTTCCAGGCCTGCCTGGCGCTACACTATATACCCAATCGGTGGCGTGAGGTTACGGTGAACTTCATATCAAAACCGGGTAAGTTAGATTATTTCACACCGAAATTGTTTAGACCTATCAGCCTCTCCTTCTCTCTTTTGAAAACCTTGGAGAGGCTGTGTGATCGCTATATTAGGGATTTCTGTCTTCCAAATGCACCAGTAAATCCTAATTAACATGCCTACACTCAGGGCAAGTCCACACTAACGGCTCTTCACTCGGTGACCAGCTTTGTTGGTGGGGCGATGGACTCAAAGGAGTTCGCCCTTGGTGTGTTCATAGATATAGAGGGAGCTTTCGATAAAACAACTTTCTCTGGTATTAACGATACCTTGCTTGAGCATAAAGTTCCACCGACTCTTTGTGGTTAGATTGAGAACGCTCTCAAACATAGGATAGTTAAGATTAGGGCTGGCGATGTCAGTCTTCATGGAGGAGTTACTCGAGGCTGTCCACAAGGGGGTGTACTTTCCCATTGTTGTGGAATCTCACCCTGGACAGCCTCTTGAAATCCCTCGCTGAAGCCAACTTCACAACAGTTGGTTATGCAGATGATCTAACCATTCTTGTCAAAGGTAATGTACTTTTTAATATAAATGTACTTTTTGATAGGATGCAAGTGGCTCTCAAGTTTATTGAGTCTTGGTGTGACCGACAAGGGTTCTCTGCGAATCCTCGAAAGACAGGGTTGATTCTTTTCACACGATTGAGGAAGGTTGGGAAGCCCAGTTTGACATTCTCTTGCTAATACTCCATTAAAATTTCATTACAATTAACAAAATCCTGTTTCTGCCTATAACAATAAAATTTAAAAAATTATCAAGGATAATATACACTCTCTAGAAAGCTTCAAAATTACAACCTTTAACACCACTATAATGAACCCTTACATACCCTGATTGAAATGTTTAATTATTAAACTTCACAAAAGTGATCAAAGCATCCGTCCCGTCATCACTAATAAAGATACACCTTCTAGTAAAATAGCTAAAATCCTACAACGGCACCTTTATTCTACTTTTCAAGACCTCTTTACTTACAGCATCAAAAATTCCAATCAACATCGTTTAATTTCCTTGGACGTAAAAAACCTTTACAGCAATATTCCGATAAAAACTTCTCTTACTAATATTAAAGAATACTTAATTTAAAATATTAAACTTGGCTTATCACACGTTGAGATAGGTGCGTGTATAGGCTTACTTGGCCTGGTTTGTGATCAGAACTTCTTCGAGTTTAATAGTGAATTTTATAAAATGAACTTTCACAATTTATACTGACAGTAGAGAACCTATTTCAGCCCTGAGTAGAATAACTATTACCTTAGAACTTGTCATGGACTGTCACCTAACATTGGAGAAGGCCGCAGCAGATAACTGTGTTTCACTTCAATGGATAAAAGGACACTCGATCGGTTCAGGTAATAAGCAGGCTGATAGGCTTGAAAAAAGAGCTGTCAAGCGAGCTATCTGTTTACCTGAACCGTCCGTATCTACTCAATTTGAGCTTATGAAAGACTTCACCCACAGGAAATTCACAGACCGGTGGGATAGGACAAAGGGCTGCTATCTGTCTAAAGAACTGCTGTGTTATCCTTCAGCAAAGACAGCCTCATCTTTCGTAAGACTCGGTAGAAGCGCCCTACGTATTTTAACGGGACTCATCACGGGTCACGGTAAGGTAAACAAGCATCTCTACAACCTAAGTTCCTTTATTCATTTTTGAAAAATCATAGATAATTGAAAAGCAAAAATTATTTTACAAGAAATTTGCTTTTAAAATCTTTGGGAAAATTTAAAAGTTTAAGGAATAATAAAATAGTTTTAAGGAAATAACCTTTGTGAACAGCCTGTATGGCACGTTCCCATGGTCGTATATTTTCAAAATTGATCTTAAACGCTTTCCCATGATAACATTGCACTAACTGCCAAATTTTATCTTGCTGAGACAAACCATGAAAATATTTGAAAAACGTTAAATATTTTAGCCATGTCTACGTTTAGAACAAAAAATTTTATCCGAATCATAATTATTACTCTATTAGCATTTCTGATTAAAATTATCGGAGATGGGCAAAATACTTTTAAAAAAGTATTTAAATACAAAATACAAATACTTTCAAATTTTTATACCTGAAATACAAATTACAAAATACTTTTTTAATTTGGTACTTAAATGCAAAACATAAAATACGTATTTTCAAAATACCCTTATTAAAATACTTTTTACAAAATACGTTTTGTATACATTAAAGATGTGTTATTCTACATTTTTTACTAAAATGAACACAAATTCATTTCGTTGATTTTAAAATCACTATCTTTTCGAATAATTCGTCACTTATTTTTCTTCGATGTGGCCTCATTATCATTCCGCCAAAAGAAAAAAGGCGTTCTACAGGAGTAGAACTTGGAATGCATGTATTATGATGAATAAAAACTTTTTTAATTGAAGGATATTTATGTAAACAATTCAAATTACTGTCAAATAGTGAAGTAGTTTTAAATCACTGGTATTACTATTTCCATCATTTGTGATGGACAGTCATTTGTGATGGACAATCTGATGACTCTTCAAACAAATAGTAGGATTCATTTTGTTCATGTTGTTTTTCACTAGCATTTTCAGCTTCTCTTTTCTGTTCTTTATTTTTTTTTATTTCATTTAAGTTTAAAAAATGGATGAGAAACAGCCGCCAATATAGCACTCTTTGCAGAGGGTGCATCCAAATCCAGGTGACAATTGATGTGCTTATTTACACTTTTTTCTATAGTATCGATTAAACTACTGCAGTACTTTGGTTTATCATATTTTAGCGAATTTAACATGCGTCGCATACGCATTAACTCTGGTAGTAGGCATCCATAGTAAATGTCTTGGTCGCCTTCCAAGCTTCTGATAGCATTTGCAATTGGTTTTAAGCAACTTATGTATTCTGAGAGATACTCTATTTCATTGTCTTTAAAAGATGGCAAGTTTAATTTTCTTAACGTTTCATTTAGGTGTTCTTGTACCGTCAAAAGGTCTCGAAAACAGTTGTAATAAGAGTTCCATCTAGTTGGGCATGGAGAAGTAAGAGACCTTCCAGTAGACTCCAAATATATACGCTTTTGGAGGTCTAGAACATAGATTCCATACTGCTTGACATTTAGATAAGGCTGCATCATGAAGTTTCTTGTAAGGATATTTTTGTGTTCTAGCTTGTTCTATATCCTTTGCAGCTATCAAATGCAGCGTATGGGTTGTACATCTCTCGTGATTAGGAAGTAAAAATTCCTCATGATTATCAGTTGGCTTTGGGAGAGCTGATGGAACTAAATCATCCTCATCATTATTATTACCTTTATCATCATCAGAGCTGTCGAAATGTTGTTCTCTTTTAAAAAGTCTTTAAATGCCTTAACCATATTAGATGCATTATCAGTAACAGTTTTTACAATTTTGGATAACTTTAAATCATATTCTGAGTGAATATCAGAAATTAATTCGGCAATTTTATCGTATGTGTGAGATCCCTTAAATCTTCTACATGCAAGTGTAGCACTTTTTCGTTTGAGATCATTATTACAATCAATCCGTGAACTGTAACACCTTAGTAGCTCTTTCTAGATGATGACCAAATGTCCGCGGTTGTACATAAAAACTCAGCCATTTTTAAAGCTGCTGTAGTATTTGAAAGAACTTATTAAGGTAAAAATATCTTAGTAAAAGTTGCATAATAAGAAAAATATAACTGTTGAAAGATTTTGGATTTACATAACTGATTTGATTCAATTATCGTAAAACCATTCTTCTCTTCATCTCAGTGCCCACAGCTTAAGGGCCGTAAATACCCAGTATATACGGGATGTCAAATAAAAACGCCCCAAGGAAGTTTTTTATCTGACACCTGTAGGTATACATACACAGGGGATGATGATAAAGTTCGGAACAAAATTCATAATTACGTTATTTAATGTTTTCAAGAAAAAAGCTCGGACAGGTCAATTTTAGTTTTTAAAAAACCTGTTTTTGAGTGGCGACGTCATCATCAGATTTTTTAAATGACAACCCCATTTTTTTTGTTTTTTTCCTTAGACCGTCTTACTACTTCTTAAAAATCTATTTTGACATTAATTTGTAAACCAAAAATGTCAATTTTGGTACGTTGTCGTGTACTGTGTGTTTGAGAGGTGAACGAAACACTAATTGACATTTTGGACTGTGGTACCAATTTTTCTACATCATCATTTAAGTAGTAAGACGGTCTAAGAGAAAAAAGCAAAATGAAATGGGGTTGTCATTTAAAAAACTGTCACCAGTCAAAAGCAGATGACGTCATGAATAAAATTTTTACGTCATAAGTTGGCTTTTTAAAAACTAAAATCGACCTATCGAGCGTTTTTCTTGAAAACATTAAATAACGTAACTATGAATTTTATTCCGAACTTTATCATCACCCTGTATCTGAAATGTCTATGAAAAACTAATTAATATTTACCTTAATATGTTTCAAAATGTTAGTAGTGGCGTTAATACTGCCTTTCAATGTTTTAGAGCATTTTATACAAACTGCAGATACGTTTACTTCACTTCCACCCTCTTTTTTAATATTTTTAAAACATTGTTTCAATATTAATGGGATATTCGTGTTTTCGTCCACCCTGAAAAAATATGGTTATCTAAGTTATCTAATCGTAAGTATTATTTAGTGTTGTTTGAGTTATTTCTTCATTTACGCTACTTTACGCGTTAGCAAAGTTATAAATTTTGTGTCGATTAAGTAAATTATTTAATCATGTTTGTACTTACATTTTAAAATTCACGAAGTTATACTAAATAAACAACAGTAAAAATTTGAGGATGCACAAATAAAAACTTCTCAATTAAATCCCACCGCAAAATTGCAGGAGAGTTACAATATGGAATTTAAAAAATTCCCTCATTGACAATATATTTCCCCAGGTTCGAATATGGTAAATCCCCTGAAATTCGTTTAATTTCGTATTCGTTGGGTATTCACACAACTATAGATATACTATCTTATTCATATAACACAACTCAACAAAATGATTACCAAAAATAATTAATTTTAGACATGTTTAGAAAAAAATTATTTAGTAACTAAAAATATTTAAAATACAAATACAACATACTTTTGGTGAAATGTATTTAAAATACAAAATACGTATTTTCTCTGAAAATTATGTCACGACTTATAGAAACATCCTGTATATGAGATTTATATCCAACTGAATAAGATCTAACCATTGCACAACATATCCACAAACAAAGACCAAGATTTCGATAAGGTGTTAGTTAGCAAGTAGAGACATGAATAGAGAAAAGACTAATCAATTCGACGAAGTCAGGATTTGACACATCCAACTTAGTTGATAATTAATCAGTAATTAGAATTAATTAAACAGTGGCATTCAAAACGTCAAGCTCTTTGGTTGTTGTAGGTTTACTGTTAGTTCTCTAGTTTTACTTAAAAAATATTACGCTATTTGTTAATACTTACGAAACGTATTTTCCAGTATCCAACTGTAAAATAGGAACATCCAAAACTTTTTCCACTAATAAATCATTTGCCTTAAAATTATTTGTATCTCCCGGTATAAAAATGCTCGGTTGATAAATTCGTAATACACCACTATGACTTCCGACTATTATGTTATCGCGGGATCCGTTTAATTGTGAAATTTTTAACGCGTTTTGATCGAACTCTTCTACATTGGAATCCGAACATTGATTTGACCATAATTCTTTCGTTTGAAATAACGACATAACTTAGAAATGAGGCAAAAGATCGAGTGTTAGAAAATTATTGATTAATTTTCGCTTGAATGTAAACAGAAACCGATCAATAATGGAAAACATTAAGAATTAAAAAAAACAAAGAAAGTTACTAAAATATCACATATATTTTTTGTTATAACTTGGAAGATGCCTACATAAAAGTACATTTTTTTCATTAATATTTTCCAATAATAAGTATATTTAAGTAACACCTATCACAATCACAAATAATTAAAAGAAAAATGAAATAATATAATAAAACATATAGATAAATTATCAATAAACATCTGTTTCATACATCAAATCAATCATATAATTAATTACAACTTATGTTAATGTAAATTAAATAAAAATTTTACCTCAGGAACTCTCAATCATGGACGAAGTAACAATAAACACATTCTTATTGAGAATCGTTCGAATTCAAACGGGATACATTTTTTGTCTAAAAAATATTTATTATAGTTTAAATTTAAGAAATTAATTAATCAATACCTTTTTTACAGGTGGATTAAGATTAACTGGTGTTGGAGGTAATGTCAAGTCGTTATTTGGCGACAATTCATATAGTACGTTTGCACTAGCTAATTTCATGCAGTCCTCAAGCGTTTTTATGAATGTATCACAAGTTGCTGTTAATAGGCTAGTAGCTTCATCTATTTTCTATAAAAAAATATACATAAACCAAAACAATTTTTTTTGTATTTCACTTATAAATTTGACGATATTAAATTACTCACAAAATAAAATCGTAATTAATCACAAGTGCCAATACCGATAATTATTTTTTGTTGCGATTTTAAACATAGTAGATATAATCAATTTAATGGTATGGAAAAATTGTCTACTTACAGCAATTTGAGGACCATTTTCATCGATAGCCGCAGTTTTAACTACATGTACTTGTTGCATCAATAAATCACAATACAATCTCAATTCAGATTTTTTCGATTTTAACGTGTCTGGATTAGTATCAGCTAAAATGATTCAACTTTTATTATATTGCACAATATTAATTAAGAGAATATAATTATAGTTACATCAACAATATTATTTACGAAAAATTGATATAACAATATGGTACACTTACTTTTGTTATGAACCACAATAATAAGTTACACAATTTATTTTAGGATAAAAACATAAAACAAAATAAGAACGAATTTCTGCAACTGGGTGCCAATAATTTATTTATTCAATTAGTTTGTGGCAATTTTAAGATACTAAAATACCATCGTCACCCAGAATAATCATATAGAATGGCAATTAAAGTTTTTTTAATGAGGCATACAGAGTATTGAAAGCATGTGAGAAGGTGCAGAAAATGCCAGTAATTGGACCAAAGTGAATAAAATGAATAAAAGCAATAATAATAATGTTTTTTGAGTTAAAGTTGAAATGTACAGGAAGAAGTTGTAATAAAATGTAAAGTTGAGATACATTGATTAAGTTGACATTTTTAAATATGAACCCCATTTTTATTACGTTTATGGATTCTACTTTAAATTCTGAGTGTTTTGTGCAACATGAAAAATATGTATTAGCACAAAACACTCCTTATGTTGATACTCAGCTGTCTTCGAAAAAATTAAGATGGAAAGAAATCTGTGTACAGGCTGGCCAAATAAGTGTGCAAAGTGCCATATCACGGAGACTACTCATTGTAGACTCTTGCGGTAAAAAATTTTATGACTAAAGTGGCCAAGAGAAAATGCTGGAAATTATTTTCAGGTTTCTAAGATGACCATAATTCAAAAGCATATGCATTCTAAAGTTTAGGTAAATTCTAGTTTTTTTTTGTTACAACATTTTCGCTCTATCTTTAAAAATAAAGTGGTGAGGGGTGTTTGAAAATATTTGTAAACAAATGCCAATCATTTCAAAATGGCTGAACGGAATTTAATAAGCTTGGTATCGTTGAAAAAAGGTTTTCTTGAACTACAAATCCTACCTTATTTGTATTGAATGTAATTTAGAATTTAGCCACTAGAGGACATTTTCCGGCATTATAACAGAAATTGTGAGTTTTCTTAAAAAAGTTAAACGGGGTGGAACCACTATTTTCTCATGAAAACATAACAAACAGAATCCTAAGCAAACTAGTGAAAACCGTGTCTCAACATCTTGTTCCTAACCTAAAATATTGATGAAAGAAGATTTTAAGAGAAAATTCGACGGATTTCGATCAGTTCTTTACTTTTTTCTATAATTTTTATTACACATTTTAATTATTAGTAAAAAATATACTGACTTTGATAAATGCTGATGGTACCTAGCGTTTTTTTGTTTTCGGGTTATTTTGATATTAAGTATTAGTATTTACATATTCTTTAAAAGTCCATCTCTCACCTAATGTTCATTCAAAAACGCTCCGCATTGGCAGGATTACTCTTCATATGCTGGTAAGTGGATTATCATTAGCTGTATTAGAGTATCTTATACAGGTGGTGAATTACCGTCTCACGTAACTGGTTCATTAGAACTTTTTTAGGTTTCACTGTTCGTAGAGGCTTGAAATTTTGGTAACATGCTTTGTTCATTCTGATCTATTAATCTAAAATATTTTCAAGATTGCCACCACCTCCGGTCTACCGGAAGTAGACCTCAGCTTCGTTATTTTAATGGAATACT
The DNA here is from genome assembly GCA_036711965.1 of Onthophagus sagittarius. Classification (NCBI taxonomy): domain Eukaryota; kingdom Metazoa; phylum Arthropoda; class Insecta; order Coleoptera; family Scarabaeidae; genus Onthophagus; species Onthophagus sagittarius. The sequence continues at coordinate 49,374,675 of JASERS010000003.1, read as the reverse complement.
ATAGTTTTTACTACACAATTCAATTATATGTAAAAAAATAGGTTGACTTTGATAACAGTTGTTGGTACCTAGCGTTCTTTGTTTTCGAGTTATTTTGATTTATAGTGTTTTTTGGCAAATATCACCATGCTTTTTACAAGCCACATATCTCTTATACAAGCTGGTCAAAAATTGAATTAGCGTTCTCTGAGTTCAATTGAGAGAAAGTAAAAAAATTTAAATGGAATGCCACATATTTTATTATCCTATCAGAAAGAGAATTTAATTCTCTACAAATTATCTATAAACATAGATAATTTGTTTTTTCCAAAATAACCAGCTATATTTGCTGTACTAGTTCTACTATTTTGTTCTACATAGTTTAAAACGGTTTTTTCAAGTGCAAGAGTTCGAACTGATCTTACGTTGCTATTATTTTTTGTTAAATTAGGTTTAAACGACCCATTTTCTCTTAATCGCGTTTCAATTCTTAAATATGCTTTTCTGTTGGGTGCTCATCGGTTCGGAAATTTCTGCCAATAACGATTAGCAGCCGCTAAACTATTCCCAAAACATTCGCCCAATGTTAAAATCATGTCGGTTTGTTCACTAAACGTGTAATTGTTAAACGATTGTTAGTGAGTTGACGGCTTAATTTGTTAACAACTTAAGTTGTTAACAATGTTGTATTTAACTCAAAAACGGTTAATTTTATCTAAATTTCATAAAAGTAATAAAAGTTTTTAAAATAAATTTGAAGGTGTAAAAATAACTGTAGGTTTCCAAGCAAATAAAAAATTTCTGAGCATATAAATTTTGGGAACACCTGTATAGTATGGTTCTGTATAGTTGTGTCATCACTTACTTCTGTTATATAATGCCTTTGAATATCATGGCGAATTATTCCAACGCCAACATTTCCCGAGCAATGATTTAACTCACACCCTGACTAATGATTCTACTTGCTACTGGTTTGCACAGTACAATATTTCAGCGCTCTACTTTTAACAGTTTAGAAAATATTTAGAAAAATCAGTTAAAATTTCTTGACATCGATGACCTGTAACTCTGCCATTTATTGGTTTAGACTAAAAAATTTTTACACGAATCATTATCATTTTCGCTCTAGTATATGTGGTTTAACTTGTGCCCAGAGTCTCCGAAACACTCTGTATAAGGGGAAATAATTTTAGGTAATAGAAAGTGGTGAGTTAAATAACTTTTCTAAAAAAAATTTTGTTCTATTATTCGCCGGGATACTAATAACTCTGTAAAATACACAGGTGTCTCACGTAACTGGTTCATTAGAACTTTTTTAGGTTTCACTACTGAAATTTTGGTATCATTGGGTTGTTCATTCTGATCTTTTAACCTAAAATATTTTCAAGATGGCCACCACTTCCGGCCTACCGGAAGTAGACCTCAACTTCCTTATTTTAAATGAAATGCTATAGTTTATATTACACCATTCAATTATACGTAAAAAAATATGTTGACTTTGATAATAGTTGTTTGTATCTAGCGTTTTTTGTTTTCGAATTATTTTGATTTTAAGTATTTTTTGTCAAATATCACCATGCTCTTTAAACGGCATGTCTCAGCCAACGTTAATTCAAAAACGTTTTGCATTGGCACGATAACCCTTCGTATGCTGTTAAATAGATTGTCACTTGTATACGTTATCAGTATATCTTATACAGGCTGCTCAAAAATTGAGTTACCGTTTCTCTATATTCAATTGCGTGAAAGTTGAAAATTTTAAATGGAACGCCCCATATTTTCATACCCTATCAGAAAGGGAATTTAATTCTCTACAAATTATCTATAAACATTCATATACCTATTTATTATAGTTTTCATGCTATTGAGGAAATTATCAAAATTATACGTAAAATGCTAGAAACCGTTTGTGTTTTTATTAGAAGGCCATGACATTTTGACAGTTTTTTGCTTAATTTATTTAAATTATTATTAATATTATTTCTACAATGAACTGCGATTGAATAAACTTTAGATTGCTAGCTGTTATTTACCAAAAATAACCAAAAGAAAACCGAATAAATGAAACAATGAAAAACAACAATTTAATGACAAAAATGAAAATCTGTAACATAACAGAATCAAAAATTTAAAAATATCAAAATAAATTAAGGGAATTTAATTCTATACAAACTATCTAGAAACATTCCTGTGCCTATTTGTTGTAGTTGCAATGCTGGAAAGCTTCTGGTTTTTATGTTAGAAAGCTATGGAGTTTTGTCAGCTTTTCATCCATATTTAAGTTATTGTTGTCATTACTTAGTTGTGTCATCACTTACTTCTGTTAATGCCTTTGTATATCATGGCGAATTATTTCAACGCCAACATTTTAAATTCGTTTTATATTCATGGTGGATATAATAAAGTTTTGGATAGGATCTGCTTTTTAGTTTTGGAAAGATCAAAATAACAAGAAACCGTAAACCTCTATCACCGGCAGATTGAGATAATGGAATAAATGTTTTGTCATATTTTGTTGCTTTACCAAATTCTTTGGTATGAGGTGCTTCAATCGACTTAAATGAATAATATTTTCCACGAAAACACCGTTAATAAATAAAGTGAGTTCTCTAAGAATATTTCGCCCATCATTTTATCGAATATTATGCCATATTATTGTTTTTCATTGTTTCATTTCTACGTTCTTTTGCTAGTTATTTTTGGCAAATAAAAGGTAACAAACTAAAGTTTATTCAATCGCAAATCATTCAAGAAATAATACCAATGATAATTTAAATAAATTAAACGATAAACTGTCAAAATGTCATAGCCTTCTAATAAAAACACGAACGGCTACCAGCATTTTGTGTAGGATTTTGATAAAACGCTCAATATGAAGAAAACTATAATAAATAGGCATATCAATGTTTATAGACAATTTGTAGAGAATTAAATTCCCGTTTTGATTTGCTAAAAAGATATGGGGCGTTCCATTTAAAATTTTCGACTTTCTCGCAATTGAATACAGCAAAACGGTAATTCAATTTTTGACCACGCTGTATAAGGAAAACTGATATAACAAGTAACAATCTATTTGACAGCATACGAAGAGTTATTGTACCAATGCAAAACGTTTTTGTATTAACGTTTGCTGAGATATGTACTTTTAAAGGGCATGGTGATATTTGCCAAAAAGCACTTAAAATTAAAATAACTCGAAAACGAAAAACGCTAGGTACCAACAACTGTTATCAAAGTCAACATATTTTCTTATGTATAATCGAATGGTGTAATAAAAACTATAGCATTCCATTTAAAATAACGGAGTTGAGGTCTACTTCCGGTAGACCGGAAGTAGTGCCATCTTGAAAATATTTTAGATTAATAGATCGGAATGAACAACTCATGTTACCAAAATTTCAAACCTCTACGAATAGTGAAACCTAGAAAAGTTACAATGAACCAATTACGTGAGACACCTGATACAGGATATAGAACTTTAGTATATTTAAAAAGTAATCTATCAAGATACCAAATAGTTTAGAGTGTGCATAATTACGCTGTATGGTCATACTAAAGCATTAGAATGCCGTTTACAAGAGTGAAAGCTGTCAACCATTTTGGGCAGTCACTTTATAATAAATTGCCATAAGACATAAAAGATCTTCCACTGAGACATTTTAACACTAGAATAAAAGACTACTTGCTTTGTCATGCCTTTTATTCCATTGAGGACTTTAATTTTAGATAGCTAATTATAATTATTGTTGTATATTTTGTTTGTATTCTATGTGACTTGTGCAATGAATGTAATGTTCTGTGACACCCATAAATTGCCTTCTAACATAAAGTAATAAGAGCTTTGAGAGATACTAAGGTTTATTAGGGACTTATATTTGCCCTAAACTTTTGGAAAGGTAAAGTTTCAATAAATTTTATAAAATTTAAAACATGTGAGCAGTAAAGACATATTTATAATTCTTTCGGCTGAAAATCATTTATATCTCTAATATAATAAATTTCTTGAAATTCTGCAATTTAGCCTGTGTCAGAAATCAATTGATTCAACTAAATAAAGCACCATTATGTATAGATATGAGATTTTATGCAGATAAGATTGCTGTAGTTTTTTAAATGATCAAATATATTTAATCTCTACCCAAAATGTATGAGAAGTTCAAAAGTCACATCTGACTGATGTATCATTCATTGAATTATGTTATTTTCAAAATTATTGAAGTAGGTACATCAAATTCTATTTAATAATAAAAATTATTGCACCATAATTTAATTTCAAATTTTGATACAAAACACAAAAATGATGTTTTATTAGATTTGATTCCCAACTTAAATTTGTATAAAAAAAATTGTTATTGATGTAACTATAATTTACTCAAATCTCATATTTTGTTTTTACCTGAATCTTTCCTATTTTTAGTTTGAACGCAAGCTTTAGCAGTACCTAATGCAACTAGCCATTTTTGTCGCTCTTGAGATGTTGGGGCCCTTAAATACATATGTTGTTCACCGGGAATTACCAAATCCATCCTTGTAATATCAATATAATTCACTAAAAGACATCAATCTCATTATTGAGTTTCAAAATTTTAAATACAACTTTTACCATTTATTTCACAAGCTTGTACTTTAATTGATCCTTTACATCCTTGATTCACTTCCTCTTGGGATTTATAATAAGTTAGTACACCGTTTTCCAAAACAAACCATCTGGTTTGCCAACCTGTCAGAAAATATTATAATCAAAAGAATAGAATTATTAAAATTTAATAAATGAAGAATTAAAATTACCGTTCCAGTAATTTGTCCATTTCCATAAAGTACCTTCCATCACTTTTAATTAATGTTCACATGTAAATATTTAAGCCGTTATTATAAAACTATTATTAAATAATTGTTGCTAAACAATTTTTAAATGTGTTATACGTGAAAGCGACATTACATTTTTTGACATTTTGATTGCGAGTGAAAGTATTGTGTCAAGTATCGAAATGGCAACGTATAAAAATGAAAGTTACTAAATTTTGGCTACATAATTTAGTTTTACTTTAATATTTACTAAAGTTTTACAATTTTATGTTATTATTAATTTTTGATTAACGTTTATTAAATGATTTGTAAATTTTCATTTTGATAATTATATTTAATTCATAGTTAATACCAACGTAAAAAATCATAATGTCACTACATTCTAAGATTTTAACAAGATAGGTGTGTTTTGGGTTCTGGTTGTTTACAAATTTTATTATTTATTTTAAAACCATGAACACACTTATTTCTTTATATGTATTATTAATTTTAATTGTAGATAATATAAACATATGTAAGTATTATAAATTTAAGTATTTCTTAAAGCTTATTCTTTAAATGACTTCAATTTCTTAAATAGTATGAGTCACTAACATAAAACAAGGTGTTTCTGAGTTTAAATTATTATTTGAGCATATTAATTTGGTGTCTTTAAATATCATTTTATTTCAGCAACTGCTTTAGAATGTTATGTTTGCGAAAGACAAGAAAGTAACAATGAAAAATGTGGAAGTACCATGCAAACTTGTCAAACAGAGCAGGATGTGTGTTTAACAGAAATAAGCTGGGGTAGTACCCCTTATTGGACTGAAGGTGCTAAGAAACAATATTACATCTCAAAGATGTGCGCAACAAAAGCACAATGTCATCAAAAGCGTAGTGCAAATATGATCCATTGTACGCACATTTGGTATGAAGATTGGAGATGTTTTGATTGTTGTAGAGGAGATAGGTGTAACTATTACATTTTTGTAAGATATATCTATATTAAAAATAATTATCCGCTATTAATATTTTTTTTGTTTTAGTCAAATTCTGGACGAAATGCTGTATCAAAAATTTTTGTTGGAATTGCAATTTTATTAACATTTTTTATTCACCTTTCTTGATCTCTGTTCATTCCTCAATATTTTAATTACTTTCATTTGTTTACAATTACCAAATTATAATTAGGCATCAAATTGTTTAATCTTGATCATATCTTAAGAATGTTTATCATAACACAATTATTAAATTAGTGAAGATAACACATGGAAATAATCTTATAGTGCCTTATAATTAATTATTGTACATTCCAATCTTATTATGAATCTCAGTTTTGAATATTTTAGACTATAGTATAAGAAAAGTTTTATATTGACCTTGTACTTGTTTTATATTGTTTATTTAAATCGAATCTATTATTATATCCGTCCATTTTAATTAAATAAAATATTTTTTTTTAATGGAACTTCGTTTGTACATATAAAATAAACTCCATAGATAGCAAATGCTTGTTTGTTTATGAAATGATACAATAATTTTGTAATTATTACATTTGCAAACGAGTGGGACGCTTCTGTAACAATAAAAATTTTAAATTATTTAATAAGTACTAGGACTTTGGGTATTAATAATAATCTTAAAGAGACTTGTTAACACAAGGAAGGACTGATGGTTTACGTACGTAAGCAAACATAAGAATATAAAACGTATGCAATTATATTGTAGTCTATGGAAACATATATGGATAATCAAGGTGTGAAAATATCAGCGAATAACAGAGGTTGCGTCAAACGTAAGAAGGAAGAAAACATTTAAATTTACGGAAGGAGTGAAAATAGGAATAAACCCTCTTATAAATAGCTTGAACCTGCGAGTGCCAAGACAGTGCAGAGTCCATCATAACTCCAAGATACTTAACTACATCCGAAAATTTAATGACAGTGAGAGTAGAAGTTGTGAGCTAGCAAAGGTAGGCCCTGCTCCGTAGAGGGTTTGTACTAAATATTATGGCTTGGGTCTTATTGTCATTGCGCTTCAAACCGTATAGTTTCAGACCACTCAAACATTTTAGCAAGATCATTATTAATTCGCTCAATCGCTTGAGGAAAGTTATCAACTGTAATGTAATGCATCGGTCGGTATAAATCTGTAGATCATCCACGTAAAGATGAAAATTTGAAAAAATAACCTTGGCGGCACTATCAATGAAGATAGAAAACAGCAACGAATCGAGAACACTGCCCTGGGGTAGTGCTTTTGGAAAAGGTTGAATTGGCACGGACACACAGCGTGCGATTCGAAAGATATGATTGAAGACATGAAAGCTCGAGGAAGTAAAACCAATAGATAATAGTATAGAAAGAAGATCGTAATCGGTAGAGTCGCAGGCTTTGCTGAAATCAAGTAGAATAGTGAGACGACGATTATCAAGCAAAAATTAAAATAACCAATGGTTTACGATGATAAATGTTTATTCAATAAAACAAAATATTTCGGTGCAACAGTGTTTCAGCTGATATTTCAGCCTTTATCAAGCACGAAGTATATATAAAAAAATATAAAAAAAGTATATGTAAAAATTTGTTTTGTACTTTTAACTGGTCTTTTATTATAAAATGTCTTACTAGTTTCGGCTAGTTGCCATCTTCAGAGATAAGTCAATATTAAGAAATTAACATAGTTCATGTAAATCAGTCTCTTCTCACTCACACAAATTACAAAAACTTTTCCTCTTTCGTTGAAAAAACTAATTAAACATGGATAACAGTTTTTACAGAGTTGACGAACACGTGATAAATACGAAATGTGAAAAACTATGTTAATTTCTTATTATTGACTTATCTCTGAAGATGGCAACTAGCCGAAACTAGTAAGAAATTTTATAATAAAAGACCAGTTAAAAGTACAAAACAAGTTTTTATATATACTTCATTCACGACACTGGTAAAATGGATTCTCAAACCAATTCTAATCAAATTTATCAAGCACGACTATGAAATAGAAAGAGAAAAAAATATTTTACATAAAATTAGTAACAGGTGCCATTTTGTAATTTATTAAAAATTCTTTTTGAAAATATTTACCGTCAGCGAGAGTACAACAATTCGGGAGAGAACGATGTCAAACAAATCCTTAGGTATATTTTGGTTAACTTCAACATAATAGATTTAGATATAGTCGAAAATATAAATGAAAGCGTGAGGCGCACGTGATTTATAAACAGGTTTTGTTAATTTCAGAGAACTAAGAAGATAATAGATATATTAAGATCAAAATAGAATTTAACACTCCTCCTGATGAAAATAACTATAATTTAGAACTAAAAACCATTATAAAAATCGGTTTAAACAATGATTATAAAATAGTTGATATTCAGCAAATTTATAACAATACTTTTAACTCTTTTATTAATAAATTATTATACCCACATATCAATTCACCAGTTAAATTCATTTCAGTTCCATATATGCCTTCTCTTGAAATCAAATTTAAATTTAATCTTCAAAAATACAACACTATATCTGCTTTTCATCAGGCTTAAAAATCAGTAAGCTTATTAACAATACTAAACATAGATTTGGTATCGAACAATCGAGTGGAGCTTACGAGATTCATTGCCCAGATTGTGATATGATATACATAGGACAGACAGGAAGGAACCTTAAGATTAGATTTAGAGAACATAAATCTAAAGAATCTTCTGCTGTTTTTAAACACATTTCAACACATAATCATAATATATCTTTTCAAAATGTCAAACTTTTAAAAAACCTTATAAAATCAAGGGAAATGGACCTATATGAGGAATATTACATTTACTACGGTAAATTAAAGGGCGGGGATTTAATCATGAATGACATTACAGATATTAATAATTTTAGATATTTCATTAAATTCATTTAAATTTCAAAAATCTTTATAGATTACGTTTTTCACCCCTCCTTTTAATGCATTCAGGTTCAATCCACGTTCAATACTCGTCTTTACTTTAGTCGTTTACTTAGCGCTTCATGCCATAACAACCTTTAACTTTGCAATTTTACTTTTATTTTTGTAGAGTTTTTCATTTTATCTTTTTACATCTTGTTTTAATATATTTTTCGTTTTACGATGATAATTTGGTAAGAATATATGTCTTATTCCTCGTGTATTTCCAACTAATATATCTATTATCTTTTTAGTTCTATGAATTTAACAAAACCTGTTTATAAATCACGTGCGCCTCACGCTTTCATTTATATTTTCGACTATATCTAAATCTATTATGTTGCAGTTAACCGAAATATACCTAAGGATTTGTTTGACATCGTTCTCTCCCGAATTGTAGTACTCTCGCAGACGGTAAATATTTTCAAAAAAAATTTTTAATAAATTACAAAATGGCACCTGTTACTAATTTTATGTAAAATATTTTTTTCTCTTTCTATTTCATAGTCGTGCTTGATAAAGGCTGAAATATCAGCCGAAACACTGTTGCACCGAAATATTTTGTTTTATTGAATAAACATTTATCATCGTAAACCATTGGTTATTTTAATTTAATACTTCTACGATGAACCTCGAATCACAAATTTCCAAATTATCAAGCAAGTCTTATATCATCCATGCTCTTGAGCAAGGAAGTAGTAGTTCAATAACCCCGTCGGAAATCCGACTGTTTGTCGCTGATCATACATAAAATCATACGCCTGTGTACAGTACGCTCAAGAACCTTTGACAAAATAGAAAGGATTGCAATAGGATGATAGTCGCTAGCCAAAATTGTAATCTTCAATTTGGGAATGGGAACAACCTGAGCTTATTTCCATACAGATGAAAAGGTGGATGATTCAAAAGAAAAGTTAAAAATATTAATCGCAATATACGTTCCGAGACATATTTCTGCATATCTTCTGCCAGAAGAATCAGATCGAGGCTGCGCTGTAGTCAGGATCCACTGCTTCTTAGCAAAGAAGAAATTGATGATAACCTTAGCATCTGTCTACCTTCCTATAGAAGAGATGGCTCCCACTGCTGCTTTGACAACACTGGTCAACGCTAGTAATGTAAATAAATGGCTACTTATTGTAGGATGCGACACCAATGCTCACTCCGTTGTTTGGGGATGTGACCAAGGAAACTTTAGAAGTAAGATCTTGCTTGAGTTTATTACAAGAAACGACTTGGAAATAATTAACCAAGACTGTGAACCTACGTTCGTTAATGTCAAACAATTATTGATTTGACCTTGGCATCAGCTAGCCTATCCAAAAATATTAACAAATGGTCTGTCTGTCAAGAAGCCTGTATGTCTGACCATAGTTGGTTCACCTTCGAATTAGGACCAACCAGATTTTTTGAAAAGAAGGTACGGGACCCAAAACATACTAATTTGAGCATCTTTGTAAGGTATCTAAATGAGCATATGTGAAATTTTCCGGATGCCCTTCCTGGGAATATCGATGAATTGGAGAAGTATTCTAATCTCGTGGGTGACACACTCACTCAGGCCTTCCACGCGGCATGCCCTGAGAGATTTGTTGAGAAGAAAGAAAGGGCTACACCTTGGTGGACTCCTGATTTACATTCACTGAGAGTCACCTGCAGGAAAGCTTTTAATAAAGCAAAACAAACTAAACTGACTTCTAACTGGACTTTGTTCAAAACATGCCAGTCAGTCTTCAAACGTTTAGTAGGACAAAAAAAGCGATTAGCCTGGAGAAATTTTTGTGAAGAAGTGACAAAAAAACAGTTGTGACATTGTAAAAAAAGCCTGATGGCTCTTTTTCCAAGGACCTAGAAGAATCATTGCATTTCTTAATGGATGTTCACTTTCCAGGTTCTTTGCAAGATTTTTCTATGCTTCCACGCCAAGTGGAATTTAACAACTCTCCTAGCACACTTGACTGGCAGATAGCCAACCAAGTCGTACAGAAAGAGTTGGTAGAGTGGGCCGTTGGCAGTTTTGATCCCTTTAGAACACCCGGACCTGATAGTATCTTTTCTGCTCTTCTTCAATGGAGCCTAGAAGATATGAAAATACACTTGATGAAAGTCTTTAAAACTTGCCTAGCCTTTAATTATATTCCCATCAGCTGGAGGAAGGTCACAGTAACCTTTATATCAAAGAACATCAAAAGGGATCCATTAGATCCCAGAAGCCTTTCTTTTAAAAACACTTGAAAGACGTGTGTGAAGAACGTACACTCTCCGTCAATCCTAAAAGACTGAGATGGTTCTCTTCACTAAACAGAAGAAACTGGAACACTTGACACCACCCAGTTTCTGTAATAATCCATTAACCTGTGCTCCAGGAGTGAAATATCTTGGTGTCATCTTGGACAAAGGTTTGACTTCGACATCATACATCAGTTGCAAAACCAAAACAGCAGTGCCGAAGGGCTATTGGGAAAACATGGGGGTTGAATCCGAGGATCACTATGTGGATCTACACCGCGGTGATAAGACCGATGATAGCTCACGGAGCCATAGTCTGGTGCTTAGCAATGAAACATACATATAAAGCTAAATTGCTGCATCAATTGCAACGACTGGCCTTCCTGCTAATCACGGGCGCCATGAGATCTACACCTACAATTGCGATGGAGATTATGCTGAACGTGCTGCCCCTATATATTTTTATCAGGGAAGTGGCCGTAATGGCACTGCTTCGATTGCGATTAGGGAATGAAAGGCAGGCTGTTAAAATGGGAATATTCCGGAGCGAGCTCTGGAGTGAGGCTGTTCGTAAACAATCATTCCTTGAAGCTCACATAGACTACATAACACCTACTTTCTTAACCAAGCCACACTTTGGCACTGAGCCTGGATCAAAGAAACCTGGAGGTTCTGGAGCGGGAATTTTCTCGCACGATCTTCAGCTGCACCTTTCTACTTCGCTATTGTTGTATTGCACGACGGCCCAAGCAGAAATAATTGCTATAAACATAGCAGCTAATACGATTTTAGACTCTAAAAAGATCGGCCGAAACGTTGTGATCTACACTGATAGCAGACAGGCTATACTGGCGATGGATAGGCGCCAAGCTACATCGTCGCTGATGAGATCCTGTCGGCAATCACATTGATGTGGCGTAAAACATACTGGAATTGAAGGACATGATCACGAGGACAGGTTGGCGAAACGGGCAGCTAACAAGTCACCGATCTCCCCTAAACCAAAGCTGATAAACTCCACATCCCATCAGGCTTTTTGCGATAGATGGGATGAGTTGCCAGCAGGTGCTTTTGCTAAGAAAACTGCTCTATCCTAACCGGATCCACCCAATTTCTTGGAAAATCAAAATGTGATTTGAGGTTTCTCACACATTTTTTCACCGGACACTGTAGGTTACGTAAGCACACATCAGTGTTTTCCAAAGTCTTTTGGCCCACGGACCCCTTTTCTTAGTCAAACCTTGCCGACGGAACCCCAGGGTGAAAAACTACATTAAATACATAGTAGAAAAATGAAGACTTTAGCTTTGTTGTCTTAATGGTAAATGGTGACGTAAACATTTTGTTGAAGAAGTATTTATTGATTATAACTTTTGTACTAAAATACAATGAAATATTAATGGCTTGTATGAACCTGATGGGATGTTATGAGTTTATTTATGTACGGCTCGATGTTTCTCAGTAGCAACCGCAAATCCCCCCGATTACTTATTTCCAGTCTGTTTCTTTTCTTTATGACGAGGCTCATAACGGCACTGAATCCATCTTCTACCAAATACCAAGACGGAAAAGCAATCAACAGCTTCTGTACAATAACCCATAATGCTGGATATAAAATTTTGATCTGTTTGTATAACCAGAAATTTTCGTATCCTTGCTTAAACATTGGTTTCAGCTCTTCATTTGTGGATAATTCAATAAGTTGCTCCTGCACTGGTATGTACTCATCTGCATTTGTGCTCTGAGTTTGACTACTTACAAAAGGGTTCAGCACCCAGTCAGGAATATCCAAGTGAAGAATGTCTTTAAATCTTTGAGTAAGGTCCGAATGGAGTGCCGTTAAGTGTTGACAATAAGCAAGCAAATCTTCGTCTCTATTTTGCAATTTTGAAAGATTTGGAAACTGAGAACATTCTCCTCTTCCCAAGTTTTGTTTGTATAGCAAAAGTTTTACAACAAAGGCAGATATTACGCTTTTAGTTTTGATTAAATTTAGTGTGCCACCTTGCAGTTTCAAATCGGTCTCGTTGAATCTGGCAAATAAATCAGTCATATAAGCGATGTCATATTTCGAGATAATAAAATTATGGCGCAAATCATTGTCTTTACCCTCCAGGAATTCCAACACTGACTCAAAAAGCGATTCAAACACGCACCTTTAGACA